>JAHMRZ010000006.1:600000-1200000 GCA_021020635.1 Fusarium sp. PT
AATGGTGGAGGCTTTAGAGAGGCTTCTGTTGTACAGGAGAAATGATGTGTCAATGGCTGCGTCTGTACCTGCATAAGCGGTTGTGGCTTTGATGCCTACTAATTTTAGATACGGAAAAAAACCGTCTATTCATCCTATATTGCAGGTCATTGGCGATGATCCCTTGTTGCAGCGTATATTCATGCCGTAGTACTATGAGGTGTAGTACCAAGACTACCTACTATCTGTTTAGTTGCACCGAGGATCCTAAAATCGGTATTAGGTTTTAGTTACTGGCATGGATAACCTGTGATAAATACTTTAAGCGTGGTAATATTCAATATGTCCGTAATACACAATGTCCACCCTTGCTGGTTATAAGTACAATGATGCTCCCTTACTCCAAAAAGCGCCTTGCCCTCTCAAAAAATTATCCAATAAGTAAAGCAATGTTGCTTCTTTGCTTGACTGTCAGTCGAAACTGACGCCAAAATATGTTCTTGCGTACTTGATATGTACACGTTGTGCCCAATGTATATCGGACATGGGGTCCAATAGTTGAACAGAAAGACCGCTCCAAAATGGTTATGTTTCGTGCGAGTCCTTTCGAGAAGACAACCTTCATCCCCGAGATGGTAGAACATTTCGAACGTATTCTCTAACCAGGTTGACAGCCGCCCTTACTAGATCTTCTAGTCGACGATCCTTACGCTTTCTTAGCCACAGTAGCACAACGGCCAATATGACAAAGTCGGCAAATAGATGCTTCACCAACAACCAGGCAAACCACTTGGCCCAGGCTGGGAAGTTGCGCTCTTTCTTTGCTCGCCATTCTCGGCCTGTTGTAATTTGTTCTCGTAACGCAGCTACCTCAGCGGACATTGTCGTTAAGGCGCGTTCAACCTTTCGCTGCCATCGTCCACTAACTCGATTGTGATTTTGTACTTCTCCAACATCATCATCTTCGAGGTCTAGTTGCTGCTGAGACCGTAGTTCCGCTTCGTCATACTCGCTCATCGGCCTGATCTCTTTCAAGGGGCCTTCGGCATCGCTCGCTTGTTCGGGTTCTCCGTAGGGCTGTGAGGCACCAGTCGATCGGTTGGCTTTCGGCGACGATAATGACGAACTCGGACTGTTGTTTTTGATCTGATTCCAGACAAATTCGAGTTCTGACACAAGTTCTTCAGCGTCCCTACCAAGTGTGTTAGTCTCATCCAGTTAATCGTGTAGCTTGGGCCGAAGTAGAGCTTACGGCGTAGTCGCATATCGATGCATTGTATCTATCAGCGCCTCGATATATCTCCTCTTGGCTTCTGTCCGGCTCAGTCCTTTTTGTAGATTCCATGCATCCCATTTGTCCTTTTCGCGCTGTAGGTCGTCGGGTGCCATTCCTGAAGCTGCAGTCGGACGCTCCATCACGCCGTCAACATCACCCTCCATTGCCTGTTTGTAGAGTCCATAGAGTCGAAGTCGATCGGTCGGAGGTGGTCTTGATGCACCGGTTTTTGGGATCTTTTTGACGGTATTAAGAGCGTGTACAAACACGCGATCTGTCGCATCACGTCAGCCACCACAACTCATGCGAACATTAATTAAATGCGACTTACCAACTGAGTCCGCCATCTTGGCGGCTATGCTGTATATAAAAGGCGACTCACGACTCGCAAGTTGCGGCCGATGAGAAGGAAGTGGCGACTGCGTCGAGGTCCAAGTTGAGCTTCAATAATTGGGGTCCTTTATCGGACCTTGAGCCGTCCGGACCGCGGCTTGATGGCCGAGATAACGGGACCCCACAGACACAAGGCCGAGAATGAAAGGAGAACAAGAACAACAGGCTTGAGTAGAAAAGCGATTGATATATCAAAAGAAAAGATTAAACAAGAGTGAGAACAAGTGTACACGTAGAAGGTAATACAAAAACGCCTAGTCGCCCGTGTGTTATGACTCCATTAGGAAAGAGGAAGAGGGTCCTTCGAAACTAAGATGAAGTTAATGCTTGATCAGAAGCAACTGAATGATGATGCGAGATCTGGGACTCGCCATTGCGGAGAGCGTTTATCGGCAACTATTGACCTCGGCGCCCACGGCAAGGGCACCACCACGCGGGATAAGCTCCCAGGGACCGCCTCCACTACGAGAGGCACGTCCCCAGGGGGAAGGGGACCTGACGTCTGGGGCATTTTGCAGCGACAATTTGACGTGGGCAACAGGAGAAATAAAAACTCTAAAGCATCTTGTGATCTATATTCGATAATACAACTGACATGGGATCGAATTGGCCGACATATTTATTATCTTAAAGATACTATCTCCAGGCAATATACAGCACTTGAAGTAACTCGTCGGTATTCTTATAAATTCATCACAGCTTATTAGACCTTGCTCGGGCTTTTTCTTCCCCCTCATGAGGAGCGGTTAGAGATCTCGGGATCTGGAGAATTGTCTCAACCCCTGCATGTGCTTGTGCATACTGTTGATGACCGAGACACGTGAAGATGTGATACGCTGGGTTTGGGTTGAGACTATAACCGAGCTGGCATATAACCAAAAGGAATTTTAGTGTAATTGATATAATTGTTAATAAAACAAATTACTTAATTTCTTGCTCCTCTGGCTTGGGCTTATTACTTCGTGCCTCTTCCATCCACGCCCTTTTCTTGGCTTCGTACACTTTTAGCAACTTCCTGTTTTCTAACGCTTCCGCTGCCGCCTTTTCGCCTGCTTCTTTTTTCCCTAGTGCCGTGCCGATGCCTAGTAGCTTGTCTTTTTCGCCCCATCCATCCAAATACACGCCTATAGCAAACAACGGCAGGTTGAGGTTCTTATCCTTCTTCCTACACGGCATATCTTCATAGCGGAGCTTGATGCCTCTGACCACAACGGCGCTCGAGAGTCGCATCTTCGCGTTTAGCTCCTTTTGTTGTATCGTCATGTTGGAAGGTTGTGCGGGTGTAGCTGGCTGCTTTCGGACCGCCAGAGAGGCTTCATGTTGTCTCTCTGCTTGCTTAATTTGGTCCTTAATTGTGCGGCTCCAGAGCGCCTTGAGCCAGGCGACAACGTTTGCGCTTCCGTGCTGAGCATCCGATTTGACAACTGCGCCAACGTAGGCTTCAAAAATGTCGCCTTGGATCTTGATTATATCCCTGTCCTTGCCCTTGTTGTGTATCAAGTCTGCCATAGAACCCATATGTTTGGGGAGTTGGGTCTTATGCTGCATGCCGTATTGTCGATAATAGTCTGCGAGTGTGAGGTTGCGCACTAACTGTTCGCGAACTTGACTACATCGACCAGCTGGAAGATAATGCCGAAAGGTCTCGAACACGAGTTCTGTAGATACCATCTCGAGGACAGAATCGCCGTACCACTCCAAAGTCTCATAATTAGGACTGTCGAGTCCAGGGTGCCTGAAAACTTCTTCTCCAAGCTCTGTGCTGATCGGTGGCAGAGGTGGTAGGCCATCAGGGATATCTGCAGAAGTCCAGCGCGAGATCCCGGGGGCGAGAGATGCGACCGGTGCTGTACTGAGTAAATGCACGCGCTTGCGTGGTTCGGCATCCCCAAGGGACTCTTCTCCTGGTCTTTTAGACATGTTTTGCTGATATTTGTGGTATGTAGGAAGTAAATGTTGCTTTTATTAAGAGTCCTTGAAGTGCAGGGGGAGGACCCACAGTGCGAGGAAGTACCTATGCGATGAGTGCCGACCTAATATTTGGGGATAACCACATTGCCAATTACCTTCAGTTAAACCACGGTAGAATACTCTATGGATAAGAAACAAACGAGTAGCTGATACGGGTTTATGAATGCATGAATTAAATCACCCTGCACTCCAAGAAACATTTTCCATTCTAAGAGAGGCAAGCAGCACAGCTACATTTTCTTTTTGGACTTTAAGCAGAGAGCTATAGTGATAGGAAACATGGCGTTTAAATGCGATATTCGCATTAGATAGATGCCTCAAGCAAACGATTTTCTTATTTAGTCATTATCTCTCTTATCTTAACCATTTATCAAGTATGATCATATATCTGAGATGTTTCGTAAGTTGCATTTCCTAACATTGACTTATAATGGGTCTACGTACCTGTGCCTTGAAAGCATACCGACCCACCGAAACTTTGCATCGGCCAATCGGCTCCGCTCTTCAACATCTGCGTAGACTTCATCGGACGTCAACGCAAGCCAAAAAAGTTGTCGAGAGCAACATTTGATGCCATCCACGCTACAATGAGTGTCCCACGAGCGCGTGTATTGGACCTGGTCAAGGTAAGATCTGTGAGAATGTTCTTGTTGGGGTTATTCTGATGCTCCGCAGGCGCAATGCCAGGTCTTTGCGACCTCATACAACCCCGAAGGCCTGCGCATGGGTAACAAGGTCTTGCGACAGCGATTAAAAGGACCGGCCATGGCCGCCTACTATCCTCGAAAGACAGCGACGATCAAGGATCTGAAGCGAGAGTTCGGACCGACCCTGGCAACTTGGGATGAGGGCGAGGAGGATCGATTCGAGTACATTGAGGAGTAAGCTGAACACCAAAAACTTCACGAGGATATACATAAGTGCTGACGGTATGATTTTAGACTCAAGCTTCGTGGAAAGAGTGCACCCAAGAAGAAGAAGGGACCTCCCGGTATGTTTGAACGACCCACTGGTCGAGATTGGTTACTAACGATGCTACAGCTCCTACTGGCAAGAAGCGATAAGCCAGACGACAATAATGATAACATCTCCGATATCAAGCACGGGGGCATAGTAGAGCCTTTCCGTGGACTGCAAATATTGATCTATATGCCGATTGTGCGACTCTATGTGTTGTGACGAGATAGAAACGGCCAGGATATCCGTGCCACTATCCATGTGGTCCTTATCACAGTATGTACAATTATTTGTATCTTTACCCAAAATACACTGTTTTGATTCCACTTTGAAAGTTTTGTGCGTGTCTATTGTTCCAGTATTCACTTTTACGAGGCAAGGCGCCCATATTAAATAACAGAATTAAACAACGCCATTGTTAGGCCCTGGATAAGCAACTGCAATGCCCCCTTCCCGACAATCCTTGACTGTTTGTTTTACTACACTACAAGGCATTTGTTATTTGCAAGGCATTTCATTCAGTAAGATCCATGGTCGAGCTTAGACGTAGCTATGTGGAACATCCGAACTACCTAATTCACAAGGCGCCCTACCCATTCATTGAGGAGTATGGGTATTGTACTGCTTGTGCCTGACGATTTACACTGGCAGAAGCCTCTCGTTCTTACCCAGCCAAATACTAATCACAGCAAGAACTTTCAGTTGAAAGGTTACAAGCGTAACATCAATCAAGTCCGCTCGCCTCGAGATTGGCATGCACGCTGCACATACTATAGAACTTGCCCTGCATACACTTAAGGAGCACCAGGATATCAGACCCAACTCCTTAAGACATGGGGCATCGATATTGAATAACCATCCAGCAGATGCGCCCGCACGTACGGTATATTTTTGGAAACGTCAGTGAATTAACCGTTGCAAAATTTACTCTGTCACCTATCTAGGCCCCCAACTATTGGGTAGCGCCAGCTGTAACTGATGTTCATTACGAAAGTGGAAGGAACACCAGTGGTCGGGCTGCTCTTGTCGGCCGTTGGCACCTGCCACTTTTCGCTCCTTCCGTCCCGACTTCCTCTTGCTTGGCTCTGCAGAAAAGCTGCGTCAGTGAATAACCTCTCCTCCTCGCCATCACCATCTTCTTCTTTTCCTTTCTTCCACCCCCTTCATTTCTCCTTTCACCCTCTCCTCTTCACATTCAAAACCCTTCTTGGTCCGCACACTTGTCACATTCACACCCTTTCTCTATTTCATTGCACGCTCGCTAGTGTTCACTCTGTCATCTACAATTGTTATTCGACTGCAACCTCATCATAAATTCGACTGTAACGAGGCCAGAGTTAAGCTGCGACATTATGTCTTCACCTGGGACATCAGGGCCATCTCCTGAGAAGATTGTCCCAATCTTCGCCGCGGCTTTGCAGGGCGAAACCTTGTGTGGCTCTCCACTTGCCTCTATCACTGTCAGTCATCCTTCCCCTCCACCACTCTCGTGCTTTCATTGCAAAAGCTTAAGCTTGGCTATGCCGCCCGGTCCCAAGCTATACCGAGCACACAAACTAACACAATGCATAGAAGGAAACAAACAAGATCGTCTCAGCAAAGAAAAACATCACAGCTCTAACCACTTCGAAGCTCGCGAACCAAGGCCTTCCAAAGGTGAACTTGCTAGTGTACCTTTGAATCTCAAGTTACTAACTGTGATAGAAGATGAAATTCAGCCACGATAGCTCGACCACCGGACAACCATATCCTATGGACAAACTCCTTGCGAAGCTCTCTGAGCAAACCGAAGCTCACAAATCGAGAGACGAAGGCAGCCAGTATGCAAGAGCGTTTGATCACGCATCTTCAAGTAATTCTTTGCCTGTCACTCCTGCCACCGATGCGTTTCCAAGCACGGCTCCTACCACACGTCCTGCGAGTGTCACCCTCGATGACGCGCATGGCGAGAACGGAGAGGTGGCCCGCCTGAAGTTGCAACTCGCTCAAGCACAGAGCGAAATCTCCAAGCTTGACCAAGAGCTAGCCGAAACCCGTGGGGTTAAGCCTGGACCTGATGCCAATTCTTTTGGCACCCGCGGTCATGCAATCCCTGGTCGCGAGAGTGCTTGGGGCTCTCCAGATGATACCCATTCCGACACCAGTGAGGCCATGTCCGCTTCTACTTTCAACCGTACCCGAGAGATCTGGGGAAACCAGTCAATGCCTTTTGCCGGCACCCCTCAAGCCCCTGTGGCTGTACCAACTCCCGGAAAATGGCTCGGAGGGCGATCTTTCAATCCGCCTCTGCCAGAACCCGTTGCAACACCTTACCCCTTCATGGACGGTTATCGAAATGAGCGCCTGACTCCAGATGCTGAAATGATTCGTTCGAACTATGGACGTCGAGGTAACCGCTTCGAAGGCCGCTTGAACTCGCCTCAGCCATTCGGATCTGGCTACGGAGGAGGCTACAATAGTCCCGTTAACCAGACCGACTATATGAACAGCCCTGCGCTCGGAGCACCTATGAATGCACCTCAAGGACTCGGTCCCATGGGCGTCTATCCGCCATACCCAACCCATGTCGGAACGCCCCTTTCACCTCATGCTTCCGAGTTTACTTCCAGCTCTGGATGGAAGAACGAGGTTGGTCTTTCTTCTATTTACTCGCACAGAATACTAAATCCAAGACAGATCATGTCGCCCGAGGATCAGACTTACCTCCCCCCGACAGAACCACTGAACTACCGACGTCTGTTGGATCGCAACGTGAACTGCAACTGGAAGTACATTGTTGACAAGATCGTCTGCAACAACGATCAGCAGGCCTCCATTTTCCTACAGCAAAAGCTCAAAGTCGGAACTCCTGAACAAAAGTTTGAGATCGTGGACGCAATCGTCGCACAAGCCTATCCACTGATGGTCAACCGTTTTGGTAACTTCTTGGTGCAACGATGCTTCGAGCACGGTACACCTGATCAAGTCATTCACATCGCCGAAGCCATTCGAGGCAACACTCTGAATCTCTCCATGGATCCCTTTGGATGCCATGTTGTTCAGAAGGCATTCGACTCTGTTCCTGAGAATTTCAAGGCTATCATGGTTCACGAACTCTTGCGACGAATTCCGGAGACGGTCATTCACCGCTACGCCTGCCACGTCTGGCAGAAGCTTTTTGAGCTCCGTTGGACTGAGTCTCCTCCACAGATCATGAAGTATGTCAATGATGCTTTGAGAGGCATGTGGCACGAAGTTGCCCTTGGAGAGACAGGCAGCCTCGTTGTTCAGAACATTTTCGAAAACTGTCTTGAGGAAGACAAGGTATGTTGTCAATATCCTTCTTGCTGGAAGAACCATGCTAACTCACGTCAATAGCGTCCCTGTATCGAGGAAGTTCTCGCCAACATCGACATCGTCGCCCATGGCCAATTTGGTAACTGGTGTATTCAACACATCTGTGAACACGGTGGCCCCCCCGATCGCAGCCGAGCCGTGGACCATGTGATTCGCTATGCTGCCGAGTACAGTACCGACCAGTTCGCCTCCAAGGTTGTTGAGAAGTGTCTCAAGATTGGTGGTGCAGAATTTCTTGGCCGCTACTTGGACCGAGTTTGTGAAGGCCGTCGAGACCGTACCCGTATCCCGCTGATTGACATCGCGAGCGATCAATACGGCAACTATCTCATACAGTGGATTCTCAACAATGCTTCTCCCCAGCATCGCGACACCGTTGCTGCCCACATCAGAAAGCACATGGTGTCTCTGCGAGGCTCAAAGTTCGGCTCTCGCGTTGGCATGCTCTGTACCAACCATGCGGTTGCGACTCGCCCTGGCCCTGGTGCTGGCCCTGGAATGGGCGGGCGCATGGGACCGGGCCCAGGGCCGCGATACAATAACAGTTACCGTTAAAGGGCATTATGATCATCCATTTCGTCTTTGTTGCCACCAGAGACGCCTGTCTAACCGGGAATGCAGGAACCTTCCCACTCTAGCCTTTGTTGTCTTTTCCATTCTTTATCATCCGTGTTGAGGAGCCCTTATCTGATCACCAATCGTTCCACTCGTTCAAGATCACGCAAAAAACCAGAATTTGTCGACCTTTCTTAAGAAACATCTTCCCACGCAAGTAATTTACAGATCACACGTCATCCTACGCCCAGCTGGCTACTGCCTGCTTGGGTGCATTGGACACATTATGGTTATCGATTTTGCAATATGGAGGAGATGGCAGATGCTAATCACCACAGCAGCCCTTGCAGGGCTGACCTTTGTATCCCACCGCTCATGGGCTGCCACTCGGTGACAGTGAGCAGGAGCGGATCTCATGGGATACTAGAGCCACGCTTCAGTCAACCTGCGAGTATGAGTGATGGTGATCTGGAAGGACGCCCTTAGAGGTCGGGATGCGTTTATAAAATTGTATGTCGTTTTTTATGCGGGTGCTGGGTTCGGCGTCTTCCTATAACACACGGGTTGTTACGGTAGTTATTAAGCAACTTTTAATCAAGGATTGTGTTTTATTATCCCATCTCTCCTAATCATGCGATGATGGACGCGTAAAAGGAAGTCAATGTGCTTTATTCATTCCATCTTGCTAAATGTGTGAAGGAAGCATGTTTTCGCTCGTGAATGCATAATCCCCAACGCCGTTGATGCTATATAACGTTGATAGACCAGTGTGCGACCTATTTCCTAGGTGGTCCCAGAGCTTGTAGAGACGGCTACATCATCATGAAGTGGCGGGAACTCTGTATCAAGCGCCCTTGGTAGGTCTGGCAGAGTTTGAGCATCAGCAGTTACATGCTTCTCCCAGGGCTTTCTGGGGGCAGCCATGGCTCCAACTGGTTTTACAGCCTGGAGAGGTAGTCAGCAAAAATAACATAGCAAAGCTTGGTGGTTATGAATTGGACTTACAGGGTTTCTCACAACTGTGTTTGGGATCTGGCGGATGCCAGGAACAGGCTTGCCTTCTTGTATCAGCTTAATCATTTCAGCGAAGCCCATTGGATAATTAGGTTGATCCTGTGAGTCAGACTGGGCGGCAGCAGCAGCCTTTCGGTCGATATATAGATCACTCTTTGGCGCAGCTTTCTGCCAGTCCAAGGCCGGGGCTGAAGTGGTGGTGGCTTCATCTCGTTGGTGGTACTCCTCAGGCAGAACGTCCGGAGCTTGGTGATCAGAGTCACTATCAAGCCAGGCCTTGTATGCACCAAAGTCAATGTTAACACCAATGCGCTGTGCATAGTAGAAGATGCGAGCGTGAATAGCCATGTCTGAAAGGGATGCTTGAGGGTTTTGCTGGCCAGGTTCGCCAAGGATGGCATAAAGGCCAGACTGAATAATGTTAGTGAATGGGAGAGGAAGTCCAACGGCAGGTGATCATACCATGAAATTCTTGTCTTTTTTCCATGGGTATGTATCAAAAGCAGTGAAGACAGCATTGTCGTCTTTGAGAGCTCTGATACGTTCCGCTCCAGTAAGGGATGATGAGGGCTGCTGTTGTTGATCCATGATTGCAAGTATTGATTGGACGAAATCTGAGTATCTGCCAATTCTCAGTGAGCTACAGATTCAGAGTCGACTTCTCACTAACAATAACATGTGAGAAGACGATCCAGGGTTAGTTAAGCTTACAGGACTAATAAAGCTTGGCTTATTTAGGACAAGATACTCAGGTTTTTTTTCCCTAGAGTGGTAGAGGCTCCCAAACAAAAGTGAAAGATGAGCCTCGGTAGACGTCGGTTTATATCCGTACAGTGATTGATGTGATTTAAACTCAGGCCGGCTGCTATTCCGTTGGCTCACGTGGGGCTGACGGACTAAGACGTGACCGTCAAAGTGTGAGAAGGGCTCGGGAGAAGTCGTAAAGATGAGGTTTAGGCAGGGGATTCCTGAGATTATAAGAGAAAGATATTATTAGGATGAAAGAAAATCGTGTAAAATAAAATACTCAATTACATCCATGCCTTTTTACCTTGACTCGACTCCGGTATTCGCTGAGTGCTCGGCCGACACTAACGCACCCTTTACCAGAGGGGAAAGGCTCGAGATAAGATAGCGCAGCTCCAACTTCAGCCCCACCTCCACTCACGTTGACGGTTGATCCACCATCACCATCGTCACTACTAAGGTATCACAGAGCTATCCCTTCACTTGGGGCTTGACCTTTCTCCTCTTCATGTCATTGCGATCGCGGTCTCCTTTGTCGTCGAATATTAGCTGATCTCCTCCGGTTCTCGTCACCGTACTCTTTCTATTATTTCGCAGCCCTAACTGTACGACCACACGCCGCCCCGATGAATCGAGCTGCAGTCAAAGCCCTTCGGACGACCTCTCTCTCGACCGTTCGCGCTCTCTCCCACACCCCTCGTCGTGGCCTCTCTGTCTCATCTGTGAATCTTGCCCAGGCCAGATCTAACGCCAGATCACACGCTCGAAACGCTCGTCCCAACCCTGCAAGAACTGCCCCCCTGAGATCCTCTATGTACTTCCGTCGCCTGCCTGCAGCGCTGGTATCCAGTATCGTCGTCGGATACGGCGCTTGGTACTCTTACAACAGCTCTAATATTTCCCCTAGTTCGGTTGTGGGTTCTAGAAGCAGCCTGACCTCGACTCAGACGGCTGACGTGCTGCCTACTCGAACTGTCCTTGTAGTGGGTGCCGACGAACTCAGACAGGGTACCATTGTTGGAGAGGGTCCTATTTCGAAAACCACTAGCGACGACGGTCGTCGCATCGTCGAGATGCTAACACCTGATCAAGCGACCCAGAAGCTACGACGACTGGAGCAGTCGTTCTCAGTCAGCCGAGGTCAAGGTGTCACTCGTTACGACTTGGTTCAGTTGCCCAGCAACGACCCCATTGAGGACGACCACGCCGAGAAGATTGTTCAGGTTCCCAGCCGATCATCCGCTGAGACTGACAACAGTGACTGGATGTTTTGGGGTGTTTTCGATGGCCACTCGTAAGTAACCACCTTAGCACGGAGCTTAGAATAGCTTCAAAGTGGGGTCTTACTTACACAATCTAGGGGATGGACTACTTCTGCGACCCTGCGGGAAAGCTTGATTAACTACGTCGCTCGCGAACTTAATGAAACCTACAAGAAGGCCTCTGGTGAGCTTCCTTCTGAAGATGCAGTGAACCTTGCCATCAAGACTGGATTCAACAACCTTGACAACGAGATTGTCCACAAGAGCGTCGAGAAAGTGTTCAAGGGCGGCTCCAAGACCGTTGCTGCAGAGCTGTTGCAGCCTGCTTTGTCTGGATCATGCGCCTTGCTATCGTTCTACGACAGCCGCAGCAATCTTTTGCGTGTTGCTTGCACAGGTGACTCTCGCGCAGTTCTGGGTCGCCGAGCGGAGAATGGAAAGTGGACAGCTACTGCTTTGTCTGATGACCAGACCGGCAGCAACCCTCAGGAGGTTGATCGTATGCGCAAGGAGCACCCCGGAGAAGAAAACGTCATCCGTAATGGCCGTGTTCTTGGTGGATTGGAACCTAGTCGTGCTTTCGGAGATGCCGTCTACAAGTGGAGCAGAGATGTTGCTTGGAAACTGCGCGAGAACTTCTTTGGCCGTAGTCCCTCTCCTCTTTTGAAAACTCCCCCTTATGTCACCGCCGAGCCTGTCGTTACAACAACAAAGGTCAACCCCGAGAAGGGTGATTTCCTTGTCTTGGCTACCGACGGTCTTTGGGAGATGCTTACCAACGAAGAGGTTGTTGGTCTTGTGGGCAAGTGGATCGAGTCTGAAGGACAGGCTGGACCCAACTCACAGTTCGACGCTGCATGGAACAAGATCTTTGGCTCATCCAAGACCCCTCTGCCCGTCGAGGAGAGCAAGACTGCTGGTCCTGATGGCAACAAGACTCCCATCCGTGTCCAACAATGGGGCATCGACCCGGATGCTAAGGACAGGTTTACAGTAAAGGACAAGAACGTCGCAACTCACCTTGTTCGTAACGCTCTTGGCGGTAACAATGACGAGCAAGTGTGCGCTTTGCTCACTCTTCCTGCTCCGTTCTCACGACGTTACCGGTAAGTCAAACAGTCCGACACATCAGACGTGTTGCTAACAATATCATCAGCGACGATTTGACCGTCCAGGTCATCTTCTTTGGCCACGGTGAGAAGACTGGTGAGGTCACCGTCAATCTCGAGGCTACTGCTGGCGAGGGCGTCAAGCCGAGGTTGTAAGGCGTCTCTTTCTAGGGTACTTTTGGATCCATCTCTGGGATTAGATGCGATGATTAAAATATCGTCGTGTCGGAGTTGAAGGCGTTTTCAGGATTCCCCACAAGCGAATCGCGATGTGTTTTCTTGGCTCGGTCTGTTTTGTAAGATGAGAAGCAGAGGGAATAGTGGAAACCGCATGTATGAACGGTATTGTAGAAGAATATAGGAGTTTCTATTAGGAAAAAAAGATAAGACATCGCTTTCAGACCGGTATGCCGCACGCCTGTTTCATGATATTCTCGAGGTGAGGCTAGATTTATCCGTAGTTGGGCAACAGAGTATTGAAACTGATGTTGAAGTTGTAACTACAACTGAAGATGACGGCCTCCAATGCTAGTCTACTCTAGATGAACCTATGACGCCAGTTGATGCTTGAAACCCATGATAATCTGCCTTGAAAAGGGTTTGTCAAGGGTTGAAAATAGACAAGTCCGCTGCTGATAGAAGAACAAAAGATGCTATAGAATCAATACAAGACCGAGGGACCTGTGACGCGATCTAATCATCATCCTTGGGCCAGAGGAGTTTCCCAACTTTAAGGCTCCAGCACATGCGTACAAATATAGTAATCCAGACTAGAATGATAGCGACAGTCATGACGGAGGCAAACATGTGCAGGCCATTGCTATTGAAGATTTTCCCCATTACGCTCGTGGCGGTAACCTAAAAAGAAGATGTATAAGTATTTGTAGCTGAGTTTAGTGGTTGGTGGGATTTTCGACTTACGAGAGCCGTATTAGGAAATACAAAAGACCACCAAGTCATCTGGAAGGGCATGTGATGCCCTGCAAGAGCGTATTTCCAGAGAGCGCCGACACATATGAGGAAAAACCACATGGCGAGTCCCCAGAGCCAGAGGCTGACCAAAATGCTGACAACCTTGATGATGCCGGCAACGTGTGGCGTGTCGAGGAAATCTTCAGGTATAAGCAAGTCTGCTTGGCTACCGAGTTGGGCTGAGTTCGTTAGATACTTATGAAAGTCTATCTGGAGAATTGTGAGATTATATACCTATACCAGCAGCCGTGAACCCATAAGGACCTATCGACATGAACTAAAAAAGTCAATTGTCTGCAAGTGTGATGTACGAAGTTCGACTCACAATACCAGGTCTCTGGTTATCCCGTGGGAGTTTCTGCGTCATGAGACGGTAGATAAAGGCAGAAGATATCATGAAAGCAATGAGGCAGCCAGTTCCTTGAATTGCAGCAGCCCCAAGTGCCATTGCTACAGGGTTTGCTGATAGCTCATAGCCAGACGAGCTCGCAGCGTCGATGAGATTTGCTGCAAAGGGTGCATTGAGCAGGAGAGGATAGGCGGGGAAGACCCAGGTTGGTGTCATTGTGTGCACGGGGAATATCCTGGTCCTTATAGTTAGCATTCTTGGCAGGATGATAGAAGGACCAGGTTCTATATGTCATACAGTGTAGACCATAGAATAAGATACAGGAACGCGCTGACAGATACGCTGAGGGCGGCGTATACCCAGAATACCCACTCCATGGTGTTGAGGAGCCACGGGCCAGCATATGGGATGCCATATTGACAGGTATTGATTAGGATTACAGCAATACTAATTAGGTTAGAGCTGGCTTAAAGGTGTGGTAGAACTTTGTGTCACATACGAAACCAGCTAATCTTTGTCAGTATCAAGCGTGTAATGTGAATGGTGGGAGTCTTACGGAAGCTGATATGAAGAGCGATTCCACTTGGTCGGTGAATGAGTTCACAAAACTCCCAGGTCGGAGGTGAAATCGCGTGCATATGAGAACAAAGTTGATTAAGAATAAAGTAAGGTTGAGCATGAAAAAGAAGAGGCCGATGCCGCGTATCCAGGGTGCTTCCCACTTAACTAGCAATCGTCAGTCAGATCGTTCAAGTATGAAGAGTAAGGTCTCCCACGAGAGTGAAGGATATTTGCGATGCCTCCAGTCGACATAGTCTAGTAAGTGTTAGTGATGTCAGAAGGGAAATACGAAAGATATGTATTACCATGGTAAAGTAAGTCCATCTATGGCAGGCAATGCGATCCCGAAGACCAACCTTGCGACCTTCAGGTGACTTTTCCGCCGTGGCCATAACATGGTTAAGGCTGTTTGAAGTAAGAGTAGAGCCATGAGGCAAAAGCCGAGCTGGCCGTTGATTGTTGCTGTTAGCACCCTCGGGAGCGATGGCAGTTATATACGATGGCCGTTGAGCGAGGTCAGGCCGCTTTACAGCGGAACGCCTTGTGTCCGAAGCCGTCGCGGGAGTGGCCGCAGCCGAAAAGAAGGGCGGGTATTCCTCTGACGGCGACTCATAGCCCGTAGCCAGAGCTGACGCCGATGCCGATGCCGGTGCCGGTGCCGGTGCCGGAGACAAGACCGGAGACGGAGACGGAGACGGCAGCCCAGCTACCACTGGATTCCGGGCGGGGGCCATTCCGGGGGAGGACCGTCAATATCGTCGGCGCGGCGGGCAAGTAGCTTGGAGACACAGTAGAGGACTACAAGAGCGCTGGGTTCCATGTGAGAGAAGGCAATGTGGAAGTAGACCAGATGCGCGACAAAGACGAGATGGTGGAGAACAAGGGTGCCGAAGTTAGCGAGCGGCATGATATTGATGGGTAGGGCGTGATGTAAGGTAAGATAACTAATAAATGCCCTGTTCCCCAGAAGGGGGAGGGGGAAGTCTTGGGGCGGCTGATCAGCGCCAATTCCAGCGTCAAAAGCCCTTTATTCCGAGGCGCGTGAGCCGCTTTTGGTGGAGGGTTTTCGGTTATGGTGTGAGGGTGAGTGTGTGAGGTGTGAGGTGTGAGGTGTGAGGTGTGATGGTGAGGTTGATAAAAGACAGTCTAGAGGTGAGCGGTTGCTGCAGAATATGGTTGAGAGAGGAGGGGAAATAACGGTTGCCTTTAAACTTTGGGGTCCAGTGCTTTTTCGGGTATTGTGAGTCTAAATTCCATGTATACACCAAACAATTGACCCCGGGCGATTTTAATTAATTCAAAAAAGATTGACATAGAGAATCCGCCATCTTGTGCTGCTTGGGGATCGATGGGCTCTTAGGCTCTGCATCCCTTGGCGGATACCGATGCCTACTGTAGTTTAGGTAGGACGTGCCACTAGTCATGCTGCTTGGGAGCGTGACGTTGCAGGGGTCTACCATCTAACTTTGGGCAGTACTAGCCGGGTATAAGATGCTATTAGACTTTAACGACGGTTATAAACACAGAGTTTAGATCATAATAACGTCTCATATAGTAGTTGAGATCATGATCTTGCTCTATGATCCAGTAGTATTATCCAGGGGAAGGTAATATACGCGGTAGGATCTCGGTACTCAAGATGTCCTCGAGAGTCAATCTTGTACGCAGTACTTGACGTAAACATTAGCTAACAGTACAAAGCCCAACAGGCCGTGGTAGGCTCAGAACACAATTCTTTGATGATTATTTAGTAGGTCTTGGCTATCACCGAATAGTATCATATCCCTTCACCTTAACAGAACAACATATTGCTATCAATTCAACGGTCAACCAAAACGACGTCAGCGGGGCTAAAAGCGGTGATGGCCCACAATTACCCGAACATGCACGTGATATCGAAATGCCACCTTTCAATGAGCTCTCAGAGCTTCATCTGTAGCTGCATTCGTTTCCATACTACAAGCATTATTGGCTTGAAGCAAACTACAGCACCAATTCCTTATAGTTGATGCTTCAATCTCTTCTGGCACAGTTGTCGTAACTCTTCTCGCGAAATAAAGGGAAGTAGCATGACAATATAAGTCACGACATCTACAACCCCTCGCGCCATCATGTCTTTCACCAACGCACCTGTAACCCGGCTTGGTGTGGCCGGTCTTGTAGCTGGCTCTATCGCAGCCAGTGTCCTCGATGTCAAACACTACTTTTACATCCTCATCGATGTTCACATATGGCGCTACAGGCAATTCTGGAGGCTTCTGGCCTATCAGTTGTGCTATGTCAACTCAACCGAGGTCCTCTTTGCTGCCATGTCTCTATATAACCTCCGCATTGTTGAGCGTATGTGGGGTTCACGCAAGTTTGCTGTAAGCTTATCAATCACTTATACTTTCTATTCATTGCTAACATCGTGACTTAGTCCTTCCTGACTGTTACGTTCTTGATTACCTCACTTATCCCCCCTGTTATGTCGATTGTACTTCGACCTCTCACTGCGGGCTGGCTGAATTATATCCCCGCTGGACCAACTCCCATTATCTTTGCTATCCTGGCTCAGTATCATGCTATGGTTCCGCACATGTACAAGTATCGAATTGCTACGTCTGAAGCGCCGCCTACCGATCGGCCATTCGTCGGTCTCACGTTCTCCGACAAATCTTACAAGTACGCTATTGCTCTGCATCTGGCATTGTTGCAGTGGCCAGGTTCAGTTCTGGGTGCAATTACTGGCTGGGTTGTTGGATACTCGTGGCGGGAAGGATTGCTTCCGGCTGCTCTCGTGCGCTGGCGAGTGCCGGGCTGGGTGGTAGGGCTAAGCTCACAGAGGCGGAGTGCCGAGTTTGAAGGTCTCCGACGTCGACTTGAGGATGAGAACTCAACGACGGGGACTTCAACCGGGGCTCAAGCTTCGGCGGAGGGTCAAGCAGAGCGCCGGAGAACCATGGGACAGCAGATAATGGATCAAGTCAGAGAGGTCCTTTAGTAGCCGATACAATAGCGATATTTAACATTCACAGCAACACGTTCTTCGTTCTTCCGAAAGATTGCGGGACAGCAGGAAGTCCACGCGCATGTCTTATCACATTGTCTCAGCCTAGAGTGTATACGGCATACCAGTCAGGTGCCAAAGGGTTTTCAGCGGAGGAATGAACTTGATGTGGAAATGCCGATATGCGCATCTGATGTGTCGAAACCAACGGAGTTCCGTACGTCAAAGGAGAGGGCTAATATTATCCTCACGCATGGCGTTGTCAGCCACCATCTATCAAACAGTCAGCATTACTGCGTGGAACATCGGCGCAGCCTCATAATGATACGCAACACTGTGGCATGTCGCCGTTTCAAGCAAGCATCAGCACCTAAGAATAATAATAAAGGATTATAGACACACTATCTTAGCCTCTTGACTATAATTATAATCGGGCACATATGAGCAAAAAGTAAGTATTTGCTTTCTTACAGCAGAAATGCTGGAAACAAAGACTCTTTCCTACTGGTGCATCACTATCCGTAAAGAGCTAGGTACGAGCTCAAATATAGACTAGTGGCAGCGTTATCGCCAAAGCGGTAAGACCCATGCTCAATCAAATGCGGGTGCGCCCCTCCTGTGCCTGCCCCAGCCGCCGCAACACCCCTAGAAACTGAGATTCACTGGTGCGTGTTGAAGGATCTACGCAGGTACAGTACGTACCTGCCTACCTGACTCGGTTAGACCCATCAGCTCAACTGCTGTAATTCAACTTTTAGTGGAGTTCTTCACAAGGGTCCCACTCGATAACTTAACTTAACTTACCATTTGGGTTGTCGATGGGCCTCCTTTTCCTCTAATTCATCCCGACCTCTCCTTTTCCATCCCCAGCGCTTGAACTGTTTTCGCGACTTTTGTACTGTATTTTCTGCGGTAATCGCTGAGTGCCTCTTGTAGGATCGTTCTCGACTTTTCGCGACCCTCCAGCCCCAGCTGTGTCTGAGAGCGACGCCCCTTTGCTGCAGCTAATCTAATCTTGTTTCCAGCTTCGCCTAACCGACACGGCGGCTGGGCAACTACCTGTCAAAATCTTCTGGATACCGGTCAGCCCTCACTCTTTATGGCGCCGTTGTAATATTTCGATCAGCCATACCTTTCAAGTTTCACCTCATGTTCTCATAACCTCTACAACGCGATTGTCAGCCCGTTGAAACCATGAGTGCTTACGCGCGAGAGGGCAGCCCATATGGGTACGACTCCAATAGGATGTCACCCCCAGCTCTCAGTCCTCGCGGCAAGACACTTGTCGAAGGTTATCGCAGCGACATAATGAACAATTTCGAAAAGGACCATGCTCTATACAATCCGGTATGCTCTCCCATTGGGGCTAAGTGTTGCAACCACTAACATCATTTTATGTAGATGAACCCTAATCGACCACAAAGTTCCGCGCTCGTCGACCTCAAAGACCCAATTCAAGTCCATCTCCTCACCGAAACCGCCCTCTCTGATAGCAGGGAATTCGAAATCTTGTCGCAAGAAGAGGTGGACGATCTCAAAAAGCAGAGCCAGTCCCTGTCGCAGCGCGTCGAGTCGACGCGGCAGAACTTGGCCATTCAGTCTAAATACCGAGACGCAGCAATTTCCATGGCGAGGTTATATAATCCTCCAAAATCGGATGGCAGACGAAGGAGTTTGCTGGGCCGTAATAGTGGTGACCAAACCCAAGCAAAGAAGGCCGAAGTTGAAAGACAGGCAAGCGAACGGCAGTGTGAGGAACTGGCTGCGGAACTCTTCAACCTCGAGAAACGGCTTATGGAGCCTCAGCGACGCCTCCTAGAGCACACAGCTGGTATTCTTCAACTCACCCACAAGGCGTCGAATAAGAAGAAGGATGCGACCCCGCCGCTTCAACCACTTAACGGCATGCCTGGGAGCCCAGAGAGCTTATACACGTATACTCGCAACAGCATGGACCGCCACGGAGACGATATCTACTTAACTGATAATGACTTCCACGATCAAGCCAATAAGGTCTCGACCAGGGGACAACCTCGCCAACAACCTATGGAGATACCTCTCAAATCGCCAATCCGGGAACAGAACAGCCAGCTTAAGGATGAGATGGAGAAGATGAAAGATGAGAATCTACACTTACAAGGACAAACGAATTCATTGGTGCAGTCAATAACAGATATGGAGGCCCGGCTCGAAAACCTGAATGGCTCGCTGAGAGACGCTATTGTTCGCTTCAACCCCTCAAAGAATGAAGATTACTACGATCCTCCATTTGGCGTTTCAGGCATGAAGCCTGGAGAGCTTCTCAACAACCAGATGGATTATCTCGAAATGGGTCTGAATGCTATCGAGGTGGAACAAGAATCCTCCGGTGAACATGGCAAGGTTGACAGCTCCATTGACAAGCGCATCGAATCTTTGAACCAACAAGTTCGAGATTTACTTCTAGCGGTGGATCCTGATTACCCGGTCGCACCTCAATCCCCACAGGACAGCCTCGACACGAAGCTCGATTATCTCGAAGACGCATTACGCGCTGCAGATTCGGAGTTGGAACGCGCTGTGCAGGTGGCTCAGGCGGGTCCACCAGAGAAGCAAGATGGCGAACAGGTGGAGAGAATATTGATGAACTTGTGGAACATGATGCAAACAGGATTCTCGAAGATCAAGAAAGAGAAGGAAGAGCGCAGAAGAGCGCGCATGGACAGAGGTTACGAGGACGAAGAGGTTTCCGACGACGAATTTGATATCGAGGAGGCATTCAGTCTTCCTGGATTCTCCAATCGCGTCCAGTGGCTATACTCTCAAGCCACTACGCTCAAGAACCAGAAGTCGGTATTGCAGCGACAGATTAAACAACAGCGCGAGCTCAACAACAAGTCAGACGCCGAGAAGGACGAAGAACTAGCGAGGAAACAGGAAGAGCTAGACGAAACACAACTATTGTTGGCTCGGGCTGAGAGAGATGCTATGACTGCTCAGACCATGCTCACAGAGACTCTGGAGGAACTCGAAGGCAGCCGCAATGTTGCGAATAATATTGGTTCATCGAGAGGCGAATCTGAGGGAAGCGCCAAGATGATCAACGAGCTGGAGGCTGATGTGAAACGTCTCCAGTCCGACCTTGCCGGTGCAGCTGGTGCGGCGGGTGCAGCACACGCCCAAGTCGAGGAACGCGAAGAGAAGATTGTCATGCTAGAGAAGGATCTCGAGCAGCTCAGGTCTGACCTTTCCGGTGCAGCCGCTGCTGCCGTTGCTGCACAATCTCAGCTCCAGGATCGTGAGAGCAAGATCACCGCTTTGGAGTCAGAGTTGGATCACCTTGAGACGGCTCAGGGTGAGATTGAGGAGCGCAATCAGAGAATTGCTGCACTTCAGGCTGAGCTTGAACAGGCTAATACCGTTCATACTCAAGTTGAAGAGCGTGATGCTAAGATTGCCACTCTCCACACTGAGCTCCAAGAAACCAATACACTTCGAGACCAGGTTGAGGTACATAGTGCTACGATCGCTACCCTCAAGACTGAGTTGGAGAAGACCAACGATATTGAGGCTAGTCTCGAGGAACGAAACGCCAGGGTCGCCCGTCTTGAGTCTGATATGGAACTTATTCAGACAGATCTCGCAGGTGCTGCTGGAGCTGCCGGAGCTGCTCAAGGTCAGCTTGAGGAACGAAACAACAAGATCGCGTCTCTTGAGGCTGAGATCAAACAACTCGAAGAGAGATTGGTTGCCGCCGAGTCCTCCAGCGACAATACCCGCAATCAGTTGACTGGTGTCGATTCGGTGATCGATGCTCTTAACGCGCAGCTCGATGATGTGAACCGATCTAGGGAGTCGGCGGAGGAGAATGCCAGGTCGCTGCAGCAAAAGGTCGATGGTCAGAAGGAGGATCTATTAAGTAAGAAGAAGATGCTCAAGGAGAAGGAAGATGAGCTTGATCTTCTCAACATGAACATGGTTGAGATGAAGACGGAGCTCACCATTGCTCAGGCAGAACTGGACGGTGCTTATGGAACCCGAGCGGAGAGGGCTGCCGACGTTGCAGCTATCAAGACCAGCGGCGAAGTGATGAAGCTTCAGAACCATGTCACGAGGTTAAAGAAGGAGCTCGCCGGAACCGTCCAGGAGTTGGAGGATGTTACACGGGAGACTCTTGCCGCTGAACGCGAGAAGATTGAGCTTGAGAACAAGCTCCAGGATGTTCAGTCGTCCAAGAGAAGTGTCGAGGGAGAGGTGACGAAGCTGCGCCAGAGACTTGAGGCAGACATGGAGAAGGCCCGGGAGCATATCACTCAACTGCAGGAAGAGCTTGATGGCGAGCGTCTCAAGGCAATCCCTCCGAATGGAGGTGTCGGTAGGGGCGCCTCCATGCTGAGCGAGCAGTTCAGGGCTACCATGCGTGAGGAAAGGAAGAAGTTCCAAGAGAACATCAAGGTATGTTACAGTTTTGTACACATCTTGTCTAGTGCAAATGCTAATATATCAATAGGAGGAGCGTGCCCGCACAAGACAACTTGAAGAAGAGCTTGCCAAACTAAAGCAAACTGGGGCATAGGGCAAACTACCCCTGAGCCCTCAACGAGTCCGCATGGAAGAAGGCTTGATATACCAAGCCTTCGAGGTGGAAGAGAAGAATGAGACCGAGACGGTGAATGCTCATGATGTATAGTAATGTGTCCCTTTTGCTTCGGTTGTTTGCTACTTTTACACGTGGGAGGCAAAGTTTGTTGGGGGAAGAGTCGAGTATCGTCCGCTTGGGTGATCTAGCCTGTATGCTGTGTCTTTGGGCTTGGAGTAAATCTTCCAGTTAGTTAGTTGCTGGCCGGTGTATACCTAAGGAGTTATGTGATGGATGAAACTACGATTCTAGATCATTAAGAGTATAAAAAGGGGGGAGATGACAAATGTCAGTGGATGATAGGACTTTTGGGTCTGCAGACTTTATGCTTTCTAAGCCATTAAGACTCGTACTCGCGGTGGTGTGTTTGTTTTATCAATCTAATCTGACAAGGGGGGTCCAGACGTTAGAGTTATTAGATCCGCCCCGTGGATCATCTTTGGCTTGAATCAAGTCTATGATTCGTAGTCTTTGGAAATAAAGATCTGATACCTTCCTGGTTTGTGATTCATCTTAAAGAGAGTGGCTGCTTCGATCCATAGGGCGTATCGAGTCTGGTCAGTCGATATAATAAGGGTCCAGTTCAGGTGATCATGGCTAACGTTAGTTGACGTTAAACGTCGGTGGCTGAGAGCATTATACTCGTGCAGGGGAAAGGAAGGAAGTCAACGTATTAGCTTTGGGCAGATATGGCAGGGCATCTATACACTCTGGGTTACTCGTCCAACGTGAAGTTTGAATCAACCGCGTGCTCATCATGATAAATGCGAACTACATTATTGGACTGCAGTACGCAAGACAGTAAAATCTGCCTTTCAGTGCAAGTGTTTCCTCATGTCTTCTGACTACTCTATATCTCATGGAGAGACAAGTGACTGAACTGAAGCAAGCGTTGTAAAAAGATTATATGCAGTATTGATCTATATACCCAATATCAGCTGCTGTTTTCTCATGATGGAACTTTGTATAACAGCCAATGATGTGGATGATATTGTTCTAATAAGGCAATTCAACTTAGAAACCTCCAGAGAACACTCTTCAATTGGAACAATTGCGACAGAAGCTACAAGGCGCTCCAAAAGCCATCCAACAAACCTCGACGATGTTTTTCATGATGTGAATGGACAGCTTAGTGTATGACATACGTACTATCCTTTGGGCGGAATATAAGTCTAGAATGTTCCCGAATAATCCCGACTTTGCACAAAGATAATATAAGGACTACGGAGTACCAGAGTACACAAGAACTTAGGTTCTGTACTCAGGGTTTGCCCCCTACCCTAGATTCACGAATCACATAAGTAGATGACTACTCTCAACAATTAAACATAACAATTGCGTGCAAGTTATTTTTCAGGATTCGTCATGACCCCCGATGGTGAAATCTTTATGGTAGCTTCTTAATTCTACGACGAGGTGAGACCACTGCATCGTGAAGTATTGCCCTATCAAGGTTAGGAGGAGGCAGTAGTAAAAATACGACATTCATAGAAATAGCATAGTGCATCAGAATAAAACTTTGGCCCGTATACACAAACCTTCCGTCCCCCGCAATCTTCTGGTTTGAAAATCTTTTAAAAGTATAGCGATAGTTCAATCTAAAAGTAAATGATTTTGAAGGGGATTGAATCAGTTCAACGGGCGCTCTCATAATGTTATGAGATGACTAATCTTGAGTGTATTTTTGTTACATGTCTACGGTTGTAGTCACACGCTCACGATCACACGCTGGTCATCAGACGACCTGGAGGATGTGCCTCACACCTCGATCCACTGAGGAACTAGAGTGCTCGAGGATGCCTGAGAGGAATGGTAGTTGCAAGAACTGATCCGGACATGTACTTGGCCAAGAACAGTCAAGTATCAATTAATCGTCTACTTACCACAGCATGTTGGTGCAACCATCCATCAGGTCCTGATGAGGATAAGGGCAGTCACTAAATTATAGAACGCCTCAAGTCACAGATATACGAGAAAGTCAAGTGTAGAACAAGCAAAGTCTCTTCTAATCTTTCTCTGTCTAGTCTAATACTTATCAATGCGCCGTAGATATGTGTATATCCAGAGTAAACGTCCAATGTGTAAGATCAAATGTGTCCGCCCGTTCTATATGCAAAAGCTGTACGCGTGTTTGTACAGCGTAAAGGCAAAATGGAAAAAAAGTCATGTGCGTGGCCATACGGCCTTTGTAATACCCCAGCCGGAGTACCATTCAACCGTTCTGATGCAAAACACCTGATGCGCCCGATATGTCGAAAGAAGGGGAGCCCTATTTTCCCTTGTCACCAAGAAACTCCACGGAAAGACAAAGAAAAAGAGCAACGAGTAAGCAGCCATAGATGTTCAACGATGTTCAAGATGCAGTAAAACCCAGAGTAAATGCAAAGAGCCGCCAGCCAGTATATATCCCCAGTAAAGACAAGCTTGTTTCACGGCCCAGCCAGTGATGCATCTCGAGTCTCAATCGTATGTGCTGCATGCAGGAGCCAGACCGGGTCTCGTGTAGACGACCATGTATCGACATTAAAAAGAATTGTTAAGTGTGGGTATAACGAAGTGGTGATACGAAAGGATACATGTTTGTGTACAGCCGGAACTGATTAGTCCAGAGACATGTCGTCGTCGTCCTTATATGCCATGCGAGCCCATATCCTCCAGTGGACAACACCTACGTGGGCGATACGAGTGGCAATGTCCTCAATGCCGCCCTCCTGCTGACCCGTGCGGATGGCTGCATCCAGATCCCGGTCTCTTCCTGTATCCAGGCTGCGGCTGCTTGCTGGTACACGGTTACCCGTAGCGATCGAGAACAAGCATACGCCTGAGAGGGCCTTGAAGTAGCGCACTCGCGTAGCGAGTTCACTGACCAGTCGGATGCGATATGCCTCCTCCATCTCCTGGTAAATGGGCGATGAGATGCTGGATACGTTTTCGGTGAGTTTCTCCTCGAAAGGAATGAGCATGTCCTTAGGTGCGTTGGTAAATCGGAAAATCTGGAGGGCCAGAGATTGAGCCATTGCTCGCCATCGTTCGTGATAATGCAGGTCGGCGGGTGCTTGTTGGAGAAGAGCCACCAGTGTATCGCGAAGGTTTCGAGCTCTGGTCTTGGACTCGTTGATGTCGGAGTTGAGGTATGATGGGAGCACCATAGACGATCTTGGTGACGATGAGGCCGAGTCTGCGTAACTCAGTGCAACACTTGAAGGTCGTGAGCCTGAGCTTGGACTGGGGCTTGAGCTTGAAGGAGGAGTGTTGAAGTTGAACTCATTCTCATCAGATAGGTCGTTGACATAGGCGGGGGGAGAGTTGAGCTGGGTGATCCGTTCGAGGTCCTCATACATACGCATGCAGACATCCAGGTTAATAGCATCCAGGATATCGGATCGAACACGTCCTAGGCGATCCTCATCAAAGAAGAATGTGCCAGGCAACGGCTTCTCACCGGCAGATGGAAGCATTGATCGTGAAAGTCCCTCAAAGAAGATGCCCATCTCACCGAAATGAGAAGAAATCTTTCCAGATCCGCTGGGATAAGTTCTAGCGGCCTCCTGATACCATGGCTTTGCATCTCCGATATCCATCTTACGATTCCGTAGCTTCTTCATCAAGAACTTCTGTTCGAAAGCAGTAGTCTCCTCAATGAGAGCTGGTCGAAGGCATCGAATTTGGTGGTTGGCGACATCCAACTTCATTGCCTCCAAAACGCTGAGCAAGCTTCTCATGCCATCGACAAGCTCTTCAACGTCATTGTTGCTGTTGCCATTGCTGAGCTGCTTGTACATTGAATCGACCCATTCATCTCTCATTGGTGCACAATGAGATTTGAGAATCTGTGAAAGCCACAAAGCAAGCTTTTCTAGATCAGCAATACCACGGTGAAACTGCTGCATCAGGAGCTCCACGTTCAGCCCCTCATCAAGGAATTGCCGATCGCGCTGTGGCACCAAAGTTTGAATAATCTCCTTAACAGACTTTAGAAGCTTTGGCAAGCACCAGTCATCACCTGTACCATGCTTTGCGTAAAAGCTCTCTCGGTCCACAATAAACTCAACCAGTTCCTCTTTGAGTGTTGTCCAGAAAATGCTTGCTCGATCATGCTTTCTTCGACCCTTATCGCCCTCAACGTTAGGTCGGAAATGAAGCTCGGGGTCGAAGTTGATATCGTGTCTCAGCTTCGGGTTGTTGATGATCTTAGAGACCTCCAGTTCGCCCAGACTAGATTTTGTAACGGGTGGCTCAAGGGGTTGGCACGGAGCCGGAGACCTTCGGCTTTCGGGTCCTGGGCTGGATGTGGTTGATACTGTTGATAGTTCAGAGGGATTTCGTGACAGAGGTGCTGCCACTGGTGCTGATGTGTTGGAAGCACTGCTATAACCGCGAGGTGAAACCTGGGATGATTGTGAGATATCCTCCTTCTCGTCGGTTGATGGTTTTCTGGTAGTCTCCTTCTCGGGCCTCGTCTCGCCTTCGCCATTAGGTCCAGGTCCAGATGTCGATAAACTCCGTCTGGATCGCTCAACTGGACCTCCGAATCCTTGATCCCCCGTCATATTGCCGGCTGACGGATCACTTGGTTTAGTCGATCGAGTTGTTTGTAGTGTGTGTATAGGCTATATTCAGATTTCGTTTTCTTTCAAGAAACTTCTACTGGTCAAAGGTTGTTAGTCTTAACACAGACCTCTGAATCGAAAGTAGACTTGTGAACTCGACGTATGCAACCCAGACTGGTCACGAATGCACGGCGAGTTGCAGGCGCTCGGCTATGGACTGTTCGTCGGCCAAATCCTGTACACCGCTGGACAAGCAGACGACAGGATAGGGGTCGACTAAGTCGTGGGCCAGGGAGGATGCTCAGATTATGTGGTCGACTTACAAGGATCTGGACGAGCTTGCAGAGCGAACAATGTGCGTTTGTGTAGTGAAAGTGAGGTCGTGTGACAGTGTTTGGTTGTATCCTTTCCTCCTTAGATGCGAATGTTCCTCGGTGTGTTGCCTTGCAGTTCGTTTCGGTTATAATTCAGTGTTGATTTCGCATGGGTGATTGCTAGTCCAAGCGAGTCGAGGGGTATCAAAGCAAAGGCAGGTTGACGACGATCTATAACACGAACAAGACAGGGACTTGAGGAAGAGCAAGTGTATGTTGAGAAGCATATACCAAGGATAAGTATGTTTGGTGACAGAGACAGAAATAAAAAGCAGAAATAGCAAGAAGGGAGAAGGAACAGAAAAGGGGATACTGGCGATGGGAGACGGGGATATACGTTTGAGTGGCACTACTCCCTGGTCTATTTGGGCCACCACCCACTACAACAGAGTATTATTTTGAGTCAAGCATTCGCAGACCACGACAAGGTACCTTCCATCCGGTGAAGCGCTATAACCAGCCTCAAATCAAATCTCGTGGCATCCTCCATAAGAAGCGGTGGGTTCAGCATGGGTGGAGAGTCAAAGCCGATACCAGAGGCAAATTCGGCTAACTCGCTGCAGTGCATGTTGTTTTTCTTCAGTCCTCGTACGTGTGTTCAAAGCGTTGGGGGTGTGAGCGTAGCCATGGCACACACAGATACCTGGGCGGTACCTGGCTGACATTTTGTTGGCTGCAACGGAACCAGACAAGGCGCTCGCCCCCTGGAATCTAGCAGAAAGTAAAGTAAAAAGTTTCCAGAGATGTGATAAGTATCTCCTCTTCGCGTCAGGAGCACATCAGTTGGATCTGAGACCCTCACGCCTCAGCAGCGATTGAGACTGAGGCTAGTTGCGAGTTGAGAGTTGCGAGTTGGCAGACAACATAACAACCGCCACTCCCAGTCGATAACAAACTGAAGACCGAGGTAGGCTCCTGTGGCATGCTGGCGAGGGTAGGGAGTGCGAGGTAATCTTAATACTGCACACTTCACACTGCAGCGACAGCGTGACCCTCCGACATTTGAATCTGAGCCATATTGCCGGTATGATATTGTGTCGTCTTCCTCGTCTCTGTTAGATGAAAGGTCAGACGCTACTTGACTCAGTCTAAAGGGGGCATCACGAGGGGCGCTCACCAAGTTATCTCCCTCTTCGTTTTCGCCTTTGTCTGATATTGGCTTTTGCTCGCTCGCAGCAGATGCAGAACAGTGGAATACTGTATGCTTTGTCCAATGCTTGTCGACCCTAATAAGGTTACAAAGCTGGCGATGGCCACGGTTATGACGAGAAGCGCTGCCAATCCATGGCAATCGCGGTATAGCGAGGTAGCAAGCACAGCGTGTGGTGCTCTGTGCTGTAGCATAAGGTAGCGTAGCGCATTTTTAGCAGTGCAGCGACGTGTGATGGCCCCATATATCTGTTGGAGAAATGCTCTAGATGCTCTTCTAATACAGTGCGTGATCCATATCGTTTGATGGAGCGAGTGGATATGCCATGGATGTCATTTGGGATCCGCGGGACAGGATGGAGATGGGGATGGAGATGGAGATGAAGATGGTAACTTGGAAGGAATGGATAGAAGGGATCGTTCTTTCTCTTACACCTTACAGGGCGAGCGCCCAGAGAGCATGAAGTAGGTCTACAAGGCAAGTTACTTTCCTTCCCGCTTTCCACTCAAGGTTAAACCTGCCTAATCCAATACAAGCTCTGGATTATATTAAAGACTGGAAGGCGGTACCAAGAATCGACTCACAGTTTCCTAACTCTCAAAAACACCATCTTCTGGAGAAAATAACAATGGGAGATGCAGGGAAACCCGACATCAACATCCAACATCCAACATTCACAAAAATAAACAAGCAGGGTACACTTGCACTTGCCGAAGGCGGATCGAGTTCCAGGAACATTCGACCCAAAACAGGCCAGGGATAGAGAAACTCGACCCGCCGATTCGCCCATCGATTCCAAGGGGCCAGAATTGGACAGCCCCAAGTCCCCAAAACTCAAGGGCCCAGGGCCCAAGGGCTTTCCCTCCAGGCTCTAGGGGACTGGGGACTGGGGACCATCGTCATCGCACTACTCAACACACCCTCAGGGCCACAGAAAGATCCATCCGACGCCGCTGCTGATCTAGAAACGGACCAGAAGCGTGCAGATTACAGCGGAGTCGAGCCCGCGACTAATGAGCCGCCCCAGCTTCGGGCACTACGAATCAACCTGCAACTCTCGCTGGTCAGAGAGTTCCGGCGCTGACTGAGAAATGAACAAGAATACAAAAAATCATGCTCTTGTGGCAGTGTTCGTAACGACGATGCAATGCATACCGATAAGCCTCGATCGAAAAAGAGATTTCTTATAATGACGGTATGCGCCCAGGCCGTCTTCCGCCGCCACCACAAATGCCGCCTGTCTTTTGGTACTCGAGTGTTTGTCAGGAATCCTTCTTCCTCCGGGACTACTTGCGCTCCGCCACGGACAGAACGACATTGATGCAATATCATGACAAGAGGGGAACATGGCACATAATTCATACTCTGTCACTATGCCAGACGAGGAGCGGTGACTTGAATCGACACATCACGACGCGCCATTCTGCAATGCAGTCTCGCATAGCACGCAAACTTTGCCGAGTGTTCGTGGGTGGATGTGAATTTGAGGTTGTACTGTACTGTCACATAACTACTCATAGCCTTCTCAGACTGCCAACTTCAAGGCGACGGCCATTTCCCGATTTCGGTCTCGCCAGTTGGTCAACGCCACTGATAGTGTATCCCAGCCTGGTGGTATCAGGATGGCGCTTCTGGCTATCTAATCTCTCATCAGTACAGAAACCCGGTACAGTGTGCAGTGCAAGCATATCCCATGTACACTTCAGTGTATCAATGGAATGGTGCACCGCAGCCTCGGCACCGCTGAGTATTTGTTACATTGAACTGGATTGGTGGATGTTCACAGTGATATTGTCGGGCCTTTGGATATAACGACCCGAGCGGCGAGCGTTATTATCCAGGGTAAATATGTCAGGGTCAACCCAAGCTCCGAGCTCTCGAACATTCAATCCAGACCCAGCAGCAAGCACCTGCCAGACTACCCATGTGTACAGGCCCAAAAGCATGGAAGCGTCAGATGGTAGTGGTGTCGTTGTGGTATGTTTGGCAGTAAGGCCTTGAGGTGGACCTCGTCGAGTCCTGGCCTGACAGGGGAAACAGAGAGTGTGCATCAATTCAGAAGACACCATCGGTTCATTTCTCGAAATAGTAGTAAGCCAGCCCTGCCTATTGTCTATTGTCCAAACTATACTCGACGAAAACTGAGGCCCTGTATTTTGGGCTCTGCGTTCCTTCTAGCTCACGTTTGGGCTGTGATTGTCCACACTCGTTCACAGCTGTTTATGAGTCAGGATTGACAACAACAAGCAAAGGCTCCATCATTCACACCAAGATAAATCGCAAAACACCATCGGGGTGGGACCACATCACCATCCGCTAGGACACGAAGTGGCCAACGCATCAATGCATCTATGTTTGAAATACAGCCCAAAACTTGGCTGCAATGCTATTCTGCCCAAGGCGCTGCAAAGCTATGGAAACGGATGAGATTTCCTCACCGCTGTAGACATAGTCACAGTGAACAGCCACAACAATCTCACGATAGCAAGATGTGGCTGACATGATTGCACTTTCATTGTCCACAACAAACCACTACATGCCTACAGAATGGACAAGACACAAAAGTGCCGCTCAATCAGTGAAATAGTGCAACACCAGTGTAACGAGTAACTAACGACCATGTTCTTGTTCATTTCCACCTAACTGGTCTCAAATCTTAATAATTGGTTTCAACGCCAAACTCGAATCGGAGAAGCCGACTCTGATTGGAATGCTCCTCGTGAGCGCAACTCTATTTATTCATGGACATCCAAGCCGAAGTCATCCATCGTGAGCTGTTTCGCCTCAAACCCATGTTCAGCTCAATTTGTCCATGCGGCGGGACCCTTGTGTCCCGTTCCGTCGTCCCAGGTCAAGGTTGGAACCATCTTTCGGACACCGCGAGGCTGCCACAGCCAAAAGCCAGAAACAATGATTACCTCAGACTTTTTTCTTCTTTTTCGGAACGACAACAAAAAGTTTTCTTACCTTACCGTTGGGATCGTAGGGCACAATCCATTTGTCCTAGTCTGTCAGTCTGTGTGACGCAAGCAGCCAAGACGGCTTGACAAATGCTTTTGACAGATGATCACGCGAGTGAGAAGAATGACCATTTATTAATTAATACACTAACACAAAGGTTGTTTGTTGTTCCTCATTGTCGCAAGCACCTCATCATCAAGTTAACAAAACCCAAAAATGATGGACAACATTCTGGGAACGAGGACGGCATAGTCAATAGTGCCATGCAAGGCGAGGAACTCTCTAACCCTAAAGCCAACGGACGATTCAGTGACAATTGACTGGTGTGACTGGCCCGGCAATTACCTTTGATATTTTAACGAGGCATGTTGGTGTCCTAGCCCACGATGCACGATGCCCATCAAAGTCAGAATGGGTGCGAGATGCAGGGCAAAAAGACTGAGACGATGGTTTGAATCAGGGACAAGCTGTTGCCACTCGTCGTATCGTGTGTCCAGTGTCCACTCAATTCTAGTCCCTGATCTGACTCCCTGATCCCCGACTTGATGCTTGGCTACTGTAGGTGTGAAGGTCTGTCGGCACACTCGAGAGTCAAGAAGAAACCCTCCCTCTCGGTGGATGTCTTATCACCGTCTCGAATCACCTAGATTCGCCTTGCATACGCAGTGCTTGCGCTCATACATACAACTGGCGGATTGTTGAATTGTTCACGCCAACCACACCAAAAGATCCTTCCTGTCATTTTTTTGCAATCCCCGTCACTTTCGTTTCGCATAATTATCGCAGCCAGATCCCCCCTTTATTAGGAGTCTCCTCGTCTTTAGACCTATACTTGAAGGCGCTTAGCTTTAACACTGGAGTTTCATTTCAAAGGCATTTTGGTGGTTTCACCTCCACCTCCCACCGCCTGAACTGCAGCTCATTTTACGGATTGAGTAGGTGGTGTCGCAGCGAGTCAGACTGGGGGGCGGGCCACCTCAAGCTTCAGGCCGAGTTCGGGGCTGGAAGCTCGGGGCCGGAGCAGATCCACGACACGGCGATAGTGACTGATGTTATTAATTCTAGGACCAAGAGCTGGTACATACGGATACAGTCAGTCGCAAGGAGCGGCGGAAGGCCGCATTTCGGGCATGGCGGTTTTGATGCATACTCGGTCAGCACAGGGCCACAAGCACACACCATTGACCATCTCATACCATCAGTTTACTTGGGGCTTGGTTTGGTTTGCTTTGTTATGCGGCATGTCTATCTATGTACTAACTATAGGTATGCGCGTGTGCCATGTGGGCAACCGTGCTCGGTGTGCAATCGTATTCATGCGAGAATTACGCCTTTGTCGCACACTACCTCCTACACTTATGACGGCGTTGGGCTGTGCTGATGATTACAACTTACAGCACAATACTTATTAATGATGACCAGCCTTGTAAGTGTGTGCTACCACGATGGGTGGATGGTGACATCTTATTAACTGTGTGTGACCACTGTATTCTCTACCTTGAGTCGCTTACTGCCAGTCCAGTGAGTGATGGATGGTATTAGGATTTGACAATAAGAGTCCAGATCTCAACGCGGCTTAAAGGGTTCCCAACAAATAAGACCACGATCTATCCGCATCGCGCCAATTAACCCTGGAGGGTTGGTTCCCGTACCGACCCCAGGTTCTCATGTTGTTGTCTCTCATTTCTTTTTCCCGTGTCGATTTCGGATTACCCTACTTTTGCTTTTTGATACAAGGCCCATAGCAACCTCCGGCCGGCAAGAAATGAATATGGGGGCTTGGTATGCACCTTGCTGTCTCATCACTGTCAATGTGGCATCTTTTATCAATGTGCAAATGATATATGAACCACATGTGGCTTCTTACATGCATTTCGCGGACGGCAATGGGTACACAGTATACAGAGGTTTGATTGGTTTGGCAGCTTTGTTTCATTATGGGAATCATGCTGTGACTGTTGTAATATCTATTTTCCAGACTCTCCAGCCCTCTAATAAGAGATAAGAGGCAAGAGACATGATAGTCTCCGAAACCAATGCCGTCCTTGTCCTCCACTATCACATAGATTGCCATGTCTGTCACATATGTGCGTCAACTTGTCTGCAGTCACTTCATTCTGGCCCCCGTATAGGTTAGGTTGATGCGCCATCTAAGTACAAATACATGTCGAGTTTCTTTCTGTGTTGCTCCCTTTCCAGTCCTCACCACAACACAGTATCACTTTGTGGGACTTGCTGCGATTTCGATACTTCCCGAAGATGTGAACGAAACAGACTAGGACCCGAATCAAGGTTTCGTTCCGGGTTTCAAAGCTGGCTGTTTGTGCAGTAGAGCATTAGGGAATATGGATGTAACGCAAGCACTTTCTCGGATGGTAAACATGTGCGCTCATAGCTATTCGGGCAAATCTTGCGAAAAGGCAAAGAATAATTATTTCATCATGGTAATTTGAAGGATTCGTGCACTCGATAGACAGCGCCAACGCTCTGCTTGGCTGTTCTTTTTCCTCTCTTCCCGTCCAACTCCTAACCTGTCGTGATATCTTTAAAAACAAAAACGTGTCGTGGAGAGCATAAGACTTAGTTGAGGAGGATGGAAACCTGTTGCCCTTTGGTTAGCTTGTTTAACGTCTCTGGCAGAGAATAGCACTTACAGCCATGAGGACACAGCATATACTTATGAAAGGACTCAATCTTTCGCCTATCCTCGCGCATTTCCAAAAGATACCCATGAATCTACCCTATTGTGTCAGCGTCGTCGCACCCAAAGTCGAAGCGGCGCATTCCGTACCCATTCTTGTTTCGGTCCATGATACCTGGCGTAAAGTGGTGGACATATGCGCTCGTGCAGATAAGTAGCAGGAGGACGAGTAGGAGGGACTGGAAGTTGAAGAGGGCGGACTAGAGGAGAGCTGTTAGCATGTCGATTTGGCGGAGAAGGAGAAGAGCGCATACCATTTTGATAACTCGAGAAGCTGGTCCCGTGTGTAAATATTATATTCAGGCCGAATGTTTTGTTCGTAGACTTCGTCGTTAAGCTAAACCGTTGCCCTTATTGATCTGGCTCGTCTGCCTTGTCCTTCTCACATGCGACAAGTGTCCAGTGCTTAGGGGTAAAGATTCGCCGGAGCCGCGAAGTGTTTTCCAAGGGGGTGACGTCTTCTTCGCCCGCTGAACGTTAAGGGATTGACCCCCCACAGAATTTGTGGACCCCCGCTGAACACCCCGGACCGAGCCTCCAACAGCTCGCAAGGCTGCGCTGAGCACATGAATATTCTTGGAGACGGTATTTCAACTACATGTCTACTGCGAGGCTGCGCAATCTTGATTTTGACAAACATTAATTCCTTCAGCTTTTTCCTCTGCTCTACTCAAACTTCTCACTTTACATACTCTCCTGTTGGAAGCGCTCAAGGCGCGAGTAATCACATTCATCATGGAGCCTAGAGCGCGTGCCGGCAAGAATGTCGGCAAGATGAACTTTAGCCACGCAGAGCGTACGTCTGAATCCCTTCCATCTTTAACTCTCCTCCAATATACTGACTCCTTCATCTCCCAGTGGCACAGCTGCTCTATGCGCACGGCGATGTTCAAAACCCGCTCCCCGAAACCGTGCGAGTTCTCGACGAGATCCTCACCGATTTCATGCAGTCCATCGCCTTCGAAGCGACAAGAGCAGCTAATTACTCCGGACGCCAAAAAATAAAATACGAAGACTTTGAGTTCGCGTTCCGTAGGAACCCCGCGTTCCTGGGCAAAGTCCAAGAGGTGTTTGAGAAGCAGAGGGAGATCAAGAAGGCCCGTGAGATTCTGCGCGACGGCGAGGACGAGATCATGAAGGATGCCGCAGATGAGGAGAAGAAGAAGAAAGAAAAGACTGATACGAGACCTGGTCATGGAGGAGTGCTGGTGGTTCCCACGGCGTCGAGAGTGGAGGAGGAGCTGGGTGAAGCTGATGATGATGCCGAGGCCGAGCTTGATGCGCTGGGTAAGAAGCGATGATGGGCTTCAGAGCAGGGCGCGCCTTTTTTTCTCCATCAGCATTTTCTCTTTGGTACATCTCGGGCGTTATACAGAAACACGGATATGGGTATGGCTTGGGCGTTTCAACGGATTATTATGGCGCATGGCCTGGAGTTAGAAGTAACAAAGTACGTACATATGCATTCACTATTCAATCAACCTCTTGAAATAGAATTAGTGCTTAAAGACACAATCCCAGACATGGAAAACAGACAGGTGAAAGTTGTGATAGATCGGCTACGATAGTAAGAGGATCTACTCAAGAGACCTGCAAACGATAAACTCGACCCGATTCACAACCAATGTAAAGTGTCGATCCTCTTCGAATCCAAGATCCCACATTTGCCACATCCCTCGGTCGATAATCTTCGGGAAGCCATATGATCTTGTCAGAACCTTTGGTGATCCAAGTTCCATCAGTGCTAAGGCCGACTTCACGACGCAAAGTAGCCTCCAGCGTGGCTGTCTCCTGTGTAGCTGTAATGGGGTAAGTATAATCCTTCAGAATGAGTGCTTTGTTCCGAACTGCTTCGTTCCAAATGGTTCTTTTAAAAACCTTGCAGAGACTGTCCAGGTCGTCATCAGACACAGAGACGACAAATTCGCGATGAGAGAACGAAATGCCTCTGATGAAGCCTGCGTCATACTGGACTATCTGTATAAGCATGCCGGTGGTTACCTCCCAGACCCGAACCGTCTTATCAAGCGACCCCGTCGCTATCATCTGCTCGTCAGGCGAGAACTTGATTGCTGTGACTCTATCAACGCGGCCGCCCAAGGTGCGTACGCATGCGAATGGAGTCATGCTCCAGATAACGACAGTGTGACCCCGAAATGTCACAGCTAGAAACTGGTTCTGAGGCGAGAATGTGACTTCCGTCGCGGGTCCTCTATAGCCACGGAGGCTTTGAGTGAACCGGCACGTCGTCAAGTCCCAGATATCAATTTTCTGTAAACCCTTCGGTGGATGGTGCATGAGCACTGCCAAAATTCTTGTGTCCGGCGAAAAAGCACAAAAGCTGACAAGATCTCTCATCTCCAATGGTTGTCGGCGAACGCCAGTCCCTACATCCCACCAATCTATAGTGCCAGCCGATGGAGTGGCAACAAACCGACTGTCCGGCGAAAAGACGAGCACATGAGGCTGCGAATCACCGGTTTCAAGCACAACCCGAACCGTGCCTGTCTGTGTGTCCCAGAGCCTGATACTCATGTCCTCACACCATGATGCCATGACCTTATTGTTGGGTGAAAAGGAGATTAATCGAACAGTGCCGGTATGCCCCTCGAGTGTATTCAGGTAAGAACAAGTTTGTGCATTGTAAAGCTGGATGGTGTTTGGAGATTCCAACTTTACAAACGCTACAAACTTGCCATCCGTTGAATAAGTAACAGTCTCAAACACAAGGCGATAATCAATGAGATCCTCCTCATGCCGACCGGTCTCTACGTCAAAGACGTCGGTTGTACCGTCAAAGACGTCGGTTGTACCGTCAAAGTGTAGAGCCATTAAGAGTTTGCTGTCGTGCGAGAAGGTTATATGGGCAACAATTCCGGTTTCAAACATCCTTTGACACAGGCTTGTTACTGCGTCCCAAAGTCCGAGGGTTCCATCTGAAGATGATGATGCTATGGTTTTGCCGTCTGGAGAGCAGACAAGCTTTATAACGTCAAATGTATGTTTCTTAACAAGTGGTTGTCGCGTATGCATCGTTGCATCACAAAGCTTAATCGTACTATCAGATCCTAATGCCAAAACCTGGTTATCAGGAGAGAAGGAAACGACGTCAAAGTGAGTTAAGATAGAGTATTTTACTGTGTTCCGGAGCGTACCAGTCGTGATATGCCAAACTTCAAGTGTACCGCTGAGCCGCTGTGTTGCTAAGAGCTGCGAATCGGGGGAGAAATCGGCCATGAGTAACTCTGTTCCGTGAAGATTCATGCACTCTTGTGCACCAGTCACTGTGTTGAAGCAGCAGAATATGGACTCAGAAGAAAAGATTATCAGAAACCGACAATTTGGTGAGAACACCATGGTCGAAACACACTTGAAATGGGTCTGCAATACATGCTGCGTAGTACCAGTGGCCAAGTTCCAAAGCCGAATAGTACCACCTCTGAAGGCCAATGCCACAAGCTGGCAGTCGGGAGAGACTATGCTTATCAAGTCAGGGCAAGGAAACATAAGTGTCGTCTGAAGTGCACCGGTTTCTGCACTCGACCAATGAATCGTATTGAGGTTAGTGACGGATACCAGAGACCGACTGTCCGATGTGAAAGCGATATCGTGAATATAACCGTTATCAGAGTTAATCGTATGCAGAGGTGCCAAAGTCGCCATATCCCATATTCGAACTTCTCCGACTAATATCGAGGCTAAACGTGACCCGTTAGGCGAAAATATCACCTTGGTGACACTGCCCAATTTATGATCTTCAAATGTCACCAGATGAGTGCCGGTTGCTATGTTCCATAATCGTATTGTCGCATCATGTGATGCCGATGCTAGCAACTTGCCATCTGGCGAGAATGAAAGGTCACATAGGTCGGCTCTGTGACCCTCAAGCGTCTGCAGATTCGCGTCCCAGTCAAACTCGACTCCCTGTACGTGCCTGGAGGCTGGTAGGCCCGTATTCCAAAGCTTTCGGCGAACTTTACTTGCGAGTGGAGAGAACAGAAGCAAAGATGCGTAGGCTTGCAGAGGTGATTGCTCAATGACCGACCTAAAACTCAATATGGTTCTAGTGGCATCTTTCATAAAGGCGAGAACTTCTGGTGATATCCTAGGAGAGGCCTGTAATAGTAAGTCGAGGGACGTGTTGTGAGGATTAACCCATATGCCTTGATTAATTGGGTCAGGATAATAAGGGCATCCGCCCCGTCTGGGAGTCGTCCGATAAGAGATAAAGCTTCTAGCTAATGAAGAAAATGTCGGAAAAGAAAGTCGTGGATATGTTTATCAAGGGGTTTATTACTGGCTTGTAGATGATAAACCTAATAGATGTAGGCATACTAAAGCCTGGGGGGTATGTAGCGGTTTATGACCTCGCTCTTGACTTCGTCAGGGGTCGTATCTAGACGCTGGATTCTATAAATATCCTGTTTTAGTTCTGCCATCATAAGCTGAATGCATCTAGCTGCCAACAAAGCACGTATCCGCGCTGCGTCTACTCCATGTTTAACATTGCTGATACCCTTATCACTGAGAAGAAAGTCGCGAAAGGATTTGTGGAGTGTTAGTTAGTAAGGGCCTGTGAGGCTCAGTAGGAATGTCTAACACTGCATGCAACTCTGGGAGCCACCAAGTGATATTATCTATGTCTATACCAAGAAGAAATGTAAGTGATGTAGTTGAGAGTGGTTTAGCGAGGAGAACGAGAGCTCCCAAGAATTGAAGTTGTTGCCCGAGTTCTACCTCTTGATGGTCAAATAAAACTTGGCTAAGAATGGGATCGTAAATCTGATGAAGTTGGGATTTATTGCCTTCGCCCTGATTGAGCCAGAGCTTCAATTGGATCTTGGGGTTTCTTGGGCGCTTTTCGTTATATACGAACCGATAGAGGGTTGCAGCATATATGAAGAGAGGCATAGGAGTTGTAGCCAGCTTAACTAGGCGATCTAAGTCCTCGACAACGGGCCAGGGGTCTTGCTGCATATTGCATTTTGTTCTAATATCATCGAATTTTGCCTTGAGGAATGTTCGGATATCAGACTTGGTATCCGCAGAGAATTCTTGGTGCAACATTAGTTTGCGAACAGCTTTGTGCGCTCTAAAAGCATTAAGAATTCTAGGAGCAGGCCTGTTGGTAAATAATACGCGTAAATGTAGATTTGAAGTTGTGGTGTTGCAAACCTCCAACAATAAAGCAAGAATTCGTGGGAGATGTTTAGGATGCTTGCATTCGTCTATTGCGTCGATGATAATGACCGCAGGTAGGTGGCTTATATTAATAGGGGGTAGACCACTTAGGGGGGATCTAAAGAGCTTGTCAAACTGAAAATTCAACTCTTTCATTTCCATCGCATCAGTTTCAAAACTTGCAAGAGATGCTTCAAGAGTTACTCTAAAGAAAGAAATACCATTAGCTAACTATATAATAAGGGTAGAAAATAATCGGTTAGTATTATTACAACTCTATTCTCCCCTCTCAAAGAAATAGCTAGTAACTACTTATTTCTCGCGAATAAAGAAATCGACTATAGTCCTAATGATAGTAGATTTGCCAGTCCCTATAGGGCCAACCAGCCAGAAAAAGGGGTTACCGGTATCTCTATCTGCCCACTGCTAGATTATTTATTGGATGTGAACTCTGGTTCCATTCTCACATTGCGGACTGTCTCTGACGCCTATGCTATTACAACACGCTTCATTGACAATACAAAGGCCTATTGGGCGACTCTGCAGTATTTGGCTAGATGTAATCCTGGTTGGTAAAACATTGATATGTCAGGAGGAGTTTACGTACTTGGTGCGCCTATGCTCGACTAAAGAGTCGGTCGAGACTTCGAGGTGCTGTGTCGAGACTTGCAAATGTTCCTTGGCGACTAATACGCGAGAACATATGTGTCAGTATGGTACCTTGAAGAATGTTTTATGTTGAATATTTGGATTAGAACCACACATAAGACTAAAATCATATGCCTCACTTACTTATCACCAGCTGTAGAATAGGCCTCTCCTGTAGAACGCGTTCTGGTGATATGATGGACAGAAGTTCTTTTGCAAACGTAGCGGCTATGGCTACTGCGTATTCTTGCCATATCTTGTTCTTATGAGAATCCGCGTAGTCACTAATACCATGGATTACAAGACAGGGAAAATTTTACAGCCCTGTAGCTTCCATCTTAAAATATAATGCTCTGAGCTTTTTACTGAGGCGATCGCGTGTCTCTCTATGCTTTATGACCTGGTTCCCGGAGGCAATAGTCCCGTAGTGGATCTCTGGATCTATATCGTCTCTTGACTCCCGGTGAACAGCTTGTTCATAGTCGCACTACGCACAAGTAGCATCTGGGTCGACGTGGTTATATTTGGAGAGATAGAGGCAGTCATTTACTGTGCCTTGGTGGCTAAATCGTTTCTTCATCTTCTTGGGACTTTTGGCGATAAGGTCAGCCAGGAACTAGGGAATGCGACTCTCTTCGGACAAGTTATCGGCTTGGAGGCGACCGAGAGCTGATAGAAGAACCTGAGGTGGTGCGTTAAGTGACCCAGTCCGTTGAAACTCTCCTTCCTGTACTATTTTGCCTCGATCGTATTAGACTACGCCTCTATATACACCGGTTGGTTAACTAACCACAATATCTTCAAGTCGAATATCATGAACTGGTGATAGGGCACTACCGCTAATACCCACCATGAGACTAAAGCGAACTGACTGGAAGGTCCGCAATAAATCTTTGGCGACTATAGCAGCAGTTGTAGTCCCATAGATACCTGCGGGTAAGCAAGCGATAACAACTTTATGGGGCCCAACCTGACCTAGGATATAGTTGTTGTGGTCGGCGGAGTCCTATTGCGAAAGATTGGGGTGAACCTGATCAAGCATTCCCTTCGCAGCCGCCATTTCTAATGGAAGAGCGCATACCCAACCCACTGTGTACTCTTCTGGAGCAACTGCAGGATTGTTTTCAAGCGTATCATCCACGCGATTCCGCTTGGCTGGTCGAGTATCGGAATCATCATAGCCTGAGTGTTTTGGTTAAAATTAGTCCAAGATCCAATATCCAATTATATCTGAGAGCAAAACTTACGACTTTGGAACCCATTATCGCGCTTGAGCTCACTGGCACGTGTACTTGCCTCAACGTTGCCTTCAGGTCCAGCAGCGCTACTCATTTTGGGTAGGAATGAACAATACCTGGGCAGTAGGTATCAACGCGACAGATGGGAGGAACCCCGCAAAGTAAGGATGAATGATGGCACTTTCAGCCCCAGAATCAGACGTCGCTCTTGCCATTTTCACAGCCTCATTACAGACTGCATGGCCAACACCTTTTAGGTAGGCAGGCACACGTTCGGATGACTAAGATGTTTGATGATTGGAGGGAACTATCTAACTACCTCCAGTAGGGAGAAGACAGAATTTCAGACCAGTAGCAAGACGTGTTTATCGCTTATCCTTGTCTTGTCTTGTGAGATAGACTGAGTAGGTACCTAAGTAAGGTATTTGTAGTACCCAGTTACTTGAGTATATATTCTGGGACTTTCATCAGAGACTACAAACCTGAATGTTAATAATACCTAGAGAGAGAAAAGCTCTATACACCATATTGAACATCTACGATATCTCAAATTCCGATATAGATTCGTCCCAAATACGAACTCCATAATTTAAGGACCGCCCCCACGGAGATAACCCCATCTTGAAGTCTAATCCCGGCCCCACTCGCAACTCCAACGGGTATCGGACATGATCTCTCTCTTCATCCTCGGCCGACTTTACCGATTATTCTGCACACGCCGAAGTCGGGCAGGGCTTATTCTTTTTCTTCTTAGTTGCAGAGCCAAGAGAGATGCAAGTGGTTCGCCATGTCACATCAACAACCCTCGATTCGTTCTAAGCGCCCACCAACTCTTTGAGGCCCTCGCCACCTAAAACTGCTGCAGGTCGCGTGCAGGCGTGTCAACGTTCAGAATTATCGTTTTCCCAGTGGCGCAATTACTTCCCGTGCCTGACCCAGGAACCCAAAAGGGTTTCTGCTTTTGAAAAACTGCCTAGGGACCGGGATTACCACTGCACCTTTCAAAGGGTTCTTGAACTACCGGAGTGCTAGGCTCCGCCCCCACTGCAAGAAACTTCTTCTTGCTGGCTCATCGGTTGGTTGATATGAAGAGAGAGTAGGAAAAGAGGATACCGTAACCATGATCAGTGGGTTTCGACTGCGGGGCGGTTGGTTATCAATGGTTGATGCTCTGGAGTTGTCGATCCGGAACCTTTCCCTTGTAGGTAGTTACTTATTTGTAAGATGCGCATTCGCTCTTAAACTGTGACTGTGCTTTTTCTTCCACTGTGAATCATCATTCGCCTGCCAATTCGCGACGGCTTCATGGAGGAACTGTAGTTTCTCACTATTATCTCACAGCCATGGATCGGACTCCTCCACCATATGAGGAGGTTTCTCAAACTCCCGGGGCCAAGCTGGCGCCTAGGGATACCCATGAATCACACCAGCATTTGCTACCACCTTCTCCATCACCAAATTTGATGCCTTCGAAACTCGATGGTACAAGTTTTGACGATTTCCGTCGCATGTCGTCAAGTCCATCACCATGCCCTTCACCAATTCCCATGAGACAACTCTCACACAACGGAACTGATTTACCAACCGACAATCCGTCATCAAAATGGAAGCAACTCTGGATTAACAACAAGCCCGCCGCTTATGTTGCGCTATCCCAATTCTTTGGGGCCTTGATGAACCTGAGTGCCCGTTTACTCGAACTCGAAGGCGAAGGCATGCATCCCGTGCAAGCCTTGCTGATAAGACACTCTGTAACGGCATTGTTCTGTTCAACCTACATGTGGTGGAACAAAACGCCTGATTTCCCATTAGGAAAGAAAGAAATTCGATGGTTGCTGTGGTTGCGAGGAGCTTCTGGTTTCTGGGGTATCTTTGGCGTCTGGTACTCGATGATGTATATCTCGCTCGCTGATGCTACCGTCATCACGTTTCTGGCACCTGGGGTCGCTGGTATTATCTGCTGGTTTGCTCTCCGTGAACCATTCACTCGAATTGAACAACTTGCGACGCTAGTTGCCTTCCTAGGTGTTGTGCTGATTGCACGACCTGCTTCTTTGTTCTCACACTCTGATGATGGCGATGATCATTCCTCGACTGAGCCGCCAGAGTCTGGAGGTATACCCGGTGCTGATCATGAAGCCACGCCCGAGGAGCGTCTAATTGCTGTAGGTGTAGCTTTATTAGGTGTGTTTGGAGCAGCTGGTGCATTTACAACCCTGCGAACCATTGGAAAACGAGCCCATCCCCTTATCTCAGTCAACTATTTCGGTATCATTTCAACCTTTATTGCACTCTCTATGCTCATCTTTGCGCCCATCCTCAATATTCAACAGCCAGCGCTACGATGGGTTACCCCTACAACATTCAAGCAGTGGATTCTTCTTCTTCCATTGGGAGTATTGGGCTTCATCATGCAATACCTTCTCACGTCAGGTCTTGGAGCCGACAAATCAAACCGTGCCAACTCCATGGTCTACACGCACATGCTCTTCGCCGCGGGTTTCGACAGATGGGTTTTCGGACATCGAATGGGACTTATGAGTGGTGCAGGGTGCACTTTGATTCTTGGGAGCGCCATTGGTGTAGTTATGCTGAAGAAGCCACCACCTCCCAAGGTGCCATTGGATGATGTTGAGAGACATGGAAATTTAGAGGGTGAGTTGGAAGGGTCTCCTATGCTTTTGCCTGATTCGGGGGTGTCAGAAGAATTGAGGCTTTCGAGGTAGATTGTGTAAAAGTTTAAGTCGGTACATTCATAGACATTTTAGGGAAGACGTTGAACCCGTTACATGGCTGTGAAAAGCGCCACACTATGTTTTGACGACTTTGAAGACTGATTCTTTTGATCTCTGTTATCTGAATTCCCGAAACTATTATGCGAGTGGGATTTATATAGTTTCTAACATTCATACAAGGTGCCATTCCATAAGAATTGACCATTACTGCCTAGTCAGCTTTTTATTGCTGCTGAGGAAATGTGAAGCTGGGCTCTTCAAGTAACTCCATCATCTGCTGGCTACTGTTGAACCATTCTCCGAGTTGCGCCGTATTGCCCATCCACATCATAGTGTTTGCTCCCCTTTGACCCTCCGCATCATCAATCATGCCCATATCTCCCAGAGGCTGCGAGAAGGCGCCGGTTTGGTCAGGATTCATAGGCCCTCCGTTGTTGATACCAGCTGGTGGGAAACCGAGCGCAGCAAGGTAGTTGTTAAGCTCAGCACTCGCTTGTGTCTGTTCTGGAGGAGGGGAGATTGTACGAAACTCGATGTAGCGAAGCGCTACGGTGTAAAGAACCTGGAACAGGCGATGTGTCTTGGCCGCTGCATCTGATAGCGGAATACTGGTTTCCATCGACGTGCAAAAGCTGTGGAGGCGGGCAAGATCGGTTTGGTCTTGAGTCTCGATGACCTGGCAAAAGACGACAATAAAAGGGATGAAAGGAGCAAAGAGAAGAGTCCTGATACAGTCAGACTTGACAGTTGCTTGATGGGTTCCAGCGGCGGACTTACCAGTGAACATAAGACGGAAAGTATATCGTATTGTCTTGACCTAGGAGGTCCATGCAGTCTTGGTGACGCTGCAGAGTCGCGCGTGCAGCCTCAACACATTCTGGGATAAAGGTTCCTCTGGAATTGGGAGGCGAGGGAGTAGCTCTGTAAATCAAGGTACGGAGTGAAAGCCGAAGTACGTCATCAGAGATGAGAACGAAGTCGAAGAAATATTCCCCAAGTTTTGTCTTAACTTCCTTTTCTCGGGATTTCTATATTGCTCATATCAGGATCAAGGGCCAAATGATGATAATCAAGCGCAAGAATGGTAGTTTAGGGGCACTTACACTTAATTCTAGACTCCTCCTTGCGATGTCGTCTAAATCGGCCACTAATTTCTGTGCACGAAATCTCCTCACATCATCTGACTGTGTCATGGAGTCTGGACTATAAAGCAGCTCGTATATATGCCCTTGGCATCGAGCTGTAGCGACCCAAAGCGAGATAAAGGCGGACAGAGGAGTAGAGTTACTGTTGCTCGGAGTGGGAAGGGGCACGGTCACGTCCCAATCTTGGATAGTGGAAGCCCTGCCGAGACGGAGTGATAGACTCTTGTCGATGAAATACGTGTTCCAAAAGAGGAACTTCTTCCGTTGCGCCTCGACGGGCTTGTCGTTCTTCATTGTTGATACTCTGTGATATCCCAGGGTTTGACATAGTTCAGAAGCTTTGCATGAAAGAGTCCATGAGAGTGATGGCTTTGATATTTCAATAGCATAGAATGCCTAGACATTCTGTGAGTATGATATTAGGTCAAATGTGGTGGGGTTGAGATGACATACCCCAAGCAGAAGAGCAGAGATCATATTCGAAGTGGCAGGCAGATGAAAAGGAAGACTGGCCAATGCAGTTTCGGTATTTTCTCGAAGTTTTGTGCAATACTCCTCACACTCTTCCTGTTCTTTCTTATTGGTCAAGCGTTGCTGACGATCCATGAACATGTACATCAGGCCGACATTCACGAGGATGAAGTCAGATTCTGCGATATCTTCTGAGAAATACACATGAAGACACATGCCAGAGAAATTCTCCAGTGAGAAGAATTCTCTAATCCATGCTGAAATCTCCGAGTTTTCACCTAAGTTGGGAAGTGTTGGTTAGTATGGTTGATCAAATACTCGCACGAGTACTACAGTAGAGACTTTGTACATATGTTATTACTTACTTTCGCATTCTCGTATAATGGAAACAGCTGTTTGAATTGGTGGCAACTCGCTGTTCTTGAGTGTTGGGCGTGGTATCGGCCTAGCATACTGATAAGACATCTCTGTAGCAGCCGTCTGTTGCTTCAACGAGCTGACAATATGATGCAGCGAATCCAAAGTCTCTCGCAACTCGAGACTAGCATCTTGTAAAGATTCTGTACCGACAGCATTTTTGAGAAACTCGTTTGCAAATTCACCATGTGCAGCTAAAGAAGATTCTCCTTCAACGACCGGGCTGTCGGCATTCGATTGAGTAAGATGCCCATAGGGTGTTGAGCTTGAAGCTTGGGCTGATGATTGGTGTGTAGAATCAGACTTTGGAGTGTGATTTTGGCTGGGCTGAGAGTTTGCCGACGGCATATTCATCTTCATGTCTCGCATGAGCTCAGTGAGTGCCTCAAGACGGCGATCGATGATGTCGATCTTCCTTTCACTACATGGTTATTAGCGTATCAATAAGCTGTTGATGTTTTGTGGTATAGGTAAGGTATTGGACTGTAAACAGACTCTGGTTGGATATGAAACATGACCTCAAGACCTAGGGCAACGTACTATTGGGCTGAGAGGAGAATACGGGTTCGTTTCTCTTTTGGTCGTGTCTCATGATGTGTACATGTGATTTTGGCGTGTACACAATGAGAGCATGGTGAGTTTCTATCGCATCGGATCTATATAACTTGGTGTTATTATCTATGTAGCTATACTTATCTGGGACAGCATGGTTCAGTGGTGCAAGTGTTTTAAACGTAAGTTATGGCTATACTGCGATGGCTTTTCATAGAACCAGCCCCGCTATGCCGTAAAGCCCTCAGTGATTTAAGCATTGGGATAAAGTGATTTGCATAAAGATTGATTAGATTGATAAGTATACATACCTTGCGAGTTCGGCATGCGTCGCACTAGCAAGATTAAGCAAGTTAGTGATGAGGAGCCCTGTGGATAGGAACGAGGATAGGGCTGCTGGGAGTCTGGGATATTGTAACACTAACTGCTCGTCGAATGGTTAGATTGGATGTATTCTGGGGTCCATCCGATCCGTCGTCAGGGCCATCGACATCAATGTCCAACTGGTTTTGGGTGTCCTCAGCCATGATGTGAGGTGCGGGAATCACGGGTACCGTTGATGTTCAGATGCGGACAACGGAACTTGTGCCGAGGTACAGGCTAGTTGGAGGGGTTAGGAACGAAAAGGGGAAACAGGGAGATATCATCACAAAGAAGTTGATTGTGAAATGTCATGCAGTGACTTACATGGCGTTTTGAGAGCTACGATGGAGTTTGAGTGGAGATGCATCAACACGGAAGCCTAACAAGGGACGGAACGCGCGGGATCCGGAAGAACCGCGACCGTTGAAGGTGAAGTTCGGGAGTGGAGACGTAAATCTACGGCTCCCGAGAAAACCGTGAGGCCGAAACAGCCAATAGGAAGAAGCCAAGGGCCCAAGTTCATCTTATCTCTCACACTCATCTCCTGTGTTGCTTGCTGCTCCGTAAAGCTTTAGACCCTTTTAAAGAGGATTTGCGTAATGTGATGATGCTGAGACTTTATTGAGTCATATTGGAGAATACGAATAAGATCATTCTTGAAGATGAAGTTTGATGTTTCATCAAGCCAAGACTTCAGCACTCATCAGGCGTGCACCCGGCATCATTTCCGAAAAGATCCCTGCGTTGATGCATGCTACGGTGATAATAATATTGTCGATTGACAAAAGAACTCATTTTCTAATGCATGTTACTTATATCATGCGAATCACGGTTAATAATAACCCATCATGTACGGAGTACTACGTAAACTAACGATCAGATAAAACTCAACTCACCCTTTTTAGCCCTAAACCTCCGCGATCGCAGAGACAATTTTACCTTCATGATATCCATTATCAATCAGGGATCCACTTGGACCACTTTGCATGCGGATCTGATAAAAAAACCAGACTAAAATGCCAAGGATCACCATTCGTTACCCGTCTAAATCAGGTCTACTTTCACTCCACCCCCCGGGTTTTCTTCTCAAAAGTTCTTTGGTCTTTTGTTCAAAAGCACGCTATCCCCTTGTTTTTTGCAAAATGGTCTCTTTTTCCCTCTTTTTCTAGTTCTTTCATTCATTTCATTTCATTTCCTTGTGAAACTCTGGGCTTAAAGCCTTGAACTGGCGTGATTCTTTCAAGTACAGCACCAAACCCTGATTTCCGACCACCGTAAACGCCACTGGTGAATTCTGTGTCAAGAGCAGTGGCTCTCAAGCCCATTCAAGATGGCTCCAAGTATCAACGAGAAGGAAAACGAAAAGGTCGTTGGCGGCAGTGACATGACCTCAACTCCTGAAGATGTTGTCGTCAACACTGAAGGTGGTGATGCTACCACCCCAACCGAAGAGGAAGAAATTGAAGGCTCTTGGAGTGACTACAAGGTAATTTTCGTAAAGACGTGTTAATGAAAACTCTACTAACACTATGAAAGCGAATCCTCACATATGCTGGCCCTACAGAGTATCTGATGCAAGGTATTGCACTTATTGCAGCCATCGGTTCAGGTGCCGGTATCGCTCTGCAGAACCTCATCTTCGGACAGTTCATTACCACCATCACCGACTTTACTTCTGGCGAATCTGAGCCTAGCAAGTTCCGCCAAGATGTTGCTGACCTAGCGTGAGTCCCCCAAAGCCAGGTCTCATTCTATTCATTTGCTAACCCTCCTCGAGTCTGTACTTTGTATATCTCGGTATTGGTCGATTCGTTCTCTCCTACATCTGGAACGTCTTCCTCACTTACTCCTCATATCGCATCGTGCGCAACATTCGAAAGGAGTATCTTCGTGCTGCTCTTCGACAGGAAGTTGCCTACTATGACTTTGGTAGCGGCGGTTCCATCGCTACTCAAGCTACATCCAACGGTCGCCTGATCCAGACTGGTATCGCTGAGAAGCTAGGTCTTTTCTTCCAGGGTGTTGCAGCTTTCCTCACAGCCTTTATCGTTTCTTTCGTCGTTCAGTGGAAGCTCACTCTGATCTGCTTGTGCATTGCACCAGCGACTATCATTGTCATGACTGTGGTTGCGACCATGGAGGCAGTTCACGAGGTTAAGATCCTAGAGATCCATGGTCAAGCCAACTCACTCGCTGAGGGCATCCTTGCCAGCGTCCGAACGGTTCATGCTTTTGAGATGCGGGCCAGACTCGTGGACAAGTTCGATAAGCACCTTGAGGAGGCCCACACCGTTGGAAAGAAGATCTCCATTCTCTTTGGTCTTATGTTCTCTGCCGATTACACCATTATTTACCTCGGCTTCGGTCTTGCTTTCTGGCAAGGTGTCCGTATGCTCTCGACTGGAGAGATTACGGACTCGGGTGTCATCTTCACTGTCCTTCTGTCGGTTGTCATTGCAGCCGTTCAACTGACCCAGCTAACCCCTTACACAATCGACTTCAGCCGCGCCATGTCTGGTGCAGCTCAGCTCTTCACTCTCATCGATCGAGAATCGGCTATCGACCCCCTTTCCAAAGACGGCGAGACTCCTTATGAGACTATCGGTCATGTCGAGTTGGAAAATATCTCGTTTGCTTATCCCACCAGACCTGGTATCACTGTCTTGGAGAACTTCTCCCTGAATGTTCCTGCAGGAAAGGTTACCGCTTTGGTAGGTCAATCGGGATCTGGAAAGAGTACTATTGTTGGTCTCATTGAGCGTTGGTATAACCCCAAGTCTGGTACCATAAAGCTCGATGGCCGTCCTATTGATCAGCTCAACCTCAACTGGCTGCGCCGAAATGTCCGTCTTGTCCAGCAAGAACCCGTTCTCTTCGAGGGATCCGTTTTCGACAACATCAAGCATGGTCTGGTTGGGACCGAATGGGAAAACGTCTCCGCCGAGCAACAGATGGAACGTATCCAGGAGGCTGCCAAGATGGCCTTTGCCCACGATTTCATCAAGGAACTCCCCGATGGTTACCACACAGAAATTGGACAACGAGGTGGACTTCTCTCTGGTGGTCAGAAACAACGTGTCGCCATCGCCCGCAGCGTCGTATCGCAGCCCAAGGTTCTTCTTCTCGACGAAGCTACAAGTGCTCTTGATCCCCACGCGGAAAGTGTCGTCCAGAAAGCACTCGACAAAGCATCAGAAGGCCGTACCACCATCGTCATCGCTCACAAGCTCGCCACCATCCGCAAGGCTGATAACATTGTTGTCATGTCCAAGGGCTCCATCATCGAACAAGGTTCGCATGAGTCTTTGATCGCTGCAGATGGCGCTTATGCACAACTCGTCAAGATCCAGAACCTTTCAGTTGACAACGACTCTATCAATGCTTCAACGGAGGAAGAGGAAGAAGCCGCCCCTGAGGGAGACAAGGAAGATCTTGATCTTTCGAAAACCGTGACTCAATACGAGGCCGACGTCCAAGAGCGCCTCAAGGCTGGCATGGAGCTTGGCAACTACGATAACCACAAGCAGTTCGGTATCTTCTATGTCATCTACCGACTCATCCGAGAGAGCCCCGAGGTAGCTTGGTCATACTTCTTTGTTCTTGCCGGTTGTTTGGGGGCTGTTGCGGCATTCCCTGGACAGGCTATTCTGCTTGCTCATGTTGTAGAGGTTTTCACTCTGACCGGCGATCGAATGAGAGATCGCGGAGACTTTTATGCCAGCATGTTTATTGTCCTTGCAGCTGGTCTTCTCGTCTCGTACTTTGCTCTTGGTTATGCCACCAACACAATCGCTCAGTACCTCAGCCATAAGCTTCGCAAGCAGAGTCTCCAGGACATGCTTCGCCAGGACCTTCAGTTCTTTGACCGCAAGGAGAACAGCACTGGAGCCCTTGCTAGTCGAATTGACTCCAACCCTCAGTCTATCTTGGAGCTCATGGGCTTCAATGTCGCTCTTATTCTAATTGCCATTCTCAACTTGGTTGCTTGCAGTTTGCTGGCTATTATCCACAGCTGGAAACTGGGTTTGGTGGTTGTTTGTGCTGGTCTTCCGCCCTTGGTCAGCTCAGGTTACTTCAAGATTCGTCTGGATGCCAAGCTGGATCGGGATACTTCGAAGCGATACTCCACCAGTGCTTCCATCGCCTCTGAGGCCATTACTGCCATCCGAACTGTCTCGTCTCTGGCTATTGAAGAATCGGTACTGAACAAGTACGTCGATGAGCTGAACCACGCTGTCGGTGGATCGAAGAACGATCTTTTCCGAATCATGATCTTTTTCGCTCTGACTCAGTCAATTGAGTATTGGTTCCAGGCTCTCGGATTCTGGTATGGCTGCCGTCTTCTGTCATATGGCGATATTTCGATGTACAACTTCTTCGTAGCTTTCTTGGGTGTCTTTTACTCGGGCCAGGCCTCCGCTCAGCTCTTCCAGTTCTCGACTAGTATCACCAAGGGAGTCAACGCTGCCAACTATATTTTCTGGCTCGCCCAACTCCAGCCGAACGTTCAAGAGACGCCCGAAAACCGCGACAATGGACCCAAGTCAGGAGGTCCGGTCGTTCTGAACGACGTCCGCTTTTCGTACCCTCTTCGACCTCATGCTCCCGTCCTCCGCGGTATCGACCTGGATGTCAAGCCTGGACAGTTTGTGGCCTTGGTGGGCGCTTCTGGATGTGGAAAGTCGACCATGATCGCCATGCTTGAACGGTTCTACGATCCGTCCAGCGGCACTATTAGCATCGACAACTCAGCACTTCCCGCACTCAACCCTCGCCTCTACCGTCGCATTATTGGTCTTGTGCAACAGGAGCCAACTCTGTTCCAAGGCACAATACGTGAAAACATTGCCCTCGGTATCGACGATCCTGAGACTGAGAAGAAGGACCCGACCACTTCGGTCCCCAATGAGCGGATCGAGGCAGCTCTTCGCGCAGCTAATGCATGGGATTTTGTCTCATCCTTGCCCGAAGGTCTTGATACACAAGCTGGCTCAAACGGCGCGCAATTGTCAGGAGGCCAAAGACAGCGAATCGCCATTGCTCGAGCCCTCATTCGCAACCCCAAGGTTCTTCTGCTTGATGAAGCAACAAGTGCTCTTGACACTGAGAGTGAGAAGATTGTGCAAAGTGCTCTGGCAGAAGCGGCAAAGGAAGGTGACCGTATCACAATTGCTGTTGCCCATCGATTAAGCACGATTAAGGATGCTGATAAAATCTGCGTGTTTATGGGTGGTAAGATCATGGAGGCTGGAACTCATCAGGAGTTGCTTGCACAGGGTGGATTGTATCGCAAGATGTGTGAAGCGCAGGCTCTGGATAGTTAATTGTGCATTTGGGATTTTGGTATAGGAGGAAAAAGTTATAATTGTTTTGATGACAGCATAGATATTATCATAATACCCTCTAATAATGAATTGTTTGAATTATAAGATGATGTTCTAGGGTAGCTCGCGGAGTAGGTGATTCTCGTGATGGAATTTGAAATTGCCATGTTGCTGCGCTGGCGTATGCACCAGAAGGAATGAGCCAAGATGCCTGTCAAAGGCCATCTCTCGGCCGTATCCAAGGTCTTACATGGTCGGAAACGAAGTATTTTCCGACATGATCAGCAGATATTTAAAGCAACATTCGGAGATGGCGAAGGAGTTGGGTCTAGATTCCAGTCGTTGATGGGGAAGCTTACACTAGGGGCGGATACATAACGTAATCGACGGATCGCGGTTAGTGATTGGCTTTTGCGTTTGGTAAAGATAAAAGAGCTTGAGCACATGCAGGGTGCAGCTGGTGGTAATAATAGTAGACAAGGGGTGTATATTTTTGGAGTGTATTCCTATACTTGACCAGCCGTTATACCATCAGAAAATGCCACCTAAGGTAAAACGAAGTAAGAGCTGGATTAAAACTACAGAAAATAACTAAATACTGGATGATACCGTCAGTTTTGTTGCTGTATCTGATCATCGCTTAGTACAGAATTCCTTCAACGGACGGAACCCAACGGGTGGTAGTTGCCTTTTTTGGGTCCCATATTTTGGTACATGCCAAGTTGCATTTGAGATCTGTACTGTACTTCCAGAACGTTTCCCTTCCAACTACAACAAACGCCTCCTTCGTTCCTCAGATAATAATGGCGAAAGGCGACTATTAACTGAGCCAGAACCTTTGATTCGATTCTTGTATACTAAGTACGCGACCACTTCTCTTTCTCCATCACAACCCTGTTCCCCTCCCCCTGAAAGTCGCAAAGCTCCGTCCAAGCTCCTCGCAGATTAGCTCGGTGGTAGCCCCTTTGTACTGAAACCGTTCCGCTGACACGATTGCTCAAAGTATTTGCTATTGTCACTGAACTTGGTTCTTTTCTCATCCCGAGCCAACGTCCAGATCGGCTTCGCGATGGCTTCCGAATCGCCAAAAGCGCCAGATCTGGCCACGATGCCAGACGATTCCGATGCTACCAGCTCCACCGAGGCTCCCGCACCCACGACGTCATCAACAACAGACACGGTCGTGCAGTCTGACGACTCTACACACCACCATGTCCCGGCGCAACACAATCAAAACTCGCCAGAACAAAATGGCGCTGCCAACGCCTGGCTCTCACAAGATGATGACGAAGAAGAAGGCAACGACTGGCTTGCTTCCGACGATGCACCAAACCAAGCACAACAAGAGGAGCCTCCTGTTGAGAGTCTCCCTGAGCAACCCGAGCCTGAAGCTGTTGCCCAAACCAAAGGATCGACATCTCAACACTCGAGCTCCAGGTCTTTTGCTCGTACAGTGTCCCACGAAATCAGCTTCGGGGACGAGGAGGAAGGCGAATGGAGCTTGAACCGCACCGATACCGACCCTTTCAAGTTTATGCCTCCCAACGATCGAACAAATTCTTTCCCAGCAGTCCCACCTGCTCATTCAAATGCAGAGGTCCATGATCAACCTCTACCCACAAACCAGGCCATGGATGTGTTGGAGGAGACAGAGAAGGAAGCCGACGCGGAAGAGGAGCTATACCAGCGAGAAGAGACAACCGAGGGACTTCAGGCGCCAAGACGAGGCCACTCTTCGTCTATATCTATAGGAGGAGATTTGAAGGGCCCAGAGGGCCAGAATTTCGAAGAGCGTTACGAAGAAGGAATCCCATTGATCCCTCACTCTGCTGAAGAACAGAATGAGGTGCCCAGTACGCAGGAGAACAAGACTCCAGTCGACGCATTTAATGCAGATGAAGACGCAGACGGTGTTGACTTTTTCAGTCAAGTTCAAGGTTCCGAACCTGTGTCTGATGAGCAACCTCCTGCGTTGGAACGAAAGTCGACAATGCAAGTTCTGGATTCGATGAACGCAGGTGTTGTTTCAAAGCAGCCTACACTCGAAGAGACACCAGAAGAGGATGAAGAAGAGGAATCAGATGAAGAGGAAGAAGAGGAGGAAGAAGAAGATGACGATGACGAAGAGAACGAAGTTGAAGTCAAGAATGAAAAAACGGCAGAAATCGAGTCAACGCCTGTTACGTCTGATCCAGCTCCTGTCCACAAGGAAGACCTCGCGTCAAAATGGGAACAAGCATTCGCTGACGACGAAGATGAAGATTTCCTGCTTGAAGAGAACGCCGGAGAAGACAAACAAGTTGATCCAGCTGCATTTTTCGGAAGCGATGATGAGGGTTTCCTAGAGGATGATGAGCCTGTTGAGGCTCCAGCATCTGCACCTTTGCCTACAACACACCAACCCTCGGGATCCAACCCTTATATGCCACAAGCACCAGCAGCCCGCCCGACACCATCTCCCTATGCCCCAAGCTTTCAAGCGCCAGGAATACCTGTTCCTCAAGTGTCTGCATTCAACTCTGCAGCGCCTGCTGCAGCTACCTTCGGCTCGACCTCCCAATATGGTCAGCCTCCCCCAGTACGCCCTGGGATGTCGAAAGCGCAAAGCTTCGCCGATAAGTCAAAAGGAGGATACCATTCGCCCTATGATCTACCAACTGATCTTGTCACCAACGTGGTAAAGCCTCGAAAGAGGGCAAGCATGCAGCAGCTGTCTCAAGCAAACCATCTTCATGCTCCGGTTCAACCCCCGCCTAGAAGTGCGAGCGTTGGCATGCCCGCTCCTCCAACTAAGCTCACGCCGCCTTCTTCTAGTCACGGCCTACCCGCTCAACAATCCACAGCACCCCCGAAGGCCACAACCCCTGGTGCTCAGAATAAGGAGAACTTCTTTGAGGAACTCCCCATGACGTCTAGGCCAAGACCGAGCTCACGAACGAGTCAGAGGGCGTTGTCTCCCGCTCGAAACCAACCGCCGATGGCTCGCGCACCACATGTCCCCTCACCACTAGCACCGGTTCCAAACCAGATGGCCCCTCCGCCCTTCACTGCCGCATCGGCACATCCTATCGAGGCCTATAGTGAGCCTCCAAGCCAGCCATCTCTCGTTCCAGGAGCTGGTCTGGTTGCACCTGAAAGGGTCAGTCCGTATGCTTCTCTGACCACTTCTGCCAACCACATGCCTCCGCCCCCCTCGACCAATACTTCACGGTACTCTCCTGCTCCTGGTACAAGCCATACTGCGCCGCCAGCTCCAATCAGTAGCCGTTATTCGCCTGCACCTCCTGCTCCCAAAACTCATGGATCGTATGGAGCCGTGGCCAATTCAGGCCCTGCACCCGTACTCCCACATCAGCCGAGAACATCCAGTCCGTTGACTCATTCTGAGACTGCTCATTTTGAGCCCAGACTAAGCCGCGTTTCATCTTTGCCCCCGACACGTGAGGTGGACGAGGAGGACGAGTCGCAGACTCCGACCAGGTCTGCCAGTGTTAGTCATACCCTACCTCATCAAGATTTGAGGTACAACCCTGCATCTCCGCCGAAGTCTTCTGAGCAGACACCGCCTCCGAGCTATGCTGGACAGCTCACCCTGTCACCACCCAAACAGTCAAGCCCATACGCGCCTCATGCACCGCCGACAACTCAAGCTGGCTTTGTGCCTCCTCCTCGAGCTCAGACGCAGTCACCGAGCGCTGCCTTTGGACACAAGCCGGCTCAGAGATCTTCGGACACAAGCCGCCGCCCTTCGTCAGCCCACTCTCACTCCTATCCTTCTCCGGTAGGGGCAAAGCCAGCTTCTTCGCCCTATGCGCCGGTAGCTCCCGCAGCACCAGCTCCTGGTGTCTCGACCGTCCGAACCCGCGGGCAGTCCATCACAATGAACATGGTTGCGCCTACTGACGGACGGGAGCATGATGACCTTCAACGATGGAAAGGAGTGCCTATCATCTCATGGGGCGTGGGTGGCACTGTTGTTACATCATTCCCTAAGAGCGTTCCTCGATATGGTATGAACCAGTCTGTTCCAATGATTGTGCGGACTCCAGGAGAAGTCAAGGTCCTGAGCGTCAAGGACATTGAGCCACTACACGAGCATGTGGCCAAGTTCCCGGGCCCTCTCAGGGGTAAGTCAAAGAAGAAGGAGACAATCACCTGGCTCAATTCTGGAATCGAGCTACTTGAGAAAGATCTTCCTGATGTCTCTTTCCACTCCCAACTTTCTCTCGAGGCAAAGCGAGCCGTTGAACGGTTGCTTCTTTGGAAAATCATGCGACTTTTTATTGAGCATGATGGTGTCCTCGAAGGAAACCCTACTGTGGAGGCAGCTGTCCGAGATATTCTTTCTCCTGGTGAGACCTCCTCAACCACTGGTGATGACGCCCTCTTTCCAGGTGCCAGTAGCTTCAGCACAGGAATGGCCTCCGTCACCTCAATGCAGGCGGATGGCGTCGATGTCTCAATAATGGATCAGGTTCGGCATCACTTGCTAAGGGGTGATCGAGATAAGGCTGTCTGGGCCCTGGTTGATAAGCGACTTTGGGGACATGCCATGTTAATTTCACACACCGTGGAGGGCGATCTTTACAAACGTGTTGCACAAGAATTCGTCCGCAAGGAAGTGAACTATCCCGGCCATGCCAATGAGTCCATGGCTGCGCTGTACAAGATCCTCTCCGGCAATCTTGAAGACTGTGTTGATGAATTAGTCCCCGTTCATGCTCGGGCTGGTCTTCAGCTGGTGTCTACTGATGTTGGCTCAGGACCTACGAAGGATACTCTCGACGGATTGGATAAGTGGCGAGAGACTCTATCGCTTGTGCTGAGTAACCGAAGCACCAATGATATCCAGGGACTGAACGCCCTTGGCAGTCTCTTGTCCAGCTATGGACGAGCCGAGGCGGCTCACATCTGCTTCATCTTTGGCCGTCATTCCTCCGTCTTTGGTGGATTAGATGATCCCAACGTGAACTTTGTGCTTATTGGAGCTGATCATCGACAACAATCTGACCAGTTTGCCAAGGAGACAGAGGCTCTTCAACTCAGTGAAGTCTACGAGTACGGTTTATCCCTTGCAGGAGGAGCTCTTGCAGCAGCAGGAACGCCCCATCTGGCAGCCTACAAGCTTGAGCATGCAATGACTCTTGCAGAGTACGGTCACCGCGACAAGGCTATGCAATACTGCGATGCTATCTTGGGTGCCATTTCTTCTCAAACCAAGCGATCGCCTTATCATCACCATGTCCTTGAAAGTGCGGTTGAGGATTTCATGTTGAGGCTGAAGCAAGCACCCAAGGAGGAAGGCGGCTCATGGATCTCTAAGCCAAGCATGAACAAGGTTTCTGATAGCATGTGGAACAGATTCAACAAGTTCGTTGCTGGAGATGATACTGAGGACAACAGCGGAGGCACCGGAGAGGCAGGACCATTCACTCGTCCCTCCGGAGAATTTAGTCGATCACCTTCGGTGTCCAACTTTGATATCTACGGCCAGCAATCACCTAGTTTTGTTGGTATGACGCCTGCTCAACCACCAGCGGGCGTCGCGGCATCCAAATATGCGCCTTCGAGTATGACACCTGCTGGTTCTGCGAACCCCTACTCCCCAACATCTCAGTACACACCTGGACGCACCTCGATGGAACAAGCTTCTGCTGAACATGGTCATAACCCATATGAGCCTGGATATCCCGGTGCCCCTTCAGTCAACCAAGGCAACAGCTATACCCCATCGGCTCCTCAGCCTGAGTCGAATAGCGTTGGCTTCAGTGGACAAGCAGGACTGGCCCCTGCTGCCCAAATCACACAGGGCTACTCCCCCGCTGGATACCAGCCGTATGGTATGCCAGCCTCGGCGCCCATAGGCGATGATGAGAAGCCTGTCGACTCTTCAGCGCAAGGTTTCCAACCTCTTAGCTACGGGTACGATTCACCTCAGTTGTCTTCCAACCAACCTGAACAGGCGACTGGAGACAACGCTGGAGAAAGTGGCAACGGCGGATATGAACCTCCTTCCTTCCAGCCTTACGGCTACGAGCCACCATCGTTCGAACCTCAGTCTACGGCTGATGACGATGATGACGCACCCAAGCCCAAGAAGAAGAGCTTTATGGATGACGACGACGATGACTTCCCGTCCGCAAAGTCTAGTGAGAAGTCAAAGGCGGACAAGGACCGGGAAAACCAGGAAATGTTCCGGAAGGCCGCCGAAGAGGATGGTAAGTTCGAACCCTTTTTAAACCGGTATGACAAGTCGCTAACAACTAAACAGCCAAGCGAGCAGCTGCTCAGCAATCATCCAAGAAAGGATGGGGCTTCGGTGGCTGGTTCGGAGGTGCAAAGAAAGCAGCACCCCTCGAACAGTCATCATCCGGTGATTCTTCACCTGGCAAACCCATTCGTGCTAAGCTTGGTGAAGCCAGTAGTTTTGTTTATGATCCCGACCTCAAGCGATGGATCAACAAGAAGCCTGGCGCCGAAAATACGCCAGCTAAGACAGCGACTCCCCCTCCTCCCAGGGCTGGACCTCGCTCTGTCTCCGGAACCCCCCCGCCACCTACTGGCACTCCTCCGCCACCTCTGATCTCAAGCAACAGCGCGCCACCACCGTTGATGCCTCCAAAGGTACGCGCTGGTACACCAGAATTGACAAAGGCTTCATCTTCAGAAAGCCTGGGCCTGGCACCTCCCGCCATGACTCGATCAGTTTCCAACACCAGCAACGCAAGTGCACCGCCCAGTCGGCCAACAACGAGTATGAGCAATGCTAGTAGCATTGACGATTTGCTCAGCGTTGCGCCACGCAAGGCCAGTGACAAGAAGAAGGCACGAAAGGGTCGCTATGTCGATGTCATGGCCAAGTAAAGCAGATGTCGGACGTCCTTCTCGGTTGGATTTGAATTACCACGTCCCTTTCAGGCGTTATTTGTGGGGATTCGTGCTAGGAACGAATCAATCTGTATTAGTACATAGACTATTGTCGTGTTTTGTAATGTTGCAAGCAGTGGTATTGAAGGAACTCTGGCCTGGGGCTATGGTCAGGGACTGTATACAAAGTATTGGAGAAGAAGTCGAGTAGTAATGTTTTGAATTAGCAGGGAGATAGAGAGCGCGATATTGCCATCGAGATATGATTACGACTCGAACGGGTATTCTATGCAGAACGATAATACGATGAAGAAGTTTACTGTCGAGTACTTGATCAGCCTGTGCTGTGGTATATACACATGGTTGCGCCATGGTTTCCACAGATTCTCAGCGTGAGTTGCCTAAGTTCATCATGAAACTGCCCCATCTCAAACGCCGAAAACATGTTAAACTCAAACCCATCTTCGCCACTTATCTATACGCTATATGACTGGACATAGTACTACGGTTGTTAGCATGATTGACATCCACAAATAATAATAGACTCACCGTCACGACAGAATCATCAGCTGTGGCATCATCGTAGTGAGGCACATACACATAAAGAATCAAAGCATGATCATCAGCAAAACAGGCAATGACCCTGCCTTCTAAGCGGCCAACGCTCAGCACACGACTCCAGTCCTTGCCATCTACACGAACAGTCGCCCATCGTTCGGGGCCGTCTTCGCGAAATTTTGTACTTGGATGTTCCTCGACAGGGCAGTCAAGCTGTGCAGGATCTAGCTCTGGGTTCTCAAGGTTGGACCACACACTGCAAATATCGGTACTTTCAGTGGCAATTCGTAGTCGCAGACCGCCGTGCATGTTAGCACTAAGCTCAAGTTTAGGTGATTTGGTGTTGGCAGAGGATCCAGAATTAGATGCCATGGCAAGCTTGGTGAAGCGGTCAGAGATGGCTTTGAGTTGGAGGAGAGGAGGTAGCTGAATGTGGACATCTGGTTCGCGCACTCTGGGCTGCATGATAGTTTCAACGGTCTCTGGGTGAAGAACTCGAACTGGAATATCCTGGGTGATAATCTTCTCGTGCTCTCGCCGTAGGGAAGTCTCGAGGTTCTCTGGCGGAAACATTTCATCATCATCAAAGGGGTCATCGCCACCAGCAGTCCCTGATGGTTTTGCAGCTCCAGGTGGATTCGCAGCTGAGGTGGTAGTCGTTATCGTCATGGAAAGCACTGGCAGACCATCCTTCTTCGTGAGACGCAAGGAAGCAGACATGCTGTTTAGTGCGGACTTGAGGGCGCGTTGGAGAGGTTGGAGGGGAAGCTCTAGGTTGATGGTGTTTCCTGCTTCTGCGGATTGGATGTGATAGCCATCAAATATGAAATCCATGGCAAGTGAGCTGGAAATTTGTTAACAATGACGTGGCTGGGTTCGAAGGAAGGCCTTACGCCCAGACTTGAGATCCCATATCTGGGATGACTGTGAATCGTGCGTTATCATCGCTTAAACGCAGCCAGGCGATCTTCTCAAGTGAGCCAAGTGCCGCTATAAGCTCTGGTGATTCACGGTCAGTAAGAGTTGAACAGAAATGGAGGAAGGCAGGAGCTTTGAAGGAAGATACTGACTGGCAAATGTGCGAATATTCTTCAGCTCTGTTCGAAAGCGCATCTTGGAGGAAGTCGCAATAAAGTGAAAGATGATGAAAGAGAGAGTGAGAGCGGGTTGTGGTGTAGGTACGGATAGGGAAAGTGATGATGTCGAGGTTCATTGGTTGCGAGTTTTTGTGGGGCCAGATATAGGCAGTTGATTTACACCATTCATAAGGTGATACAGATACATGAGCAGCAGTTTTGGCTTTGGAAGGTGGCATTATAAAGTCTCTTGTACAAACCAACTATTGTATAGTACTACCTAGCAATACTGTACCTTATACAGAGTTTTAATAGCCTCCAATATTTCCATTTCCCCCCTATTTTGTCGAGTCCAGGTTTTAGTCCATGCTCCTGAGCAACCACTTACACCTAAGTTAGATGTTAACCCCTAGGTAGACAAAGCAGCGATCTCAGCAGACAGCCATAATAAGGTACGATCACGATCTGCTGAGAATACTGAGAAATAGACAAGCTTGAAAGCACTCGATTAATTGTACTTCCAGAGATTAAAACCCCAGAGCGTTCATGGGCGACCTCAATGGTACCTAGCTTGATAGTTGGGCTAGATGATAGGTAGTTAGACTATGAAGTTTTGAACTATGAGCGAATTGAAAATATAAGTTAGCATCCAAGCCTAACTATCCCCTTCATATAGGTACCTAATGTAGGTAGTTAAGTTTTTGGAGTTAGGTGCGAGACATCGATGCAGGCGTCCATGGTCCCTCCTGCCTCCTATCCACAGGCACTTGGCTGTCAGAAACACCTTGACACCTTGACACCTTGACACCTTACCTTTTAGATAAGGTAGGTTGGTAGGTAGCATGACGAGGATGATAATCCCCCCCTTACTCCTGACTCTATATTGCCAGTTGCAAGGAAGGATCACTCTTTCAACTACTGGCTCTGAGTTCCCATCCATGGAAAACCTCATAGCACCGAACGTGAAACTTCCTATCTAAAACCATCCCTCTACATCATCTTTTCCACAGTACTTTAAGCCACAAGCATTCAAACAGCTTACCAGAAGCTATCACTAACCATCGTCATAACCAATACAGTCCATCAAGAGTATAACCGCCGTACTTACGCCCCAATCACTCATTATTCTATTGTCCCATCACAGTCGCTATGGGCAATTTCACTTTGCAACACGGGCATTATGTCATCACCTCCCAAACAGAGAGCTGTATCTCGATTCATAGCAGGATTTGGGAAAACATGGGGAAGAAGACATACCGAGACGAGGGACGGTTCTTCGCAGATTGCGACCGAATCACAGACATGTCCTACCCAGCTTCAACATGACCCCTCCAAGGCCGGACCCAGCTATTCAACTCAAGCTAAATCACCAACTGCTAAGTTAGCCTTAACACCAGGTGCCAACTCGACACCGGCTGTGACAGTGACGCCATCTGCACCAGAAGTGTCACCGAAACCAGAAGAAACTTCGACTGCACCAGGATTCCCAAGCCCAGCAGATTCCTCAGCCGTAGCTGAGAACACAAGCTTTCAAGTCCTGGCACCCCAAAATCCACGCTCCGACAAGATCAAACACCCTGGATACGTTAGATTCTGTACCGCGTGTAGCAAACGATACACTCACACTACTTCGACATTTGACTCATGGTCCAACTCTGAGCTTCGAGTCTAGATTCCTTGTGGCCATGCTTTTGGTTCACGATGTATAAAGAAAATCCTCGATGGGTTGGTTATTGATGGGAGTGATCATCGATGCCCCATGGGTTCATGTGCCTCCATCATTCATCAATGCTCTCATATTACCATTCCGACATTAAGATCTCCCCCAGACCCCTTACCGGTTGAGGGACCTCGACCTCTACCGACAAACTGTGAATACTGCCAGACGGATGAAGGGAGAAAGGCGCAGCAGTCATTAGACCAACACAGCGCCAAGATAAGAAGCGTGGAGGAGAAGCTGCGGCTCATGCCAGAGAGGAATTGCTTCGTGCGTCTGCTATGGAGGGTTCAAAACAGATGGCACAACTGGAAATTTAACAGGATCAGCCGAAATATTGATATTCGATATCAGATCTATCGCAATTGCAGATTTGATGAAGTCGCCAGACAGCGGATGCTCTGGACACGGGCTTATTTAATGTCTAAACCAAGTTTATCACCGGATAAACTCGAAAGCATCAGAAAAGACCTTGCCTTTCGTCCAGATAATGACCTTCCTAATATGCCTGTTCATGGTCCCCAAAATCTCCCCAGGCGTGGTGCTGAAGTGTCACAGGACATAACAGAGGACGTCAGCTCGGCTGAGAACATCGAAGCTGTTGGAGAGAACAAGGGGAAGGGGAAGGGGAAGGGGAAGGCGATAACCAACCGTCCTGAAAATTATTCCATGGCTGATTACATGGCTTCGAATGCGTGGAACCTTGCGCCAGAGTCCAATGAAACACCTGCACCATCCCGGATACCGAAAAAGGTGAGGTTTGCTGATCCGCCGCAAAAGGTTCTCCAAGCAGTGCAAACCCCAGAACCTAGTCGCAATATTGGTTCCCCTGGTGGGATTCTGATGGGTAATAGTCCTGCGTCGGTTCGAAGCAACATACCAGTGAAAAGAGTCAGCTCTACTGTCAGAGCCACTGCCGAAGCATCCCATAGAGGCCCTGGGGAATTCTTTGCGAACTCCACTTCGCGCATTGCGGACGATCGTATTGCGGATGATGAAACAGAGGTTAGCTATCTTAACCGCAGAGTGAGTATTGGCCACGAGGTTCTCAACCACGAGGAGGAAGTTGGAGACTCGAGGACCCCCGATGCCAAGGAACCTGGTTCATCATGAATGCCAATGTTTTGTTGACAGCCTACCTTGAAACTCGTTGCGATTTGAAATACTGGATAAGGAGCGATATAAATCCAGCGTCTTTTTTCTTTGTCTTGTCTTCTTCAAGTATCAGGGTCGTCAATCCGCGTGATAGCAGTTGATAGAGAGCAGGAGTTATGTGTAAAACAGATAGCGATTGTTGTAATTGATACTTTACCATGAAGACAGCGGTGATAACGCGTTGTAGGCTATGCAGTGGTATTCAGGTTATTAAGAACAAGGAATTTGGAGGACCATGAGCTCTCCTAGAGTGTGAATTACTTCTTGAATGATGTAGAGGAGCAATCGTTATATATGATTATGATCTGAAATTATTCCTTGCTAGCCGTTCTGGTTCATCATCGCTATCGTCCCTGAATCCTTCCTCGAGGCTGGTGATGCTGAAGTTAGTAACAACAACGATGGACGACAAGAGTGTCATGATGGCTTACTCTCTACTCAACCGCCTACTGATATCTGGTCGGGCTGCGCGGGTGTCTGCCTCCATTTGGCGCCAGGTATCCTCATCAACATTTCCCAGTTCCTCTCCGTCATCATCGTCGTCACCCAAGCCATCGTCGGAGAGGTCATCGGATGCGAACGCGACGCCACGGTTGGAGCGCCAAGTGGCTATTCGAGACGTTATACGCTGGCGCAAAGACGACGTCTGGGAGGAGAGTGTGTCGAGGGGAAGATATTGACTGTAGCGGGCATATCGGTGCCAGAGTGGAATAAGGACGTAGGTGAAGAGAATGAAGAGAAGCAGAGAGATAACCGCAGGAACAACGAGTGTCTGTTTGGAGTGTCAGTCTTGCGCCAACATGATGGACTGGATCAGTGAGTAGGTTATCATGATGGGGACATACCTTGATAACGGACATTGTTGCGCCCATGTTCCTCCTCTCGAGTCTTGTGGGCGAGGATGTTGAAGCTCGACTTTGTTTTCTAGCAAGTATTACCAGGTTTCAAAAGTGACGATGCCACGAGGTTTGGAATGGGATCAGACGTTGTGATCGCCCTGAGGCTGCAGCGTAGGTGCCCAGGAAACGTGGCTGCAGCAGCCACAAGGGCCCAGCGGGAGGTGACGAAGCCGGAGATCCCGCTAAAAAAGGGGCGACGAACAGAAGAGTTTAGGCTTGTCAGGGGGTAAAAGTGCCAATATCGACGTCCATCATTCAAGGATCACGCAAACGGCCAGCGATTGTACATATGAAGCCTTTTAAGGTTTGAAATAGATGGTATTTGTACATATAGAGAACTGTTGTCACGATATGTGATCTGTCTATTACAGACGCTTCTGTTGGGTTGAGTAACTAATATGTACATGTACAGTTGCTGCATTAGCTCCATCGTCGGTAGATTTAGCACGCCATTTACACGAGCGGGTCGATATGACAATTGAATGCACTTCAGCTTTAACATGGCAACTTTATAGGACACGTCACCTTGCTAAATCAATGTCTTTATCCACAGGACGGCATTTGTAGACGAATGGAACGTAGACTTTGAGACAGCCGACCTCGCTTAAGAATCAAGGATGGGGGGAAAGATCTTTGTCTCATGGACGTGTCGTATCCGCAGACGGTGGATGGAGTCTTTCCTGAGACAAAGAACTCAGAGCTGCACGCGGTTGAAAAGGAAAAGCCGAGACAGTTGGAAGATCTTATGGGTGTCTATTTCGTCTGAAGAGACTTTGCGGTAAGCAAGAGATGAGCATAACACTTTGGATCTGGATCTGGATTTGGCCATGAGCCAGTGTCAGGAGTTGTGCAACATTCGATATTTACTGTAAGTGTAACAAACAAGCATTCGGAGCTGGAAACTACCCGATACTAGGAATAAACGCATAACCAAGAGCCACTCACACTTGCAAGCAGTGTGCATCATGTCAATGCAGACATTTCATGTTACTCTCCTGTATACAAAGACCCTCGAGCTTTGTGCGAGTTTACTGTGCAAGTCTGGACTTTGAATGTTGGAATGCAACTCGGAAGCTCCGATATGGAATTTCAAGATGAATATAATATAAGATACTCGTAGTGATTTTGCGCTTCAAGTGATCTTTATACAGCAAGTTTGGATCATGAAAAGAACAGGCCCTCAAATGCTGTGCATATAATATCCATTACTCTCAACCAGGTTGACCACGTCTGCGCGTCCCCAATCTACAGAATCCACTTCCTCCCCCTGATAGATCCCTGATGGCCGGTGCTAACGAAAACTCCCCACCTGGCGCTGCTGCCAGTACCCAGTCACAGCGCTGTTCGGGGTACGATAAAATAGATCCATTGCATTGACAGTTGAGCTCCTCTTTGTAAAGGCCATGTGATTTTGTGATGCATTCTCTAGATGCGCGTTAAGGCATAGAGCCTCTCTGAATCAGCTTCGTTAGGAACTGCGATTTACTTATCAATGTTCTCTTCTAGTCTGTAACTAAAAAATGTATGATTCTCGCTTTGGGGTAATGTCGACGGGAAGAATTTAGTCTTACAGCACCCCGAAAGGTCCAGAGACGAGGCCCGATGCTCTAACCCAGCCTAAGCGGCGGCTAAGCAATATTAGGCCCATCATCCCCGTAAACCCTGGAACCAATCCGCATTCATCTTGACTCTGACCCTCGGCTTGGCTCTGGACAAACCCATATGATCCCTGAGCACAGAGACTCATCACCGTCTTTGGCTATTGTCGGTGCTACACTACAGCTCCAGCTGCGTACTGTAACTCGCTGCGCTGTGGCACCATCTGTCTAATCTATCTGTACTCTGTACGCTACGCTACACTCCTTTATTCACACCATCTCGACTTAATTCTTTTCTGGTACCACTCATTGAAGCGACGGCATCATCACAGGCCAAGCTTAGGCCCTTTCTTTGTCCTTATCTTTTTTTTACTAAGAATCCCCCTCCCTATTTAGGTATCTTTCCTTCCACCAAAAATCCCCCGACGACCAACGTTTCAAGCCCGCCCGCAACGTTTCCCGCCGGTTCGAATTGGAGACCGCCCGAGTCCCGAACAACCTCAGTATTTCTTTGACGTTCGATATCGTGCCCCCGATGAGGCGAGCGGCTCTGCGCCAGCACATCGCCAACTTCACGTGTTCCAACTGGTAGCTGTTGGTCAACGCCCCCCCAGACTGTCGACCCCGGCACCTCCTTTTTTCCTTACATAGTACACCCCAGATCGACACCAACATTACCCTCGACATACGATTCGCAAAAGTAGAGCCTCCGCTTCGACGACTGTCGCGGCCACGACCGCCCTGTCACTACTACTGCCGTCGCCATGTCTGATAAGACGAGGCAGTCCTCTGGCGGCCGGTCGCTCTTCTCACGAAGTAAGCACAAGGACAAGCGTTTGGCTGAAGAATCGAGATACCCCGCAGACGATGCCGCCAGCTTTCGATCCTCGCGCCACAGACGAGAGTCGTCGGCCGTATCTATCGACCGTCCAGTTTCTTCCGATGGCGGTATCAACCAGATGGCAGGCGTCATAACCTCCATCCCATATGACGCCGTCGGAGGCGGATCACGCTCTCCTATACCTGTCGAATATCTGCCCAAAGGCGAGCAGATGCCAGTGCGCCGAGAACCTCTTCCACATCACCTAAATAAGAATGGCCTGGATTTTCACCAATACCCAAGCTGGGACGGACAGCAGAGCCAGTCTGGTGCCCATTCTCCTGGGCGACAACCTGCTGGATATGGATATGGCAATGTTACTATGGCTTCAACAGGACGCCAAACACAGCTTCAGCAATGGGGCCCTCCTGCAAGGGGTAGCTCTTCTCACTCGAACAATCCCCCCAACCCTCGATACGATTCGTACATGTCATCCAACGCTCGAGGGTCGGCTGATAATTTGAGCATCCAGTCAGGTAATGCAAACTACACTGATGCTAGAACACCGCGCTCACCAAACACAGCAATGCCTAGTGCGTCTTCGCAGAGCTCCTACGCTCCTTCGCAGCACTCGAATCGCGATTCACACCGATTCACCAAGCTTCCCTCAGGACCTCCGCCAGGTCAAAGCGACCCTCAGGGTGGTTTTTACTTTCCGAAGCCTGACGACGATAACGTAGTTGAGCAAATGTTCCTTCAACTGATGCAGAAGCGAGGATGGCACAACCTGCCTGAACAAGCTAGGAGACAGATGATGGCATATCCAGCTCAAAAGAAATGGACGCTGCTTTACCAAGATCGACTCACTGAATGGCAGGGCGAGCAGAAGCGCCGACAAACAGCACGTCCGAGCCAGTATACCGCGACCCCCGATATCACGACTTACTCCGACGAAGAAGGCACCCCGGAATGGTATGTTCGTCGGGTTATGGAGGATCGACTTGACACGAAGGGTATGGGAAGTCTGGAGGTCAACCTTAGAACACAGCAGATTGGCTGGGTCAAGAGATTCGTCGAATGCCAGGGACAGGTCGCCTTGATGACCTTGCTACTTAAGATCAACCGCAGGACAGCACAGGGACCAGCCCAGGACAGTGGCCGAACCGACAGGAACCTTGACCGGGAGTACGATATCATCAAGTGTGTAAAGGCACTTATGAACAACAAATTCGGCGCCGACGATGCCTTGATTCACCAAAAGGTCATGGTGGCTCTTGCTAGTTCACTCATATCCCCTCGACTCACCACACGAAAGCTTGTCAGCGAAATTATCACCTTCTTGTGTACATGGGGAGAGAATGCCGAAGGACATATTAAGGTTATCCAGGCTCTGGACGAGGTTAAAGTGGCATCAGGAGAGAATGGCCGATTTGATGCTTGGATGCGGTTGGTGGAGGTCACCATCGACGGCAGAGGCAAGATGGGAAGTTTGGTCGGTGCCAGCGAGGAACTGAGGACTGGTGGTATTGGAATGGAGAACTTGCTTATGGAATACGCCGTTGCGACACTCATGCTCGTCAACATGATTATTGATTCGCCTGAGCGAGATTTAGAGTTGCGGATACACATTCGGGCTCAGTTTACAGCATGTGGTATCAAGCGGATCTTGACCAAGATGGAGGAGTTCCAGTACGAACTCCTCGACAAGCAGATCGAGCGGTTCCGGACAAACGAGGCTATTGACTATGAGGATATGCTTGAGCGAGAGAATAGCAGTATCAAGGATGATGTCGAGAGCGAGGTCAAGGATTTGACGGATCCCGTGCAAATTGCAGATGCTATTCAACAGCGTCTACATGGTACGAAAACCAACGACTACTTCATCTCGGCTCTCCAACATCTTATGCTCATCCGCGCAAACGATGGCGAAGAGCGGCTACGTATGTTCCAGTTGGTGGACTCCATGCTGAGCTACGTCGCCATGGATCGGCGATTGCCGAACATGGACCTCAAGCAAAGTCTCAATTTCACTGTCCAAAGTCTGCTCGATAAGTTGCATACAGATTCGGAAGCCAGACAAGCCCAGGATGAGGCGCTCGAATCGCGACAGATTGCCGAGGCCGCCATGGCTGAGCGTGATGAGGTGAAAGCTCAGCTCGAACTTGGAGCTGATGGACTAGTTGCCAAGTTACAGAGACAATTGGAGGAGCAGTCTCGGTTTATCGATGCTCAAAGGAGACAGGCGGATGGGCTCAAGGCTGAATTGGATAGCATGCAAACGATGAGAGCTAAGGAAGCCCAACGATACGAGTTGGAGACCAGAGAGCTGTATCTGATGCTTCGAGATGCCCAGGATGTTGCTGCTTCCAAGGCTCTCAAGAGCGCCACTGCTACTGCTAGCGTCAGTAGCAAGACGGCACCCCCTGAAGACCCTGCTCGTATGCAAGGTATCCTGGACCGTGAGCGTCTCATGGAACGCCTCCAGATGCAAATCGAGCGCCAAAAGACCCAGTACAAGCTTGAGGGTCGTGTTTGGGGAGATGCTGTCGGACCTTCTGACCGTCTTCGAGCCCTTCGTGAGGAAATGGACGACAGACCCGGAACGCCCCCTGACGGTGGAACACCACCACGAGACTTCACCAACAGCGTCTTAGGCAGCATCCACCGCAACACCAAGATTCCTCGCAAGCCTCTTAAGAGAAGATCCGATGGTGAGGTGATTGAGGAGGACGACGAGACCGAAGGCGAGGATGGTGTTGTCTACGAGAAGCCCAGAATTGTCGAAATGAAGCGACCAGTTATTGACCCCAAGCAACAAGCTGGTTTACTCGGTGAAATCGGCTCCAAGGTCAAGAGATACGATGCTAGCGATTCTGAGGATGATACCAACGATCCTAGTAAGGTTCCTGGCAGCAGTGAAACTCCCAAGATCGAAATCACCAGTGCTGGCGGCCCTCCTCCCCCGCCTCCTCCGCCTCCTCCACCTCCTCCACCCATGCCTGGTCAAATACCCGGAGCTCCACCACCGCCTCCGCCTCCTCCGCCTCCCCCCATGCCGGGACAGATTCCCGGGGCCCCTCCGCCTCCTCCGCCGCCGCCTCCCTTGCCAGGCATGCTTACTCCAGGCGGCCCTCCACCACCACCGCCCCCTCCCCCTCTACCTGGTGCTGGTGGTATGCCTCCTCCTCCGCCTCCTCCAATGCCTGGTGCTATGTCTGGACACTATTTGGCACGAGGACCCGCTTTCGCGGTTGCGCCAGGTATTGGCCTGCCCGTTGTTCGTCCCAAGAAGAAGCTTAAGGCTTTGCATTGGGAGAAGGTAGATGCTCCCGAGACCAGTCATTGGGCGGCACATACCCCCTCGGCTGAAGCTCGAGAGGAGAAGTACCAAGAGCTCAGTAAGAAGGGTATTCTGGATGAGGTCGAGAAGCTGTTCATGGCCAAGGAGATCAAGAAACTTGGTATGGGAGGCGCCTCCAAGAAGGACGACAAGAAGCAGATCATTTCTTCTGATCTCCGTAAAGCTTACGGTAAGTTCACCAGTGTTTCGGATGTAGTATGTGTGCTAACAAGATATAGAAATCGCCTTCGCCAAGTTCTCGCAGCATGCTGTCGAAAAGGTTGTTCAGATGATCATCCACTGTGACATAGACATTCTAGACAATGTAGTCGTGATGGATTTCTTGCAGAAGGATGATCTGTGTAATATTCCCGACAACACAGTGAAGCAAATGGCGCCATACAGCAAAGACTGGACTGGTCCTGATGCCAAGACCCAAGAGCGCGAGCATGATCCTTCTGAGCTTACCCGACAAGATCAACTCTATCTTTACACAGCCTTTGAGCTACACCACTACTGGAAGAGTCGAATGCGAGCTCTTGCTCTCACTAGAAGTTTTGAGCAAGAGTACGAAGAGATCAATGACAAGATCCGACAGGTTGTTACAGTGTCCGAGTCACTTCGTGATTCCGTTTCACTGATGAATGTTCTTGGTCTTATTTTGGATATCGGTAACTACATGAATGATGCGAACAAGCAAGCACGAGGTTTCAAGCTTAGCTCCCTTGCAAGATTGGGTATGGTCAAGGATGACAAGAACGAGTCTACATTGGCCGATCTCGTGGAACGAATTGTGCGAAACCAGTACCCTGAGTGGGAGACTTTTGCAGATGACATCAACGGCGTCATGACGGTGCAGAAGATCAACATCGAACAGCTTCAGGCTGATGCAAAGAGATACATCGACAATATTCGAAACATCCAGATGTCCCTGGATTCAGGCAACCTGAGCGACCCCAAAATGTTCCATCCTCAGGATCGAGTTAGTCAAGTCGTCCAGCGCATCATGAAGGATGCCAGGAGGAAGTCCGAACAGATGGAGCTGTACCTGGAGGAAATGATGAGGACATACAAGGACATTATGGTATTCTACGGCGAAGACCCCGCCGACGATGGTGCCCGACGAGACTTCTTTGCCAAATTGGCTCTGTTCGTGGGAGAATGGAAGAAGTCGCGTGACAAGAACGTGCAAGTTGAAGAGACGAGGAGGCGCAACGAGGCGTCGATGAAGCGGAAGCATACCGCACAACTCAAATTCACAAGTGCAAATCTGGAGGCTGGACCAGTGTCACCGTCTAGTACAGGTGCCATGGACTCTCTTCTGGAGAAGCTACGTGCAGCCGCGCCCCAAGCTCGGGATCAGAGAGACCGAAGAAGGCGAGCGCGACTCAAGGACCGTCACCAGGTCCGCGTCGCTTCAGGACAGCAGGTTCCAGATATCGACGAGATTCAAGAGGTTGAAGTTGGTGTCAAGGACAAGGATGTATCCGCCGACGAGGGAAGCGTACTCAGTCCTGGTCTCTCATCGCAAGGCGGTGATGACGTGGCGGATCGAGCGGCAGCTCTTTTGCAAGGTATGCGTGGTGGTGATGGTGCAGACGACAACGACCCCGAGAGGAGAGAAACCCTTCGAAAGGCCAGACGACAGACAGCAGAGGAAGAAAGAAGGCTACGAAGACGGCGAAGGGATAGGACAACGACAAACCAACCAGAAGAAACCCCAGAGGAGCACAAGGACGAGGCCAAGGAAGAGCCTAAGGGAGAGGAAGAAGAGGCTGCCAAGCCGGAGCCAAAGGAGGAGGACGTGCCTATAGAAGATGATGTACCAACACCCAGACCAACCACAAGCGATGGTGCTGCAGAGGAAGAGCAAGGGGAAAAGGCATGAGGATGAGATGGAGGGCCGGTGTTTGTGATTCGACATGCATACCAATGGTGTTGGGAAATGTTTAGAAAGGGGGCCTTGTTTGTATGTATTGCACGCACTATACGTAATGTCTACACCAACACATACAGAGGAAGAGAGTGTTTTAACAATTTGTTTGTGCCATTGTGATTCGCTTGAAATAGTTGAGTCTATCTTATCGTAAAGGTGACCACTGTTTCCATGATACATGGCTTAATCAAGCCTACTAGATCAATGCTGGTGATGAAAGACCAACCAGGCTGTTCCTTTACCCCTTAATAAATAACCATCTGCCTGAACAAGCCTCAAGAGCGCTTCTTGTTATCCTATTAACTCCCCCGACCCAGTTGAGCTTGAGCTCCTGCAACCTACTCGACCTTATCCTTCTCATGTTGGGCCTCCGTAAGCTCGTCGCTGCTCACTTCCTCTGGTTCATCCTGGCTTTCAGCTACCATTGTCTCATCACTATCGACCTGCTCGGCGAGCTCGTCCGTGGGGGAGTCAGAAGGTCCAGATCGGCGGTACCAGTTAACGAGAAGACAGGAGGATTCGAAGAGAATATCGTCGATAATACTCAAACAGTCGATGCTGATTTGTGTAAAAGCTGCGAGGTGTCCGACGGAGAACCCAAAAAGTGTCAGGCAATCTAAGTAAAAAGGCGATTCGTCGTACCATTCCGGGAGCATGTATAGCATTACTCTCACCGCGAAGAGTGTACCGATGGCAAAACACATAGCCAAAGTAAACAACTTGGGTGAATTGCAGTGGGTGTGGTCGCCCTCGCTTGACTCAAAATTGACCTGAATGCTCGTGTCTTCGGGAAGTTCAATGAGATTCTCTGCACGGAGTCGACGCAGAACCTCCTCTTGCGTGGGCGTGTTTCGCTGTGATACCAGCTTGCGTAGCGAGATGAGGATCATGTTCAAGGTGGCTATGGCAAGTGAAAAGGCCAGGTATGCCACCTGGAACGGCGTGAGTTCGTTGTAGTATACCCGTAGGTAGGCGATTGGTGCTGTTACGATGTCCATGGTTGGATCCGACTTGAGGATTATTGGTGGAAGTCTATGATATACAGAGAACAGATGCGATACAGTCTTGGGACAGTCTGAGAGACAAAGTGCGGGCGATGTGAGCAGAGATGAAAAGACAATAAGAATAAGAGACTGGGACAGTAGGAATGGGTCCCAGATTTATAGCCATGTAATAAAGCATCTTTGGCAAGAAAGTTATTGTTGAGTGCATTTTTTGAGTCTGCACGAGCTGAGCATAAACATATTATTAACTTTTTATTCTCACCTAAACGCCTGTCCAAGTCAATTATACCGCACATAGCCTTTAGCATACAAATGCCCTCACGGATATCATAAGTCAGTCATACCGCACCTTGCCAACGCCTTCAAGCAGACACCCTTAGCGAGAAGGGCTCAGAGGTCTGTTGAAACCACCATTTCGGTTCATGTACTGGCGGTACTCAGTCTTTTTCTCCTTTCGCACGCCGCCTGCATTGTTTCCAGAAACCTTCGTGTTCTTCGTCGTTCCGAACCCGCCAAAGCCCATCATGGCTTGCATAGCGGCCATGTCGTCGTCTTCTGCCACCACAGGGTCCTCGTCCATGTCTGAAGCTTCGCTGTCTTCTGAGTGGGTCTTTATCTCTTCACGTTCAGCGTGTGAGGGAGGCGGTGGTGGTGAGCGGCTTGCACGAGAGCCGACGTTGAAGGACATGTGAGGTGCTGGACGCTTAGGTTCAGGGCGAGTGCGTGTGGGGAGTGAAGTCTCATTTGAAGGACTGCGTGTTTGTGGTGAAGCTGAACGACGGGGTTTACCTGGTTGCGTTATTAGTTCCGTAAAGTGACGAGTTGAGTACAAGTGCATACCTCGCCTGTCCTTAAAATCATCACGACGCTCATCCCGTCTGGGTCTAGGCGGCATATCCTCTGTATCGTCTTTCCGCCTGTCCCTTTTATCCCGGTCGTCATGATGTCGTGGGCCTCTATCCCTAGGTCGGTTCCTGTCTCCATCTCTGTCCTTATTTCTTCTATCTGGGGATCTTGACCGATCTCTGTATCCACGGCGCTCTCGTGATCGCGACCTGTAGCTTCTGCGATCGCGGTTGTTGTTATCCCTATCACGTCCTCCGCGCCTATCGCGTTTCTCGGATTCGTCCCACATTTGACGACTGTCGGGTCGCCTATTTCGTCTAGAGTCGCTCATTGTGTGCGGTGTCAAATTTGAGTTTGGTTATGGTGTTGATGTGATATTGATGAAATGTTAAAGAGGCACAAGGTTTGAGAAAGCATCCAAAGAGTTCTAGAAAGAGGAAGGCTGAGCCGAAACAACTTTAAAGTGGGAAAATATGGAAGTGGCGGTGGCTGGTGAAGCTTTTTGATTGGCCAAAGCTCAAACACTGGACCCCGATTATCAGGAAATCGCAGCCTTGCGTCGTCACTGTCAAATGGCAAGTCCCACCCTACGTGTTCACTGAAGCTCCATCTACAACTTCCCAGTGCTGCAACTCATTCAATGCAGCTGTGAATCTTCATCTTTCACATTCTGCTTGAAGAAATATCTTTGGTCCTTGTTTTTGAGAACCTGCAAAAGATCATCTTCTTCTCGTCGCCATGTTGAGAATAGCTCATTGGGTGTCGGCAGCGACACTCGCTCTGAGCGTCTCAGCCGCCGATGAACCATCGTCTGTGCTGACCACAGAAATTGGCCGCCAAAATAACCAGAGCCTCTTTTGGGGCCCCTACAAGTCCAATCTGTACTTCGGTGTACGACCACGAACGCCAGATGCTCTTTGGACAGGACTCATGTGGGGTAAAGTCGACAACTACCATGATATTCAGACAGGTTTGTAAAACAGCAGATTAACTTGTATAAATCAGCTAACTCTATTCTTCTAGGCTTCAGATATACATGCGAGCAAGGCGATGACATCCACGGCTATGGATGGGATGAGTATGATCCCCGCATTGGCGGTGTGCAGTCAATTCACGACACGGCCAATAACATCGACTTGACGACAACTTTCGTTAAGATTCCAGGTGGTAACAATGGAGGCAGCTGGGCTGCCCGAATTAAGGGCGAGCTTCGAGATGGCGCGCCTGATAACACCAGGACCATGCTGTTTTACTACATTGCCCAGGACGGTCAAGGTGAGCTCGCAGTTGAGGGTGAGGGTACCAAGTCTGGGTTCGAAGACGATGTCACTTTCAAGGGCAGCTCAAAGGAACTAGGAGATTACAGCCTTGTCATCACAAAAGGTACTGGAGAACACCCCAAGAATGGTCACAAGTCCCTCCCAGATCGACGTGGAGACACTACAATTGTGGCAAGCACCAATGAGGTTCCTATAGAGCATTCGTGGCAGGGCAAGCCCGTCGTGTTTAAGCACCTCCAGGACGCCATCTTGCCTGTTCAGCAGAATGCCGATCAAAACGACCCCCCGCCACCTTGGCAGGTATACCGCATCGCCCATGAGCCTGGAAATGGCAACGTTCAGATTGTGGAGAAGACTTTTGAAGGACCGTTCGAGTTTGATGTCATCTTCTCGTCGGGCTCTGGTGGAAAAGAGTTCACATCTGAAGAAGTTACCGAACAAATTCAGAGGACTTCCGAAATCTTCAACGAGCGCTTTGCAAGCACATTCAAGCTGCAGAAGCCTTTCACCGACGACAAGTACAAGAAGTTCGGCAAGAGCATGTTCTCCAATCTCGTCGGTGGCATTGGCTACTTCCACGGCCATCAAATCATTGACCGGTCTTATGCCCCTGAATACGAGGAGGAGGACGAAGGCTTTTGGGAGGAGGCCGCAAAGGCTAAAGCTCGCACAAAGCCAGAGCTCGAGGGCCCATATGAGCTTTTCACCAGTGTTCCCTCTCGGCCATTCTTCCCTCGCGGTTTCCTGTGGGATGAGGGCTTTCATTTGATTCCAATCGCTGATTGGGATATTGACCTTACACTTGAGATTGTCAAGAGCTGGTACAACACTATGGATGAAGATGGCTGGATTGCTAGAGAGCAAATCTTAGGCCACGAGGCCCGTAGCAAAGTGCCCCCTGAGTTCCAAGTTCAATTCCCTCATTACGCGAACCCCCCAACCCTCTTCCTCATTATTGAGGGCTTCATGGAGCGCCTCCGTGCTGCCAATGGTACTGAGATTGAGAAAAAGGAGCGCATCTTGGGGGCGGACCTTTTGCAAACCGCCCACCTTGACAACATCGAGCTTGGCGAAAGCTATTTGCGAAAGTTGTATCCTCTTTTGAAGCGCCAATATGACTGGTTCCGCAGCACACAGCGCGGTGACATTAAGACCTACGATCGTGAGGCGTTCTCTACCAGGGAAGCATACAGATGGAGGGGTCGTACTGTAGAGCATATACTCACCAGTGGCCTGGATGACTACCCCCGGCCTCAGCCCCCTTCTCCTGCCGAGCTGCATGTCGATCTTATGTCGTGGGTTGGCCTAATGACAAAGTCCCTCATGAACATCGCCGACGCCCTCGGCATGGCCGAGGATGTTGACGAGTATAGAACGAACCTAAATGGCATTGAGCATAATCTCAATGATCTTCACTGGTCCGAGAAGGAGGGTTGTTACTGCGATGCAACAATTGACGACTTCGAGGAACACGCGCTCGTATGCCACAAGGGTTATATCTCCATAACGCCTTTCCTGGTCGGCCTCATGAAGGCTGACGACCCCAAACTGGGCAAAATTTTGGAACTGATCGGCGACGAGGAGCACCTCTGGAGCCCGCACGGCATTCGCAGTCTGAGCAAGCAAGATAAATTTTACAACACCGGCGAGAACTACTGGCGCAGCCCTGTCTGGATGCCCATGAACTACCTAGCCGTGTCTCAGCTCCGCGTAAGATGCCCCAACAGGTCCTCTAGCAAAGTGATACGAAGACTAACATGTGCATATAGAACCTCGCTTCACAAGAAGGCCCGTACAAGGCAAAGGCAAAGGATCTATTTTCGCGACTTCGCAAGAACCTTGTCGATACAGTATACAAGAGCTGGGAAGAAACAGGCTTTGCCTGGGAGCAGTACAACCCTGACACAGGCGCCGGACAGAGAACGCAGCATTTCACCGGATGGACCAGTCTTGTTGTCAAGATCATGGCCATGGACGATCCCAGTGAGGAGCCCGTTAAGGCTGCGACTACGGATGATCATATCGAGGAGCCGCCTGTGGCCACCGTTGTGGAGCAATCCAGCGAAGAGCATACCAAGGCTGCCACTGAGGAGCCTGCTAAGGATAGTGTTGCGGATGAACCCAGCAAGGAGGCCCCTGTGAAGGACGAGCTGTAAGTGTGGATGGTGCATCAAGGTGTAAGGCTGGGTTGCCTAAACACGGTGGCGTGGAAGGAAATATGGATATGAAGAATTAAACATTCCAGCCACTGGCTGGCTATTACTCAGAGCAAAGACATAGCAAATATATCCCCACGGGTTGTACCGCATGCTTGAACCATGTGTAGCTTGGGGGCGCTGAGGCTGAGAGCAGGGATCGAAACATCGGGCCATGTTAGGTAAGTCAGGGGAAGAGTTCCCAGGGACTTTTTGCCCGTGATTTTGTGGAACGGATGGCTGTGATGTGACTCGGTTGCGTTTCCGCGGTTCATGGCTGCAGATGGCTGACTACAGCCTAGCTACCATATCTCGACGACAGGCTGTCAACGGTTGGTAACACCGGCGGAACTTAGTTAAACAGCCGAAGGTTGTCGGTAACCTGAAAGGAGAAGATGGGTTTTAGTCAGAGTCAGCGGGATGATAGCAATAGAGTTAGATCGTGCTCCAGAATGAGTAACATCGAGATGTGAGCCTGAGTTGTCAGTCACGGCCGGTCCTGCAGAGTAGCTGCCGAGACATGTAAGCCCGCATGTGCAACCATTCTTAGCAATGGGTCAAGGCCAAGAGATGTACCTATGCATCAATCTTGGAAGTCTGTGTATGTCTTCAACTCAATCTGAGTTCGGCCGACATGATTGCCGCCCGAGAAGATCCCTGCAACACACATTGACAGGCGTTCTAATCCTTCCCGAGACATGGCCCGGGGGGTCCTAGGCTCGAGAAACGAAACGAGGATCATTAGCAGGCATCACCAATTAGAATCTGAGCGGCTGTACGGGGATGTCTTGGACGGGACATGGTCCCCTATCTTGCAGCTTAGACCTTAGACTAGGCCTTAGGGGTGGATCAAGGAACTGGTCCCAGGTTCAAGTCTAGGTTGCAAGGCTGATTTGGTGAAGAATGCCTCGTGGTGGTGAGTGTGGCTGGTATGGGCGGTGATTGGGTAAATTGGAGCATGTTGGAGGGCTATGCCGTTGAGCTACCGAAGCGAAAACAGTCAGATGAAGCGACGGCGCGTCAATTGTCCAATGAACTTTTGGCTTCTATTTTTAAAGCGCTTAATCTCTTTGACGAGAGTAGTATTCATGTTGTTGATGGTGTGTGGCAGGCAGGGCCAGGAATAGGATCCGGCATCTCATTGCGGCTATTCTGCACGGATGAAAGAGTCGGAATCATTAGGTGAAATGTGATTTCGTTCTTGTAAATTGCTGCCTTGGATGGTAATACGCAACATGGGTGGTAGTGATACCAAAAGACCGAATTAGATTTTCATTTGATGTTTTTTGCTTCAGCTTGTCCGTCATTTGTAACAACCGCGTAACATGGCGGACTGACCGGTCTGACCAATGACGTGCGGTACCATAGATCTCAGTGAGAATCGCAGACGGGGATGCTCAGAAATTAGGGCCCATGGCACTGGGAGGCCGCGATGGCCGACCAAGGAGGGGGACCCGGGGCCCTGGAGTTTTTGGCATCTGGATAAGACGGGTGAGAGTGAGGGTGAGAGTGAGAGTGAGAGTATCAGTATCTATCTTAGACCTATAGAGTCTAGAGATTAGGGATGTTGCGGTCCGGAACGAAACATTCCCGGTGAAGCCAATTGGGGCTGTTCAAGGGGTGTTTGCTGTTGACGATTACCTCATGGGCCATGCATCCAAAGTATTGAGCGCGTGGTGTAAGTCGAGGTTGTTCCCGAGTCTCTTTTGGATGAACTGTGACGTTTCATTCTGTTCTTCTGCCCCCACGGGCTGGAAAAGGGCCTTGTCGAACACATGCACGCATACCTAGGCAGGTAACTTGCAAGGTTCTTTTGGAAATACAGGATGAGTCACGATAAGAATAGAGATGATGCTGGTAATAGCAATAGAAGTAATGATGCTCCGTAAGGTAAGAAAGGGCGGAATATTCGGTAACTTGGGATGCTTGGATGAGTAACGAAAAGGCGGAATCCGGGGCAGATTTGGTTGGCGGGAAATCGGGCTTGGCCGATGCACGCCAATGGAGGAAGTCGCGTCATGACTGCAACCGTTATCCGCCATTTGGAGGAAGGCAGGGATGGGATGACAAAAAGGCTGACAAAATGGTAGGTGCAACTTGATGACTGATATGCGTATCATGATGCCTTGGGGTAACTGTCTTGTGGTTTAGGCAACCTTTTTAACACAGATATTGGAAAAATGACCATGTGACGGAGAGTTTTCTATTACGGTGTAAGGGGGGGAACACGCAGCAGATTGACGTAAGGTGTTTGTCGGATTCCACGCGGAATTGATTGCAAATTCCAATTCCTATTCCTACTCCTACTCCTACTCCGCCGATTACTCCACGTTATGTTTGCGTAAGGTATTTTGCTATACTGTAGAGTCAGTCGGAGTTATGGTCTGGAGTTATTCGATCTCACACCGAACTAATTTGTCAGCCCTCTTATGAGGTGTACCTATTCCTACAAAATGCGCAATTGCATTGGAAGTACCACCAGGATTGTGTTGCGCCATTGAGCATGGAAGGGATTGATTATTGATTAATACGAATACATGATCGTGTAAATTGCGTATTTACGCATCTAAGCTCCGTTAGTTGTCAGTCGTGAGTCCAGCCCTAAGACGGAGAAATCTAAACCATGCTCATGGGGTCGGGAATATCACGAGCTGTTATGATGAACCATGATATCTAAAACCTATCTATCCGTCTCCGTTCCGTGGCTAGAGCCGTGGAGAACAAAAAGATGACAGACAAGGGCCAGGGGGTGTTTGTTTAGTTGAGGCTGTGGCTTATTACACTATCATCACTCCCTGTCCAAGCCCCCCAAATCCCTATCCCACCATAAGCCCCAAGTAAGGTATTGCCTTAGGTACCTACTTACAGTAGAGGTACCTATCCTAATGCAACAGTAATACGCAGCAGTTTGACTCAATACGGCCCGGGTCTTCCACCTCCACTTCCGCACACCGACCCCGTGTCCTGGGCTCTCTCTCTCTCTGTATCTTGGGTCTTCTCACCTTCAAGTGAACCCCTGTAACTGCAACTGCAAGGTCCCCTCGAGCATCCTCAGCCCTACGATGTCTCTCCTCCACCACTCACAGTCTCAGATGCATGCCCCCCCTGTCAGCTTCGGCGACATGGCGCAGACTTGGTGTGTCACTACAGGTACCGTGCCCAAGGGTTCTGTGCTGTGCCTGTGCCTTTTCTCGCTCCCCGAGCGAAGCGAAAGAGAGAGATAAAGGTTCCATTCTGATTCTATCTGCGGGAAGACTACCATGACTGTGACTACAGTACCATCATGACTGCGCGCTGCATCTTAGCGTATGGAGCGTAGCGTTGTTTCTATTTTCCAAGTCCCCTGCAATGGGGGTGTGCATCTTCGAAGCCTTTCACCATGATCGTCATGATACGACGACACGGCCAGGCGTCAGCCGCTTCCACCGTGTCTTTCTCTCGCCGAGAGTTCCTATCAGTTGCTTCCTTCGGTTTCGTAGTTGAGTCAATCTGTATATAACAGTCATGTCTTCCAGGTCAAGTTTCAAAACATCATCACCATCAACAAACAGTTTCATCTCAGACTCAGAGCATCAACCACTCTACAACTCTAGACTAATCACTTACACACAACCATCTCTACAACTCTAGTCTCTCTACTACACAGCTACAACTATAATTACAACTCAAGTTACAACCTCAGTCACAACTACACTATAACACCTACACCAACCTCCAAACAACCTCAACACACACACTCATAATGGCTGCCTTCACCCTCACATTTGCTCCCACCACCCGCTCCTTCGGCCGCTCAGGCTACAACAAGGACGGCGACGACTCCGATTCCAAGCCCATCAACAACCGGGGCCGATCCGGCTACAACGAGCCCGAGGAGGGAGACTCCGGCCGTTCTGGCTACAACAGCCCCGACGATGATGACTCTTCCAAGGGCAACAAGGGTCGCTCAGGCTACAATGGCCCCAGTGACGATGAGGAGTAAAGAGAATAATACTCATCTTTCACTCATCTTTGTCAGACACTTCTCTCAAAAGCATATACACAAAGCGGCAGCGCTAGCATGGATGGGGAGTTTTTCTGTTTTAGACCATTTGCATTCAACAGCATAGGCATGGAGTTTTGCTTTTTTTTCGCATTGGCATTCATCAGCATCAGCATCAGCATCAGCATCAGCATCAGCATCAGCATTAGCATCAGTATCAGCGTTGGCATTGGGCACAAGCATTAGCATTGGATGATACGGGGTTATAGAAACAGCATCGCATATGAGAAGTTGGAAAAGACGGGAACAAGCATAGCATCGTTGAGATCTTGTTACACAGCATTGGTATGGCATGGCATGGCATAGAAGCGGGCATGGTATCTTTCCTTTCTTTTATCATTATCAAAGTTCAATCTTCTTTCATTTCTTTCTCAGCTCCCAAGACCAGACTCCCGCACCCAACTTGGATATTCTTCAACTTACATAGATCGGCGTTTTTACTCATAGAACTTTCCTTGGCGGAAAATAGAACCCATTTCTTATATATATAATCATTCTTCTCGACTATTGCTTGGTCTCCGGGCGCTTACTTTCCCACGCAGAATCTAACACGTCTCAAGTCAGCATCTAATTCATCTTGTTATACAGCAACACCTTTGTCAGAACTTACTTCTCAAAGATAACGCCCAGCACATCCTCCACATCTCCGAACTCTCCCCGTCCTGTGATCCTCGCGAGGCAATCCGCTGCATATCGCAGATACTCGGCTGCGAGGACAGTGTCGGCGTCCATGCCTTCGTCAGGGGTAGCTTCTGCCATGAAATCCTCCAAGTGTTGACGACACTTGACGAGAAGCTGGCGCTGACGCTCCGTGACGCCCAACAAGTCCTGTAAATCAACCGGCATTGCTGTCATCTTCTCGAAGGATTCCGCGAGCTTGGTGATGACGGTCTGGATACCGCCCGGATCCAAGATTTGCCATGTCGATGTCTGCGCCTCCTTACACGAAATGGCCACCAGCTCCGCCGCTGCTAGCTTGGGGGCTCGAATTTGAGCAACGTTTCGAAAATCCTGAACGAGCTTCTTGAATTCTGCCTTGCCAACAGCATCCTGTTTGTTAACGACAATAAGACAGTCCTCAGCCCCGGCGGCAAGATCGAGTGTTTCCTCATCGTATTGCAAAAAGAACCCCCGTGGACTTTCCTCCACTGACGCAAGGACAATGACAAGCTCCGAGTCCAGGGCTCGCTGTTTCGCTCGTCGTATTCCTTCTTCCTCCACTGCTCCAATTGCGCCACTCTCAGCCCCGTCGATCATCTGGGAGCCCCTGGATCGGAATCCCGCCGTATCTGCAAATGAACATAAATAGCCACGTATATCTAAGCTCGCTTCTACAATATCTCGGGTCGTCCCTGCTTCCCCAGACACGATCGAAGCCTCCCTTCCGACGATCAGATTCATGAGCGAGCTCTTACCGACGTTGGGCGGCCCCAGCAACGCAATACGAATACCGTTTCTCAAAAGCTCGCTTCGCTGACTTCCCTGCTCATGTAACTCGATGCTGTGTAGCATTTTAGCGACTTGAGCAGTCACATTTTGCAGAAGTTCTGACTGTGGTTCGTCAAAGTGCTGGTCTTCCGAGAAGTCAATCAGCGCTTCAATCTCCCCACGGGCCAACAGCAGCTGTTCCCTCCACGCCTCGTATTGACGCCCAAGGGCACCAGAATTACCTCGCACGGCTGCGCGACGTTGCTGTTCGGTCTCTGCCGCAAGTGTGTCACTCAGGGATTCAATCTGAGCGAGATCAAGACGATTGTTGAAGAAGGCTCGCTTCGTAAACTCCCCGGGTTCTGCGTATCGAATACGATGTGTGTTGGTGGAACACCGCGGTATGGCTGACAACACTGCCTTGACTGTGGCTGACCCTCCATGAACATGCAACTCCAGGACGTCGTCACCGGTCACAGTCTTTGGATTGGGGAAGTAAAGAATGAGAGCTTCTGAATCTAGGACGATCCGCTCGTTTTTCGAAGTAGCCTGTGGATCATAGAGTGATCTAACTGTTGCATATCTCGGTTTTGGCAATGGCTTTGACGGACACAACGCCTCATAAATCTTTGATTTAAAGTTAGCTAAATGTGTCAGAAATGATGCCAAGGCCTTACTTCAAGACATGATGGACCAGAAATGCGAATCACTGCAATACCAGCCCGGCCTTGTGCTGTTGATAAGGCATAAATTGTGTCGTCCACGATTGGGAGCCTCGATACAGCTTCAGTGCTTTGAGCACACCCTGATTGCTGTGAGAATACCCTCAACGATATTGTATCAATATGTCTAAAGAGAAGTGGTGAACCTTGGTTGATGGAACGGCTTATGGGTGTTGAAAAGATTTGAGAGGGACTCGTTCTGTAATTGAGTCTCCTCGGCCGAAGACTAAGCCTGAGCATTGGCGAGTCGAGTCATACAGAGGGATTTGCTTTCCCAATTTATTTTATCCCGGTTGTATTATCTGCTAGACAGCGAGTAAGATTGATGTTGTTGGATGAATTGAGTGTTAGCTCCCATCAAGTAAGGAAAACCTGCCCGCCCAACCTGAGGTTGACTTGTAGCGTTCAGGGGCCCACTGACAGCGCTCATAGCGCGGCTATCCCCTAATACAACTCTTGTCGTTATTGAGATAGATACCTAACCAGGCATTGATCAGTTTCATCCGCAATGTGCATTTTACAGTTTATTCCTTTTATTCCTGCTGTCTAGTATTATGGAGTACGTTGAATTCGGTCTCCATTATGAGATGACTTTCTATCACTTTCGTACACACATCTCGTCCATTCCATAAACTCATCAAACTAAGGTACGTTTCCCACCTGGCCTCTTAAGGCGTAGTAATTGTTTCAATGACCTTGGCTAACCTCTCAGTATCCCCCAGAGGACTTGACCAATAATATAGACACTTTTTTATAGTTAGCAGAGTCACCACTGTTGTTTCGCTGGTTGACTTACTCAGGGATGCTGAGAGTGTTAGAGAAATTGTTGTTCTTGGCGACAGTCTCGTAACTAAAGACAATAGAATGAATAGGTTGGGTGTGTTAAGGCTAAGGAGTCTTGAGAAAGAAGACTATTCTTAATTGATACCAGTGATACAGTAGATCCAAGGTTTCTTTGAGCGCCGAAGAAAATAACAGAGAAGTTTTGTTCTTCTTAAGATAATAGTAGAAGATATCTCTAATAAAACGATAGGACCCTCGCCATGGGCCAGGGGCTAGAGACTAGGGGAAACCAGGAAACTCAACACCAGAATCTCATTATCACAGTAGACCATGCCTGCGTCCTTGAAGAGATCCCATATGCTCCTCAGAGATCTTACCATACTTGACATCAGCAACGAACCAAATAAACCGCAACCTCCTCAAAAGCATTCTGAGACCAGCCATCAGTGACTATATAAGAGGAACCATCCTCGTATATCGCATATGCACTTTTTACTATTCGCCGGGAAAAATGTTGAGAACCACTTGGCCGATAGACTGTATACTTCCAATGGCACACTTCATAGCTAGGAGTCGAACTGATCTAGCCGCTCCAGCGAGCTTTCAATATACGCAGCCTGAGAAACCATGGTGACCAGAATCATTCAAAACCATGTATCGATTGTTGTTTGCACTTTGCAGTGATTGTTGTTTGCACTTTGCAGTGATAGTCAAATGCAGCCGCATTCAAGGAGACAAGGTTACCTGTTCAATCATTCGAGAGTGCTACAGACAGAGTTCGTCAATTGGGCAGGCGGTGTGGCGGATGATCCACGGCAGAAAATGAGGCTGCAAGTAGGTACGAAGCTGGAGCTGCCTGTAGGGAGCTACTGATGTAGGCAGCTCGAGCTTCGTAACTCTCCTCGCTTTCTTGGAGGGGTTGGCAATACGCATGGAGAGAATTGGATCTGCCAGCATCGAAGAAGATGACGCTTGAGGAGCTATAGATCAATGTGAATCGACTCTCTATTAATCTGTATTGTTACTTTGAGTAGCGGCATATTTTATGCTGTTGTAAACTTTTATAAAGATTATTATACAAGGCGGAGTGCAACTTCCCTTAGTCACCATATAAATATCTCCAGGTCCCTCCTGATCCCTGCATTTCTGTCATCACCTTCCACCTCAGACAAACCCGAGCTCTAACTGAAGCCCAAACAACACAACCCACCTCTCACAAAGCTCGCCATTACAACCTCTCCGCGCATAACTACCTCTTGTCTATACGCCTTCACCGACCGCATCAGACGCGACGCTGCTAGAGCAGCTGATAACTCATCATGTTCAGAAACAACTACGATAACGATTCCGTTACCTTGTACGTCACCCAATCTATGAGCTCGATCCCGCAGTAACTTCACCAAGCTAACCTTCACCAAGCTCGCCCCAGGGCCGAATTTTCCAAATTGAATATGCCGCCGAGGCAGTGAAGCAAGGTTCAGTCGTTGTTGGTATTGCTAGCAAGACTCATGCCGTCCTGTGCGCTGTCAAGGTACACTTTACACCTTTGCTCCTTCATAACCTTCTTGTCCCATATATAAACTCCCAAAATTGAATCCACCGCTAACTCTTATTCTCAAAGCGAAACGCCGAAGAACTATCCTCTTACCAAAAGAAGCTCTTCACCGTCGACGAACATGCCGGTATCGCCATCGCCGGTCTTACTTCCGATGCCCGCGTCCTCTCCAACTTCATGAGGCAGCAGTGCCTAGGACACCAACTCACCTACGGCCGCGCCATCCCACTTCGATCCCTGGTTGACATGATCGGCGAGAAGGCTCAAATGAACACCCAGCAGTACGGCAAGCGACCGTACGGTGTTGGACTCCTAGTTGCTGGTGTTGACGAGCGTGGACCCCACCTGTTTGAATTCCAGCCCTCGGGCATGACAGAGGAGATGCTCGCATTTGCCATTGGTGCGCGAAGCCAAATGGCCCGAACATACCTCGAACGCAACATGGACGCCTTTGCCGACTGTTCGAGAGAGGAACTAGTTAAGCATGGTCTCAAGGCTCTAAAGGAGAGTTTGGTCCAAGACAAAGAGCTGACAGTGGAGAACACATCGGTCGGTGTGGTCGGCGTCAACACAGAGGGTGGAAAGAAGAAGGTCGAGCCTTTCAAGCTCTACGATGGATTCGAGGTGCAACCATGGATCGAGAGCGTTGCTGAGCAAGGCGGAGACGAGGCTGAAGGTGAGGGTGAGGGTGATGGTGAGGGTATGGATGTGGACAACTAAACGTGCAAATGATGAAGCGGATATTCGTGGCGTCGGTTTGCTAGCTTGATAGATCATGTACAATTATACACTGCATATGCAGCTTTCATGAGGCGTACGCATCTTCAAAAGAAAGAAGTGAAAGTAGAGAAATGTCTTTGGTCATCAGTTCGTCTATTCATGGCATCACTGGGTACCTAGTCTATCCCATCCCAGAACTGCGGGTAAAGAACCAACAATACAGTGGGCGTGCAAAAGTTCCGACAATTTCCTCTCTTTTATAGATATTTTATATAGTCTTGTATAAATTATGATAAAATCTCTTTATTTTGTATAAACTCTTCAAATTATAATAAACTCTGTTTATTCTATATAAGTTCTTCAAGTTATATAATAATCTTATATAAAATACTCTAATTTTTACATATTTAATATCTATATCATTACATGTGTTTATAGTTGGCTCGTACCCCGGATCCATATTCAGCGCATCAATTCTAATTGCTTACTGACTGCCCCATTGAAGTTGATAGATGGCGTCCGAGACCTTGTAGTCACGTAGAGCCTTGATTGCGCCTTCGGCGGTGTCGGCGTTGACCAAGATGCCCTTGTTAGCAGGCTTCACAAAGCCCTGCTCAGCAGCGCGATCCATCCACTGAACGATACCGTCCCAGTATCCCTCAATGTTGAGGAGAACAATACCGCGGCTGTGAATTCCAAGCTGGTTCCAAGTGGTGGTCTCAAAGATCTCCTCCATAGTACCAAATCCGCCACTCAGACCGATGAAACCACTGCCGGGACCACCGGCGAAGACCTCCTCGGCCATAAGCTTCTTTCGAGTGTGCATGTCCTTGACGACCGTTGTACGGCCGTATACAGACTCCTCAGGCACGATGTGGTTCTTCTCGTTGACAGTTCCATAAGTGCCATCTCGCTCAAACTTGACAAGTGCCTCAGGGATGATGCCGTGGACAGACTCTGGGCCATTGATGGAGCAGAGAGTCTTTGCCACTTCGCCCATGAGTCCAACAGTTCCGCCTCCGTAGACTGTTGCCGTTGTTAGTTTCCTGAGTCATGATGGGTGCTTACCCGGAGAACGGCGGTCGGCGGCCCGCGACTTCGTAGCGGACCGCCTCGAAGAAGTGACTCACCTAGATCGATATTGTTGGCAGCCATGGCCTTTCCAAGTGCACGAGCAGCTTCGAGATGAGCAGGGCTCGCACCAGGAGCAGCACCGCAGTAGACGCAGATCTTGGTTCGAGGATGGCCGTTGGATGTGTTCTGCGCAGCAACGGCGGCCTGCGAGGGGATAATGCTATCAGCAGTCATGATGACAGTTTGTTGAGTTGTGTATGAGACAGAGGTAGTTTGTGGGAGTGAAATATGATTGTTTGTTCTTTGTGTTAGGAAGAAGAGTTAAGTTTGGTCAAGTCGGAATGTTTGTCCTGATGTAAGAGTGAGAACAATGGTGGAGGCGGTAATCGACGCTTGTCTCAGTGAGTCAATGCAGTGGGAATTATATCCAATGCCAAGGGAGGAAGGAGTCTAAGAATATTCTGAATGAGTCAAAGATGATACTAACTCTATATTCAAAAAGAGAAAGAAGGAGAAGAACAGGAACTAGATAAAAAACAACAGAAGGTTGTAGCTTATATAGGAAACCTCGTCATGACAAGCTCAACTAGTTGACCAACACAAACATTATATCAACGACCTATCGGGCTATTGATTACTGGCAGGAGCCACGTCTTTGGAGGTGCTGCTTGCGGCCGTGCGCACCTCATGTAAGTTGTGCCACTACAAACCGTCACCTACGAGTTATGCTACTGGGTGATGGCACGGCTGAGAGAGGTCAGCTGGACAAGATGAGATATGAGGCGTGTTCTGGCAAGACAGGACGATCCCCTAGTCAGGCTTAGCATGGATCTTGCATCGTGAGCATTGTCTTGGACATAATTGATGCGTTCAATGGCGGGGCCATAACCTGTAGCTACCTATGGAACTGATCCATTCCATAGTTGACGGGACTAGCGGCGGTTGATGCACTGTATCTAAGCTCTCTTTTAGTGGACGCATCGCTCCAACGTGCTCAATCTCCGAGCCGACAACGGCCTGGGCGCCTCTTCCCTAAGAGTACAGGGGTACGTGTTCTGGTGGCCAATCGCTATTCGTGGGTGCCCGCAGCACGTCAACGTCAACTGTCAAGGAGACGAGGGGATTTCCATCTGATCGCAACTTTCTAGGAATCTTCGACCAACCAAACACGTCTCATCCTTGGTACAACAACCAACAACCTCGACTCTAACATCGTGTTAGTGCCTTGCAAGGCTTCTCCTATCCATTGTATATTGTCTGTCTTTCTTTGCGACAAACAGAAACAGACACGCGCGATGGCTGAAGCACAAGTCTTGCCTCGTGGCCAGGGCGAGCAGCAGCGAGAGGGAGGTGGAAGTGTAAGTGGTCGCAATACACCACCAGGAGCTTTTGCATTGCGACAATTTGGCTAATTGTAATTTATACACAGGGCTTCAGTTTCAACAAGCTTCTTCTCGGCGGTGCCGTGTACTTTGGTCTCAATGCGGCCATCAACTTCGCCATGAAAAAAGACCAGAAGGGAGTTACCATCACCAACCCCGAGACAGGCGAGGCCATCAAAGTCCCTGGCAACGTGGAGGGCATCCCCCCTTTCGAGCTTCGTCCGAAGGAGCTGAATGAGGGTGCGACGTATCATAACCTTCCCAAGAACATTGCGCCCATCTGGCCCCAAGACAGCCACGTCGATATCATCGTGACCCTCTCCCAGTCGTTCAACCCGGCTCCCATCTCGCAAGTTCCTGAAGAATATCTTGTGCTCCGGGAGAAGGACTTTCACCTGAGCAACAAGACCGACAAGCGAACGGTCGAGACAAAATTTACGGTTCCACCCGCGGTTCAGCACAATGGCACTCTCTGGGGACATTTCTACATTGGTCTTCCTGGAAGCAATCTCGATCCCAAGCAGTCCGGTTATGATACATCCAAGGCATACTACTTCACTTGGCCTTTGACTCAGTATCTTCCCAAGAAGAAGGTTGCCAAAACACGCAACTTGCTGGACGATATGCCTAAATATGAGGAGCCCGAGGAAGATGAGCCAAACGGTCCTATCATCGCCAATTACTACCACCCCAATGCAAGTATTTCTTTCGTCCCCGATATGGGCGTTAGGGACTTTGCCACGCTGGCTCCTCAAATGCGGCAGTATATGCGACTCGAGTCTACTGGTGCACGAGATGGCTCGGGCAAGAATGCCTGGTACTGTAAGTGAAAGCAATGATAGTAATTGGTACTCCGTCACTAACTTGAGCAGACCCTGTTCTATTTGTCAACACCTTCTGGCAGCTGACGAATCAAATGACTCTTCTCAACGACACTGTCAAGGAACTTCCTCTCCGCATTGATCTCGGTAACTTGGCTAGCTGGCAGTTCCAGCTTATGTCTACTCTCGAGACCAATGCCAAGGAATCTGCTCGTCAAGCTGCGTTCGGTGGCTCTCTTCCTGGTGGCGGTGACGGTACTGAGATTGAGATGATCAAGGAAGTTTTCCTTGACTCTAACCCTTATCTGCTTGGTGTCACCATCGTGGTCAGTATCCTGCACATGATTCTCGAGACTCTCGCCTTTGGATCCGACATTGCCCACTACCGCAAGAAGAAGGACAATGTCGGCATCTCCGTCCGCTCCATCTTGGCCAATGTCTTTATGCAATCCGTCATCTTCTTGTACCTCCTCGATAACTCTCAGAACACCAGCTGGATGATCTTGGGATCCCAAGTTGTGGGTATTATCATCGAGTTCTGGAAGATTACTACCGTTGTCAACGTTCGCGTCCGTCCCGGTGGACCAGGATCTTACCTCCCTTACACCATTGCCTTCGAGGACAAGCAGCAGTTGACCGAGACTGAAGAGAAGACGAAGGAGTACGATGAGATCGCCTTCAAGTATATGTACATTGCTGGTGTTCCTCTCCTGATCGCATACGGCATTTACTCGCTATACTACGACTCACACAAGTCATGGTACTCTTACATCATTACGACCCTGGTTGGATCTGTCTACGCCTATGGTTTCCTCATGATGATTCCCTCGCTCTACATCAACTACCGCTTGAAGAGTGTTGCCCACATGCCCGCCAAGGCCATGATGTACAAGTTCCTCAACACCTTTATCGATGATTTGTTCGCCTTCACCATCAAGATGCCTTTGCTGCACCGTTTGGCGACTCTTCGCGACGACGTCATCTTCTTTGTGTACATATACCAGCGATGGGCTTACCGCGTCGACTACTCTCGTGTTAACGAGTTCGGACAGGGCGGTGAGGATGAGGCCATTGATGATAAGAAGGCTAAGGGAGAGGCCAAGGACAAGTTGGTCGAAGATGTCAAGGCCGAAGCCAAGACCAGTGGCTCGGATACCGGCAATGCCAAGAAGCGGAAGTGAATCAACGGACGGCAGTAAGACCCGAGGGGATCGTCTTGGCTTTATAGTCGATGGAGGTCCGCATCTGGTTTCGAGACTTAGATCTTGTGGTATTGTCCACCCCTTTTAGTTGGATAACAGGGTATATCCTCTAATTTTGCTAGTTGGAGGGAATACAAGTTTAAAATTTAAATACCATTTATGTAATTGCAGGTTCTCTAAATACGTCTATGGTGATCAATGCTCTCCTATCCTATTCAAAGCCGGAAATACCGTCTGGTCAACAGCCCTACAGATGGACAATTAGTTATACGACTCCCTGAATGGTATGCACCCAGAACACAGCCCGTTTCAACGCCGACCCACCAATTAGCGTCATAGCGGGCAAGTTACAGGGGACCTGCACCGTAAGGGGAATTCCGTCATTCTGCGGAGGAGCTCACTCTCAAGTCCCTGTCAGCTTTTGCTTCAGCGTGTGTATCGTGTATCGTGTATCAAGTTGCATGTTTCATACTCGAACGCAGAAGGCCACGCTTCATCTTGTTACAGAAAACTACAAGTAATTAGACATAGACTCTTCATTAAGCATATTCTTCTCTACTTATTATCTCTTCTATAACCCCCCTGGAATCTATAACAAACGGTCTGAGTAATCAACCCCGGTATTCCTTGGCTGCACAGCCTCGTCTTCACGAGGGACACTTTGACGTTAATGGAAAGACCCTGAACTAAAAGTGCTGCAGTCTACACCAATTACGTACCTACCATTTGCTCAGCCTCATGCGTTCCATCGTATCGGTTGCTCTGCCCGTTTCACTATAAACAAGCAAGTAAATAAATAGCACAGCCCAACACTTATCCGTGTGCGTACCTTATCTTGGCTCTCTTATTACTTCTTCGTTGTCGTCAATCCAAGCTTCTTCGTCAACCTCTTCTCTCGAGCCGGGGGACTCCGGTTCAAGCCGACGAATCCTCATGCGCCGCCCCCGACCGCAATTGTCCCTCGCCCCGCGACGACGACGGTGATATACATCTCGTATATCAACCTCTCTCCATTTCTTTTTACTTAATACTACGAATCATACCCATCTGCGAGGCCTTGGGCTTACGTTATCATCCCTCGAAGCAACCCCGCGCCCTCACCCTCGCGACCCTCGGAGGGAAATCGCAAACACTACCCTCGAAACCAAATCATGAGCAGCCTCGAATCGGTCGGGTCATTGCTTGCGGCCATTGCAACTCTCATCGCCCAAGGATTGCGCATACTCAGCTTGGTTGACAAGAACCATTGGGGACCCGACGAGCACGAGCAGGTCCACGCCCTTGCTGCTGCGCTTGACGAAGCAAAGAAAGACTTTCAAGAGTTGGCACCTTTGGTCAATGGCCAGATATACTACGAGACCGATCGGAAATGTATGTTGCTCTTCAACCGTGTTGGCATGCGCTGCTAGTTAGCCCAAGGCTAGCTTTTGTTGGGGGATCTATATGCTGACTCGCTCACCAGTCGAATCCGTCGAGGAGCTGAAAGCTCTAAGAGCTCAATTTACATCACACGTGGAACAAATAAAAGATTGGAGTCGCTCAGGTGGTCCAATCAACCCCATATGGGTGCGCGAAACACATTCCCTCCAACGAAAACTACACCGAGCACAATGTCGAGCAGCACGACGGATATACAACTCAGAAAAGGAATCATCCTCAAGATGTCTTGGAGCATTCCTCGTCTACCGACAACAACGTCAGTGGACACTTAACAAAACAGTACCAGACGAAGCAGAGTATTCACGGAGATATCGAGAGGAGTTGCGACTCTGCAATGCGATTGGGTCGTTCAAGCGATTCGGTGATCGAGACATTGCTTTCGTGTGCGACTACTGCGACGGCCATATAATATGGGAGGATATCGAGAACATGCCTTCGATACGAACGTTTCAAGAGGCTGCTGCGTCTCCGATTTTGTCAATATCCCCAACCACCGACAATCCCCACTGGCAAGCCACTGGTTTTACACTATCTGGACACCAGGAGAAGCAGGTCGTCTTTGCGCCAGTAGCTATCGCCAACCACGTGGCACCACAGCATCGTGACTGGCTAGCTGGTCTACTATGTCCATATTGTGAAGCAGACTCAACAGAGCCTCAAGAGCAATACGATGACGAAGATGCATATCGGCCGGATCTGGGCTACGAAGACATGGAGGCCTTTCGGGAACATCTCGAATGGCAACATACAGTGACCGCGCCAACCTCGCAAGCACAGGCAGGTTCAGACAACTGCATAGTAATGTAGTATGAAGCAGACGGATGATACCAGGACTTGGTACTAGTATTTAGTGTTTTTCGCTTTCATGAATAGCTTGGGTAGAAGGCACTTGGAGTTTGGAGTCTCACGCACAATGACCACGGTAAGGCCGCATGGTTCAGGAGCAGTTGAGCATTATGATTTAGCAAGGCTTGCAAAAGCAAGCGCATGGATAAATGAATTGACTTGTCATATACGATTGTATAAAGTGCGTAAAATCGTACTCTTCATTTCATGTAGAAGCTTTACTTATGACCCAGATGCTCTCGATACACAAAATTACATCTCTCAAATGATAGGAATCGCCAAGGTACATTTCAAAGTGGCTAGACGTATGTATTAAGTGTATATAAACAGAAACAGCTCGCTTGCATTTACCAGAAGAACCGCCAATACAGGAAGAAAACAATGATGAACCCAAGAGCGCCAATGGGTCCGTATTGCTTGAGAAGCAGCTCCCAGTTGATACGCACCGCAGCCCGGCGATACTTCTTGCTGTCGTCGCGCAGCCTCGAGCTGATCTCGCCCATGCGCTCCAGACTATCTCCGCGGTAGAGCAGATCCTCAATATTCTTGGTCATGACTTTTGTAACATCACGCAGCTCGTCGTTGAGCTTATCGAGGTTAGCCGAGGCGCGTGAGTCGGCGTAGGTGGTCTTTGTCTTTGAGATGAAGGTGTCGAACTCCATGAAGGCGTAGGGCCGCAGGGCCGGAGAGTGCACCTGGGAGGCTGGGTAGGTGGTGGTAAACTCGCGGGCGAGGTCGGCCAGATAGGTGAAGGCGAGCTTTCGGGGGTACGAGGGGGCACAGATGGCGAGGAAGACAATGTCGGAGTCGATGAGGTAGTGCAGCGTGTGGTTGGGCGTCTCGATGGAGGCTTGCGACTCGGAGTTGCGGGTGAGCTTGCGGAGGACTTGGCGCACGTTTTGCTTGGTCTCTGCGAGGGTGGACTCGGCCTATGTAGCGATATATGTGAGTTTGAGGCGGCAGTATAGCTCGTAAGAAATGGGCAGTACCTGTTCATCGTCGACCGAGGCGCAGAGCATAAGGCCTAGCAGAATGTTAGCGGGTATACTTGCGCTATGGCAGAAGAATAGGGCATACCATCAAGCCTCGATATTTGCGTAGAGTAGATCATCTCGGCTGCTTGTAGTGGAAGAGCTGAATAGCAGGGGAGAGTTGCGACAGTGTTGTTGTCTTGAAGACTCTCGAGCTACCACAACGTGTCAAGAAAGACAGGCGATAGAGGGATGACGTCGAGGCGGCACGAAACTGAGCCACGCCAAGGAAGAGCGACAATTAGCTATGTTGAAGCCTTAATTCGGGTGTATCAACGGCCGAATTTCGTCACGATTTCGATTTGCAGGTTCGTAGCTTGATTGTTTTGGCTCGTTATAGGATTGGATGTTTGTATGATCGATGGGTTGTAGTGGAGCTGGCGCATGTTAGAAGAGCTTCGTGCTGATAAGATAACGGGTGACCTAGCATACCAGCTCAAGATGGCATTTCGAGATGGCGCTCTCGACAATTTATATACGTAAGTTGTTTAGTTATATGATTAATGAGAGTTTCGTATGTTTGTGATATATAAGTTGGCGAAAACTCGAATCTACTTCAGATTGTGAGAAACGACTTGATTAAAGTTAGGATCATGTGCTTTATACACTTCAACATGCAACCAAATAAAAGTCATAGTAAGGTCATGATGCGTCAATTTTCTCTTAAATAAGTGTGCTATCTATATCTCATCTTCCTCGTCATCAAAGTCATCCTCTCTACCCATCTCATACAAAATCCTGCCTCCCTCTCCGGCGCCAATGTCTGTTTGCGCATCAAAGTAGGGCAACACGATACCTTCTCGATCCTTGCGTTGCTTCTCTGTTAGTCCAAGGTTGAAAGTACTCTCTGGCTCCTCCTCTCCTTCGCCAGTTTCTCCACTATCCGTTGGTGCTGCAAACATCGGGTGGTCGGTAAGCAGGCATACCTTGCCAGGTAGAGACGTTGCTGCGGAATTCTTGGAACTGAGAATAAACTTCTCCGAGACTGTTCTCCCGCTTCGTCTCCGTAGTTCCATAAAGATGACAACTCCGTTACTATCCTCAGTTCGATCTTTGCCCTTCTCTCCAAGACCAACGAGTACTCCCTCGCGATCTTCGTTCAGACCCCATTCTGGTTCCTGAATGCTTCTGTTCCTTGCCTTTTGACGCTCAATCTCTTGGTACAAACTCGTGAGGCGCAGAATAGCTGTTGCCAGGTGACATAGAACTGTGAAAGGGTGAGGTTCATACTCGCTGAATGATCTCGGCAGCACGACTGGGACATCATCATGGTATGTAGCGACAATGGAGACAGCTGGTGTGATGATGCTGGAAAGGAAACTGGCCAACGACTGGGGAGCTGAGGAGGCTAAAGCATTCAGTGAGTCAATAATAACGACCGCCCCTAAGAATAGTTAGTTGAGAAGAACAATACACCTCACATAATCTTTTTCAAATGCTTACTTTGAGTGGGTTTTCCCTTGTCAACCAGCGGGTTAAAAGCTGGGTAATGATTCAACAACTCCTTGCGCACAGCTTGAAGGTCCCTTCCCATAGCCTTTATGAAAACATCTGCATCTTGTGGCTTCTTGAGCGTTACCAACGACAAGAATATGACTTGTGTCTTTGCGATCTGTGATATTTGGGTTAGTCATACTGGCGTTCATCGGTCAAAGAAGAAGATATACCTTTGCTCGAGATACAAACTCGCCAAGTACTGGCCTGGCAGGTTGCTCGAGATTATCGATTACGAGAGTGAGAGGACTTGCACCATCGCGAAGGTTGAGGAGCTTCTGTAAGAGTAGAAGACTGTGCGATCGGGCGTGGATATTTGAGGTTGGTGCCATTATTGCGGAGCGCACGTCTCAGACTTGAGAGGCCCAGTAAAGAAGGATCTTTGTATTTATGAGGACGAGTTTGTCTGTTTTGCCTTCACTTTGTTACTGGAGTTTGAATAAGATTTAATGAGTAGACGTAACTATGGAGAGAATGAATTGTTCTCAGGCTTGAATCTTGTTTGTGGTGGATGTTGCTAAAATTCAGTGGGTCATGACTATCTGCGCGCTGCCACCCCCATCCTCCCGCTTTCATGATGGAAGTACCCGCAACCATGAGAATAAAGTCTAGATATAGGTAGCACTTATGTTCTAACCTCCGCTAATAGAGGTTATGGGAGAGGGCGTTATGATGATTTGGCAAAGCGATATCAATAGACATTGCTCTTTACCTCGATACAGTCTCCTTTGGCAGGCTCCTCTTGTGTGTCTTCCCCATCGATCTCCATCGCTGAACTGTTTTCTTGCACAGCAGCCACAATCGTCGGTTCCTCTTTGGCCGCATCGTCCCTCTCTAACTCATCCGCTCTATCGTCGGAGTTGGGGATCTCTTTCTTATCCGTTGTGTCGACCTCTATGCTGGCTTCTGCATTGCTGTCAATCTCATTTGGCACCGGCTCAATGCCCTCCATCTTGACGTCGCTTTCTTCCTTTGAAATAGCAGGTTTCCGGTCTGTTTTGAGCTCTGGTGGTAGCTCAACCTCCCATTCGTCTTTAAATTTGTCATCCAAATATTCGTCGAAATCTCCCATCTTCCGTCTTTCGTGGGCCGCCCAAGCCTGCTCCAACCACTCGGGATCATGTCGACCTTGTGCAATATTTTCCGTGTAGGCAGCACAGTCGTAGCGAAAGGTGTCATCGTTCATGAGCGACGCAAAATCAGGACGGGCGTCTTCGGTACCAGCGCTGAGGATGTGTGAAGAATCAGGGAACAGGGCTAGAATTTCTGCTTTCTCTTCTTTCTCGAGGATATCCCAGGCCAACGGGTTCGACAAAATACTCTGTTTCCGTTAGTGAATTATCACGCTTGAGGAGTAGGAAGCCATACTCTGAGATCAGCCGAAGCCAGAGGTGACTTCGAATCAGTGAGGATGTTATCTGCGTTCCATTTTGACTTCCTCACTGCCTTTTTCACGACGACTCTCCTCTTGCTATTGGCCTTCTTGGGCGTGATGGATGGTGTTGTGTCTTGTCCGGTGAGTGATGTTCCTGGCGTGTCTGAAAACTGATCTGCCTTGATCGCGGTGTCGTTATGCTCATTATCAGGAACTGAAGATAGGGGAGATGATTCTGGAGCCTTTTGGTGAGCTTTGATTGTGCCTCCACTGTTTACTACTATCGTGCCTTCGTCTTCTTCAGTCATTGCTGCGAGGTTGTCAGGGCAATATGGATCCAGCGAGTTCGAAAAAACGAGTGGTAGGAGACAATCACTTTTGATGACGAGATGGAGCTGAATTAGACTCCAGAGGCACAATACATGTGCAAGAATAAACACGGATTGAAACACGTTTGGTCAAAGAAAAGCGAATATGTTGGTGGTAATGTCTTCAAGATGCAATGAAATTACCCAACTCTAGGGTAACCACATTGTGATTGCCTTTGTGCTCATCCGCTCCTACCTCAACCATCAAGGCTGACAAAGCTTGTGGTACACAGCGTAAACTGTAATCATTGTTTCTTTTGATCTTGATTTTGTTTATCAAACAATCTCAGCTTCATCATATGTGCTTTAGCTATATAGCTCCGTTTTCGGCTATATATCGTCATATCAGTTCAGAGCCCCCAATTGTCCTTGGGGTAAAGCATCCCACACTACGCCTAATTCTGATCACCCCTCACTGATCAACACGGCAAAACGGCCATGAAGTGCATACACCCAGGGTTCTAGTACTGGCCCCCGCTTACTTATACGATTAATATCGGAGGACAGAGCAAATGCATGATCTCGGGACATGGGGTTGATGCTCAGTACTGATATATATATATATACCTTGTTTGGTCCTTTTATCCCATTTCCGTCCCTAATTGAATACTGGCAATCAACCGTATACGGTATACTTATCAGACATCATGACTTCAAACAAACCTCTCTGTCTTGGATACGATGGAGCTCATCCCTTCTCCAAAGTAGAGATCAAGGATCGCTCTTCTGTTCAAGAACTACTTCGCACGGTTCTCGATCCTTTAGAACCCTTCTTTTCACCTCAAAAAGCCCGCGTGAAGTGTCCTGGTGCTACGGCAGTACGTTTTGACCAAACGGCTTCCGAAGTCGAAGGAATTTGCCGTCCGCTCTGGGGTCTGGCTGCTTTACTAGCAGGTGGTGGTGATTATGAAGGCAAAGAATGGTGGATTCAGGGTATCAAGTCAGGAACTGACCCCGATAGCCCTGAATACTGGGGATACCCTCAAGACAATGACCAAAGAATGGTTGAGATGTGCCCTCTTGGTAAGTCCCCTCAATCATGATTTGAATGACGTGTAAGTCTGACGAGATTTCCCAGGCTGGGCTTTGGCTGTTGCTCCCGACTTCTGGAGCAGTTTCACAGACAAGGAGAAGAGTAATGTTGAAACTTGGTTGGGAAACTCCATCAATGAGAAAAAGTTGGTTCTCGAAACCTCGCAACTTAACCCATGGCTGACCCTATTGCAGCATGCCCAACACCAACTGGCTTTGGTTCAGGGTATTTGCCAACTTAGGACTGAAGAAGAACGGCGGAAAGTTCTCACAGGATAGGCTCGACAGCGACATCGAGCACCTCGAGACATTCTATCGCGGAGGAGGTTGGTCCAACGACGGACCAGAAGGCATTCATCGTAAGACTGAGATGAGCTCGCCATGACCTTGACTTACACTTATAGAAATGGATTATTACTCCTCGAGCTTTGCAATCCAACTGTTGCAACTCTTATACGCCAAGTTAGCGGGAGACGAAGATCCCAAGCGCGCAGAAGAATTCAAGAAGCGTGCTCAACAGGTCGCCCTGGACTTGATACATTACTTCGACGATGAGGGAAGAGCCATACCTTACGGTCGTAGTGTAGGATATCGCTTTGCTATGGTTTCCTTTTGGGGCGCTCTTGCTCACGCCGATGTCGAATTGCCTGCACCATTAACCTGGGGCATGGTGAAAGGAGTAGTGTTCCGCCATTTGCGTTGGTGGCAGACTCAAAGCGAGATCTGGACTTCCAGTGGAACGCTTTCGATTGGGTACTCGTACCCAAATATGTATGTATGTATCAAACGCCTTTATCCCCAACGTCAGCATCAACTAATGGCAAGTAGATGGCAGAGAACTATAATAGCCCGGGCAGTCCAGTACGACTCCTGCTGAAACAGTGAAGTACGATGGTATGGCTAACAAATGCACAGTATTGGGCATGTTTGGCCTTTATGTGTCTAGCAACGCCAGAAGACCACCCTTTCTGGACATCTGAAGAGGAGACAGCCAGTAGTGTAATCCCAAGGGTGAAGGCTCTTCATCAACCAGGTCACATCATGAGGTGATGACCACCCTTATATGCGATTCACATACAGAAACACTAACGTCAGCTCAGTTACCTCGGCGGACACTGTATGCTTCTGTCGTCAGGACAAGCCTGCAGCTACCCAATGAAAGGCACCCATGCCAAATACGGTGGTTTCGCTTACAGCAGTGCCTACGGATATTCGGTCCCCCCTGGCCTCTTCTCCCTGGAGCAGTATGCACTCGCATCGCAGCTTGGACTCTCGGATGATGGGGGCGAGTACTGGAAAACCCGAAGGCTTTGCGAGTACGCGGGAATTGAAGATCGTGAAGGCACCCCTGTTCTTGTCTCGACTTGGAAGCCTTTCCCAGACGTTGCGATTCGTACCATTTTGATCCCCCCACAAGAGGAGACCCCAAACTGGCATCTTCGAGTTCATCATATCAAAAGTGGTCGCGAAGTCATGACGGCAGATGGTTCCTTTGCCATTTCCAATGTCAACACAACTAACGGGCGATACCTAGGCCTTTACGACGAGGAAAATTACGAAGGCACATCTCCTAAAATCATTGGCAATTACGATTTGAAGACCCCTGATGGTTGGTCAGATGGAAAATCGGGGGCATATGCAGTATCGAAAGGTGCTGTAGGTATCCAGGCTTTGGAATCGACAGAAGGCCGCCAAGCTATGCTGGTTAATGCGGACCCAAATTCGAACCTCGTCGAGAGCCGGAGCACTATTCCAACTCTTCAGCATACTATTAAAGCTGGTGAGTCGGTATGGTATGTATCTGCGATATATGCCAAGCCCTCGGGTGTTGGGGTGAGTAAACAAAACTATCTCGACGGATGGGCCAAGACTCCAGCCGTCCCAGACTGGTTAAAGAAAGAGATGGGATCTTGAGCCCCAAATACAGGCGGTAAGCTTGAATGGACGGAATTCAGATGGATTCCACGGAAATTAAGAGATTCCATCAATCAAATCATCAAGCCATTCTCTCCTCTTCTCCTCATTCGAAGCCCTGCTCCCCGCCTTTGTTTTTGTTCGGCTAATACTTTGATTGCGGGGAAGGGTCTGCATATCTTGCCCCAAAGCTTGGCAAAATATGATTCCCGTGGTCGAATCCGTGAAAGCTTGGTTACTGAGGCTGAGGTGATCACACTTCGTCTCTCCCGGCTCAATAACCTTAAAATATAGCTCCACATTGGTCGAAGTGCCCCAGACTTCTCACGGAAAGACTCATTTCCACCTATTAGAAGGTGTCGATGAAAACGGCTCATCACCCACCCATGCTTTGCTTTCAGCCTACACCCAGGATGGAGAGCTCTTTGGGAAAGGATATCTCCACAGCCCCGGGTTCCATGCGGTAGTCTCCCCGCATGTTGGCCAAGATGATGAACGATCTCAAGGGCGCTTGTTGCGAGTTATCTTGGATGCCCCCAAAGTTCAATCTCAGAACCTATCGATCACTGCCTAGACATTTCGCAACCTTTGGGGTATAGCGCTTTCATGCTAGACGACGAAGCCTCTTTGACGGTGTGCGGCAATCGATTCGTGGACAATTTTATCCGTCTCTCAACTTGGTACCAAATGCACACTCAATGTCTTGGTCAATACGAATTTTGAGTAATTGCGTCTTGGCTTGGAGCTGGTATGCTATGGCGAGAGGTACTGAGATGGCCTAGATACTTTAACCAGAGTACCAGATCCAGCTGTGTTGTTTTGCTTTCCCATCAGCCGTTATCGGTATCATGGCAGCAAAAAAGACGTTGGCAAGGATTAGAGCACCAATTGGACACTCACATGCGTTCTTTGTGCCTCCAAATTACGCAGAGTCGCAGACTAATAATAACATAGATGCAGGCAAGCAAATGGGCCTACAACCCTCCTAGATTGCCCATGCTATTGACATGGGACATTCTGGCTCACACCAATGAGGGCGGTGCGCTGATATTGGGGGTGAGTCTGTTGATGGTACCTCAGACATGGCTTTTACTGGCCGTTGGACGATCAGTTTCGGAGTGGTGTGGTCTGGTGAGCTTGACAGGCCTGAGCACAGCACCTTAGCCGGTTGATCATTTAATATCCAGCTCGAACCCCTCGAGTTTCAGAACTTCCCATCAGAGATCACATCACATTTTATCATCGGTGTCTTTCAACCTTTGAGCGAATCTTTTGTACCTTGATCGCACCACATCTTGGGTCGATTCGAAATCCGGGGAAACAAGCTTAAATTTAAAGTATCCCCTACCTCGAGTCCACTCTTTCACTCATCCCACTTCCTGGGTCATTGCCAGTCTACCACCACCACCACCACCACCACCAAAGACTCGGCTTTCAATACCGCCATCATGGGTATCATCGCCCGTGTCCTGAAGAAGGTCATTCGCAATGATGCGATGAAAACCGACCCCGAGGAAATCTACAATTGGCGCGTCTTCGCGATCGTCGCCGGCTCATGCTTCGGTGGCATGTTGTTCGGTTGGGACACTGGTGCCATCGGAGGTGTCCTTGCCATGACGGCCACTCAGGAGCGTTTCAACTACACGAAAGAAGCCAAGGTCACACTCGATCAGAACATCGTCTCAACTCTCCAGGCTGGTTGTTTTGCTGCTTGTTTCTTCACCTCGTACTTTACTGAGAAGTTTGGTCGACGATGGTGTCTCATCGGAACTGGCGTTGTTACCACGATTGGTGTTGTTCTTCAGGCTGCTTCTACCGGCAACGGCTCCCTCCCCCTTATGTACGTGGGCCGTTTTGTCGGAGGCTTGGGTGTTGGAGGTGCTTCGTCTCTGGTCCCGTTGTATGTGTCCGAGTGCGCACCTCGAGCTATTCGTGGTGGCTTGACCTGTAAGTCCTTTCTCATAAGATCTTCCGGTAACATATTTCTAACTCGAGGTAGCTTTCTATCAACTGTTCATCGTCACTGGTGTTATGCTCTCTTTCTGGTATGCTGAAAATTGCCTGCTCACTTACAAGCCCCCAGCTAACAGGACAACAGGATCAACTATGGTGCTCTCCTTCACCTCAGTGCTCCCGCTGTTTATGCTCTTCCCCTTGCTCTCCAGGCTCTTCCTGCTGTGTAAGATATATCACTTGCAATTAATATCATATACTAACTGTTTCTAGCCTTTTGATCTGCTGCATGCTGGCTGCCCCTGAGAGGTAAGATATCTCAATAACAAATGGCTGTCAATATGGCTTACTAACTGTCCATAGCCCCCGATGGTGTGCTCGTAAAGATAACTGGGAACGCGCTAAGGCCATCCTAATCAGCCTTCGAATGTACGTCCCTCAACAGCTGATGCGAATGAAGGGGGGTCCAACCTCAACCTCAACCCCCTTCTCCCTTATTAACCCTACTTAAGCAGAAGACATTTGCTAACCAATTGTGCTTTATAGGCTTCCCGAGAGTCACGAGTATGTTCAGGCCGAGCTCCAGGAGATGTCCGCACAGCTTGAGGCTGAGAAGCGACTTGTTGGTGACGCCTCTGCCGCAACCCTCTGGAAGGAACTTGCCACTATTCCCGGAAACCGAAAGCGAGCTCTTATCTCAGTCGGACTCATGATCTGCCAACAGATGACAGGTGTTAACGCCGTGAATTACTATGCTCCTCAGATCTTTCAATCCCTTGGAATGACTGGTACAACTGTCTCCCTCTTCGCTACTGGTGTCTACGGTATCGTCAAGGTTCTGGGTTGCGCCACTTTTCTCATTTTCTGCGCCGATTCCCTTGGCCGACGACGCAGTCTTTTGTGGACCAGTGCCGCTCAGGCCTTTACCATGTACATCATTGGTATTTACGGCCGTGTTGAGCCTCCGGTTGCTGGGGCCGGCATTTCAGCCTTCGGATACGTTGCCATTGTGTGCATCTACCTCTGGGCTGCTCTTTTCCAATTTGGCTGGGGACCCTGCTGCTGGATTCTCGTATCTGAGATCCCTACTGCCCGTCTTCGAGCTCTAAATGTTGCCATTGGTGCTGCTACTCAGTGGCTCTTCAACTTCATTATTGCGCGAACTGTGCTCACAATGCAAAAGACTATGGGGCCTGCCGGATACGTAAGTACCCAATACTGTGAAGACGATTAACATATGACAACTAACAAGCTTTATAGGGTATGTTTTTCATGTTTGGTACTTTCGATCTTCTTATGGGCCTCTTTGTCTGGTTCTTCGTTCCTGAGACAAAGGGTCTTAGTCTGGAGCAGATGGACGAGCTCTTTGGTGTTGGTGACCTTCACAGCAAGCTCGACGCTGAGGGTCCTGAGGGAGCTCATACTCCCAGCATCCGAGAGGAGATTGCTGATGCGAAGTTCACCAAGAACTAAGCATAAAGTTAATTATTCAGTTCAAGTCGGTGGCTGACGGGAGGTTGTCTAAGGTTGTTGCTTCGATTCACGATTGAGGATACAAATTTAGTAGTGAAGCGTAAGGATGACATATCTACATTATGATGCAATTACATCTGTACCTAGTTGAAGCGATACCTGGAATATGAGTTATTACGATGAGAAGTTTATCAGAGATGGGTAACCATTCCTCAACTAATAGCAACAGAAAAGAATTGATTACGATATGACCTCATCTGAAATTTGGTCGCGCAGCCAAGAGTATACTACGTAGATTGATAGGAAAATGAAGTGAACCAGACTAATAAGACGATGTGTTTCAGAATCAAAGTATATTTGCTACCGAGACAACAGACGTATATGCGACACTACGCGTGGGTATCACTATGTCCGTGTACTGGAGTCGATCCGATAGGTCAACAACATCAGAACACACACTTGGAAGACAGGGGGAATGGTAGCGAGAGGTGCCAAGGGATACTCGAAAGCTAAATATATCATGTCTGATCCTCGTGTTGAGCCTGTAGAGTCAGTCATGGGATGTTGGACGTTTCAACATGACTATCCGATATGCAAGTTCAATGTGCTAGGTTAATGAACCTTGTCTTGAACTCTATCGAGCAGTTGTATCCGTCATGATATTGCAAATCAAGGAGCTTGTCTCCCGTGATGCTCAACTTACGGGCGTAGTAGAGTCTAGTCTAAGCTACGCACGTCCTTCTTTGGTATGAAACTCTGAACTCTGAACTCTGGAGTGGTGCTCGATATTCGTAGGTCCCTTGGGCTTGTGGTCAAATGACAGTTTGTGTTTGTTTGATTGATCATGCCCATCGTCATCTGGGTATGCGAGATCGGACCGAAGATAGTAACCGTGGGACATGGATTATCGTATGTGATACTGATACTAGTGATTTGCGAGATTAAAAACCATGGGGAGTTAATCGTCCGACGGTACTTTAATATTTCGATAGAGATTAACTATCCTTACAGGAACGTCAGAGTGAGAAAAGTGACAGTTAGTCTAAGAATTGAGATGAAAGGTAAAGACCCCTGTTGTAAAATTCAACGGCCACTGCCGAATGGCCAATCAGAGATAGCTAAAGCCCCTAAACGAACCGAACGTGGAGGTTCTAGGCCTTCTTGGCGTATAGGTACCTTGGAACTTTCCCCCCTAGCCCCCCAGAGGCCCACACAAGCCTTCTACAATCGCGACTGGCTCTCGAGAATTACAGGGCTCGTCCTCCTCTAACGGCTGCGTTCTTCTCCGGTTCGTCTCATTCGTGGAGGGCCACTGCCGACAGTAGCGTCAGTGCGTCACTCCCAGGTCAGTTTGGGTGTACTCAGGTGGACTTGTAGCGTTGTAGGATCGGCGTTGCCTATCTTCTTGGTGCCCTTTTTGAGACAAGAAAGAATTGTCCGACCACGACCCCTTTTTTTGCTTTTTTCTTCTCTCTCTTCTATTCTGATGTTCGATTGGGCCGCAATTGATCTTTCGATAAGAGAAAGAAAGACGTTGATGGTACGTAGGCATACATTGCATACGTCAGGTAGCTCACGAGAACAAAACAGTCGTCATTAGGTGGGTTGTCTTAGCCCACCAGGGCAAGATTGACAAGGGAGCCCCCATGTTCAAATGGCTTCAAAGTTTGAGACGGCGTTTCATCGTTTCATGTTTTTTTTTTAGGAGGGGGAAACTGTGATTTGGAAGACAAGAAAACACAAAGAGATAACAAAAAGAAGAGGGAAAATTCGAGTAAATAGCTGTGCAACTGTTAGTTGGTGTTGCTGCTGCATCGTTGCTCAGATACTACGCCAGATCTAACGTCTTGTGTCTTGTGTCATTCATGATCGATCAATCTATCCCCATGTGTCAAGTATGAACGGTAATATACGGCCTACGGGTACCCCAGAGCTAAGACAAAGACAGCCCCAAATCCTAAACCAGGGTCCTACCGTCCTGGGGGGTTGATGCCTGACTCGTCTGCCCGCCTCAACGGCTTAGAGATGCCTATCTTGATCATGGTCATGGGACAAGGGGCCAGAGCTGCTTCTGCCCTATGAGGATGATAACATGAAACTGACCTGGCTTCTCTCTTTCCTCTTTGCTATGTATCCTATGATTTAGAAAATCCACATGTTAGTTAGCCCTGTTTGTCTGAACAAAAGAGCCAACATGGCCCAGCGTGTGTTAGCTGTGCGCGTTTGTACAAGAGAGGACACAGACTTGATGGTGACAAGTACACAGTAAATAAGGTAACAGTCATAATTCATCATAACAAATTCCAATATCAAAGTCCTCTCTCGAATCGGATGTCTCGGTTGCAGCCTTGATGATCACCAACGGCCAAGAAGCCGTCGATGCAATGCAAATGCAGACCCACAAGCAGACAGAACAAGCATCAACGTTGGAGATTCCAAGTTTGTTTTGGTCTCTGCTGCTTCGGTGTTCAAGGCTAATGTTACCTAGAGGCTGGAGGGGGCTCTCTCTCTCTCTCTCTTTCTCCCTCTCCCTCAAAAGAGAGACTTGGGGTTCGGCTACGCACGTTCACGCTCACGCTACTTTGTCTATCCATGCCATACCATGCCCGCCCGTTGCATGGATGATAAACGTTCTGCCCTTGTCGTCAAAATGGGGCATTGAGGCATCAATCGATTCCGTCTTTCTTCTTGGGTCCCCGCAGGTTCAGAAAAAGGCACAAGTACTGTCTGTATTCGTCCCTTTCCTTTAGCTCTTCGTATTCTTCCCAGTATATTGCTTCTGTCTTGTTCTTGTTAGAGGTTGTTCTTTTCTCAGTTCCTATATCCGCACTAGGCCCTTCGGTCAAAACACCACTACTATTGTGTATCCGTGGTGTGTACTTGAAGGTGTTCTTGGTTGGGCCTCAATACTGCTGCCCCTTGAGGATAGGAATTCTTTCCGTCTGCCAACGACACTCGACAGCTACGAGTTCTTTTCTCCCACCAAACTCCGCAGCTCTGCAGCTTGTACCAGAACAAGTGCTGACCGTCCAATCGGCCGTATCCAAGACCCTTGGTGCATGATAATTGCATCTTAGTCCTCAGCTTGATCGAGATTGTGGTTCACACTTTCACTTATACGGTTAACCAGCTGTCAACGACCTACTCGTTCAAGAAATTGAAAACCACATCTACCTTGTGGTTTTGTCACTGATCCCGGTATTAATCAATGACAAGTCATTCGCTTGTGTGAACCTTTGCTGTACTCCTACAGCGCCAATCCTGTTATTCGAGGCCCAGGGAGCATTCAGAATAATCGCGGCCTGAAGAGAAACGACGACAATTTCGAAACTGAAGAAGGAGTATTTCGATCTTAATCGAGAATCAGCCCAATTTCATCGTATCCAAAAACCACTTATACAATCAGACACGAGAATGATGCTGGGGCCACCACGGCCAAGTCGCGGCAGTCAAGACATGGCATTTACCGTTACCCCACGACATGGCTCTCAATCAATACCGAACCCCTCCTTTCGTAAGTCACCCTATTTCTATTTCTATTTCTATTTCTTTCTCGTTACCTTATTCTTTTACTGTTTGTTGCCTCTTGCCCTGGCTTTTGGCTTTTTAGCTTTCCCATCCTGGTCTTCAGCCCTTCGGCGTATTCCTTTTTTGTACAGCGCAATATCTTTGCAAAGTCAATTGTCTTGTTTTAATATTGTTAGCCTCTCATCTTTACTGCTTCTGTCCTAACTTCCTGTTCCTGTCGGGTCGATCAATGTCGCTTGGGTGGGCTTAAAAATGCTATTTTTCTTTCCTCCATCCCCCCAATGATGTAATTTCTTCACGGGGAAGCTCAGCTCAGCTAAGCTCTACCTTTACTCTTATACACGACTCCACACTTCTCCCGCATTTATTTGATTTCATACCTTGGCACAATCCAACAATTACTCTCAATTCCCCTTTTACTGAGAGTGGCAAGCTTTGGAGAATCAGTCTCAGAGTTACATAATCAAAGACATTTGAAAAAGCGCAATCAAGAGACGGGGGAACTGTTACTCACTGGAAGAGCTTGGGACTATAAAACCATGTACACGCCATTATAATGGCCGACGCTGACTCCAACCCTTCTACAGCCACGCACAATTCGCCGCGGACATGGCTCCTCACTTCAGCCCTTTCCCCTCTGTCTATCCGACTGATCCGGCTACTTCTATCGCACGGCGACTACGTGGTCGCATGTCTACCGCCCTATGAGATCGACGACGAGGACCGCAGCGCCGAGTTCCGCGAGCTTGTCAATGAGTGTAAGAGCTCTCGAAAGGACCGCGAGGGATGGAAGGACCGCATTCGCGGCATTCGGTGCGATGGTGCTTCTATGGGAAGCTGTGGTGCTGCTATCGCCGAAGCTGTTCAGGTTTTTGGACGAATTGACATTCTGCTATGCTGCAAGTCCGATGGTAAGCTGGTGAAGCTGTGTATAGCTTGTGAAGCTTTGGTCCAGGTCACTAACTCAATTGATCTGCAGCTGTTGTAGGAACCGTAGAGGAACTCTCAACAACTCCCTTCACACAAAATCTTGTCCGCGACCAGTTCGAGTCTGTCTTCTTCTCCCAGGTCAATTTTATCAGAGCGGCTCTCCCTCAGCTGCGCTCTCAACATACCGGACATATCATTGTTCTCACCAGCACCGGTGGCCATATCGGTACACCAGGCATGTCAATATATACGGCTGCGACATGGGCGCTCGAAGGCTTTTGCGATTCGCTTGCATACGAAATTGCGCCCTTCAACATCAAAGTCACGGTTGTGCAACCAAACAAAGAGATTCTATCTTTAACCAATCGCCTCACTTTCGCGCCTCAGATGGCCGCTTACGACCAATACTCAGAATCTGCCCCAAATATTCGCGATATTCTCGTCAACGTCCTTAATACTCACCCAGATACAGCTCTTCCATATCCCACATCACCAGCCGAATGGGGGCCTTCGCCTATGTCACCCGCCAGTACATCCCTCGAACCAGATGCGGCGCCTGGTGAGATTATACATCGTTATCCCAAGTTACCGCCCGGTGCAGCAGATAAGCTGGTTATGGAGACAGTCCATGCCTTGTCAGCAATCGGAGGACATGAGAACCCTCCGGCGCGCCACATTGTTGGTCATGAGGCTGCGGTTGCGGTAAAGGAGAAGCTCAAAACAGTGACAGAAGAGCTTGAGGACTTTGTGGAAGCTAGTCTGTCTGTTGATACCTTTGAGAGTGAGTTGCAAGCAGAGGCAAGGGAAAGGAAGTCATCGGACCAAAGTCCCCTCGGGCCCCCATCATCGGTTGGCTAAAGATCGAGATGGACGATTCAGACATCTGACTTGGATTTGCATGAACCACACGCACGTTCTGGCTTTTGGTTCATAGAAAAGTTGGGAAAAGCTGGAAAGGATTGGATACTGTTTAGAAGACAAAATTGTGATACCCCAGACGCGTAGTATAATCTCGGCTGGCCGAGCCTTTAAGATACCACGAGTTTTCACTGCTCATCGATATAAAATGACTGATATATCGGGAAACATGCTCAAACTAAATATGATTGGCATATCAATAACAACAAGCCAAGTGTTGACGTAGACTTATTGTCGCTGGTATGCGATCATCGGCCTCGCAAAAAGTCGTCTCCGGTTCCTGAGTCTCCACCTTATCCGGCCACGGCCACCCATGTCAGGGCAGGCCACCTACGTACAGTACATACCTACAGCTCCTAGCCGCATGCGACAGGTGTACGATATCGAGCTCAACATCCAGCGATCAAAGACGATATTTTAACCTCCAACACACAGCGATAATAGCGAAACAAAGCGGCATAGAAACAAGAATGCGATTGTAGACAACTACATCTCTTTACCGATCGAATTCCCAAAGACGCCCCTAAAGACGTCCCCCCGAGCGAAACACCATATACGTTGCGCTGGCGGACATGTTGAGCAAACACCAGATGCTAGGATGAGCTTGGATCCTTTGGCCCCCGTCGCTCCGGCGCGGGTGAAGACGCTTCTCCTACCCTTAGGACAAATAAAAGCAGACAGATTCGCTTCCTTCGTCGAGCGACTGAACCAGCAGCATGTTGCCCACCTCCGCGACATCAGCGCTGATGGCCGACCCAACAGGAGTAAGTGATGCCCCCCTTCACATCACCCGCTGAAGATGGCGCTGACATGGAATTGCGCAGACATGTTCTCGCCTCTGGCCTACCCAGACGGTGCTATAATATACAACCTCGTTACTCATGTTCCTCCTCCCTCCCACCTCGCCCTCACTCCCTTCGACTTATACCGAGAACCCCTTGCTATCATAGCTCTGGCGGACGGCACCGAGCTACACCAAAAGAGCTTCAACAAGCGCCAATCCATCAACGGCACGGGCCCGACGACTACAGAGAAAAACATCAGAGCTTTGTACCAAGAGCTTGAGGACCTTCGCGACACCTACCCCAAGGCTCTTGTACATCAGGTCCTGTTGTTCGATTATGTCAACCCCCACGACACCGACATTCCAATGCCCGAGGGCCTCGTCGAGATCCCACCTCCCGAGAAATGCACGGTGACTACGATAAGAACTGTTATGTGCGACATCTCTTCGTTGCTCCTTGCTGAGATGACGACACTGGCCAAGTCCTTTGAGGCCATGACCAATATCGAGTCTCCCGTACCATATTCAACCACTTCTAAACACACTAATGGTGGATCGTGGAGCGGTGAAGGTGGCATGAATACTCTGTTGAGAAGAGGTTCGAGTATCTCCGCACGACATTCTGTGCGCTCCAACTCCGCGGGCGGTATAATGGATAAGACCCAGGCCCGCATGTCTATGCCAGCCAATGTTCGCCCAGGACTCCATTCGAGCAGTTCAACACCAGGTTTATCATCATCAACAACCACGAAAAGCAGCTTGTCGAACCCACCACTTACCACGGATGGCAAAACCCCGCCTCCCAGTGATCATTCATCGCCAGAACAAACCCCCCTGCCAGAAACTACCGAGAATTCTCGATCAGCTAGTCGCGACCGGATATCAACGCAAGGCTTCGGCTCTGGGGGTGCGAATGACCGCTGGAGGCATAGAACAAAGGGTCGAGCTGCGATTGTTGTGGGCTCCATGTTTCTGCAAGCCGGACGGTGGACCGATTCGATTAAGGAGCTTAGCGACGGTGCTATGGCTGCGCGGTCTTGCAACGATCATCTTTGGCATGGAAAAGCATTGGAGCTCATTCTGGTGAACCTGTTTCTTCTCGGGTGGTCGGGCATCGAGTTCCATGTGCCCACTGTGCTCATCCAGTTCCCGGATAAGCCAGCGCATAAGCAAACACCAGAGCCGACTAATGAAGACCCCAATCAGCCAAAGCATCTTAGAAATCTCCAATGGCTACTGCCGGAGCTTCTGGAACGTATTATCGCCCTCTACTCCAGGGTATCGTCAGACAATCTTCCTCCCTTGCCCCTATCTGAAACCTTCATTCGTTTTTCCAAGATCTATTCGGCCCTTCACTTGTGCAATGGCTTCCTCAACCAAGAATCTCTGGCCATGATAGCTACTGGAATCGTTCCTGAGCAGCCATATGCTGCGCCGCCTAGGTTTAACATAACACCCTCCCGACAACAAATTGGAACAATGTTGTTCAAAGCATTCCCTGCCGGTGCATCTGAACTCCTTACCACTGTCGACCGAGCGTCAATTCTGAGCGGTATAGCGACTGTTTTAGGACCCTTGGGGCTTCACAGAAAGAAGGCCATGGTGATACGAGAGCTTGTATCTGTGCTTATCGGTGGTCTCGTCGAGGCGAGAACCCGAGGCGCTGCAGATATGGGTATCCATCCCGCTGCCGGGCTGATGTCGTTGACTTCAGGGGGTGGATCGAGCGGTGGCTCCATGGCCTTGGAAATTGGAGAATGTGATGTCGAACAAGGCATCGAGGCTTTGATGGCCCTTCTTTGCAAATCTTACGGTATTGTTGGCTTCGATTTGACGAGGAAAGCGGGCGCCAAGAATAATGAAGATGTCGATGACTCGGACGAGGCCGTGATTGCTAGGATACGCGGCCAGTCTGCAGCTCGATTCTTCGGATTCCCTGATGTTAAGCTCAACATTCTGAGGGCCTGTATCAACTTCTCTGAAGCCCTTCCCGATTTCGATGGTGTCCTGCGGTTCTCAAGTGATCTCTTGCGAACAGCTGGTTCAGGCGTTGCTCCAGGACCCAGACGGGAGGATGCCTCTCCAATGATCATCCGAGATGAGCAAGTACGACTAGCCACCGGAATATCAAGAACCGCCAATCTTGTACAGAGGTTGGGCTATACCGATATAGCAGCCGAGTACTGGGATGAGTTTTTCGTGAGAGGCATTAAACTTGAACCCTCACTGAATAGCAAAACACCAGTAGCTCACTCCAAGAGCATCCTACCTGGTGCTACCGCTAGCCGGGCATCGCAGGATGTTGACCCTTTCATCTACAATCCATTCTTGAAAAAGCCTGATGAGACGGTCGCGCAGACACTTGTGGCCGATGAATATGCCACATTCAAGATCACACTGCAGAACCCATACGATATCGAAGTGGACGTCGAATCTATCCACTTGGCTACCGATGGTGTGAAGTTTGACGCGGTCAAAGAAGCAACAATGGTCGGACCGTACCGAACACAGGTGATACGGTTGCGAGGAAGAGCTAAGGAAGCTGGAAGCGTCATAGTCACTGGTGCCATTATCAAAGTTCGAGGATGTCGTGAACGACGATTTCCAGTCTTCTCCATGCCGTGGACGCCACAACAAGAATTAAAGGTGAAGGCTAAGGGTTTGGCTGCACTTGAGGAAGCGGTAACGGACATCAAGCCTTTTGCTCCAAAACTCGAGACTGAAAGCTTGAGCTTGACTGCGATCCAAGCACAACCGCTGGTTGTCGTCAAATCTACGACCCTTGCGCAATCTTCAATTATGATTCTGGAGGGTGAAAGGCAGTTGTTCTCTGTCACGTTGCAGAATCTCGCAGCCACGCCTGTGGACTTTATGCTCTTCTCTTTCAAAGACTCCACTCAAGAGCCACTGCAGACCGCGATCAACAACCGAGATGCGACACCGTCGGAGCTTCACGAGTATGAGCTTGCACTGATGAAGAAGCAAGCATTGCGACTTCCTAGCAGCCAGCTGACTCGTCATATTGCTTCTAACGGCGAAGCGACATTCGAGTTCGAGATACTTGGCAAACCTGGGCTTACGGCGGCAACGATCCAGGTTGACTATACTCATCTGGGATGCCCGCAGGACGAGATGCCTGAGCAGTTCTACACACGACAGGTTTCTCTGGATCTTACTGTGACGGTGAATGCCAGCGTTGAGCTTGCTCGGATTGACGCGCTGCCGGTTCATGGCGAGATTCCTCAGCCCTTTTGGGATCGATTAGGCAGTTCTTTTACAGCCAAGCCTGACGAATACTGTCTATTGTCTGTGGATCTTCGTAACGCTTGGCCAAGCCAGATGGTGGTGCAATTGGAGAGCAATGACGGGATCTCTGTTCAAGAGGATATTCTTCCTGGTAACACAAGTCGTGTCATTCTACCTGTTAAAAGGGTATATCTGGAGGATCCTCATGCCACAATACCAACCCTGAATCCTGGAAGGAATCGACAGTTCGTGGTCAGCGCCAGCAAGATATCGCCTGAAATGGAGCGAGCCAACCGCGAAGGTTTCTGGTATAGGGAGAAGGTTCTTAATTGTCTTAGAGCGACATGGAAGACGACATCACTGCCTAAAAGGAGTGGTTCCATTGACCTGAGAAGTATTAGATTGACTACGCGAATGATCGAAGCTATCAAGGTTGAAGAGGTTGATATCGATATCTCGGTTGCGGATGCCAACGGCAATGCGGCTGAGAGGGACGTGGCATATGTGGATGAGTTTATGCAACTCAAAGTGCGTGTTACCAACCGAACAGCTCAGAAGATCCATCCCCTTGTCCGGATTCTACCGGCGCTGTGCCACAGACCTGCGAATGTTGGTCTGGAGTATACACGAAAGCTTGCTTGGAACGGAACTCTACAACAACACATACCTGTGCTGGAGCCGCACGGAAGTGCTGAGGTTTCAGTGGGCTTGACAGTTCTCTGCCGTGGCGAATTCGAGATTTCAGCATCGGTAGAAGAGGTACAAGTCTGGGATGGGCCAGTTTCTGAGGCTACGCGAGCGCGATCTGAGTCGCAGACGAGAATGGATGCGGCTTTGGGAGTTAAGGAGAGACGGATGTGGCATGCAAGACAGCCTTGTCTATTGATGACGAAGGATCGCAAGTAGGAGAATGAGAAGGGATTTTGGCATGGGTCAAATGATTTGTACTTTGGCCTACATATGCTAGATGATATGGGGAAATGTACTATGATGCGATATAGATATTTAGCGGATAGTTGAGAGCGCTTAATGGCCTTTTACATATGTTCTCTTTGAGAGGACTGTATTATTTTTAAGAGTGCTCATGTTTATGGTTCGGGTGTTTTGGCCTTTTGGGTTTATCGTACTCGGCTGCGGTCTGGTTCCATTTTAGTGGAGACGGCTACAGGTAGCTTGGCGTCTCTCGTTACCTATGCAAGGACCTGCAAGCTAACGTTTAAGTTGGATTTCTTATTGCTTCAACCATCTTACATCATTTACCACGGTTACAGTTGATTCATCATGTCGGCTTCACTATCGCCAGAATGCAACGAGGTCAAGGAGTATGTTCTCGCCAAATTACCAAGTCCAAATCGCTTTCAGCTCATTCTCTTTAGGCGTTATGATACGTGCTTCCTAAAATGGTACAGCGAGAGTATGCTCTTCTGATTTTGGCTGTATTACGCAGCTAACGAGATGCAGAATACCTACGGGGGCAGGAAAAGGACAACAAGGAGTGTGCGGACATGTTTAAGGAATACCAGAGTTGTCTTAGAGTAAGTGTCGTCGAAGCCTCAATGGTTTATGTTACTCACAGTCTGCTACAGGTTGCCTTGAAAGATCGAGGCGTAGACAAGCTGGTGGCAGAGGCTCGAGAAGAGAACAGGGAGAATGATTTGAGACACTTGGGACCAAAAAGTATACAAGCTCTACTGCTGTTTGAATGCCCTTCATTATACTAACATAGCTTCTAGAATAAATGTACAATATTGGTGAACATGGCGTTTTGGTAGTCCTAACTTGGTGGTGGTTTATGCATCACATGCCTTTTATATACCTAGTATGAGCTTCAGAATTTCATGCTGGTATTCTCACTACTCAGCACACACGTATCCCTACATAATCATCTGTTCAATACATCATCTCACCTTTGACACATGATGGGCCATATGTCGCCCTCTACTTGCCCCCATCGTCATCGCTATTCAATATGCGGAAACATACCGCTTACACGTGATCTTGACATGACGGGTGGCCCACCAGGGGTTTAGCTCAACTTGACGTTGCTTGACAGCAAAAGAACAACGAGCAAAGGGAACCAATCAACTCAATCTCTTTTGCATTGAGCTGACAATTCTTCCTGGAGCTCGATCTGAACTTGTATTCCATAAATTTCAGCGTTGAAACAACCAGGCGTAATCGACAAGCCCGTGGTCGACCGTCGCTTCATCCCGCCAGCAAACCCACTACCACAGCTTGGCATAGACTCTACTAGATATCTTAAGCTTTCACCAGGGGACGGCATGTACTGCCACGAGGAATAGCGCTTCTATGCACCCCTTTTCTGTCCTCACGCTCGGCATCTTCGTCGCTGGCTACATCACTGCCCGTTGGGATCTCGTCACTCGTCTCTATGAACTTGCCATTTTCGCTTGGGAAAACGGTGTTGTCGTGCGTTTGCGTTTCCTCACACCCCTCCCTCCTGTACGCAGATCGCATGTAGCTAACACATCTTCTCTGTTCAGACTCGCGCAACAAAAGCTTTCGCTGCGCTTTCAGTTCTCTTCCTTGCCATTTGCGCCCCGACCGTCTTACTAGCCATAAAGGAAACGAATCTGGTACGCTCGATAGCACCATCCGACGCCGCTGACAATGGCTAACAAGATGGGCTCAGCATCCACGAGGAACAGGAGCGGGTATCTCTGCGCGTGAACAACTCAGAAGGCGTGGCTCTTTTTAAGAATATCGATACGATCGAATTAGTTGCTGGTCATGGTAGAACATGATGGGTTGATGAGAGTGTTCTGGCCGACGGACATTCGCAAGTCCGATCGACCTGGGGTTGTGGTGGGATGGCGCAACTCAATTCTGGACGTATTCGTCGTGGCTATCCTTGAGGATGTTGATGTCGGTCACCGCACATTGCAATACAACTCCAGGGATATACTGACTGGTACTAGGCTCGGAATACCGAATCCCATCTCAAGGCCGGTACCTTCTTCCGTAGCGAGCTTCACCCGACAAGCCAGATAACCGATATGTGCGGCCACGGATCGATGCATGTTCTCGGACTCTCGAATGTCACAGATTCGACTGCAGCAGACCCTTCGTGGTTTTGCGCAACAACGAACTCGAATCCCCGGGAGCCGAAGATCACATGCGCCAAAGCTGTAAGCGTACAGCTTATCCTCTACGATCGCCCTCAACCTCAAGGAATGCAATATGTGTCATTAAACCCAATTACTCTGGCGCTTGGTCATGACGGCTTCCTGTTGGGCGATACAACAGTATCAGAAGGAGAGCAAGAGACCCGAGAACGGCAAATGAAGGAAGAGAAGCGCAAGCTAGCCGAAAAGCTCAAGCAACACACCATCTTTAAACGAGTGTCTTCTGCCCGTGACAAAGCTCTGCCAAAAATCATCAACCAAATAAACTGGTCCTGGGAACTCGAGAAGACCCTGCAGAAGAATGTGGGACGGCTGGGATCAAGACCACGGCGCAGCCTTAGTGTGTCTGAGAGAGTGGTTGAGACAGCATCAACCATGCGGAACTATGTCATTTTTCAGTTATGGACGTGGTTTACACTCTATATTTTCCCTACCATACGTAAGGCCTTTGTTCTTATTCTCATGGGGCATCGCATTGGTGCAGAGATACTGCTTTTGTTGCTCGAGTTCAGAGTCAAGCCTGATTATGCGGCTCTGAAAGATATATCGGCCACGGCACAACAAGTTGAGATACGACTCCAACAGTTTTGCTACTGGCCGATGCAATACACGACGCTGCGGCAGCGGAAAAACAACTGGGCTAGTGTTACAACAAGTCATCCAGATTATATCCGATTCTACAACAGCTTATGGCTTGTCGCAAACGATGTCATCATCGGTATTGCGCTAGGATCATATATCATTGAGAATGCAGACTGGGTTGCTGATCAGATTGGTGACTTGCTTCAGACTTACACAGTGGATGCACTTCAGAGCAGCATTTCATGGCTGATGGGCTGGCCGGCTGGTCTCAAGCTGAACGGCGAACTGGCCGCCTTTTTGGGAGATTTGTTCCTATGGGTTATCGACTATTGGTCCAGTAAGTCTTTTGAAGATTGGTTCTATGGCTTGACTAACAACGATAGGCTGTATCGAGACTTTGACGCCAGCATTGCCCCGGATGGTGTGGTTTATAGGATTCTCATCGTTCGCTGGAGCCAGCATGCCGATTGCCATATTCTCCGACATGCTCTCCACGTTGACCATTCATATCTACTCCTTCTACCTTGCATCTGGGCGGATATATCACTGGCAACTCACGATTCTGCAATCCCTGTTCCATCTTTTCCGAGGGAAAAAGCACAACGTCCTTCGCAATCGTATCGATTCTTGCGACTACGACTTGGATCAACTGCTAGTCGGGACTATCCTCTTCACGCTGCTTTTCTTTCTCCTGCCGACCGTGGCTGTCTTCTACCTTAATTTTGCCATTGCCAGAATGGCGATCATCTCTCTTAAAGCAGGATTCGATACCATGCTATCCTGTTTAAATCACTTTCCGTTGTTTGCACTTATGTTAAGAATCAAAGACCCAAGGAGACTTCCGGGTGGCATTCGATTTGAGCTTCGAGATACCCACGACTACAGGCACGACAAAACGAGTAGCGCCGATGGACCACCACCTACGTCGGTCATCTATCTCAAGGTTAGTAGTTCCTCGTTACCCACCAAGACACAGCAGCGCTAACTTGTTCACCAGTCGATTCCGTTGACGTTTCGGATCATGTTCAACCAATATTTCCAGATGGCCAACCGTATCCGGAAACACTATCTATCGCCCAAAGTGTTCTTCTGTCTGTTGACGGGCAAGTTCGTGCCACCCATCAACCGCAAGAATTTGTATAGCCTACAATACAGCATGTTGCCGGCCTGTCGGGCAACGATTTGGGAGATGTGGAGGGCGTTGAATACAGAGACCAGACCGGTAAAGCGAATGCCGCTGCCTTATATCCCGCCATTACCCAATGGGGGAAGAAGAACTTCAGCAAATAATGGACGGGCTAGATGAACGATTTATAGAAGATATTTGGGTTGATCATGAAGAACTACGATTGTATCAAGTGCCTTTTATGGGTTATTCCGATGTGATTATTGGTGATTATGTCAAGAACTAGCTGGTTGAAAGATGGCAAGGTTAAGATGCAGTCCATCTTCATTCTTGGACAGTCTAGGCCCCCGCCTGCTCCCCGGATCCACGGGCCTTCTGACGCATGGCTGATCTTTCCGATCTCTTTTCAAGGACTCTCGCCAAGATGATGAGTCGCCAATGGTTTGAGGATACTAGAGTCTGCGGATCCTATGCTTGACCCAGAACTACAATAATCGAAATAACATCGGATCATTCATACTGGTTTTTAAAGAGCCTATTGAACAGTCAACCAACTTGTCATCAAGATGTTGAATGTTATTCTCTCGAAACTGGCTTCCTAGTTAGGTATCCTTTGATGTAACATGCTCAAATGCTGTAACACCACCATGAACTCTTCCCCACGCTGCACGGCGTCAATCTTGGACGAAAAAACAATACCTCAGCAACCCCCTTCACTTGTAAATGTCAAGCTTGTTTTGTCCTCATCTTTTAACCAGATGAAGCTACGGATACCGTGTCGGCAATAGAAATTGTCTCCACAGATTAACAATGACGACAAGCTTGTTGACGGTCATTTGCCGATGTCACTCACACGCTCACATAGGGTCTAATAAAGTCTATCTAAGCTTCCATGTCATTCAAGGGTCCCCCTCCAAATTCTCGATCGTGGGCTTCTTGATTTTCCTGATCGGCCCACTTCATCGTCTTTTCACCCACTGAGAGAATGATGTTTACCGAGTAGAGGCTGTCCGGCTGGCCAATTCTTGGTCTTCTACTCGGGCTGCTAGACTTGGAGAAACAGGCATTGACCCACCATTGCCCAAGGGTCCAGAACCCCTCTCACCAGCTCTACCCTCTACTCTCTGTACTCTGTACTCTCTGTAGGCTGTAGCTTATCATCTCTTCCATCGTGCCATGCTCCAGCTTCCTACAATAAGGAACCTACCTTATTTGAATGGTGGTGCCACGGTTTGACAACAACACCACTCTCGCAGCACTTTCAACACTCTCAACACCCTCAACACCCTCAACACCCTCATCTTGGTCGTCCCACGCCATGTGACGCCCGTCAACTCGTCACCAGCGAATTGCCTACTCTGTCAAACCATCCACCATTTATCCCGTCCATCCATCCCGAGCAGACTAATACAACAACCCGCTCAGGGCAGAACTACTACGTACTCCACCCTTCACCTATCACCAGGTTCAACGGCATCAGGCGGCATTGACGTCACCACCAGCTGCCGACTCGAACAACAAATCCATGCTCCAAACCCCTGAAAGCTTAAGAAAGTTTTATTAAAGTCGTACGGAAACGAGGGGTTAGCAACTGCATTATCCGGGGTAGGAGAAGCTAGAGGCGCATATTAGCATCACCTGCTGCGGCTTATTTCACTTCCTGGTACGTGATTGACGCTCTCGAACCTGCCCATGCATATATATTATCTCCAAGTTTGGAACGATCATCCTAGGCCTAGTCCCTTGGCTGCGTCTTTGCCAGAGTCTAGCATTAGCTTGCCGGCTTCGTGACACATGATACCAGTTGTCGTTGTCATGGTTCTATTCCATTGCCATCTTTCTTATACATGAGCCTGTCACCACAAGTATATAAATACTGCAATACCCTCCCTACCCTTTCTCCTGATTCTCCTAGTCGAGCTAGTATTTCACATCTCGTTTAACCAGGCGAGAAATAAACCTTGAATATAAAAGGAAATCTATAATAACGTCAATGGAGACACAGGTCCAAACTGCAAATCTTCCACACGACCCTTGGGCTGCCACCCATCAGGTCATTCTTCAGCCAACCACCATGGATCCTAAGCAGCGGTTTTACCATCATTTCCAGGAGAGCGTCACGGGTAAGGAGGACTTCTTAACGTAATGTCTTTTCTTCCAACCCCTAACCATCGTGCTGTGTAGTTCTTCGAGACCTCATCGATGAGCTACCGTCTATTGCTACCGTTGGTGGTGAGCGCCAGGAGGCCATTGATCATATTCTAGCTAGCATTGCAAAGCTCCAAAACGAGGTATCAGATGCAGCCGATTACACTCCCTCTTATGATCGAAAGCAATATTCCGAGGTTTGTCTACCACCCTGACAGCTGTAGTCTAGACTAACACATATGCCCGTAGACCATCAAGACTTTACAAGACAAGCTTAATGAAACCCTGACCAAGATCACGCCTAAATCAAAATTCCAATTCCGCCGCGCAAAGACTGACCATGTCGATATGGGCGCCCCCGAGAACGATCCTCGTCTCAGCCCAGGAAGTCATTCTCGCACAAAGCATGACACAACCATTGCCTCCAACCTAGTCAGCCCTCCGCCGCCGACTCAGGAGGATACCCTTGGCGAGTTGCCGTCTAAGGATAACTACAAGAACTACAACGAAGAGATGGCTCGGCCCAGCGCCTCTTCCCTCCGCAAGCCCAGCTTCTCGGCCGCTAAGAATATTGGCATCTCGAACCACTCTGGCCTACACATCATCTTACCGTCCTCGGCCTCGAGAGCCACCTCTTCAGGTAGTCTTACTGATCTCAAGAGCTGCATCATCGACATGTCGGTCCCAACTGCCTCAGGTGCAGCATTTCCTGGTCTCGCCATCAAGAATGTGACCAAAAGTCTCATCGTTGCGGGTCGTGTCAACGGTCCCGTCCACATCACAGGAGTTTCCGACAGTACAATAGTGGTTGTCGCAAGACAAGTTCGCATTCACGAGTGCAGCAATGTCGATATCTATCTGCACTGCGGAAGCCATCCTATCATCGAGGATTGCTCCGGCATGCGATTTGCCCCGTTGCCCGAAGTATACGTAAGTCCTACCGCATTTAATACAATGATTTGCTGTCTGACAGACATACAGAGGACCGAGACTGAAGAGCCGGAGGAGAACCAATGGGATCAAGTAGATGACTTCAAGTGGCTCAAAGCCGGCCACAGCCCCAACTGGACTACTCTATCGGACAATGAGAGGCTCAGTGATGAGCTCTGGAGGGATGTTGTTCCAGGTCGGGCGGGCGTAAGCGTCGACGAGGCTTTGAAGAAGCTAGGCATCCCACGGAGGTAATGCTCAATGAGCTAGGTGTATAACCCCTAGGGCTGAAGGGTCCCGAGTAGTGTTTCTCTTTTCTATTCTAGGGGTATACTTATACCTTTATAATAAAGAGCATAATAATCAACTTGCCTATAGCTATTTCTGGGATGTGACTGAATATGTACAGGAAGCAACGCGCAATTAGAATCAATCTCTTTTGATTGAAATCAGAACTCCAAACGCCATGCTGATCAATTAAGGCAATGATCCGACAAATCCATCTTGAGAGTGTCTTCGAGACCCACAAAAGTAATAGCATACGGATACCATATCATGACTCCATCTTATCTCCAGCGCCGACATCGTCTTTCCGATCCCTTCCCGTAGCTTCATCTCTGAGGCGTTGAAGTAGTGCGCGCTGTTTCTCAATGCGATTCTCAAGCTCACGGATCTCGTTGTTCTGCTCAGCGACAGAGCGATCCATATCAGGCAGCTCGCGAACTTGCGCGCGAGCACGCTGCAACTTGTGCTTCAAGCCATCAGTCGCCCCAGGGACGTCTTTGAAGGACAGTGTAGGTCCGGAGGCGCTGGGTCCGGTGGTTCCTGGCGCGGGCTCAGTGGTGATGCCGGCTGAGGACTGTATGCCGGCGCGGACACGGGCGAGGACGAGAGAGAGCTCGGAGAGGGCGTCTATAGTATCGGGAGAGAAGGTGGGCGGGAGGGCCAGCGGGTGTGGGCCGGGTGCAGATGCGGATGCGGATGCGGATGACGAAGACATGGTGTGTCTTTTTTTATGATACGACTCGGGTTTCTGCTTTGACCGCTCGAAGGCTCGCTCGGGGGAGGGTGGTTAGAGGAGTGAATCAGGCGAGGTCGGTGTGGATGCGGTGTTATGATGATTCTGGACGAGAGATGATATGGCCGTGGGAATTGGACCGAGTGGACTCCTTCAGCCTTGCATAAAAGTCCCGTAATAGCATCGAGGTTGAATCGTGGATGGTGGATGTTGGATGGTGGGCAAATGGTAAAGATCTATTGGGTCGATGAACCGTTTTGTTGTTGGGTGGACGGTCCGAAAGAGAGGGAAAAGGATGTCAAAGGGTTACAGTGCAGCTTCATCATTGTACGGTATTTAGCTATGGTAAGCGAGCCCATGTGCACAGTGCCAATTCAGCTCATGCCTCTAAAGTGACATGACACAAACCCCCACTACAACTAACGTGTTTCCCTGCAAAATCATCAGTCGTTGTCTGGGTCCCATCAAATCACGCATCATTTCCTTTACTCAAGCCCGAGTTACTCTCCGTCTTGTCTTATCCTTATCTATCTCTAGCTAAGACGTTCTTCTTTATACCTCGTCTATTTCTTCCTTTTTCTCTGGTCCCTCTCTCTTCTTTCTCTTCTCTCATTGCTTCAGTGCAAGAAAAAAAGAACAACAAATAATCATCATGTCTAAGACTGATCAAAAGGCCTGCCTCAGTACGTCGTCATGCCCCGCCCCCTCCATCCATTCCCAATTCCAATCCCAATTCCGTGCCCCGCGATCGCGATACAAATTGAACGGCCTGCAATGGCTCGTCTTTTTGCGCAAGGCTCAAACACGACTCCTACGGTTGTTTAGACATCGCCAAATGAGCTGCAGTCGGATTAGGCTATGGTCGCTTGCTTCATTCCCATATACTTAGAATCGGCCTAGCTAATCATGTTGTTTTACAGTCGTCATTGACGGTTGGGGCATTCCCTCCGCCGACAGCCCCAAGAACGGCGATGCCATCACCAACGCCAAGACTCCCGTCATGGACGGTCTCTACAAGGACAACAAGGGTTACACCGAGCTCGAGGCCTCATCGCTGGCGGTGGGACTCCCCGAGGGTCTCATGGGTAACTCTGAGGTCGGACACTTGAACATTGGCGCTGGCCGTGTTGTGTGGCAGGACGTTGTCCGAATCGACCAGACCATCAAGAACGGCGAGCTGAGCCAGAACGATGTTATCAAGAAGACCTTCCAGAGTGCTGCTGCTGGCAACGGCCGCCTGCACCTCTGCGGTCTCGTCTCTCACGGTGGTGTGGTAAGTCATATCATATACACCACATTCTTTTCTGGGAATTGACCAGTCACTTACACCAAACAGCACGCCAAGCAAACCCACCTCTACGCCCTCCTCAAGGCCGCCAAGGAGTTTGGTGTACCCAAGGTCTTCATCCACTTCTTCGGTGATGGCCGTGATACCGACCCCAAGTCCGGCGCCGGTTACATGCAGGAGCTTGTCGATACCGCCAAGGAGATCGGTATTGGTGAGATCGGTACAGTTGTTGGTCGATACTTTGCCATGGACCGCGACAAGCGCTGGGACCGCCTCGAGATCGCCCTTAAGGGTCTTATCCACGGTGAGGGTGAGGCCTCCGAGGACCCCGTTGCTACCGTCAAGGCTCGATACGAGCGCGGCGGTGACTTGGACAGAGATGAGTTCCTGACTCCCATCATTGTTGGTGGTGATGAGCGCCGCATCAAGGGTAGGTTATGCTCAGAATGTATGCACTCTTTGAACCACATCTAACCTTTCCGCAGACGACGACACCGTCTTCTTCTTCAACTACCGATCCGACCGTGTCCGTCAGATCACCCAGCTTCTCGGCGATGTCGACCGATCTCCTCTCCCCGACTTCCAGTACCCCAAGATCAAGCCTCTTGTCACCATGACCCAGTACAAGGGTGACTATCCATTCGAGATTGCCTTTAAGCCCCAGCACATGGGCAACGTCCTCGCCGAGTGGCTGGGAAAGCAAAACGTTGAGCAGGTCCACATTGCCGAGACTGAGAAGTACGCTCACGTTACCTTCTTCTTCAACGGTGGTGTTGAGAAGGCCTTCCATCTCGAGAGCCGTGATCAGTCCCAGGATCTGGTCCCCTCCAACAAGTCCGTCGCCACTTACGATCTCGCCCCTGAGATGTCTGCCGATGGCGTCGCCGACCAGGTTGTCAAGCGTCTGGGCGAGCAGAAGTTCCCCTTCGTCATGAACAACTTTGCTCCTCCCGATATGGTTGGTCACACCGGTGTCTACGAGGCCGCTGTTGTCGGTTGCGAGGCTACCGACAAGGCCATTGGCAAGATCCTCGAGGCCTGTAAGAAGGAGGGCTACGTCCTCTTCATCACTGCCGACCACGGCAACGCTGAGGAGATGAAATTCTCTGATGGCAAGCCCAAGACCAGCCACACCACAAACAAGGTGCCCCTCCTGATGGCCAACTACCCCGAGGGTTGGAGCCTCAAGCAAGGCGATGAGGGTGTTCTCGGTGATGTTGCCCCTACCGTCCTCGCCGCCATGGGTCTGCCCCAGCCCGAGGAGATGACCGGAAAGTCCCTTCTCGAGAGGGCTTAATTATGAAGATGACGATGATGAGCACACGTACCTAAAATTAAAGAACTCTGGGGGATGATGGAGTAGTGGCGGTAGTCCTATTAGCGATTTGTTGATGATGGCTGAGCGCTGGGCGTGTGGCTGTTGGTTATTGTTACGTGCGAGTCGACGCAATGACTCTGGAGTTGGGGAGGGTTGGAAGTTATGCTCGACTGGATAGATATAGAGTCCAAGGTTCCTAAAAAAGTAAAACGAACAAGAATAGAGAACACTGTTGTTTCTCGGTAATTATCTTCTTGGCCTGTCATGAGGTGTTATCCCTGTGTTTCGATCAACGTGATCAAGCCGTATAATATTGGGCACTCCAATACTGTACATGATACCCTGTAGTTTGAGCAACACCGATAACTCTTGGTTGTACTCTGATATCTTTCGACCATGTCTTCCAAGTCAATATTATGATAAAACAGCTAATTGGGAATAGATGGTGTTATAAATCGACGCTTCACATTGGGCTAGTCACCCTATACTTCACATCAACAAAGTACGATAAAGTTTCCGCTTAACTCACCACTGCGATTTTAAATGATGGGATCTGATCGAATATATTTTCGGGAGTTTCTTGGTTTTGTTAAAAACCTTCTCTTCTTCGAAATTGTGGCGTTGACTCTCTTAATTTTATCGCGATGATCCAGATATGTGAAGAAGCCGTACCCAAATGGATGATACTCGGCTTCAAATCATCATCAAGTCGAAAATGACTGGATACTCTGATCATATGAAGGACCGCCTTTTCTCGGACAGGCAAAGCATTTTATATATTCACCGAATATCAATACTGCTGAGACCTGACTTACGGCCTCGGCTTAAAATGACTGTCTAGATAAGTACTTGCCACGAGTATCTAGAAAGTTAACTAAGTGATCACTAGCTAGCAATAAACGACTATCGTAAAGTCGAATGTAATGGGAACTGTAAGAGTATATAAATTTTGTCTTGTTAGACGATCGCTCGGTATTGAGAATCATCATCTTGAATGCAACAGCCCATGCTAGAACAAAAACTAGCGAATGAGAACAGCAGTAGTACGAAAACTATTGCAAGCCAGCAAGGGAAGTAAAATACAGGAATTGTGAATGTTGTAACAAAAACAAAGAAACCAGCAAATTCCGGCTCGTTATTGGTGGTCTCTTGGTGGGTGTCAGGCCTTCTCGCACCAGCCTCGGCAATGTAAAGGAAGAGCTGCTATGGACGACCATCATGAGTCAACACTCCAGGAACTTCTTTATTACTGATTATGTCGAACCCAAGACCCTTCAGCCAATGATGGAGCCTGGAGTCGGGTCCGTCTTTCAAAGCTCCGGATCGGAGATCAGTTCCCGCTGTCTGGGCGATGCAAAGCCCACCAATGCTTCAGATCTGTCCAACCCACAAGCCACATATCCCTCGCCTAAGACGATCATCCAGGGGTCGACATCAAAGCTTCAAAAAGCCAATCTGTCAAGATGCCAAGAGACAAGAGAACGACGGAGCCCTTACCATTGGGAAGATACCGGAAGTCCCTCTCCGATGACGAACTGCCCTTCGTATCCTTCGCATTGAAACCAGTTAGCATGCGAATGCGGGAGCTAAAGGGGCGTGCGTGCCTTGTTTAGCGTCCGATCGTGGGGAAAAGGCAACGTTCTAACGATCGAGCGGGAATAAGACGTAAACGCAAATTCGAGACCCCTCGATTGAGCCCCATACACGTACTTTGTACGCGGTCTAGTGATGCAGTAAATGATGGTGCTTCGCCTCAACCCCAGTAGCTCATAACACAAACTGAAGAGGATACGTGCGAGTAATAGATGATGGCGGCAGTGCTGGTGACTCTCGCGCGTTTTGTTGTGCGCCGTTATACTTGATAGGGAGCTTTGCAAACGCGGTTGATGCAGGTTGAGCTAACCGTGAAGACTAACACGGCATCTTAGCCATCCGTTGCAAGCAACTTTAGCCTCATGGGGCCGTCCCGATAAATTCAGATCAGGGGAGGAGCCTCAGGGCATGTGAATGACAATGTCAAGATCTCCAACATGTGCAAACTGCAAAGCTAAGATCCAGGTTACATCCCACGATCTTTCATGCCGCGTGGGTCAATTGACCACAAGGCTGTCCACACAACCTCTTTGTGCCTGGAAGAACCCCGAACATTTAGCTTATCAGATCTGTGTTACTGGGATCTGATCAAGGGGTGGGCCAAGAACGATGTTGGCTGTCAACGGGTGATCAACATGGGATTGTTGAAGAGCCCGGACATCTGGGAACCCTGTCCAGGCATGAAAACGAGCCAAGTCCAATGAGATGGAGTATCATTCCATGCCTGTCAGCCTGTGAATGGGTTCGACCGTCCCAGACATTGATCGACATTCAATGTAAGACTCAACTATCCTGACCAAGCCACCCAAAAGAAGCCTTCTCCTCGCAACCTAGCCATCTTTGTTCAAGCATGGCCATCGTGCCCTAGTCACTCCTGCACGAAGGGTCGTCCCGTGGAGTCCGATCCAAGCTACCACTGCTCTTCTTCAATATCGAGAGAACTTTGAGCGCCAAACTGACCAATCAGGTAGTATTCGGTCGCTACATCCGAATTAGCAACGTGGCGAGGCGCGTGGAAGAGGGGTGTTTCGCCACACGATATAGGAGTTTTATTCTATTCCGTTGAGAATTCGATGTTGATAACTTGAGATTTGGCATCGTGTTGCCACAAAAAAATTCGACTTGCGGTATGCATATCTCGTCTGCAGATGCGTTTTGGTGTTGCGGGAACTTTCCCCTGTCCATCAAGATCGAGACCCTTATTGCGGAGAATCATCGGGATAGCACAATCCCAGGTCTCGTGACCTTGGCTTGTCACTGAAAGACTGTACCTACGTACTCCGTACCTCAGGCTTTATCCGTACGTAGTAAATTCATGACACACATATGGCCTCTCCCGCTCACCCAACTTACCTTAAACCCGCTACGTAGGTAGGTACCTTTAGCTGCTCAAATCAAGGAATCAGGAAGTTTTGGCTGGAAACTTGTCGAAATTGTTGTCAGGCCCTCAGGGGTGACCTGACCTTGTATGGACCCTGGATTTCCCCTCCTGGACGTCACATGGAAAGGTGATCTGCAATATACAGCCTCAGCATGGAAGCTGATAGCAGGCTTAAGGTTTTTTTTTTTTTTTTTTTAACGATTGCAGCGTGTCACGTCCCACACTGGGGAAAGGCCGTAAAACTCTTTTTTTCTTAAAGCAAGTCAACCAGGCTTTCAGTGCAACAATGCAATAATGAGCCATGACGGAAATGCCTGGAGTAGAAACTTGGAAAGAAGGGTTTGAGTTGGTACATGAGTCCGTGCTGTCAGGGATCAGATACCGCGTGGTTGACACCCACTTGTCCGACTCCCCGAGCGGGCTGTTTGCAGGTGGGAGGGAATGTGTATCGATATACTAGATATATCAAGGTGAGAATAAAGAAGAGTTGTATCGTAGTGACAGGCTTTCACAGCAGAGACAATACTACGGATATTGATAGTTGATACAAATGCTGAACGCCCTCTTTGTTTTGTTGGCAGGGTCCTGGGGAACAATTTGCTCCGTTACGGTGGCTGGAGATCAATTGCAAGGTACAGCGGCATAGCTGAGAGTGGGTGGCCTGTAGTGACCCCAAGGTGCCTATCGTTCCCCTTGTTTTGAATGTTTTTGACGTAAGAATGAGACCACTTAATATTGATAACCGGTATTGAACAACAAAACGGTCAGTGTCAGTCTACGGGAGGTTTGTCGTTATTTAGAGAATGTGTATACGAGGCATGTGATTAAATAACTTCATTGTACGGTACTGTACTACGTAGTATGCATTTGAAATGGTGGTTGCAGGATTATGGTTGTGTTTGGTGGTTTGGTGTTTGATTAAAGAGTCTGGAAGAAGCCGATTGCCTTGCTGAAGCAGGCCGATGACAGACGAAAAGCAAGATCGGCGGCAGTTTAGAACAGGCCCGGTGAAAGAAATCAGGGCACCTCGCTTGACAGGAATTGTATGGGACCCGCTAGACGTGATTCTTTCACCCTGATAATCCACTGTTGATTGGCTGCGATATGCTCCGGGACCACCACAAGCGAGCACGACGGACTCAAGCAGGTTGAAGGGGGTGGCTATAACGAGCTTGGAAAGATGACCCTGCTGTTGCTGAGACTCCTGAACAACAGGGTCTGGCGTGTTGACCAAAAATGGGGTGAGCGGATTAGAGGTTCAGACCTGGAGTGGAGGCGCAGGTGCGCTAGTCGAGCCCGTTAGAGGAGGTCCCTGCTTTTGGCCCCGATGGTCTCTGATCCCTATGCTTCCCCAGCGACTTGGAAATCGGAGCAATGAGAGCTCGATCTGACTTTCTAGCTCTCGCATCCTCGTCCCAACCTGGTAAATCCTCACTTTCGTGGTTCACCCCTTCGCCGCCTTCGCCTGGTGATGCCCGCCGCGCCCCGGCACTCGGATGCCCTGGGCCTCTCGCTGACGGGCTTCCAGTGACAAAACTCTTTCTGTCGCTGGTGGAGGCGCCCGAATGCCTTCTTCTCCTCTGCACTTCGGCACCTGTCCAATTTTGCAATTTTGCCATTTTGCCATCCAGACTCTAGACTCGCCATCCGCTCTCCTGCTCCAGCTAAAACCTCTTTATTTTTAAGTATCCCCCCAAGGACGGTTTTAGTCCTGTGGCTTGTTTACTATTTTTTCCTCAAAACTTTGAACCAACTCCGAGCTCCTCCACGCTCGGCTCGCATTACGGTTCTTATCACCCACGCCAACCCGCTCACTCCCTCAGGACTCTTTTCCTCCGTGGAACGGCAGTCAGTGGTAGCTTTCTCTTAATTCAAAGCTCCTCCCACCCCCAGTGTCCAGACATCTGCCTTGAGTGCCACCTTGGTGCCACTGCAAGCGATCCTGGTCTGTTCATATATATATATCGACCGTTGGGATACTGAACTCCACCACCTCTTTTCTTCCTCCTACGGTTCTGTTCTGTGAAGCTTCTCCCCTTCGCTTCAAATTATCTCAAGCCTCGATCCACCTCACGACATCCTCGACCTCGTCATTATCATAGCGACACAGCGCATACGACTCCATCATATAATTCGATCGACACTTTGGGCATATTCAAATAATTACACTACTTGGTCAACAATTCGAGCTTTCAAGAGCATTGTTGACTGATTTGTCACAAACTTGAGAATAATTGCGACCCTTTGCGGTGGATACGACGTCTTTCTGCGATCCAAACCTGATTGTGGAGAGGGAGCTCCTCGCCAACCAACAACCAGACATTGCGACTACAAATCGACTTTTTTTCTTTTTGGATAAAAGTCGTTTGACAACTGAATTGGACCAGGGTGTTGGAAATTCTTAAAAAACACTTGATTAAGGGTCTTTTTTCCTTACTGTGAATTTTAGTCAGGTGAGTAACACCCGGTATTTTTCCTATTTGAGACTGTGCAACTCGCATCATCACACATTCGTCATTTGGCGATGAAGCCTTCGATCGATCGATCGCTTGCACCACCACAGCCAATCGCAGCCTGCCTCTTGCTTTGGGAGAACCTTAACACTGCTCATTCCGTCTGTTATTCCATTAAAATGTACGGAGTATTGTGCTAATTGTTGCCTTGACGTCTAGGCTCCCTGCCCGCTGTAAGCTGCTTCCAGGCCTTACGTCAGGATCGTCGGACCCTTGGGTTTTCACCAGAACCCCTTTCAACGACCATTATTCACGACATGCTCATTGCCTCTTACTTCGGGAAATGCTAGATTATTTATCGACATTTCATACAATACCTATATGAAGGACAATGCCACTTAACCAAAATATTCCGCACGGAACGCAGCCGCTACCGTCTTCGTCCAAGACTGGCCACCCGCTCCCCCGACGAGCCTCTCCAGCAAACTCGGTTACTCTTCGTCACCACCGACTAGCTCGCGATGCATCGATCAAGGCTGCCCAGGGTCAGAAGCCCGCTGTCATGGCGACCACAACATCAGCGCCTCGACGCAACTCATCGGGTGACAGCCATGAGACAGGCCACAGCGATCCGAACACCTGGTTTGATCAGTCAAACCAAAATCCCACGGCCACGTTTGATAGCAACGTGATGGAGGGTAAGCATAGCTGTGGTGAAAAGAAGCATGGATAGTGAACTGACTTGACGATAGTCGACCCTCCTTTCTTTCAAAAAGAATCCGACTCTTCAAATGAAGACAAACCCTTCTACAACCATCACCAGCTCGCACCTCCCAAACCCACAACAGCACACAGCAGTAGCGCTGATGATTATCGGAGTGTCATCGATGACCTCACGGTAGAGATCCAAAAGCTTCGCGAGGAACTCAAGCGATATAAGAACACTGGCCCGGGAATGCTTCAAATGGACAAGTTGTTCGAGATCAAGGTTCACGGATTGCCGAAAAAGAAGAAGAGAGAATTGGAAGCAACACTTCGAGATTTTGCTTCTAGTCTCGACGGATCCCCTGATGCATCATCTTCGCAGAACAAAAAGTCCCGTCATGCTACACGCGATAACATGTACTCTGGATCAAAGCATGCTTCTTCTTCTTCAGGTTCCAACTTTCGCCCAGCCGACTCTGCTTACGCCTCAATGTCATCAGGGGCTAAATCAGCAGGAACATCTATGAGCCGCCCCAGCATGGGTTCGCAGGCCAAGTCATCTGAGACGGTCGAGAGTTATCTTCGTGATATTCCCGAAGGTTTATACCCACGACACATGATCATGACGGAGAAAGAGAGAAAGAAGCTTGTTGTCCGTCGACTGGAGCAGTTGTTCACGGGTAAGATCGGCGGCCGCCACGTGGTGAAGAAGCAGTCTGTGCTCCCCAGCGGTAGCTCTGCTGCTTTAGCGCCTGTTGTTGCCGAGACACAGCCAAATCACTCGAGCACATCCAACTTATCTCTTCACGAGCCACCAATGCTACGAACTGGCGACAAAGGAACTACAAGAGAGGCTCGAATTCTTCCCACTCAGCAGCATTCTGGCAACCCTGGCAACAAGAGCCAATCTGCTAACAATGGCTCTGCATCTAATTCCAACGGAGATACTGCCGAGTCTGGTGGGAATGGCAACAGTACCGGCTCGGGTACAAATCCCTCTCCCCCAACAGCAACAACCACCATGCCCGAGCAACGACCTACACGACCCCTTGATTTGGACCCCGATCGTACCCAGGTTCCAGCTGAGAACATGGATTACATCCGCCATCTGGGCTTAGTCCCCCCGGAGTTGCTTGCTGAGCAACACAGCCAAGATGTTCATCCCGACGCTGAGGGATGGGTTTATTTAAACCTACTATGTAGCTTGGCCCAGCTCCATATGATCAACGTCACACCCGACTTTGTTCGCTCTGCCGTTTCGGGCATGAGCACAAAATTTCAGCTTTCGCCCGATGGCCGCAAGATTCGATGGCGAGGTGGAACTGAGGGAACTAAATTCAACAGTGATAGTTCTGGATACAACTCTCAGAAGAGTCCATCTACAGACGACACCGAAGACGGATCGGACAAGAAACGCAAACGTCAGAAGATTGTCCGTTCTAATGGTAATGAGTTCCAATCTGGAGACTCGAGCCAAAACGGTATCAAATTTGACCCTGGGCTTTGCGCTCCATCGGAAAGCTTTCACTACAAGCCTTTGTTCGTGCAACAGGAATCATCCGGTGGTCAGACATCGGCCGATGAGACAGTCTCTTCATTTGGTCCCCCAGAGGAGAGTAACGTTGGCGAGTCAAGATGGGGGTTAAGCGGCTCTGGAGCATCCGGTCGCAAGAAGCGCCGCCACGACGGTGCCATTATCTACTACAGTGGAGCTCCATTCTGTACAGATTTGTCTGGAGATCCCGGCGACAAGACGCCCACTACTCAAATAAGCTCGTCCGGCCAGGTTCACGTGGACAAGGACGATTTTAAGGTCCCCCCATCTCCTCTACAGCGAACAGACTCGGGCTCATTCATGAAATATCGACCATTAGTTGATGGTGGGCTCACGTCGATCGAGGAATCGGCTATGGATATCGACAGCGAGGATCCACCAAGTCTAACTGATGATACTGATGACGTCAGCGAGATTGAGTTGGACTTCACATGGACCGATAATGCGCAATATATGCAGCATCATTCTCTTGAGCCCTGCGGCCTTGGGGGAATTCTGCCAGAGGATCACTTCATGGTTGTTGTGTCTACTAAGAGATGCAAACAAGACGATCTGTCCTTGGTTTCGCAAGTTGGTAGAAAACCCAACGAGACTACAGATGCCGTTGTTCGCCGGTTAGCGACAATGTCAACATCATCGCCTGTATTGGGTGCTTCGAAGTCTTTGCCTATCACGGGTCCCCTTCCCGTCGAGATCGAGTATATGTCCGGCAGCATCAAGCGGCTAACACCGGTTTCGCTACCGCCTCCTGCGATTTTCTTCCCACCATTTAGCTCTACCGAATCCTCAGGAGACTCGGACGACGATTCAGACGGCGACGACTCTGACAGCTTGGAAATGTCTCGGTCATTGAGGGATCTTATGGGCCAACGAGTGGCGCATCGACTCTCAGATGATTATCCTGATGGTGTTGATTTGAGCAGTGGTGATGAAGAGGGTGATGAACCTGATGACTCGCCAAACGGAGACATCTACGGTATCAGCACAGATCCGAAGACATTACCAAACCGGCCCCGAAAGGCTGGCCGTCGTACTAGTAGTGCAGCTGCAGCTGCTAGTACTCCTCGAGTTGTAAGCAAGAGCAACAGCGCAGACCCTGCGCTATCTCACGATGACAGTTCTCTTGCAACTGCTGGTGCCGCCGAGAGCGGATACAGCAGCAGTGATGAAGAGTCCTAAACATACATTCTGATCAATGTATTCATTATATGATATATTCTACGTTTCACGATTTCATTTTGGGGTTACGGGGTTACGGACTTGCAATGGTTTGTGAGAACGGAAGGTAAAAATTTACTTCTTTGCACGCTTTGGTTGCGAATTTCTAGTTTCATGGGAAGGATGCATAACTTTGCATTTAGCTTGGCGTTAAGAGAGAACAAAGATGATGATTCCCTGGGTAATCTTGGCATTAAGATGAAAGGTGGCGGAAGATAACGTCGACCTCAGTACGGGTTTACTTTTTTGGATATGATCAGGAAGAATCATTAGTTTTAGTAGTACGTTAAGATACCAAATTTACAGTTCAAACACTCGTATAATAGACCATTGTTTATCATTGTGACATGTTCTTCGTACTAAAAGGTCATTCAACTACATCTATAGGTAGAAGTTGAATACCAGCGGCAGAAGGAGGTAATCGGGCCCTTAAACAGGACATGAAGCAGGACATTCTATTGAGCTTATGTTGATTAATGGCAGCTACTTTAAAGAAAGCGGAATTATTTGAGTTCGACAAACATAGCGGTACTAATACCTTTGTTTGCTCATGAAGCCGTTTATGATGCGTCACGTGAATGGACACTTAATGTACTTTGTCCATCATCCGTGTCCAGGTAAGCTGACGTGATGCACATCACACCGGCTAGTCCACCATCACGAAAGAGGATGTATCTTACGAAGACACTACGACTGGCTCTTCTCGGGGCTCTCCTGAACGCCTCATGCAGAGCTGAAGCTGTCAACAATGTGGCTATCATTGGTTCGTGCCTCAATTCATGGACAAGACTGGTTCTGGGTCAAGACCCTCCACGCGTTGTACCATCCCTCTTCAAAATGCCTTTTGCCGTTCCTGGCCATATCATATTGCACAGACTAATGAGTTTTATCTAGGCGCTGGTGCTGCAGGATCGTCGGCGGCATTTCATCTACGGAATTATGCCTTTGAAGAGGATCTCGCTGTGAATATCACCGTCTTTGAGAAGACAGACCGCATCGGAGGCCGATCATTGACAGTTTCCGTCTATGATGATCCCTCTCTGCCCATTGAACTTGGTGCATCCATCTTTGTTGGCGCGAATCCCATTCTTGTCAATGCGACCAAATACTTCCAGCTCCCAGTGAGCGAGCCCCATCGACTCGCCAAGGATGACATGACGGCCATATGGGATGGCGTCGACTTCGTTTTCCAGACGACTGAGGGGGCTTGGGGAGGATGGGACTTGGCTAAGATGTTTTGGCGATACGGACTTTCACCGTACAGGGTCAAGAAGGTCGTGGATGCCATGGTCGGGGAATTTTTAACACTCTATGAAGCGCCATACTTCCCTTTCAAGTCGCTTTCTCAAAGAACCCAGCAGACAGGGTTGAACCGAATGACAGGGCTTACGGGAGAGCAGGTTTTGAAGGAAGCTGTAAGTTCACAATGCCGTCCTATGAATCAGCCATGACTAACCCTTTTTAGAACATTGACACTCGTTTCGCCCGCGAGATCTTACAAGTTGGCACACGAGTCAACTATGCCTCCAACTTGGCTCATATCCACGGACTGGAGACTCTGGTTAGTACAAGGCTTGGTCACCAGGGAGCTCTAAAACTAACTGGATGATAGGTCTCACTGGCAACTGATAATGCCATGTCTGTCGAGACAGGTAATTGGCGAATTTTTGAGCAAATGATCTTTGGAAGCAGCGCTGCTGTCCATCGCAACACAACCGTAGCCACGATTGAAAAGTCTCAAAAGAACAAATACGTTATCACAACTAAGGATGTTCACTCAAAGGACAGCACTGCCGAGGAGTATGGTGTTGAGTTCGACAAGGTCATCATCGCCAACCCTTGGCAGTTCAGTGGTATTAAGGCTGGAGAAGGTGTTCTCGATCGCGAAATCGATGAGATTCCCTACACCAAGCTTCATGTCACACTCTTCACATCACCCTTGCAGCTGAGCCCCGAATTCTTTGGTCTGAAGCCTGGAAGTAAGGCACCCGCCACTGTTTACACAACTCTGGGCGAGGATGAGGAATCAAAGCAAGGCGCAGAGGGAGTTGGTCGTACCGGGTTCTTCTCCATCAGCACGTTGAAATACATCGATAACCCCGAGACTGGTCAAAATGAGCGCGTCTATAAGATCTTCTCGCCCAAGCCCATCACCGCCGCATTTCTCACCCGACTTTTGGGCACTGAAGTTCCCGACTCGGTCGTCTCTACAAAGGGAAAGATTGAAGATGACTCCGTTAAGGCCATCTCGTGGTATTACCCACACTCGTTTTACTCTTATCCCATTGAGCTGCCTCGCGTCACTTTTGAGGATCCTGTTATTGGCAAGGGTGTCTACTACACATCTGGCATCGAGAGCTTCATTTCTTGCATGGAAACCAGTGCTTTGATGGGTAAGAATGTGGCCCGGTTGGTTGCTGATAAGTTTGCTGGGGTCTCTCGCCCAGATGACATCTCCGATGAGACTAAAGAGCAGGTAGCCGTGAAGGAAGAGGTGGAGGGTATTCGTGCCCAGGGTGAAGGTGAGCTGTAATCTGTGTGAATATTTGGCTGCTTTCAGTTTGTCAGTTTTGGATCTGCTTGGCATGGTATTGGGACAAATTATCATTCAGGATCTGTATCCGTATTTGGATATGGATGTGGGAGATATGATTGCGGGAAATTGCATAATGCCTTTTTTTGCTTGTTGTTGGATTTATGACCCGTCTAGTATTACCACGCCGTATTTCTTACTGCAGTTATTATATCCATCTTGCTTAAGCTGGACAAAGAATCTAGTTGCTCTAAACCGCTGCAAAAGAGCCTGTATTCTCCATGTACGTACGGATAACTATCCCCAAATCACTAGCCTCAGTGGCGCATGTCAGTTGTGGCGAAAACGACCCCTCCTTCCTCACCCCTCCAACCAAGGTTAAACAAAGTACACAAAGTACACAAAGGAAAAAAGGTGGGAGGCAGCCGCGGTTCTTTCCTTCTACCGCTGTACTCTATCTCACCTGTTCCATATGACGCACTTTGTTACTCTTGCGCACGTTCTAGCTTGATCTTGTCCAAAGCTGTTGGCCCAGTTAGAATCTACCGTTCTTTCCCTTAACGTTGGGTGTCTCAAAGCTACAAGGGACGTAGAATCAAGGTAGCGAACGGGAAGGTGCCTCTGCCTCTGCCTCTTGCCTAACGTTAGTGCTGCCTGTCTGCCTGTGCTGCTGCACTTGCCCTGCTGTCTTATCGTCACGTCACAACTTTTTATTAGTTCGGCGCCGACACCATCGTCGAACTTCCCACTTCTTTCCCTACATCATCTCTTCTTTGGTAATTTGGGGAAATACCTACACTGCGACTTCGTGATTCAGAGCCACCAAAAACAACTACTCAAGTGCCGCATCACTTGTTCCTTCCCTTTATTTTTCTGTCTGTCTCTTTCTGCCTTCAGAGGCCAGGATCAGCATGTTCGCCCTACGAGGAAGTAAGTGGCTGCCCCGCATCATCCCTACCGCCTGCCTCCAACCCAACATACTTCAAGATAAAGACTAGAGCGGCCTGCTTTCAGGTCGCTTTGTTATTCCATTTCTTTCCTTTCTTCTTGCCGCATTTGATCAACTCACCTTGTCCTCTTCGACCGGTAGTATAAAACGCTAACACTGCTCTCCCTTCAGTCGGCAAGCTCATCTTCGGCTCAAGCACGCAAGAGGCCTTGATCGAACTCCCGCAAGGCCAGCTCTATCTCGTTCGACCTTTATCACCCAAGGGCTATTCCGAACTCATCTTTCGAGACTCCGCTATCCGCATCCGTCGCACCAACCAGGAATTCCAGTACCAACTTGTCGTCCAGCGTGTTTTCGAGGAAGGTGAAGCAGAGCTTCTTGCCGAAGAAGAAGGAGAAGACGCTGCCATCGACGCACTTGCTTCTGAGAAGGACGAGAAGACCTTTCTACTCGACGAAGCTCTATCCTTCCGTTTCGAAATACGAGAGAGCGGTGATAAAGTTCTAGCTTGGAAGGATCTCAGCGGTGATACTGGTGACCTCTTCCAGTTTGTTTGCGACTCCTCCACCACCTCCGAACAGGTCCAGCAGTTCGTACGAGTCGCTCAAGAGTGCCAATACGAGCGCAAGTACCGGAAGCCAAACTCTTACGCCACAGAGTCGGACTTACAACAATTCGAATTTGAAGAAGAGGACCCTATCCCCCCTGCAAGCCCTCTTCATAGTCCCACCCTCGCTCGATCCATCGAGTCTGTCGACGAAATGCTGTCCAAGAGTACGGCCAACACCGCTGCCAAGCGGGAGCCTGTCGTAGTTCCCGAGCAGGAGATCCAGGCGCCTGTTCTGACCGGACCAGATGCTGAAAACCCACCTGAGGCTCTAGAGATTTATGCTGCTGTCACAGCAGAGCTCCATGTATTTGACCCTCAACCTGGCCATTTCGCTCTCGTGGACGACACTGTCATTGCCCAGGTCTCAGAGATTGGCAAATGGGAGTACTGGCTTCAGATTGAATCTGGTGACAAGGCGTACTTAGGTACTCCAGTTGTTGCAGACTTCAACCCTGTTTTCGATTTCGAATACCTATCCTTTGTTTTCAACCATTTTAGTGGTGATGGTACCGCGCGATCTTGGCTTCTTCGGTTCAAGGACCAACCAACCCTAGAGAAGTTCCAAGAAGCTATCATGCAAGCTATATGGGAGAGACTCAATGAGACCAAGTGGACAAAGATGCAGGACAAGGAGCGCGAGTATGTTCTCGATGCTTTTGGTGATCTTACTATGGAAGATGCACCCTCCTCCCAGGAAGAGGAGGAAGAAGAGGAGGAAGAACTCGAGGACGATCGTGCCCGAGATGAGGAGTATGACAGTGACGAGGAAAACGATAGCAGCTTTCCCAAGAATGCTGACGGTGAGGTTAATTCTCAGTTGGCGGTTGGCTACAAGCATGATCGCTCTTTTGTTGTCCGTGGTTCCAAGATTGGAGTTTTCAAGCACACGCCTAACAACCACCTTGAATTTTCCACAAACATTTCCAAGGTCACAACCCCTGGCGGCAAACTGATGAACCCGAAGAAAGTCATGCTGCATAGCGAGGATCGCGATCTCATTCTACAGAACGAGATTGATCCTAACAAACTTTATCGCATGGATCTCGAATACGGAAAGGTCGTCGATGAGTGGCATGTCCACGACGATATCCCTGTTGTCACATTTGCCCCTGAGAACAAATTTGCTCAGATGACGTCTGAGCAGACTTTCCTAGGTGTCTCCAACAACGCTCTCTACCGTGTTGATCCTCGTTTGTCTGGCAACAAGCTTGTCGATGCGGACATGAAGCAATACGCCTCGAAGAACGATTTCTCCGCCCTTGCCACAACCGAAAAGGGGTACATCGCTGTCGCCAGCAATAAGGGAGATATTCGCCTCTTTGATCGCCTTGGTATCCGAGCCAAGACCCAGCTCCCTGCTCTCGGTGATCCCATCACTGGTATCGACGTGTCCGCTGATGGCCGATGGATCTTGGGTACCACCAAGAACTACATCCTCCTTGTTGATGCTCAACAAAAGTCCGGCAAGAACGAGGGTAAACTTGGCTTTGAGAAAGCATTCGCAGCGACCGACAAACCACACCCTCGTCGTCTAGCTTTGACCCCTGAGCATGTGGCTCAGTTCTATCATGAGACAGGCAAGCCCGTTGACTTCACTCCTGCGAAATTCAACACTGGAGCCGGCGCCGAGGAGACAAGTATCATCACAGCTACTGGACCTTACATCATCGAGTGGAACTTGAAGCGCATCCTTCGCGGCATGAAGGCTGCTTACAAGATCAAGCGTTACGAAGAAGAAGTCAAGGCTGATGATTTCAAATACGGATCTGACAAGAACGTCATCGTTGCCTTGCCCAACGAGGTGAATATGGTTGCGAAACAGAGCTTGCGAAAGCCTACTCGCGAAAGTATCATTGGCAATGTTAGACTGAGTGATTCTCGCCGAGGCTCAGGTCGCATTGGAACCCATGACAGCGGCCGATACAAGTTGGGCAAGGATGACATTGTCAACGCACCCTACTAAATGGATATCGAGAGTCCAAAGGGTCAGTGACTCGAGACAAGAAAAGGATATCGGAAATGATATGGTTTCGTAATGAGATCCGATCAAAGGAGTTTTGGTGGACTTTGGAATTTGTAGGGCAAGGGTTACACACCTTTATGCTTTTTGTTTAGATACCAGCTGCTGATGCATCTGCGTCGCATAACTCAATTTTACCTTCTTCATATGTGCTTCAACTACTTCAACATTCTCGCCTTGAAACATGTCTGAGGAACTGGGTAAATGGAAACTTGAAATTCGGACTACAAATATGCTGGTGTGAGCGTAAAGTAAGAAGTACTAAATAGAAACGAGACGGCCATCAAGATTTATCTTATTAACCTTAGAATCAGGCTTGTCTCTAAGCCACTCTATCTGGCCTCAAATGCATAACATGTACATAGCTGCCGGCCCAGTAGCCGTTATCAAATTTCTACAACATTCAAATACCGGTTGCTTATCCTTGATTTGAATAAATATTTTTCATACTCCGTACTGAATGCAAACACTTTAACTAAGCACAGACCTAGGCAAATTCATCTAAGGCTACTTTCCTTTGTGATCACCTATGTCTGTAGCTGAGGGTGAACAAAGCCTTCTCTCCATTCTGTTTAATGATATGCCTTAAAATACCTGCTTGTATCAGAATTTACAAAGCGCCTTTGCTTGCCTCGTATTTTCTACCTTACATCATAAACTCGTGCACCTCTTTATTGTGGAACTTTGCGCTGAGATATCAATTTTATCTTATCGATAAGCCTGTCAAAGCAAAGCTAGGAATTTTTCGAGAACCAATGCCGCATCGCGATCACCACGTACAGCCATCAACTGCACGCGCAACGCGCATATCTTGTCGCAATCATGGAGCAATCTCAGGATTTCAAATCGCTTCAGGACAACATTCAGAAGTCACTTGTCTCGACAATCAAGACCGTGAATCGCATTGCCGCCGAAGATCTGAGCTTCCAGCGTACAGTCAACCCTAACGTTGCCCAACAACTCGAAGATCGAACATCGCGAATCCTCGAACTTTCTACACGGCTACTACAGTCTGCTGGAAAGGCATGCAGCGTCAAGGCACCCAAGCTTGAGGATGTAGAGGACATCGAGATGAACTGGAGAGGCGTGGTTGATGTGGTTGATTCTTCTCTCGAAAAAGCCGACACAGCGTTGGATGAGTATACAGGGCTTGTCAAGAGAAAGGAGCCCCCAGTATCTGATTCTGTATGTCAGCTACCCTATTATACAACTGGCTTAGCTAACCTCTCAACAGGCGAACAAGCCTAAGAAACCTAAATCAACAAACAAGGTCATCCGAAACGCCAACATCTCCAAGCCTCAACTCCTTTTCGAACGAAAGCCCGACAATTTCGCCCCTCCACCATGGAAGCCAATTCTTACATCGAAACCGAATGCCAAGCTGTCTCTGGAAGAAAGTCTCAATGTGATGCCCAACGAAAATGGCACCCCGCAGTATGTCCCCAATACTTCTATTCGCTTCTTCGCCCTGATTTTGGGTAGAAGTAGTAGTTCGTTCTGAAGCCGGCCGCTAACTTGCACTTTTTAGATACCAACATCCCTATGAACACGAGATTGTCCGCATGACATACCCGAAGCGAGTTCTCAAAGAAGCTGATCCCGTCATGTATCAACCCGTGGAAACAACCGAGGCAACCTTCATCAATACCTACGAGGGCGTTCTAGAGATGCTCGAGGAACTGAGAGAGGCAAAGGAGATCGCAGTGGATCTGGAGCATCACGACTTCAGAACCTATGTCGGACTTGTGTCCCTTATGCAGATCAGCACACGAGAGAAGGATTGGATCGTGGATACTCTACAGCCTTGGCGCCACAAGCTCGAGGTCTTGAATGAAGTCTTTACTAATCCCAAGATTGTCAAGGTATGTTCGGCAAAGTTTAATCTCGAAATATCCCAACTAACATAAACAGGTCTTCCATGGTGCGTACATGGACATGGTCTGGCTGCAGCGAGATTTAGGACTTTACGTGAATGGCCTTTTCGATACCTTCTTTGCCTGCGAGCAACTTCACTACCCAGCCAAGAGTTTGGCCTATCTGCTGTCCAAGTTTGTCGACTTTGACGCAGACAAGCAATACCAGTTGGCAGACTGGAGAATACGGCCACTGCCCGAGGAGATGATGTACTATGCTCGATCCGATACTCACTACCTACTCTACATTTACGATCGAGTACGAAACGACCTCATTGCCGCCTCTGACAAAACCAACCTCGACAAGGACTACATAGGTCGAGCACTTGAGAAATCCAGAGAGCAATCACTTTCTCGCTACGAACATCCTGGTTACGACGAAGAGACTGGCGAAGGGTCTCGCGGTTGGTATGGGTACGTTTTCAAGAATTCGCACCTGGCCTTCAATAGTGAGCAGTTTGCCGTTTTCAGAGCTTTATGGAAGTGGAGAGACAACACAGCGAGGAAGGAGGATGAGAGCACCAACTATGTTCTCAGTACCAGAGATATTGCAGAAATCGCCCGAATCAACCCGCCTGATGCAAAAGCTCTTCATAGCTTACTGCCTTTGAACGCGTCCCTAGCAAGACCCCGGTTCAACGAGATCTGGGGACAGATCAAAGAGACCAAGGCTAAGGGCGGTCCCAGCTTACTTCATTTCTTCACTTCAATGGCGCCGGACAGTATAGGAAAATATGGCATTCCTATGGCAGCCAGGAAGACGACAAAGTTACCAGACCTTGATGGAGAGGTCACGGTCAGTAGGCTGACCCGGTCGCAGTTATTTGGCGATATGCCAATCAGTTCTCAGTGGGATCTTCCGACTCGACCGGCCGAAACCGATGAGGATCTCATCCCTTTTCCTTGGCAGAAGTTCGTACAACAAGGCTCGATTGAGGGAGACGTTCAACACGATACAGCCGCCGAATCGGTCGTCGTTTCTGAACAGCCCAAGGATGTGGCGAGTGCAGCTGATAATGCTGAAGTTGAAGAGGATGATGCGGAGTTCACGTTGAAGAAGGGTCAGAAGCGAAAGTCGCAGGCGTTGGAAGAGTCCGACTCAAGTGAGGAAGACTCAGAATCAGACAGTGATGAAGAAATGCAGGAAAGCAACGGTGTTCTTTCCATCGAAGACGAGACCGACCGAGTAGCATCAAGGAATGCTCGCCGCAAGCAGCGCAAGGCGGAAGAGAAAAAGGCTGAGCAGGAGCGGCTTGAACAACAAGAAGCCAAGAAGGCTCGAAAAGCTCAGAAGAAACAGAAGAAGCAGGGTGACCAGGAAAAGGTCAAGAAGTTTGACGCAGTACCATTTGACTACAGCAAAGCTGCGTCAGTGCTGAACCCGACCAAGGAACAAAAGAGTGCCGCGGACGCGAAGCCAAAGAAGAAGTTTTTCGACCCCTACTCTAAGGCTTCGGACACGACTGTCAAGGGAGCGCGAAAGGCACCTCCGATCAAGGGAGAGCGAAGTGCAACGTTTAAGCAGTGAGGTTAGGACGTTGCTGATGGATGATGCACCGGGTAACCATGGCGAAACCAGGAGTTCTGGGGTATAGACTACGGCATGGGATAGTCATTCAATCAATAGCTTAATATTCATGTCTATTACTGCTAATTACTGTCGTTATTTTGGTGAATGTACGTAAGAAATCTAGATGATACAAAACTGTGAGAGATAAGTAAATGGTGGCTACCTTTCAGTCTCCTAGAGTGACACTATGAGTGATTTGAAGTGTGTATTGATTCACGAAAATGTGAATAAAAAAAATGAAACGAGAGAACACTCAAACCCTTACCTTATGTTTTATGCTATTCGCAATGTAAGGCATTGAGTTTGTCAAAGTCAAGTAAAAGGATGCTGTGGCATGCATGCATCGATGATCAAACACAGTTAATCCTCCGAAGCGCCTACAACCCTAACGAATATTGCATGGATACTAAATGCACGAATAAGGACAGAATGATGGCCATCGAAGCACTCGGGCATAGAAATCGAATGACAGGGCAAGGAGTTGTTCGCTCTGTGCAACCCGAGCAACATCCAATGCCACCTCAGGCTCAGAGACAAGGAAGGAGGAGACGATAATGCTGCTCCACTACGGAAGGGAGGCAAGTCTTACCCGCACCCTAATTACCCCGGATTTTCGACGTTTCCCCGCTTTGAATGTACTTAGAATGCAGTAACTGCCGACCTTGAAGGAAGTAATACACAAGAATTGTCGCGTGATATAGTATGTGAACCATAGAAAATTATATATATAGATTTATACGTCATTCAAGAATTAATAGATTCATAAGCCACTGACTGAAAAAGATCATTGACAGCCTAGAATGCGACTCTTCCCCTTGCGCTTTGACAAATCACAACCGATGGGCGTCCATTTGGGTTTCTGCTGACGGCTTTGGATGGCACCCCAATGTCCAAGGAAACGCGGCGTCGGCGTGGGCGTGGATGGGTGGTAACCGTGGGCATGGCCAATCGCAAGAGATGGGAAGGTGCCATCCAACAGCTGTTCCTGCCAAATGCAGAAGCCTCTGTTCGGGTTGACTGCCTAGACTGCCCAGATTGCCCCCTTAGATCTCTTGCACGGCAGCCACGGCGTTGTCTTCCCCTCACTTTGTGACTCGGATAATCTCACTCTTCCCCTGTGGCATTACTCGAAACTTGGCCCAGATCAATAATAATGGAAGACAACCCACACACAAATTCCATAACTTGTCCTACTCTTTCCTTCCTTTCCTCCCTCTCTTCTCTCCCTTAATCACTTCTCCAAACTCTCGCATACGATCGCGTTTGACTCTTGGTCTCGTCAAAAAACCCATCAAGTCTCACCACATCCCACGCAAAGATACCACACGAAAACGACAACAACGGTCAAATGCCTCTCCCGCACGCCACTGCCGTGTACCCCACGCTCTGCACATCGCTCTCGCCGTGATTCTTAAATCCCCTCGGTGATGTGACACGATGGCTTGGACAAAAGGTGGCGGGTTAACAGGCAAGACCGACAGATCATGTGATTCCAAGTGAGGGGAAAGAGACGGGATGAAACCCAAGATGCGGCCTTCTTCTTCTCTTTGTTCCTCCTCTTTCCCTATTCCTGTTGGCGTTGTTCGGTTCAAGAGATGGGCTCGAGTCGACATTCGGTTGCAGTCTTCGAATCGACTTATGCCCGCAAAACGGCGCCAATGCTCTTAAGGTTGGACAGTGGAGTCGGGTGGACCTTATCTAAACACACGATGGTATATTGAGTGAGTAAAGCGACAACTTGAGAGACGGGTAGTTCCCCCCAAACGCATTGCACCAAGCACGAGACGCGTTCTTCTTGAAAGAGTACAGTATGTATGGCCCTGCTCTCGAATCGGTGTCCAAGTTTTCCTAATTCTCACTCCTTTCTGAAGCCATCACTCCCCTACCTTTCCCGAGTTGAGCAAACTATTCTGGGGCATCTGAGAACACAACCAATCCATGATTCAATGTCCATATCGCTATGCCCAGAACAATGCAGGTCTCCCATCGACACTATCCCATGACCGATGGTAGATATGTGAGCCCTCTCTGATCAACCGGTCGTCTATCAGACATGGACTGTTCACTCGAACCATCCCTCGACATTGATCTCGAAAGCCGTTGGCATACTCTCTTTAACGCATGTTTCTCATTACTTAGCGATTGCTTTTCTGCCGCCCCTCAATCCTTTCCTGGCTTCTTCGACTTCCCATGGGCTTTTTTCTTTTCACGATGTCGATACACCGAATATCTGAGAAGCCTCGAGTCACATGTCGACGTTCACTTGAACATGCTTCGACGTTTAGTTGAAACGGATTGTGTCGACTATCACCAAGCAGCTTGTTCTCGATCGGGGTATTTTGTCGAATATTTTGTTGCCATGGACTTGTTCGTTTCGTTCGCGCAATCGTTAATATGTCGTGTACAAAGTTACACCAATGGAAGCGTTAGCAACACCACCATCAGCTTGGCTTTAATGCTCGAGAGACACATCGAAGTTACCCGACGATACCAGCTGGCCGAATTATCTTGACAATTGGTGACATGGAGTTCGAGCTGGTATTTGTACTTGCTCAACAACAGCAACTACTCCAGATCAGCTCGTTATTATTATCAGGTGGGTTTGTGTTTCTTTACATACCCTCTCAGCAGCTCCACTATCAATCGCTTGGGTCATTGAGTCTTTCTTCTACCCACCTCAACGACTCGCTCATGACGCCCGATTGGTGTATGTAGCACGCTACGGCTAGCAACACGCGCTAAGCAGGGCAAGATTTGCACCGTGTGGAGATTTTCCCATCACGAAGAAACTTCGAACGCAGTGTCATGCCTTGAATCGCAGGCACTCAAGCGCCGAGGGGCAATGCCATGTGTGACAGGCCCCCGGGTCAATTCGGTTAAGTTGGCAAGACGAGTGTCTGCCAGGCTGGGCGGCGTGTTTGCCCAATGCCCCGGCACCGGCCCACGGGAGCTCAGGCATAGCAAATGCCTCATTTTTACAGCAGCTCTCATGCATCAAGCAGAGCTACTCAGAACGATGTCATCGATTGAAAGTCAATTGAAACGTCAGTTGGGACCCTGCTGATAAGATGAAACTGTCGGTTTTGAGATAAGCTTTCATTAAGTGGTGAAGATAAGGAAAACATCCTGATGCATTGGACGAAGCGAGATGAATGAGGCTTTTTATTTTACAAATCGGTCCCTGGGAGGAATTATGCAGAATTTCCCCAACTCTAATCATAGGAGAGTGCCCATGATCAACGTCCTTCCCAGTTCTCTATCCCGTCTATTACAAGACAACCTCCCCTCTATCGTGCAAGCTGGCGACAAGGTCACCCATGTCAAAATTCAAGACACGGCATAATGCCTTACGCTCAGCAGCCTCCTCCGTATCGTTGACCCGATCACTCGGCACGAGTCTACCCAATTGGCCGGGATATAGCTTAAGTCTAAAGTAACGCATGGTTAGTCAACAATCACGCGTGGGTACATGGGCGGCAAGCTTGGGTTGACTTACGAACTTGGCCATGAGGGCAACCATCAGATCGAAAAGACCGATGGCCTCGACGAAAGCGAAACCCAGAATGGCGTAAGAGAAGAGCTGGCCACGGAGGGCAGGGTTGCGGGCAACACCGTTGAGGAGAGCGGCGAAGACAAGACCGATACCAATACCGGCACCGGTAAGACCGATGGCAGCGGCACCCATACCCAGGTTCTTGGAGACCTCAACCATGGCCTGGGCGATCTCGGAGGAGTAGGCACGGCGCTGGACCTGGAAGGCGTTGCGGGTGGTGGCCTGGAGAAGAGTCTGACGCTTCATGGCCTGGAGGGGGCTGGCGCCTTTAATCGATTGTGAGTGAATTGTTCATTGATCGCAATGGCATTGGGCGAGATTCGATCGAGTCGGTTTCGACACCGAGCTCAATTGAGCTCGAAGAAAATTTTTGCCGCATCAAAACTTACCAGAGATGGTTCGCTTGCTGGCAGCAGCGACGTTGGCGCGGACAGCAGGGCGAGCGGCCTTGACGGCCATCTGGGAGGCCAGGCGAGAGGCGAAGACACGAGAAGAGGCCATTGTGATTGATTTGTGAGGGGAGATGGTTGATGGTTTGAAAGAGGGAGAGGCTGATGGGAGGTTTAAAGAAAAGAGATACGGAGCTCAGCACGAGACAGGACGGTAGTGGGAAAAGGAAAAGGGAAGAGAGAAAGCGTCTGGAGCCGGGAAGAAACTGAGGTTAGGTGGGCCCACACGGGTGGATATCATCAGGGGGGGTGAGGATGTCAGCCGGGGCAACGGTGCGACGAAGGGGAACAGCGATGAATCTGGGCGAGACATGTCTACAGGGGAACCAGGTGAGAATGATCATCTTGACACGAACTTCAAGCGAGAAAAACGGCCTGCGAACAATAAAACCAGACGCTTATCGAGCAGCAAAAGGGCACTGAAAAATGATGGGAATGAGGATGATATCACGGGTGCGAATTAGGTTAGGGAATGGATGTCTGCACGGTCTGCTTAGCCGTCGGAGGAAGTCGGGTGGAGTGTGTTGCGACAATGCTGAGCTGTGATTGCTCTGAAAGGACTGGAAGGCTTTCAGGCCTGAGGCTTTTACAGTCGGAGGGCCGCACTTGGCGGTGGGCCATGAATCATGGGCGAAGGGCCACGATGAAGAGCAGCTAGGGGTTGGACCGGCGATGGAACGCGCAACAGTGAGCGAAATCTCGGTACGAAGGAGGGACAAAGCCGGAACAACGAAGACCCCTACCTAAATTACCAACTTCTCAGAGCTGGCAGCGGACAACGACGGCCCTACCGGATTTCCGAGACACTACAATTTACCTACAACCAAGCCTTCAAGATGAACATTTCGGAAAGCAAAGTTTTCTCTTGCTTATTTGAGGCACAAGGACTTGCCTGCAAAGGGCATACGCTTGTCCAGCCAAGGTTAAAAATTGACAGCAGAACTGATATCAAGGCGGCTTGTCCGGCTGGTACCTGGACAAAGGTGATTGCCGAGAGCCGATCTTGATTGGCCAGCTGAGGCGAACCTGTCGACTGCCAGTCTGCCACTGTCACTCTACAGCTAGCAACACTGCAGTCTGCAACACACCTTTCTACGAGGGAATTTGTACAGTGGCAGAGCACAGTACGCAGAGAAGACCTCATGAGCGAATCATCAAAAAGAATTTCCACGTGGGTGCATTGCAGAGAGATGCTTCGAAGCATTGAACAATGAATTCAATATCAAATTGAAGCTGGGAGTATGAGTGAGATTGGAGCAATTGGGACGTGTCAGGACAGACTGTGGCACCCTGCCACCCACTGAAGAAGCTGCAGCAACGCTCCCAGCGGCGAATTGGTGATGAGTTCATCATGCAAGCCAACTGTACCTAAAGTCTGCCGATTCCTATCACAATGAAAATGAAAAAAATCAATGTCTTGACCAGAGTTTTGCAGCAAAAAGCTAAGAATAACACGGTGTTGTCTTTTGAATTGGCCCAAGGAAAAGATTTTCTCAGTCAATCTCAATCTCAATCTCATGTCTCACAGATTTGGGTTTGACCGCCGATAGTGGGACAGTGCGCAAATGGACATGATCAACAGCAGGTGGCTGCCCCAAGGGCCCAAGAGCTCTGATGCGACACAGCCATGTCGGTTGATTGACTGAAATACTTCATCCCAATCCTTTTGCTTTTTTGCCATTGGAAGGATTAAACTTCATGGCAACAGTCCCAACAAGTCATGATTCGTGCTGACGATATTCTGACACAGCTCGTCTTTCCTGCCGGACTGTCGTGTCCTGCGGTTACAGGCCTACAGCACAGCACATTGTGAAGATTCAAAACCGCTGAAGCTCTCAGAAGGGAGCCTTGCAGCCAATTGGCCATGTGTTAATACACAGATCTGACACTGTTCGCAGCCTGGTTAGTGGTTACAGCCTTGCCATAGTGCGCTAAGTTACAATGTGTTTTGGTATCACATCTTGAAACCAGCAGAACCTAGGCTCTCCCCATATTTCACATCGAATCTCGAATCTCGAATCTCGAATCTCCATATTATTCATAGCTGGCGCAGTATGGGGCGACCAGGGCCTCTAGTCTAGTGGTTGGGATTGCTTCTGTTCACCTCAACTCACTGAGGACAAAATAGAGCCAGATTAACGAAAAAGATTCGGCTCAAATGGGCCACCGCTTTTGAGCAAGGGCAAAATCGGAATGGAGATTTAGAAAAGAAAACATTACACGGTGTAAAAATTATCAGCCTGGTCCAGGCTCTTTACCTCTTTGGGAAACCTCGTGGTGTACCGGCATCAGGCAAGGATGGATAAGAAAGGAAAGTCGACAGTAATGGGAAAAGTTCATTGCAAAACAGAGCAATTGACCGTGGTGAAACGTCAAACTGTATACCCAGAAACTCAATTATGAGAAATACGTCACTTCCAAATTGCCCCGATATCAATTTTGGCCTCTTTCCGGTCATCAATACTTGTAACAATTCTGTTCGACCTGGGTCTATCATGATAATTGCTTCCATGATATGCAGGGGCCGAATTGCATGATATAATTCAGTATGAGCCAGCTGCTGGCTCATACCATTGTATTGTACTGTGTTGCCCGGAGTATATGTGATGAGTTCAATAGCTGTCGAGGACACTAGTTCTGGCTCTATATACGTCCGTGGAGTTGAAGTGAGAAATATCATCATAATTTCGAAAAGTTCAACTCATATTCTTTAAGCAAAGGGGGTATCACTGTCGCCGAAGCGTCTAATCTATGTATGCATATCCGTACATGTGCCCACACACCATATCTAGACATCCTCATCACTCTGCATCCTCCTACTCCTCTTCCTCTTCTTCCTCCTCTTCTTCCCCTGTCTCTGGTGCCTTGATCGCATAGCCTTCTACGAACCCGGCCGGGTCACACATATGCTCCAGGCTGATCCGGTTCTCGGCCACATATCGACGGACTGCTTGCTTGTCTACCCGCACTCGCGGCACCATCTTGACCACTGTGATCACGTCTTCCCTAGCGACTCCATCAGTAGCAGGTGAAGTTCTTGTCGTCTCTTCGCCCTTCTTCTCCTCTGTCTCCGTCTCGGTGACAGGTTTCTCCTCAGGCTTGCTGGGGCCTAAACCTAGCTCTTGGACGATGCCCATGTCTCGCAGCACTTGCAAACAATCTTCAGGGAGAATCCACGTCGCATTACTGCAGTCATTGAGATCCACTAGAACCTCGTTTTCAGCGCTCTTTGCATCCATATCGATCCCTAGCAACCATCTTGCTATCTCACCGGCCCAGTAACGCTTGTAACCCTTCTTGCCAAGATCAGAAATGGGCTTTTCTGGGCCGCCCAGGATGCCTTCCCGTCGGGAGATCTCATACGAAGCACCCATGAGCAAAGCACCAAGGCCCTTTCTTTGCCACGGGGGAAATACAAGAATACAGGCGAGATTGTTGTTATCCCATGACATTTTCTCCTTGGAGAAGAATCCAGTTATCCGAGGTGCTTGAGGTTCAGCTTCGGCCGAAGTGTTTGACGGCCGGGCTGGAGGCGTGTAGACCAGTAGGAAGTAGTTGAAGCCTGAAACATCGAAGAACACGGATTTGTTGTCGAGAAAGAGTTTTGCAAAGAGCGACAGGTTCTGGCAAAAAAGCTGAAAGTAATGTCAGTGTTACGGCTCTCGGTATCGTATCATGTAGACTTGGACTTACCCCGTCCTTCTCACCATCCACTTCCCAGATACTCCATTCTCCTTCATCTTGCACAATCTCCTCAACGTATCGAATATTCCCCTCCCCCTTTCGTCTCTTGGGTCCAGAGGCTTTGGTATCGTGCGGTACAAGGATCTTTCTGCGCCCGCGTGGATGCACGTAAACCTTGCGCCCAGGTATTTGGGTCTTCCGCTCACAGACATGGACGTGATGACACCAGGCCAGCAGCTCCTTTGAATATTTAAAGCAGCTGGGACAAACGTAGAGACGATCAACCACAGGATGGTGCTCGCGATCCCGTCGAGATGACGATTTTCCGCCTGTAGTTTGATCTTTGGCACCTGCTTCTTTACTACCCATCTTTGCTGGGTTACCCGATGATTCACCCAGCACTTCTTTGCCGTAGTAAGAAGGATACCAAGTACTGAAGCACATATTACCCAACACAACTTTATCGATGTTGCGGTCGGCTCGTAAAGGCGGGCGTACAGATGGGGCCATTGGAGGTTTCGGTGGGTGAACTGGTGTGACCGTTGGGGGTGGCAGTCGCTCGAGTATACGTGGTGGCTGCGCCGTAGGGCCATAGGGTCGAACGAGAGCTGAAGCCCGCTGTAACGAGTTTGCATGCGACTGAGGTACATGATATGTAATCTCGGGCGCAACAAGGTCTGAAGGCGGGCGACCAGCGGCGGTAGGTCGAGGTGGGGGAATGGCTGTCATGGTTACTGGAGGCCGTATCGCTGGACCTGGCTGTTCAAGCGGAGCCCATCGCAATACAGGAGGAGAGGTTTGCGATTGCGCCTTGTTTGGAGCAATGGTAGTGGGTTGCGGTAGAGGTTTGGCACGCCCGTTCAATGCACGGCTGCGCTTCTGCTCGGGAGAAGATTTCGGTTTGAGAGAAGTCGACGTTGAAGTTGGTATTGTAGGCGGCGGTACAGCAGTTTCGGTGCGCGGTAGTTGCAACGGCTGTGACCCTGGTGATATTGGTGCTGACGCTGCTGCTGGTGTCGGCGGTAGAACCGGGGTTTGACGCGTCGCCCTACGCGCTGTGGGTTTGGGTTGAGGATCGGAAGAGGTCGGTTTGGATGTGGGTGCGGATACAGAAGAGGACTCGGATTCGGCAGGATCTTGATCTGGTCGCTTGCGCTTTTGAGGCATCACTGTGCGACCCTCGCCTCGGTGTAGAAAGCAAAGTATTGGTCAAGCAAGACTTGGGTCGAGTTGAGTGAGTGGTGGGGATGCTCTCTATTGTAAGTCGATGCGCCTAAGTTGTAAGTTAAGTGTATCGGGGGCGCGGTTTTCGGTGTGGCTTCGGTTTCGACACGGGCGGAGATTAAAAATATTAAATTGTGTCAGGACAAATGAAGGTTATTTAGATTTAGGTTTTGGTATATGACAAGATTAATTCAAGTGTAAAGTCACGTCTTGCTATCAGGTCAATTCGCAGTTGCAGCTGGTGCAATGGGACGCTATCACGTGCTGATATCACTGGCAGTTAACTTACATCTCAGGCCATGGTCATGAACAATACACACTTAGACAAACAGAGTCGTCGGTGGATATATCGTACGAAATCGCCAGTAGGAAAACACAACGTCACGATGTTCAAGTCTAGATTTTAACACACTGGTTTTCAATTTTGGTTACTAGTGATCCGTATACTACTAGCAAAAGCATCCTATCTCGAACAATCTGACAGATTCGTCAAGTCACGCAACCAGGTGACAAAGTCAGTGAGCAAGCACTCCTCTCAGTCTCCTTGCTACACCGTATGCCTCTCTCAGCTCAGTCTCGACGCAAAGAGCAGGTTGGCGCATGAGCAGCCATGACACGGTCAAGAGTCTCATCGCCCTCCTCCCAATTCTTGATCAGAGTCAGGAGTCGACGACGCGCAAGCCCAGCATCGCGATTGCGATACACGCTGTCAATCTTGCGTACATCGGTCTTGTCGCTGACGAGCCAGCGCCTCTCCTCCTCCATGAACATATTGAACGACGTATCCTCGCCATAGCGGGCTTTGACGTTGGCAGTAAGGTGGTCCTGAACAGCCTTGTTCATCTCAATCTGAGGCTTGGTCTGCTCAGCTGGGTTGGCAAAGTGTTTGTCAACTGTGGGCTTAAAGGTTGCCGGCTTGAGGGTTGGATCCGGCAGAACTGAGTAGGCCGAGTAGTACACAAGCGTGGGGTTCTTGAGTACTGTCTCCGAGATGTTCTTGAGCGCTGGAGGTGTAATGGGCATGTGTCCAAAATTTACGTAAGCCAGACGGCTCTGAGTTTGGATCAGGTGTTGGATGGCGGGCACAGCATCGTCCTCGATGTAGTTGTAGGCCTGTCCGAGATCCTGAGTGGCATAGGCCTGGCCCAGGTCAAACACTTCAAGGGTCGCATGACCGGCAACAGCCTTGCAGAGCCCAATGGCACCTTTGGTGCTGACTCCAATCGACTGTAAGAGCAATCGAGTCAGATACGGTGCCTTGGGTAGTGCCTGAGCAAGAGCTGCTGCGCCATCATCGCCCAGTGGGTTCGATGATAGGTAGAGTGAGGTTAAGCCGCAGTGCGGCGACAGGAGGAACTTTCCAATGGCCGTGGCGCCCTCTGTTGAGATACCGTTTCCGTTGAGATAGATGTGCTTCAGGGGAAGTGTCACACCCTCGGGCATATTGTGGTCAGCCAAGCGGTTGAAGAGGTCCGCAACTCCTCGGTCACCAAGTTGTGTCTGGTCGAGATCCAGAGTTCGCAAGTTCTTGACTCCAGTGATGAGGCGGTATACGTCCTCGGAAGCGCCTGCACCAAGTGGATTGCGCTTCAGCCAGACATTGGTGATGGCCTCCGACTTGACCATAGCATCAGCGAGCTCCTTCAGACCCGGCCCATTGATGCAATTTCCAGCAAGGTACCAAGTGTCGATCCGGTTAGGGAGGTCGTTGATGAAGTTGGCAATCTCATGGGCTCCAACAGGGCCGATGATATTATTGCCCAGAAGGAAATGCTGAACGAAGTAATTGGATCGAAGTGAATCCATCAGTTTGCCGATATGGTCGGGGCCGACGACCATTTTGCAAAGATCCATGCGACCATCCTCGTACACAACACCTTTACGGAACTCAGCGCCTTTGACGCCGTAGTAAGGCTCGCCTCGTCCACCGTCCAGCTCGAAACCCTTCTCATCACCGTTCAACTCGAAAGTGCCACCCTCCTCGAGATGGGTCAGGAAAGGGGAAAGGTCGGCCTCGTGGGCAATTTCGACAGGCATAGGGATAGCTGGCACGCCATTGAGAGAGATGGGGTGCTTGGCAGGGTTCCAGACGCCCTGAGATAGGATGCGTGAAGCCCAGATAGGTGCCTGGACACCAGGTGCGGCACCGCCAGAGAGGCCTTTGGTGGTGTGACCATTGCGAATAGTGGCCTGCAGCATATCATATCGTCGCTGCAACGCGGCCCAGGCACGAAGACGCACACGGTCTGCCTCAAAGCGGATGATGGCAGTCAAGGAACCATCGTGCACAGGGTAAAGTAACGGAGCAATAGCTACGGCAAGGTTATGACGAGCAGATTTGCGTCGAGGGAGGTCATGAAGGGCATCATCGATACGATGCTTGTCCAGCGGCAGAGCCGTGATCTCATCTGCGGTAAGAGGATGAGACGGTTTGAACTCGGGCATGTGAAGGTCAAGGTCGACCAGGCTCTTGCGGCAGAGGGTGGCAAGATTAATAGCCTCGTCCATGTTTATCACATCGTTGTGTTTGGTTGATGATGATTGCGTGGCTTGTTGATGCAAGATAGAAAGTGAGGGCGGCCCAATAGGCTGCAGCGTTGTAGCGGTAGCCATTTCAAAGGTAGCGAGTTTAGATGAATTTCAATTCAATTCGGAGACTCGCAGCAGGTTCCAAGTTGTTTCGTGTGGGAGGGTGAAGAAGGTCTCTTCGTACGGCACGAGTCGATACTTATATATCTGGTCGAAGATATATTAGACTTAACCTCAGCCTTACATGTGGATACCAGTCATTCTGCAGCAAGCTTGCAAGGGGTCTTGCAGCCTGTCAATATTGTGTCAAGCGCAGGGCGTACATAAACCTTCCTGTTCGTAACTTTGACACGGAGTGACTCAAACTTCAAGCTTCGATCATGTTGCCCGGGGGTGGCGCTGGAGCTTCCATTGGCTTCTGTCGGATTTGGATTTGGGAGGAGAGCCTGAGTTTAACCTACAGGAAGTGTTAATATTGCTGCGGTCTGAATTGCCGAGGCCATTTTGCTACGTACGACGAACTTGTAAAGCCCGTCCGTACAAGAAACATGGTAGCTATACCTGAGCACATGAGTAAGTCACGTTGGATATTCCATTGAGATGTAGACAGTACTTTACTCAAAAACTGCCTTGCCCCACTGCAATATAAATCAATCGATCTCAGGCCAGTCAATAGTCCTTCATAGGCTCATATAGAGGCTGTGCACACTTCGCGCTGATGTTGTTGATGATACAAGTGGAGATTGAAGATGTAAGATCATGGATGCGTGTAAGGCAGTCGCATCCATGACCCACACTTGTCGATGCAAGGGCGTAAGGCAAGATCAACCTTCCAAACGACATGTCTTACTAAATCTATTACGAGTATTTTGTTTCGACATGGCTGTTTTTGGCCATATCGGACACAAGAACATTATATGCTGACTAAGTATGGAGTTTGTTCGGCGAGAATGTATCACACATGGAACTTGTTAGCATTCATGGCTTCTTTAGCTTTATTATGCCACTTAAATAAGGGTGCCGAAGACCAAGGAAGAATAACTACGTACAAGAGTATATGAAGAAAGATAGAGTAAGAATAAGATAAGCATTAAGTTTAAAACAAAAAGCAAGTCTCGGAAACACCAAGACATGTCAAAAATAGCAACATGAGGAACACCGGATTTGAACCGATAACCTTCAGGAATCCCCGAGATATGCTGTTGGACAGCTCACTGGAATCTGACGCGCTACCGTTGCGCCAGCTCCCCAAGTTCGATGGCTTTCTGCCTCGGAGAAAGAGCAGATATTGTCGCAGCGGGGACAGATCCTTGGAAAGAAAAGAAAAAAGAGGAGATGGAAGAGGAAGAAAAAATAACTCAAGTTCAGAATGTAAAAAGAGCAAAAGAAATGTGAGGAACACCGGATTTGAACCGATAGCCTTCAGGAATCACCGACGAATACTGCTGAGATCAGCAGATCACTGGAATCTGACGCGCTACCGTTGCGCCAGCTCCCCACTGGTGGAAGGGAACACAAATATTACGCATTATATAGATGCGCAGCCAGTAATTCCTTTCTCCTGGACAATCACTCCAAGCATATCAGATCCACGTCCAGTTCCTTGGGACTTGTTATTCTCTACTGAATCTCATATACATCACCTATCTTTACCACTAACTGTCAAACGTGTGCGCCTTCTTACAATCGATTCGGTAATCCTTGTCGTTTACTTACGGTGTGACCTAGGTGGGGTTATGCTTTCTTTACTCGAACTTCCATATAATCTCACTTACATGAACTTTGTTGTTCCATATCTAGTAGTGGCATTATGCTAGAGGCACATTGGTACCTGATTTCTTCTGCAAACGCTAGATATCTGAGCCTTGGTTTAGTACGTATGTTAGCCGCATTATCGTCTTGTGCCACACAGACATACCGACGGCCTAGTATAAAGAGTTCATTGTGTCAAGCACAACATCAAAGCCCCACGAGCTGCGGTGTATAGAGTTATTTGTTCTAATATCAAATGCGTCATGTAGTCTGTCCGGCACTATCCAGATTCCTCTTGGAGAATTTGCATGCTGGTTCCATGGTTGCACTGGGGTAGTAACAGATCACCAAGTCCGCTGGGCCTCTGAGAGTAGCCGATCTCACAGCAATCGCGGCGAGCCAGAACTGACAGGCAAACCCATGGACACTGTAAAGCCCGTGAAAACTTTGAGCATATCTGTGTCGATAGTCATTCAGCCATCCAACAAGACTGTACATAACCCACGGACAGACACTGTGGCAACCACAGCCACTGGAGCCAATCTCCAGTCCCAGGCTATCCTAGTCCATTGACTCCATGCTCGACACAACCTCACGTTCGGGATAATGATTGAATGCGGCGAGACTTTGCGAGGAAATATTGAATGCTCATTGGGGAAGTGATGAATCTCTGTGATCTGGGTTCTTTTAGTGGTCGTGTGAAAAGCTGGGCGAGCAATGTTTGGCTTTACGAGAGCGGATGTGTAGGACACGTATTTTACCAGCATATATCTGAATTTCAACGTCGCACTACTCAAGAAATATGCACAAATAAAACATCATAAACAAACATCACTGAATTATGTCTACGGGCAAGGAATATTGAATACATAGACTTGAAAAATAACAATTGATGTCGACGTAGGGTAACCTCTAAACCTTGGGTTCGCAAGGTCCCATCGCTAGCATCGGTAGGTGCCCTGCTAGCCTGGCTGAGTGCCCACTACCAACCACCTGCAGAAAATGCTATGGAGCACGGGCGTAGAAAAAAACTCTGCTTAGTAACCCCGAACTTGACCCCGAGGCCCCACTCTCCCAAACTTCCAACACCTATATAAACTCGAACTTCTCCCGATCTATTTTTCTTTTGCTCCTTAGATCAAAAAGCATTTTTTTAATGTTTTCTGAGCCGCCACGACCTTCACCCGACCTTTGGGTCACCTCCCACGGTGTCGCGTTGCCTTTCCCATTGCGGGAAACGCTCAGTAGATTAAAACCCTTGGATATAGGAAATTCTCCGTCAGGTCGTTGTTTCGCAACGATGTCTGTAGGCGGTGTAATGCCAAGAAGGGGGGACATTTCATCATCCTGAATATGGATTTTGGTAGTAAAATTCGTGTGCGACTGGTTTAAGACCGGAAGTGGTGATATGCGTCAATGTCTGCGGCTTGAGGCTTTTGACAGGTAACTGCCGATCGTACATTGTTGAAATTTTCAGCCTGTTCTCCTGATGCTCGTTGCGCGTGTCTACTTGTCAGCTTTTGCTCCATGCGGTTCCTGACAACCCTGATGCCGTCGTGCCCCATGTTGATCAAGATCTTAGCGAGCTTTTCCTTCACATGAAGTTAAGCTCATGAGGCTCTAAGATTTTCGCATTTGACTGAGATAGCCGGTAGTCCGTCATCCCCGGTTAGCGCCTGTCACGTCACTTTTGAGTATCGCATGGTGTAAAACAGCTTCACGATCGATAAATTCAACGTCAAAACACGTGAATCATAAGTTCATTACGGTGTTGCTAGAAGTCCTATCGTACAGCGCCAAAACACAAGCACACGAGTCTCCATTACTCGTCGTTGGGAGAGGCACCCAAGATGCCGTCAACACCCTGGCTTCTGTGCTGATCCCTCACAAAGTCCTCAATCTTGTCATCGTGATGGGGTCGCTCGGGAGGTCCTGAAGGCTTATCCTCCTCCTTGGGAGGGCTTTGACGAGCGGGCAGGATCTTGGCTGCAGCGGGGACATATTCTGTGACTGAACGAATGTTAGCATTGATTATGTTATTACAATGATGCAGACAGGACAGTGCATACTCTTCTCGACAATGGGATTTGGCTTCTGGTTCTCCATGTCGCGGGTGGTGTCCGCAGCCTTGTCAAGCTGTCGCTTGAAGGTCTCCTCTTGAACGCTGTTGTCTTGAGAAGTCATCTTGGCGTTTGTTTCCTGTTCTTTCACTTTTTGCTTGGGGTACGGGTCGTGATTCCAGATGAAGGATGATGCTCCGATTAAGATCTATGACAAGAAAGATAAAAGATAAAAGAGGCAGGTAAATCGTCTTATCCCTGGCATCCAACTACCGTGTTTTCCTTGTTCTTTGTATCCCCGGTATTGGCATACGCAATGGCGCAAAACTCCCCTCCCAGAGCAGAGCCATCCCTGTGAAACATGCTGTAGCGCATCTCGTGGGTGACGTCAAGTCACAGACGGCGGGGTCGCTCCGATAAGGCCCGATAACAACCAAAACTCTATCTTATCGGACCGTTCTGATGGGCTGACTATCATCCAACAATACTTTTGTTTGCCTAGAGTCATTAAATCAGGAACAAAACTTTGACGCCGTACCCTTTTTCTTTGTTTTCACATCACATTCAGGTACGAGTTCAACTTCATAGAACATTGCAAGTGCAGCAAAGATGGCGCCAATTCCTATCACCATTGTCACGGGCTTCCTGGGCTCAGGCAAAACCACGCTCATCCTCAACCTGATCCCTCAACTCCGCGCCCAGAACCCAGACTACAAACTCGCTCTTCTCAAGAACGAATTCGGTGATCTCGCAGTAGATTCACAACTAGCCGCAAACTCCGCCATCTCAGGTGTTCAGGAGCTCCTCAACGGCTGCATCTGCTGCAACCTCGTCGGCCAACTAGGCCCCGCGCTCAAAGAACTCGAAGACACCGTTACTCCCGATCGAATCGTTATCGAGACTAGCGGCTCTGCTTTCCCCGCGACCCTCGCCCTCGAAGTAAACCGCCTTGCGCGCGAGTCCGGAAAATACGTCCTCGACGGTGTGATCAGTGTTATCGATGTCGAGAATTGGAAGGGCTACGAGGATACGAGCTACACAGCCCGCATCCAAGCGCGATATACCGATCTGATTGTCTTCAACAAGTGGGAGAATGTCAGCATGCTACGGTACGACGAATGTCTCGACAGAGTCGGCGATTTGGAGGTGGATGTTGCCAAGGTCAAGAGCGACAAGGGCAAGGTGTCAATAGACCTGGTTTTTGGCGTTGACGGAGGCCTTGCGCAAAAGTTGACAGACGACGACGTTGAAAAGACAAACGGACACAGCCATGACCACTCCAACGGCACATCAAACGGTCATTCCCATAACCACCAGAGTGAAGTTGAAGTCCTCTCAGTCGTTCTCAAAGCCGATCCCTCAGCGCGCATCTCGACAGAAAAGCTTCTCGCCTTCCTCTCCTCCGCACCCAAAGACGAAGCCTATCGCATAAAGGCCCTTGTGTCGCTATCATCTACGCCCACAAACTCGGATCCGGACGTCCCCAAGCCAGAGCCCAGTGCATCAGGCCGATATATCCTTAACTGGGCGTTTGGCCGCTGGACATTTACACCTGTTGCGAAAGCACTACAGGAGCATGACTCGAGCAGCGATGTCACATTACGCATGACGATAATTTTTGCGCGCTACGAGAGCAACAAGTGGAAGAAGAGGCTCGAAGCCGGAGGTCTGATAGAGCTTGAGAGCGGAGATTCAAGTGAATTGACCGTCACGAAGATTCTATAGAGTGGAAAATAGATATGTGACCAAGTAGATTTACATTAACTAGATGGGAAAAATATCACGAAGAGATGAAAGAGATGGTTATGATGAAACATAGACTCATGATTGAAAAAGACGCTTGTCGCTATCTGACCAGGATATAGAAAAAAGACAACCCGCTCCCAAATTCTTGAATACACACAAAATACAATCTTTTTACAGGGAACTCCTCTTGTACATCGTCTTAGATCCATCCAGGGCCTGGGCAGACAGGACTTGCAATGGCGTGCACATCAGGCGCTGGCCCTTTCGTTGCACGCTGTCTCTGCCCAGGATTGAAATTTTGCTCATCGAAGTAATAATCCGCCCAATCATCTTCATAGACATCGGCCTCGGGACTCTTGGGTTTGATCATCCACGGATCGTCGAATGCAGGGCTGTCGTCAGCCTTGGCTCTAGTTTCAACCTGTTCTTTAAACAGCTTGAACACCTCTGGTGTTGGGAGCGCTGTCATAGGTGTTGGGGGTACAGAAGGACCGCTAGCAACCGTCATGATTGTCTCAGCTGGGCTGCTGCAAGATGATCTTGGTGAAGCTGGTGGTGAGAGCTGGTTTGCTTCAGGGTTGGAAGTGAGCGAGGTGGAAGGACGATGAAGCTTTGCGATACCGTCGAGAGATTGAGGGATCAATGGAGGTGGACGGTTGTACTTCTTGATTGTTGGCTTATGGTGAAGGCGAGAGAAGTTGGGGCTGATCTCGACTGGACTGGCAGGCATAGAATCGTTGTCGCAGCTGGAGCAGAGCCCAGATCTTTCGGCAATTCCGTGATGACACCCACGACACATAGGGTCTGAAACGCTGTCTTGTCGTACATGGACTTGCGTAGAGGTTGATGAGTGAACAGGAGAGTTGAGGGCATCTGTAGTAACCTTTGAGGGTCGGCGCACGACGACTGTTTGGGCAGACGGCCTGCGCTTCTGAGAGTCTTGTGAGGATCGACGAATAGCGACCATTTGTACAGATTGCTTTCTTCTAGGCCAACCTGACGCTGAAGCATCGCTGGGCCGAGGCGATGAGAGTGGTGAGTGTCCGGGGGTAGAGAGGTTATCGACTCGCTCAAGTCTTATGGTCTTGGCTTCGCTGACGACCGCGGGCTGAGGAGAAGGCCCTCTAGCAAGATGTAATTCCTCTCCGATGAGTATACTGTTGCGAATAGGCACCGAAGTCTCTGGCACTCGCAGTGTATCTTGTGTTGTAGCTGCGAGCTCTTTGGTATCGACTTTTTCCAACGGACATGGCTCCTCCTCGGCGGGTGTAAGTGGCCCAAAAGCTGATCGAAAGGGTCCATTGAAAGGTCCAAATGTCAACCTCAACGGCTGCTGTGCTCGAGGTTGCTGCAATCGTAGGGTTTCTGTCTTTAGTTGCTCTATCTGAAGTGTCTGAAGTTCTGACTCTTCTGATACCACAGGTGATTGTTGCGCGGGCTTTGGCACTGGAGATAATTGTTTATGAGGTGGATGTTCATGTCGCCCGTACGTTTGGTCAGCAAGAGAGGCTTTTCGCATGCTTATAAGAGACTTTTTGCACTCCTCGTCGCTGGGTACGTTGGCCTCAGTGATTCTTCTCGAAGGACGGTCAGGGTGATGCAGCATGGTAAAGTCCTTATTTGCTGGCGAGTTCGTCTTTGCTACAGATTCAGAGGCTCTTCTGAAGCCCCGAAAGCTCAAGTTCCTGGGGGAGAGCTGGTCCCGCCAACTGCTCATCTTGTCGTCGTTGGTGGTTGTCCAAGAAGGCATCGTGACGAGCGAGGTTGGGGAGTTTGAGTCTGCTGACTCGGGACGTATTGTCTCAGAGGCCAGGAAGAGAAATTTCTCAAAAAACCTGATTCAACCGTCCAAGTCATGAGCTCTCCGTTATAAGAAATGTCGCTGATCCCCTTTTTCACAGACTAAGTGGTGTCAGGTTGGCCGACTGGAATGTAAGTGACTGATAGACGGGAGGGTCCTGGGTCTGACAGCCCCCAACTAGAGAGTTTCTTAGCGATCGAGGTAGCCAAGTAGCTCTGGACGAGGTGGATAGAGTTCTCGTGGTGGTTGAACTGCAAACCTTGTATGCGCCGCGTCTTGCCTATGACGGCTCGGAGGGTCCGGCGTCAACGCTACGGCTGTCATTGTGCGGGGGCAACTCATTCTTTTGGCTTTTGGGTGGTGAATGTAGCTCTCTCCAGGGCCTTCAAGATGGTGTGAGGAACACGGCACAGGTACTGTACCGTACAAAGAAAAGAGTTTGCTCTCCAAGGATGCAGTTTGGGTAACACCAGAAGTGCTTGGGCGCGAGGAGCACCAGCAATTTCCACCAAAGACACCGCAAGAGGCCCCGAGCATAGGCACAAGATCCAAGCACAATGCTCGAAATAAAACCCCGTGCTTGTGAATCGCTTTTGGTGACGAGAGAGTGCGAGGTGCAGAGAGCCACATGGCGGGTGGCTCACGATTCATGGCATAAGCCACCAAAAGCTCGCCTATGCACCGTCCAACAATACCTACCCAGAACACCAAAGACCATTCCAATGAATGTTGCCCCTGAAATTCTAAAAGCCTTGTAAGAATTCACAAGAAACTATATTGAGGATTTAGCACAGACATGTCGACCTCTCTTTCGGTGCCTGTGCCTGACATGCCATGTCCAACGCTGTTCCTGGCTAGCAATCTTTGCCATTCTTTGTTGGTCATGACTCGGCTTACGCCATCTTGTTGGAGACATTGTCGAGGTGTGGTAGTAATTTCTCACTAAAGCCGTGCACATGGTTAATCCATGCTAGCTGTCAATCCTGGGAATATTGCGGCTTTGTTGATTCTTTGATTGATTCATCATCTACAAATTGACAGTGACTGTCATGTTATTGCTAAGTACCAACAGTGTTGGCGGAAGCTCGTTGCAGAGCACTTCGACATCAGACAAATACTGAATTGTCGCCGCCTCATCCAGGCATGTCCCCTCCGTAGGAATTGGAAGAGTGCTGAGAAGAACAGCCGTATCTTTGGAATGCTGACGCATCAACTCGTTCACAATAAGATGTTGTGCCCTGCTTGGTAACTCATTGAACGAGAGCTCCAATCCCTGCGGTGTATAACCTGTGTCCTGGCCTTCCTCCTCTAGATGCGAGCTTAATCTGTATCTTTCAAGCATTTCAGGAATCTGTTCGCAAGACCCGCCACCTTCGTATGTGGATCCTCGAGAGTTGCGTCGCGAATGGAGTTGAGAATGTTGCCTTGAAGGTGGTTCATAATGAGATTGCTCGACAAAAGAGACCTTTCTGCTATCGTACTCACCATCCGAAGCTTGAGTGCTAGGTCGAGGTCTGCCCGGGAACTTGCCTTGCGAGGATTGCCGAGAGTAGCTGGGTCGATACGGCCCGGCCTTTGGAGTCTCTGATTCGGAACTAGAGGGAGGCGCAAAGCTTATCGTGGAGCCTTCTGCTTCGGAGGCAACAATCTTCGTCTCAGGAACCGGACGGCTGGAGAATTTCACGGCCGAAGATTGCCTGGAAAGGTTTGGTCTCCCTGGCGTTGATGTGCTACCTCGGTATGGGCGTACTGTATCTTCTCGCGTAGGGCTTGCAGGGCGCACACGAGAAAATGCTGTCGAAGTGCCTGAAGAGTCTCGCGAGACGAGAGAGGGAAATGCTTCACCAACAGATGCTATGCTCCCTCTACGTGATCGCTGGTCTGTTTGCGTTGCTGAGGATTCCGAGGCAAACTGAGAAGCTGATGCCGTCTGCGACGTTTGGACTCCACCAACACCCTTTACTGTTGCAGACGATGACATTGTGCCGTACGATGTTGATGTACCGACGGCGTCTTCAACGGCGTCAGACCTGGAACGCCGGCCAAACCTTTCCCAATAGTCACCACGTACTCTACCATCCCCATCATGAGAATCTCCACCCGCCAACAACGGCTGATGTGCGTCTTCACTCGGGCCGATACTGTCTTCGTCATGGAACCTCCGATCTAATTCAGAACTGTATCCCATTTCCTCATCCTCAAGGTCATCTGTTGGGGAGTCTTCTGTCTCATCATCATCCTCGCTAATCGCTTCATCCAACGCGTCGTCTGGGAGATGGTGTGTATGAATCCCCATATTCACCCCCATCTTTGAAAGCATCCGAATAGCCGGCCGTCTTGGCAGCTCGGGAACATCCGTAGTGCTTGCACGCCGTCGCTCATATATCTCCTCATGAGGGTTGTACAAGCCGGGTCTGCCGGAGGTGGAGTCGTAAATGTGTTCGAGTTGGTCCAACTCCTGAGTCGAAGTCATGTTGTCCTCACGGCCTCGGAACATTTGAACATCATCCCACCATGCTTGGTTCCGAAGCGTATCGTTAACCACGATTTCCCAATCTATATCATGACCTATCCCGTTTACGATGATCTCGTAGGTATTTAGACTGCCCGACGCCAAGCAGAATACTTTAACTTGCGCGTCAATCCTCAGTTTTTCGAGAAGCGCTAAGACTCGAGCATGCTCTTCATGTACCTCGCTCTCATATTCCACAAACACCATAACTCGTGGTGTATATGCTTGCTTCCAAAGTTGCACGCTGTGTAGAATATGCCCGAGTTGTAGGATGAGAGTGTCTACCTGTGTCAGCTTGTGGTATAATCATAAAGGTATCATACTCACAAGTATCAAAGTTGGTAGTCAGCAAACTCTTTCCATCAGACGTAACCTCGGCGGACATTTGAATCGGCCACAAGTCGATGTATTTCTTGTTGTTCATGCCATCCTTTCGCGGAGTTTCTAACGAGTCAAATCCGCATCCCACTGCAATATTTAGTCGATATCGCAGGGCAAGGTCTTCTACAATTGTCAGGTATTCTCTTGGGGACATCATGTTCTCAGTACGGATGACGTCTGTTGGCAGGATACCCTCCATGAGTCTGGCGGATGTGTCCCCTCGCCGTCTTCGGGGTCTTTCGGGCGCTTTGCCGTTCGATTTAGGGGGACGCTGCATTTGTTTCGAAAAAGATACAGGGACATCTGGGATGCGCAATCTCGGGGTTGACTTTCGCAGTTCATCCATATTGTAAAATCCGAGTACAGCTATGTTAGGACGCATTCCGCCAAGTCCTGCTGACAGTATCAGATTTCGGATACCCCAAGTGATCGTAGGAGACATTGTCAGCTGCACGAAAGCCTTAATCTTGGAGAACTCGTTGATGTACTTTGTCCAGGCATGTTGCTGCAATCTAGCTTCATGAACACCCGAATTAAAGTCGTCTGTCACAATGACATGTCCAAGGATGTACAGTGAGCCTTTCTTCAACGAATTACAAAACTTGATCAACCTGGTCTGTCGACGTGGATCGTTGATGAGCAGTATGATATGCGGTCGCCAGAACTTGATATGCTCGGGTCTGAGACGTAGCAAGTATTTTCTCACTTGGTGATAGATCAAGTTTTGGCTTACATCACCCCAGTGCTTTGGGGGACTAAGATAATGAATGAGCAGAAATAGCAGAACAAGGACGGTGATGGCAATGGCGGCGTAAGTTTCGTCAATAAAGAACATAGCAAAGCCCGACAGAATTCCGGCAAAGAATGCAGTCTGCCAGGTGAAGAACTTGAAACTGGGTCGAAAGTTAGGTGCAGACCCAACCTTGAGAAGGAAGCATGCCAGGTTCATGACGAAAAAGGTCATCTGATATCCCATGGAGATGAATGTTGCGATCTGATTGAGATCAGCGAAAAGCGCAAGCTGCGCAATAGCATAAGTCAAAATGAGAGCATATATCGGTTCGTCGCCATGCTTCGTGCCTTTGCTGAAGAAACCAAGACCAGGGAGAAGCTTATCCCTTGCAAAAGCCTGGAATAGCTTCGATGCGCCGATTAAGCCCATGAGAGCAGAGAAGAAGGTGACCGCGCATTCACCGGCAAGGATAACAGGCTGGGAGAGATTGATGATCGAGATGGCATTGGCATTAGCCAAGAATGAGGCGTGGGTCGTACTCGCAGCCAGAGAAAGAATCACGACGAAATAGATGATGAAGGTTGTCAACATTGCCCACAACGTTCCATGGGGAATCGATCTACCAGGGTCTTTTAGATCTCCCGACATGGAAGCACCCGCAAAAATGCCCGAGGTAGCACTGTTACGTTGTCAGTACGGGATGGTAGCAGCTGGATTATATATCAGGGCCGTACGGAAAAAGAATGCCAAACAGGTCACGAAATGTTTCAAGACCTTTGAACTGAGGGCTGTCGAGATGGGGGAGGAAGTTGTCTGTCAATGTATCAAGACTAATCCCAGTAAAGTCAATACCAAGATCCTTGTCATGAAAGGGAGTCTTGAAGATAGCAGAGACTGGGATGCTGATGATGGCTAAGCTGAGAATAGCAAGTAAAGCATTTGACGCTCTCGAAAATGTAGCAGATCCTAAGAAGCAGAGACCGGTACAAAGGAGTAGAGCAGCTGTCTGAAGTCCGTAACCGATTAGGAATCCCTGAGGAAAAGCCGGCCCCATGTTGAGTCGGATGCAGTCGATGAGACCAACAACATTCATACTTGCATTGAGAACCTGAGCAAGATAGAAGAGGATGCCGATGGAACCACCAAACTCGGGACCCAAGGACCGCGAGATGAGGTAGTAGGCACCGCCACCTTTGACTTCACCATTAGAGGCAATGGCTGATAGAGAGAGCGTCGTCAACAGGTCAATAGAGTATGCCGTAACAAGAAGTCCTGCATGCTTCGTTAGTATTAATGAAAAAGACCATGATACGATACCAAGGCTTACCGAGGATGCCCACGAAGCCGATTTTTCCAATAATGAGCCCAAAGCGCAAAAACATGAGAATACTCATGATATTGAGAAAAACCGGGATATAGACGCCCGAGATGCTGCCCAACTTGTTACTATGCCGAGCCTCCATCTTGACTGAGACTCGTCCATCATGAGACTCGCTAACACTGTGTCGCTGTCGTTCTCCTCCATTGTCAACCCCCTTGATATCCGACTGGTGAGGTGTTGTCATGATGCGGTCGATGAGAGAAAGCCAAGCAGTCAGTCAGTCGGCCAGACGAGACGAGGGGTCAGTAGTAGCGAGGTCTGGCCCACATGAGAGACGGTGAAGGGATGATAGCTTAAGAACCAAGACACAATGCACACCGTACAGAACAATGAGGGCTTTGAGAGACAAAAAAACACGGGAGTTATTGAATGATATGCTATGTTGTATTGTCGGAGGTGGTTTTAGCGATTGGATAAGCAGTCGTTGACCCTCCCGTCTGCCAAGAGAATTCTAAGCTGAAGCCTCCCTTGTGCAGCATTGGGTGTGGTTAGTGTGGTGACGAGTGTGGATAATACGAGGCAAGATTCGGCAATTCGGGCAAAAACGTCCTTGTTTATTCTTGAGATCAACACCAATCAAGGATGCCACAAGGAGCCTGAGAGAGACATTCTTTGACAGATCTGCGCGTTTGTAAGACGCGCTTGTTGGAGGAGCTGGAGGAGGTCAGCCGAGGGGGTTTGCTACCTGGAGGCTTGTCACTAGAAACCCCAAGTGCTAAAGCTCCAAACCACCAATGCCAAGGTTGATATTTGAGTTGACTTCCAGGGTCCACGGGTACTGCATTCCCCGCTAAAAAGTTCATTCCAGCGGGCTGGAGCTCACAAATCTGGACTGCAAGTAGCCCGACGATGGAGTGCAGTGCAGTGCTCTCAGCGTCTCTGTGCGAGTATCGTTATCTCTTCACAACTCGAGATATCATATTGATAGTCGTCTTCATGACTCTGCCCGTGGGGAAGCTCGGATCATGTGCAGAGTTGGCGTGTTTTGCTACATATCGATAGCTTATTAGTGAACCACAAGTGCAGCTTCGCATCGTGATAGGCGCTGCAGGTGCTACCAAATGACGTAGGCCATGACTATTCGGAGTCCACTCTGAATTATCAAGCTTCTGTTGGTGCTCTGAGTCTCTGGGGTTTGAAAGAGCGAAAGCCTGCTATGTTCACAAGATGGCATAGCTAGGAAATAAGAAGAGTCGGTGACATTTGGACAAGGTGAGTGCGACACCACAAATAGAGAGGAGCGATCGAGATCGGAGAAGTAAGATATAACTGAACGTTGCTTCACGTATCGACATGCGCCTCATTCATCTGACCCACGGCTTTTAAGGGTCGTGACGCCCCCACTGAGCGTGACAGCACAAACGTGCCCGCTCTGTCGCACCAACTGATGGGTACTGTGCCATTGTTATCGCCGTGTGGTCACACAGGCATGATTCGGGGTCCTGTCGAGTTGGGTGGTGATTCGAGGGCTCTGTGTCTTTTTGGTGAAGATATTTTCGCAGCTTGTAAACCCGTGAAGTAGAGAGTCGAACCTGGTGCTGAACAGACGAAATCGTAAGGATCTTCAAAACAATACAGATGCGGATGGAAGAAGATGTCGATCAATACTTGTAGGAAGAGAAAGGATTCTGACACGTTGCTCATATCTCGGTGATCTTCCTCGTCGACTCGGCCATTGCAACCCCAAATTGGTAGGTAGGGCCCTGGAGATAAGGTTGCAGACGTTGGACTTTCATCGTTTTGACGTATTTCAGTTGCCAATCAATATCCATAGGCGGGCAGGAGCTGGCTTGAGGTTCCAACCGCTCCATCCAAGCTCTAGGTCTAGACCTTCACTGAGGAGCCCTCCACTTATAGCCTAGCTCGACTCGGCAACTGCCCTAGATTACCTTAGTCACCGGACCCCAGAGACTGGGCCACCCTGCCTCCTGCCCGCTCAAGCTTCACCGTTCAGGGCAGCTACAGGCTACAGCCTCCACTACCAGCAAGCGCCAGCCTAACTTAGAATACAGCCTGTACAGCCAGCCCAAGCCCTTATCTCACCTCACGCTTCTTCTTCTTCCAACCAGAAATTCCACCACTACTCAATTGACTCTGTCATCCGATCGACTCGTGACTTTTCTTATAATCTCTGTTCCCGAGACTATTCTAGGTCATTATTCTTTGTCGTCATTCTTTTCCGCAGTCTACTTAGTCTTCCAACTGCCTTATCAGTGTTGCTGGACATCTAGACAATTGTTTGTATTCTGCGTCATTAGCTTCCTTCGCGACTTGGAACTCTTGTCAACACCACTCATACTATGCGATAAGGCGTCTCTCGTCTTCAATCGAACAAAGAATGGCTTCTCCTTCGAGAATCCCATCTGAACAGCCTCCTAGGTCGGCTTCGCCTTCAAGCTTCCGGCCTCGATCGATTTCTGCTTCGGTCCCTCGAGCTGATTTGACGGCGCGTCTTGCTTCTCCCCTACCGGCACAACTTGGCACGACACCTCCCAGAGGAGGAACACCTCGACCTGATGCAGCTACGCGCACCGAGAACCTCGAGGATCTGAGCCAGCTACCTGGATCCGGTACCAGCGCTCAAGGCCCTGGCGTGTCTGCTCTTGCTGCGGCTCTTTCCAACTCTCTGGGCCAGTCTCCGCCACGACATGGTACTCCCGCAGCCCGCGTCGGTACTCCTCCAATTCGATCGCAATCTCCTCTGCTCGGTGCTCGAAACTCGGGGACACCAACTAACTATGGCTCTTTCAACTCACGGTCGCAAAATGCCTTGGGTACCAGCGCACCTTACGAAGACCCGGAGATTGTCAAACGGCATCTTGTTCAACCTACGGACGAGACCCCAGCTTCGGAGGAGTCCTCTATCCAAGGTAATTCCAAGGGCAAACAGCCAGCTGAGATTGGTGGGGCTGGCCTGAACGACGACGAGTTCTCCAGTTTGCGACTACAAGGAGGTGATGTCACCCGAGGTATTTACAAGTGGACTGAGCAAGCAGAAGCGAGAGCAAAGTACAACCGTAGCAAGAGTTTCGATTTGGGAAGACCCGAGCCTGAGACCGAGGTACTCGACATCAACTCGATAAAGGTGCCCGGAGGTTTCCGAAGAAACCACCTCCGTCGCACTGTTCAAAGTCCTGGCCCCCATGGTCATGCCGAGGACGGCCACAATTCTCCCGCGCCAGGCCAGCAAAGATTGTTTACGTCGAGTTTTCTCGAGTTTCTGTCGATATACGGCCACTTTGCTGGTGAGGAGCTGGAGGAGGATGACGAAGATCTAGGACCGAACGAGTACTTCTCTTCTGGAGAAGACACCGACGATTACAACTCTGACGACGAGCGGGAGCCTATGGAAGACAGTGCCTTATTGACTCCGTCAAGACGCAGACGTAAGCGCAAGGTCCGTGGCACCGGAAACAACAGTCCCATGAACGCAGCCCTGTTACTTCTCAAGTCTTTCGTTGGCACGGGTGTCCTCTTCCTGCCCCGGGCTTATCTCAACGGAGGTATGCTCTTCAGTAACCTCATCCTCTTTGGCGTTGCTGCCCTGAGTTATTACTGCTTCGTGCTCCTCGTCAAGACACAGCTCAAGATTGGTGGTTCTTTTGGTGATCTTGGCGGTGCGCTTTATGGCAAACACATGCGCACCCTCATCCTGGCCTCTATCGTTATCAGTCAGATTGGCTTCGTGGCCGCGTATACTGTATTTACAGCCGCGAACTTGCAGGCTTTCGTCCGAGCAGTCTCTGACTGCAAGTCATCGATTAGTGTGCAGTGGCTCATCCTCATCCAGATGGTGATCTTCCTTCCTTTTGCTCTATTGCGAGATATTGGAAAGCTAGCATTCACTGCTCTAGTTGCGGATGCGTTCATTCTGATTGGTCTAGCTTATCTTCTGTACTACGATATCTTGACTCTCAACCAAAACGGTATTGCCGACATCATCATGTTCAACAAGAACGACTGGACGTTGTTCATTGGAACAGCCATTTTCACGTTTGAGGGCATTGGACTTATCATTCCTGTGCAAGAGTCAATGAGGCATCCACAGAAGTTCCCTCGAGTACTCCTCATTGTTATGATTATCATCACAGTCCTCTTTATCGGCATGGGCGCTATCTCTTATGCCGCATACGGATCTCACACCGAAACCGTTGTCTTGCTCAACCTGCCCCAGGATAACAAGATGGTCAACGGCGTACAGTTCTTGTACTCTTTAGCAATCTTGCTCTCCACTCCACTACAGATCTTCCCCGCCATCCGTATCGCGGAGACCGAGCTCTTCACGCGCAGTGGAAAGTACAACCCCTGGGTCAAGTGGCAGAAGAATGTTTTCCGTTTCTTCGTGGTGATGCTGTGCACAGCTATTGCTTGGATTGGAGCCGATCATTTGGACAAGTTCGTTGCGCTTGTTGGTAACTTTGCCTGCATCCCGCTTGTCTTTATCTATCCTGTAAGTTGATTCTGCATGAATTTTGAAGACGTAATGCTGACAGCCTCCTTAGCCTATGCTTCACTACAAGGCCATTGCTCGTACGAAGCTTTGGAGAGTGGCGGATATCGTGCTCTGTATCTTTGGATTCATCGCAATGGCGTACGCGACAACTCTAACTGCGATGAGCTGGGCCAGTGCTGATCCCAAGCACCCTGGATACTGCGACAAGAGGGGGGGCGCAATTCCTGGATTCTAAGGAGTTGATCCGCTTATAGTTGGCATGTACGTGTACTTGTGAGTATAAGTTGAGGGGTAGAAGAGCCGTAAGGCTCAGTATGACCGTATTACATGGGTTGGGATTTCATTGCATGGTCGACTCTGCATCGTGGTGTTATTGAATAGATTGTATGTAGCATATGGAACAGCGATGATGGGTTTTGAAGGGTTTAAGCCAGTATAGTTTCGAGTTTCATTTTATAATACAGCCTTTCTTTAAGCTGCTTGCTTTGACTGTTTCGTCGAGTGAATGTTTCGTTAATATTAGCAAAGTTTATCTATCAATTAATTTAGCACAAACGCGTGGGGGGCCGACTCTCCGGAAAGTGGGGGATTTTTAATTGTTGATTCTCGGAGACCGGAGCCAAAAAATGATGATGTATTCCGTATGTCTTTTATCGCAAAACCCCGGGCCGTGATATTCGGGTTATTCATATTGTCGGTCTTCGGCTAGTATAAGGCCTAGTTCTCACCAGGGAGGCAAAACAACCATTATTGCAGTTTTTACATATGTTTCTACCATGTATCTCCGACCGTCAATAAACTTAACCCGGCGTTGTCTCACTGGTTTCTCTTCAACGTCTCGCAGAGCATTCGCCCAACAAACCCGGCAAACGCGAACTCCGCCTCCTCCGCCGTTCAAGACTGTCCCGACATGCCCAGAGCCAACATGTGGATGTGCTGCTACTCCTCCTATACCGGAAGATCTGCCTTTGGATCGTGAGGGGCCGCTCAAGGGTGCCATCGCTGGGTATTCGGAGCATGTGCTTGTATGTACGGGGAATGCAGATTGGCCGTCAAGAATAGAAGATGATAACGGTGGCGATTGTCTTGCTGCTGATCTGAAAGAGCTATTTGGACGGGGTGGCACATATAGCGATGTTGGTACTGTCAGTTCTTCTTACATGGACTATCTTGCTAATTTGATTATTGTAGCCATTTCACAATGTTTCTGTGCTCAACTCTTCATTTCCAAGCTCTATACCTCCTCGTGCTGAAGTTCAGACAACGTCGGCTTATATACTGCCGAGCTTCAAATACGTGCCATTTCTCCCACGAGTCTCATTCGATAGTGTAGAAGCGCTTGCCAAGGGGTTTCTACTCCCTAAACAGCTTCACTCCGCGCATGAAGGTCTCTCGCCCATACATCGAGATCGCCTAACGCGCAAGGAGGGGTACCAGGGCTTACTACCAGGAGTTCAAGACGTCCGCGATGTTTTGGTCTTAATATGCGGACATACAGGTCGCGATGCAAGATGCGGCATTACGGCGCCTGTTTTAAAGACTGAGTTTGAGGAGAAGTTGACAACAGAGGGTTTTGATGTTCAGCATGGGCCCATCCAAGTCAACCTCAACGACACGCAGAGAATACAAGGAGAAGCCGGGGAGGAGAAGACAACGGCTAGAGTTGGGCTGATCAGTCATATCGGCGGCCACAAGTTTGCGGGTAACGTTATTATCTATCTACCGCCAGATTCGAAGATGGGCAATGAGAAGCATCCGCTCGCAGGACATGGGATATGGTACGGAAGGGTAGATCCTAAGAACGTGGAGGGTATTGTGAAGGAGACTATTTTAAAGGGGAATGTGGTTGCAGACATGTTTAGAGGCGGTATTGATGCTCAGCACAAGATGCTGCGGATGTAAGAGGAAGATGATGTATAGAGATGGTCGCTGATGGATACCCCATATTACAAACGATACCATAGACTACAGAGACAACCTTTTCCGAATAATTTTATGTATAAATAAATGTACAAATACATCTCATGTCTTACAATGCTCCCGGGTGAGGTTCAACTCCATGACGATGTCTACAAATTGAGGCGATTCAAGGGTCCACGTGACCTTACGACTAGCAATTTCACCTTGACTTTTCTGTAACAAGAATCGTAAGAAATCTTGTCGAAATTGGAACCGGCTTAACAACAAGACATAACTCGCATTTCTGATAGCATACGCTTATTCTACTCGGCACTGGTACTTGGCGGTTCTAGTCTGTATATGAGCGCTCAATAATAGTACGGAGAAACTCTGAAATCAAGACGAGTCCTTCACAACCAATCGACACGATGAGAGCTTCAACGAGGATATTCACAAGTTCGTTGCGAACTGGGATTCAGACTCGACAAATTCTCACTCAATCTGGTCAATTAAAGAGTCGATTGTTAACTCCTAAAGCTTCATCGCAGGCTCCTTCAACCTCACATTTCCAACCTACTTCTCAAAGACCAGACTTTTCCGCACCTCTTCAATCGCGGATATTTCCTTCTCTGATAGTCGTCGGTATTGTTCTCGTTAGCGGTGGCTACTATCTTCTTACACCACCATCTCGGCCCAATACTCTCAACGACATAACATTTGTCCCTTACGCAATCACAGCCCGCGAGGTCATTTCACCCACCTCATTCGTTATCACCGCCATCCCACGCACACCAAACCCTGCCCTCCCCTATCTCAGCCCTGATGATAACCGATGGAAGAATCCTCTTTGGTCCGTTGAGTTCAAGCAGCCCGAGGTGCAAATTTCGAGACATTACACGCCTCTTCCTCCTTTGTCTACCGAGGATCCCACAGATGGCGCGTTGCGCTTCTACATCCGAACTGTCGGTGATGGCGAAATGTCAAATTACCTAGGCCGCCGACGGGTTGGCGATGATGTCTTCCTGCGCGGTCCGCATGTTGGGTTCGAACTTGCTGAGCGACTCGGCGAGCAGTCTCGTCTCGTCTTCCTCGCAGGCGGCACAGGTGTAGTTCCGGGTATACAGGCAGCAAGAGCCGTGCTGGAAGCAAACGAGAAGTCCAGCGTCGACTTGCTCTGGGCAGTGAGAAAACGAGAAGAGGTACAGAGCAGTTCTCCGCGGCAATCGTCATGGAAATTCTGGCAAGAACCGAAGCCGACAGCATTGGGGGCTGAGGTTGATAATCCTAGCCCCGTCGCCAAGCGATTACAGGATCTAAAAAAGATTTATGGTGATCGTTTGAGGATACAAGTCGTTGTTGACAACGAGGGAACCCGTTTCCAGGATAAGGATCTTAGCAAGGCCGTTGCAGCTTCGCCTGGGGCTACTGCTTCTTTTAACACGGGCTGCCGATTCCACGACCAGACTATGCATGTTCATACCTCTGAGTTCGCTTTACCTGAAGGTCCTGGTTGTGTATGCAAACCTGCCGAGGGTACCAAACCAGGAAAGAACTTGTTCATGGTCTCTGGTCCGGACGGATTCATCGAGCATTATGCCGGACCTAAGATTTGGCTAGGAGGCCAGCAGACTCAAGGGCCAATTGCTGGTGTAGCTGGCCGTTTACAGAGACAGAACCCTGCTTTGGCGAGGGACTGGTTAGTTCTCAAGATGTAAAGCATACTGTAAGAGATAACGCCTGTATGATTCCTGTATATTTAGAAGCACTCGTTTAAGAGGCATAGGCATCATCTATTGATGCAAACAAAAACCTGTAATACCAGCTACAACCATGGTGCTTTCTACATGATAATCCAAAGCCAGCACAAAACTCCATCCCCATGATCTGTCAACTTAACGACTCTGGACCTTCCTATACGACGGAGGTTTCATTGTCCTCCTAATCAACTTGCCCGCATATGGCGGAATTAACGAAATAGCACCAATGGCTAACACACGCCAGACAAATCCCCTGAAATAATGTAAGTAGACTGCCACTAAAAATAGAGATGTAACTTACCATGTTATCAAGAATCCGAGGTCGAAGTACCCGCCCAAGAAAGGTATGGAGCCAATGTACAAAAGGAAAGTGCCGATGATGCTGACGATCATGATGGGATGCCAAGTGGTGATCTCGATGGCCACCATGAGAAGTTCGTTGAGGACAAGGACGGTATAACTAACAGCAACCATTCTTGGGCCGTCCACTTCGGTAAGGATTTGCGACAAGCCTTGGATCATACCGCCTTGGTAAATGGATACAAATACCCAGACGAAGAAAGTCCTGTATGAGAGCGATCGTCCAGTTGTGAGCTCTTTGTAAAGCTCAGGGTAGAGATTGGCGAGATTCTCGTCCACATCCTTGTCCAGTACAAGTGACAGCACAGGGGCTGCAGTATACACCGTAGCATAGCCAACAAGTAACCAATCCTGTAGATGTTAGTTATCATAAATCGAAACAAGACTGGAGTCTGAAATTACCTTGTACAAGCCCTCGGGCTCAAACTTGATGGCGATACTGTACATGGTCTGGCATACAGCAATGATCAAACCACGGTGGATAACAAACTGCGCGAGCTTAGCGCTCCGCTTGTAACTGTTACGACCGTGCCAGACCAATAACTTAACCAAATGGCAGAACTGCTCAATCGAGAAATCGGCTGCCAAACTAGCCTGTCGGCCTTCTTTGCCAACAATACCAACACCAACATCGGCTGCCTGAATCATAGAGACATCGTTGCCACCGTCGCCAATACAGCAGACACGCTTCTTGGTGTATTCACGAATGAGCTTGGCGACCTCCGCTTTTTGGTTTGGTGAGCATCGACAAGCAACCACGGTAGGTAACTGGACAGCGATGGAAATAAACTCAAGGCGGAAATGTGTCAGTAGGAGCGCCAAGCTCTCACCGTCTACAAGAAGACAGGCATCCGTTTTGCTTCGGAGAAAATCAAGATGTTGCTGGGCGTTATCCTTCTTCTTGAGCTTCGAAACAGTGTAGATGTATTGGCCACGAGCCACAAGCTTGGAGCTGACGGCAACACATCTCGCAGTCTCTACCTTGTCACCAGTCAACATCCAAATCTTGATACCAGCATTGCGAAGCAGCTCCAGGGAGGGCTTGACATCTTTCTGGAGTTTGTCCTCTACACCAGTCACACCAATGAGTTCAAGGTCGTGTTCCAAGTAGTGGGAGACCACCCGTTGCATGCCAGCATCACGTCCACTGATAGACAGTGAAGCTTCTTGATACCGAGCAGAAAACTCCTTGAACTGATCGTACGAGAGCTTCTTCCGGCCGACAACGAGCGTACGCAAGCCTTCACGGGCCATGTTGGCAGTTTCTTCGTCGAGCCAGTCATTCGCTGCAACGATGGAGCTCATGACTGTATCAGCACCCTTCTGAAAGAACCATATTTCTCCACTTGAAAGGCTCGGGTTCTTGTTCTTGACATCATCATGAAAGTGAACAATAATGCCCATTCGCTTACCCTCAGAGGTAAAGGGAAACACGTCGAGAATCCGTACGCGGACTACCGGTCTCTTGCTATTGGCGTATTCCAGTACCATACTCTTGCGATCACGGTATACAAGTTTCAAGCCGACTGATTCTGTCCACTTGACAATGGCAATTTCATCAGGTGAAGACGCCTGGTACCCTGTAACCTCTTTGCCATCTTCGATATCACTAGTGGGTGTGACGTTGTGGCAAAGAGCAAGAGCGAGCACTACATCACGAACTCGGGTGCCGATTTCTCGTCTTGTGCGTGTTGTGCCCATGTTCGTAGTGCTCGAGTACGTGGATGATGGAGTGATGAGCATGTTCTGAGAAACTTGGTCTGTTGACGGTGGAATATAGAAGCCTTGCTTGACGTATGATGACACTTCATCCATTGCCTCGTTGGCATATGACACAGTTCCAACGTGGATCTTCTTCATTTCCATCTCGTTTTGGGTCAGAGTACCAGTCTTGTCGCTGAGTAGATATTCAATCCGGCCCAAATCTTCAGGAATAGTACTTGTTCGAACAACTGCTCCAGGCATTCCAGGGTCTCGTTGGATAAACCAGGAATACGCGCTCTTGCCCATGTCTAGGTTGACACGAAGACTGATTGGAACAATGGTAGAGAACAGAACCAAGAATCGCATGATTTTGACGTACCAAACATTGTCTTTAGTGTTTTCAAAACCTTCAAGGGCAACGAGGATGATCGAGAGTGCCAATGTCAGGGCGCACAGGATCTTGGTCAGTGAATTGATCTCATATTCGAGCAAGCCAGTCTTGGAGCGCGAAGGGTCTGTCGATAAGGCGGATCGTGTCTGGGGGCCAGTGTACATAATGACAGCCAGAGTTGTGGCTTGAGAGGCAATAACAGTATTGGCCCATGCTGTGTTGTCGATCGATAGAGCAGCTGTATGGGAAGCATCGGAATCTTGTACTGTCGCATGGTGCGCCAATGCATCTTGTCGAGACTCAACCAACTCAATCGTACCTAAAAATTCGTTGACCTTCCTGTCCGGCTTGCCTCCAGTAACACGAAGACGAACAAACTCTTCAGTCGGTAGGTTCTGCGTAAGAGGAGAAGCGAGTCTGAGCTTCCAGTCCGTTTCACCATCCAGCTGGTCAGTCCTGATAAAGGTTTCGCCTCCTGGTCCGCTTTCAGCCTCCTGCTCAGGGGCTGCTTCCGCAGGTTGCTTCCCCTTTCCTTGAGTATCGTCACCGTCGAATGCTAACAGGGCCTCCTCTTCGGCGGGCTCCTCGGGAATTGGTGCAGGGGCGGGCGCTTCGGAAGAATAACATTTCAAGATGACAACATCGGCAGGTACACGTTGGCCCTTTGTAAGTACAAGAACATCGCCAACCTTCAAGTCCTTAGACTTGCGGCTGACCTCGATAGCTCGTGAAGCTGGTGGGGGCGCTTCAACGTTCTCTTCCTCCAGAATGTCGGAAAGATTCTCTCGCGCTCCCTTTGACTTCTTCCTAGAGTGCTTTTGTAGGACCTCGGATTTGAGTAGTTTTCTTTGTCGTACTGGTGCCTGGCTTGAGTCGGCATCCTGAAAGACAAGAATATTGTATTCCTCTGAGTTGGCTTCTGTATCTCTTCGCCGTCGCGCAATATCGTCAAAGGCCTCTTTCCCCATAGTGATACATAGCACAAATGCCAATGGAGCAATATATGTTAGCAAGTAGCCAATTCTCAAGGCTGGTATCGCCTGCGACAATGCCACGAGAAGAAAGTACATGTTGAAGAAGAAGGAGAATTCGTTGTAGAGCGTGATGGGGAGGAAAGTCAAGGCTGTATACTTGGCGTTGGAGATAATGTTGTTCGGGAAGCGTACAGGCTGGGTTGAGCCCACTGCCACATGTCGGGCTGCGGATGGGTCGTCATCTTCTTGGTCGTCTGCGTCGTTCGGTTCTGGTTTCTTGGTACTTGACATGAAGCTAGGGAGTCGCAGTCGTGAAGAGACTCGGTCCGAGTTGAGCGACCTTCGGCTCTGAGAAGGTTGTCCTCCAAGCAATGGTTGATCGTCCTCATTATAGCTTCCTTCTGACCATCTAGGCGTGCTACTGTTGGACTCCCCTAGCAATGCCTGCGAATGCTCGTCATTTCCATCTCTGTCCTGACCGAGGTCCCCGTACCCCCGATTCCTCTTTCCAGCACGCCGCACTCCACCCATGCGCAGATTTCGCAGCGCTATCCGCGAGGTCTGAGGTTCAGTCGAAGGGCGGTCGTTGTTGGCCCTTGGAGCTGGGGTGGTTGATATTGGGTCGAGCTCCTGGATATCTAGATCAAGATCGGAATCGGAGTCATTCGCGGGGGAATCGGGTGGGTCGGAAGCTCGATATTGTTGTGAGGGCGGCATCCCTGGCTAGTCTTTTGGCGACAAGGAGGAATAGAGAAGGTGTTGTGTCGAGAAAGCGAAGAATGGGAGGTATGTAGTTGGCGGTACTACTCAGACATGCTGCGGCGGTGATGCAAATGTGTATGCGATTATCTTTGTGGCTTGTCTGTATTTCTGCAATGTTTGTCCTCCTTCGTTCTTGCTGTTGAGGTTATGCGTTCGTGTATCTGTCTCTATATTTGTCTGGATGTTGTCGGAGGCCGTTGAAAGTTGGTAGCTCTTCAGTTATGTGTGTCGCATTTCAGGGTCAAAGTCGCAAAGGGGTCCACGCGTTTAGTGTCCGTCCGGCGAACTCGTAGTTGATTGGTGTCGAAGCGATCGAAAAGGAATTAAATCCTGATTATTTTGGTGTAACTGGAGTTTGTTGAGAAATGGTGCTTTCCATATGTCTTGGCTCGCAAGGGGACAGATCATTTCAAAGCCAGCGCAGTATCATTGTCGCAGCCTACGCTCTCCCGTGCTATCAGGCGTCATTCGGGGGGCGTAGTTTAAAAATGTCCCGCTGCCACTTGAGTGCAGCCCGGGCGATTAGGCTCTCACAGATACTTACAGTATCGCTATAACGACGCTGTAACTGAAGTACTGTCAAGTAGCGTAGTGGCGGGGGGCGTTGCAGTAGCTGTCCCTGGCAGATTACGTGGAGGCTATAGGCCGGCACTCTAACTAACACGACGAATATCCGTACAGCCCGTCCACGCAATTAACTTGCTACTGTAGCTACCTTCTAGTCGACAAATAATCGAGATATAGGCATGGTTCACCACTTTTCCAGATGTGTATCGAAAAAAGAGTTATTGAGTAGCATAAAACAAAGGTGGTCTATCCACTGCCATAACTCATGATCAAGCTTTTGCAAAGAAAATCATCATGAAAACCACCCAAGCCAACCGCGTGCTTACCCATTATATTTCATAGCGTAATACTTAGGAAGTTTGGCGTTACCACGAGCTGAGACTTATAATTAAAAGAAAACTGTATCTTTATCTGTAACTAGTATATATGTCTATATCCTACGTAGGTAGGTACTAGGTACTAGAGTAGGTACCTTGGCGTTGCTGCTTTGAACATATAAAACTGATTTCTCCGTGTGATGTATGTAAGTCCCTAAACTGGTACTCACTTGGCTGGTTCCTCACACCAATTTACGTCACGTGCATGGATGCAAATCATGTATTGAAGTGTCAACAAAGTATCAACTGGAATTAGAATTGAATAATAATATTGACCTGTTCCCAGCACTTCGTATTGAACCGATTGATGAATTCACCAACTCTTGTTTGCCTCATCTACAGGGTAAGCTGGGTTGCCCAGAGCACGTGACCGTCATAGCGCGAGGACGCGCCTGGTATGGAGAGCAGGTCGTTGGTTCAGCTTCAGTCGCAAATATTTAGAAGCTTCTGCGACGCCAATTACCAAACAAAACATTCATACTAGACCACCACCCAACGAATCTACCTGATAAAACGAATCGAATCATCGCGCCGATATAAACAAACCCATAACTTAATATTGTCGACTGATTCGACACCTACCGTCATCATGGTCCAGATCAGCGAGGTCAAGGGCAACAAGCGAGACAATCGTACAGCTGCCCATACTCACATTAAGGGCTTGGGCTTGAAATCCGATGGATATGCCGAGAAGCAGGCGGCTGGATTTGTCGGCCAAATCGGTGCGCGTGAGGTAAGAATTGAATTAATCACAACATTCATTGGAGAATGCTTACCCTCTGGTGTTTAGTCTTGCGGTGTTGTAGTGGACTTGATTCGAGCTCAGAAGATGGCTGGCCGAGGTGTTTTGCTAGCAGGAGGCCCTGGAACCGGAAAGACAGCTCTGGCGCTCGCGATTAGCCAAGAACTGGGTACCAAAATCCCATTCTGCCCCATCGTCGGCAGCGAAATCTACTCGACCGAAGTAAAGAAGACCGAGATGTTGATGGAGAACTTTCGAAGAGCCATTGGTCTCAAGGTTCGAGAGACAAAGGAGATTTACGAAGGAGAGGTCACAGAACTCACGCCTGAGGAGGCTGAGAACCCTCTAGGCGGCTACGGCAAGACCATCAGCACATTGCTGATTGGACTCAAGAGCGCAAAGGGACAGAAGAAGCTCCGTCTCGACCCCAGTATCTACGAGGCGATCCAGAAGGAGAGAGTCACAGTCGGCGACGTAATCTACATCGAAGCGAACACGGGTGCCTGCAAACGAGTTGGACGGTCTGACGCCTATGCTACGGAATTCGACCTTGAGGCGGAGGAGTACGTACCAATCCCCAAGGGTGAGGTGCACAAGAAGAAGGAGATCGTACAAGATGTTACGCTGCACGACTTGGATGTGGCCAACGCTCGTCCCCAGGGTGGCCAGGACATCATGAGCATGATGGGCCAGCTAATGAAGCCCAAGATGACGGAGATTACAGACAAACTGCGAGGCGAGATCAACAAAGTCGTCAGCAAGTATATCGACCAGGGTGTGGCTGAACTTGTGCCGGGTGTTTTGTTTATCGATGAGGTAATATCTTCCCATCTCCCCCTCTCCATCACGGGACGGGAACTCCATGGCTAACCGATATGTCATTTGATAGGCACACATGCTTGATGTGGAGTGCTTCACCTACCTGAACAGAGCCCTGGAATCGCCCATTTCGCCCATTGTGGTCTTGGCTTCCAACCGGGGAATGTGCACCATCAGGGGCACTGACGACATTGTCGCAGCCCACGGAATCCCTACCGACTTTCTCGCACGCATGCTCATCATCCCCACAACGCCCTACGAGGCGGACGAGATCAAGCGTATCGTACGGATACGTTCGACAACTGAAGGCGTCTCGGTATCAGATGCTGCGATTGACAAGATCTCGGAACACGGTGTTCGCATCAGCCTGCGGTATTGTCTGCAGCTGCTAACTCCTGCGAGGTAAGTTATTGTGGCGAAAGGGGAGACCCTTAGCTAAAATCGATCCGAGACATTGCGACTGACACTGAAGAAACAGCATTCTTGCCAAGGCCAACGGCCGTTCGCAGATCGACGTGCAGGATGTTGCTGAATGTGAAGATTTGTTCCTCGATGCCCGCCGAAGCGCTGCGCTTCTCAGCAGCGAGGCCGGACGAGGATACCTCCCGTAAAATGGAGGCTGATGTTCAATCTGAAAGGGTTCAATTTCAGTCTTGGAGGCGCTTGGTTTGAAGGACAAGGACGAGATGTGTCATAATTACTATTTTAAGGAGCTATGTGGCAGATGGGAAAACACCTGACCTCTAGCTATTGTGTACTTGATAGGGAGCCATGGAATACTACAGAGGTTTGGCGTCGGGCTGGCTCACACATTGACCACTGGATATCATGATGAGAATGCCACTTGCAAATCCCTGCCTTGGTTTAGTTCCTTTTGGGGACGTCTCCCTTGTATTGTGCTCCCATTATGTTATGCTAATTCTAGACCAAACAACAAAGTGACCACCTCCCACAAGCCCTTTGATCATTCAACACTCAAGACATTGGGTCGGATTGAAGATACGTATACCCAAAGAAACCCTGCGTCACCAATCCCAAGTCATTTCAGCTGCCCGTCCCCCAAGCCTTGATTGTTGGCCCGCATAACTAGATCTGGTTAGATGTTCAAGGGGGAATATAGGGATGGATGGGTTTGCCCATCACGTGCACTACATATAAACTTGAGCCAATTTCAGAGACGACATTGTCTTTGTTTCAGTCCCTACAAGCATTCCACGCAGGCATAGTCCACATTCCGGCATTGCATTACACTGCTCTGCATTGCATTGTCGTTGTTGGAAGAGGCTGAAATAAAACAGGAACAAGGGGTGAATTGAGGTCAAAGGTGCGAGTGTGAGTGCGCGGACCAGTTGATGGGCGGCATCCGCATCATAATGAGAGGACGTGCTCTGCATGGGAGGAAAAGGGAGGAAGGATGATATATCATGGCAAAGTCCGTGGGCCTGTGGTTCTGGTTCTCTTTGTGTGTGTTTCTTGATCCTTGATTCCCGTTCCGCTTCGTTGGGTCCTATCACATTCTCACTCACACTCATTCAGTCATTCACTCACTCACTCACTCACTCGCTCACTCACACACTCTCTTACTCACTAATAGACCCTGGTCACCTTTTCGTCCTACTTGACGGATACCAGGCACCGCACCCGACTGTGGCATATACCTTGTTCCCTGTTCCTGGTACCTTGCTGCTGTGTGTATCCTAGTGGATGAGTGGCGGCGAGTGTTGCTACCGATGAACAGACAGATACCTACCTCTATTTACCAGACCAGAACAGACCAGGCCAGACCATACTAGACTTGACCAGACCGCACGGCAAAAGTGCAAACGCAGGACCAAGCTTCAACTAGAGCTGCAGAGTACCGGGACATGTAGGGGTATTCCCCGTTAGTCACTCTAAATAGTCCCCGGTACAGAACGATCCAATCTATCTTGAACGTTGATAGAGAGAACACCGTGGGAAAGTTGGAAAGAAAGGAAAAGAGAGTTGTTGGGAGGTGCGCAGCTGTGAAGTGATAAGAAAGACGAGAAGACAAAAACAATCTAAGAAAAGAAACACGAGAAAGAAGACAAGAGATCAAAGAGCAACGCACGATAATGAACCACGCCTAATTTCCCTCTCTTAGCTGCCAAAAAAAGGACCAAAGAGGACCGAAAAAAGACACTGGTGCAGCAGTTTCATTGTTCTCCGGAGGCTACTGAATTGGCTGCCGTTTACACGCACAAAGACTTTGGCACTGCACAGACAGTGACCCAACACTGCGAGAACCAGCAATTCTCTTTCAGCAAAGGTACGAAGGAAAAAGAAGAAGAAATTCCTTACAAACGAGAGCTTTATTGTAAGAGTTGCAGAATTCGGTTTACTGCTTCTTATAATTCGCAGCTGTTGCTTCTCCAACTTTCTCTCCTACTACTATCACACCCAAGCCCAAACCCACACTCACTCTCATCTCAGCCCTCTTGTTTGGCATCACCACGACCAGGGTTACAACTCTACTTCCCGTTCGTTTGTCAGCCAAAAGGAAAGCGGAACAAAATGACACAGGTCATCTCTTTGGCTACGCCTTCCCAGGCCATGACCCCGGCACACTCGCCCATGGATTCCGATGACTACGACAGGTCCCGAGCCTTTCGTGCCATGCCCGATACTCCAGACTCTCCTAGTCCTCGCACTGTTGGCCTCGCTCGCAAACGTGCCGCTTCCATCAACACTGCAGATGCAAACTATGGTAGGCTCGAAAGGCTCAAGTTGACCACGCCTAGCAGTATGGCCAGCAACGAGAGCACAAGAGATATCTGTCTCTGTACTCCGGCACCCAAGATCCCCAGACCTCGAAATGGTGAGTTGCATTTTCTTTGTCGTTGATATATCTCTATATCGATTTCTATTGTCACGAAGCTTGAGTTTGTATGCAGTGACAGTAACATCTCGAAACAATTGTCTTTCATACACACAAGACTCGTGTCACTGACAAGCTATCCATAGCCTTCATACTCTATCGTCAGCACCATCAAGCTCAAGTTGTTTCTCGAAATCCCAACCTGTCCAATCCTGATATCTCAAAGATCATCGGCGAGCAGTGGAAGGACGAGCCTCAAGAAGTTAAAGACAACTGGAAGAGCCTAGCCGATGAAGAAAAGCAACGCCATCAGCGACAGTATCCTGACTATCGCTATCAGCCACGCCGTGGTAACAAATCTCAAGGAATCAGACCTGGTTCATCCCCAGCAGATGACTCTGGACGATGCCCCAAGTGTAATCTACGGTGTATTGCAACACCATCTACACCGTCTACTCCATTTCCCACCCCCTCCGCTCCTCACCCATATACGCCTAACATGCGTGGAGAGGATGCGGAAGCGGCTCGACGTGGGAGTTTTGGCAACTTGCCCATGGTGAGACAACGCCATCCTCTGCACCGACCTGTTCACAGAGAAGCGGACGACCATGATCCCGATTCTCCAGAAATGAAGAGACGCCGCTTTAACACGACTGGTGGCTACCACCCTGTGTCTTCCCCTATACCAGGAGGACGAGCACTGTCGATGGGGTCGGCGCCTCCGCGACCATATCCCGTTACGCCTCTGCCCGAGCCGCATTTTACTAGATCTAGATCAGGTCCTATGCCTCCTCCACCGCGACCGGTGGGAAGACCATGGCCAGATCAAGAGAACAGAGGTCGACATCCTTCCTACGACGAGTCCCTGCGACTCCCTCCCCTGCAGACCCCGGGTCCCATGTCACCCACCACAGCGCCAGAGGTCGACATCCGACAACTTCAAACTCCTGTCACTGGACTTGGAATATCCAAAACCCGTGATCCCCAAGCTAGAAGCGTGGAGGCCATGGTCATGTCTATTCCATTCAGCCGTAAGCTTTCTGTCTTAGCCAAGATCAACCAGACAGAGGTCAGCACTCTCGAGCCTGGTAATTCAGGAGTCGAGAACCGCGGCGCCGTCATAGCGATCGAAGGACCAAAGCCAAGAATGTTGAAGCAAGTTGGCACTCTGATCGAGAGAGCCCTCCTTTCATCCAACGAAGTGTCACTCAAGACCTGGGGCAAGGCGGCAGAAGAGGAGCAAGAGAGTGTGCGACGTGCCTCGCAGAGTGAAGAGCCAGCGGAACCCAAGGATAACTTTGTATCATGCTTCGAAACAATGATTTATTGGCACCAGAAATCGCGAGAGATGGTAGAGCACATCACCACTCAGACAGAGGTGTTGTCGGGCTCGAAAAGAGAGAGGGATTCAGACTCACCCATATCTCGTCGCGGCTCTATGGAGGATAACCATTCCGGGGGATCTCACGACGATATCATCAAGTACAAGATACCCGTCGCACTGATCAAAGAGGGGTTCAGTCTTACTCTTTCGGACTCATTCGCCTGCACGGTACCTATCTCTGACTCATACGCACCTGTCGACCATTGGCAGTGGATGGCGACTCTCTGGCGCGGCACCTTGGGACCTGACCTTGTGGTGTACGTGAAGCCCAGCTTGGAAGACGAGATCGCTAAGTGCGGAACTGTCGACTTTCGAGCGGGCCTCATGGTTGTGAGGATCGCGGTGGGTAAGGATTTGGACGAGGCAACTGAGAGACGAGTAGCATTTGAGGTGGTAGAGTGGGTAAGGGGAGGGAGTTTCCGAGAGGATCGCGACAAGATGCGATGATTGAAACAACGATAATTATGTGAATTTGGAGCTGATCAACGTTGGAGAGATTGCTCTATTGCTGAGGTTACACCTGTTATTAGGATGAACATTAAAAACAAATAGCTTCTCAAGCAGAGGCCATAAGGGAAGAGGGATATGGGAAAATAGGTTGCTTCGTTTAATGTCACATTCCTCAATATGAGTAGGAATGGGAGTTGGTATCAATAAATTCAGATGGCTCATGTACGCGCAGTTTTTATCGATGATGTCAATTATTGTGATATGACAGAGTCAAACGTTGCATTACATATGAAGTTGAGCATCTAATATCCGTTGAAAAGAAACGAGTAATGTTTGTTGTGAGCCCGTTTGTTCAACGGTTGAAGTCTTACAAGTGAAGCCCCAAAAACCCCTCTACCCTGCAAGCCCAGGGGATTAAGATTTTACCCCTGCATGATAGGTACGTACAGTTCTATGCAAAAGTTCTGACAATGAGCTAAGTATTTAATATATAATAATATATAAATAAATTATATATAAGATTTAAACTTTTATATAATACTATTAAGAGATTATAGAAGATTATATAAACTAAATAAAGTTTATTATAATTTATAAAAGATTATATAAAATACTTATAGAAAATAGAAAGTTTTGTCGGAACTTTTGCATACCCACTGTACTTAGCCGCTAGCGTCCATTAAACGCTCGGGGCGGGAATGACTGCCGCCGTGGCAGTTTATCCGAAAGTAAACGCGCCCCAAAGTTACTAAGGGACTTGAGGTAGGTAGGTTGCTCCACTACGTAAACAGCTCCCCTCCCGTCTAATCAATACGCGACTCAGGAGACCTAGACAAGCACCAACAACAACGACAAGGCTGACGACCACCCGCGATATCGTCAGAAGCACCGGGAAAATAAATAGTGGCGCCGGCACGATGCCCTACGATCTCGACAACATATCATAATGCCGGATTTCAAGCCTGGGCAGACTGTCCAGCTCAACGATGGCCGCAAAGGCATCGTCCGCTTCGCAGGCAATACGCACTTTCAGGTCGGCGAGTGGATAGGCGTCGAGCTAGAGGAGAAGACGGGCAAGAACGATGGTAGCGTTCAGGGAGAGCGTTACTTTGACTGTCCCATGGGCTATGGCATGTTTGTCAAGCCCATGATGGCCACCATCCTCGCACAAGCCCCAACCCCGAAGCCGGCGGCTCGGAAGCCTTCAAGGCCGAGTAGCTTCAATCCAGCTTCGGGAAGGGCGTCGAGCGCGGCGGGAGATGCAGGCTTGGGTAGGAGGAAGAGCTTGAATGCACCCAGTCCAAGTCCGGTACCTAAGGTGGCCAGACCGACAAGCATTGCAAGAGCAGCTGTAGGTGTTGCTTGTGTAGCTGTAGCCGTTGAATGCTAATCCTCGTCAAGTCTCCCATAAAGTCTCCCACGAAGCAGATGAGTGCTGCCTCTAGCACTGTCGTTTCTCGAACAGGAACACCCTCGAATCCTCGTGCTTCATCCGTTGGAGCAAAGTCTCGACCATCTGTTGGAGGACGCACATCCATGGGCCCTCCACCACCCACTACTCGACCAACAAGACAGGTATCTGCATCTTCGACAACACCACGACCTGGAGGACCAGGACCGAGGACCACAAGTAGTCGCATGTCATTGACTGGACCATCACGACCATCGTCACGCCCAAGTTCAGCTGCCAGGCGAACATCTATCGACTCGCAAGCACGAAGGGGCTCTTCGGACAGAGAAGATGACGATGTGTCTCCTATTAAGGACAATGGAGACATTCTTTCACCTCAGCCCAGGAGCCCGGTCCAGGCAAGAACCAAAGCCCTTGAGAAACTCACAGCAGGGCCTTTGTCGCGAACTTCCACACCGCCTGCAGCACGAAAGCCCGCGCCTACAGCTGCCACAGCGCGTCCTGCTGCAAGCACTGCAGCAAGCAGAGAAATTGAAGATCTGAAGGCTAAGTTAAAGGTTCTAGAACGCAAGCGGGTCGAGGATCGAGACAAGTTAAAACAACTGGAGAAGGTCCAGGGCGAGAGAGACAAGTTCGAGAATGTCATTCAAATGCTACAACAGAAGTATCAACCGCAGCAGCAGGAGAATGCTGAGCTGAAAAAGCTACTGAAAGAAGGTATAGCGCGCATCGAGTCAATGGAAGAGGAGCAGGCAGAAAACGAAAGTGTACTTGAACTGGCAACACTCGACCGAGAGATGGCGGAGGAGACGGCAGAGGTTCTGAAGGCTGAGTTGGATGCCTTGAAGCAGAAAGCGGAAGAGATGGAATTGGAGGTTGAGATCTTGCGGGAAGAGAACGAAGAGTACAGCAACGGAACGACCCCTGAGGACAGAGCGAGCACAAACTGGCTGCAGATGGAACGAACAAACGAACGCCTACGAGAAGCTTTGATACGGCTGCGCGACCTGACTCAAGCGTCAGAGGAGGAACTGAAAGACCAGATCTCGAGCTTGGAGGACGACCTGAAGGAGTTCAACACCATGAAGGCGGAACTCTCTACATGCCGAGATAAGCTTGAGAAGTCGGAGTCTGCCGTCGAGGACCTACGCCAACAACTCGATAACGCTCTTGGTGCCGAAGATATGATTGAAGACTTAACGGAGCGGAACATGAGCATGTCTGAGCAGATTGAGGAGTTGAAGGCTGTTATCGATGATCTTGAGAGCCTGAAGGAAATTAACGACGAGCTCGAGATTAACCATGTCCAAAATGAAAAGGAGATGCAGGAAGAGCTTGACTTCAAGGACAGTGTCATTGCTGAGCAGGCTCGAAGAGCCGGTCAGCAAGAAGAGTCATTGGAGGACATGGAGTACACTCTCTCACGTTTCCGCGAGTTAGTGACCAGTCTGCAGAGCGACTTGGATGACATGAAGGCTTCACAGGCTGTTACGGAGGGCGAGTCAGAGAAGCTCAACGACCGATCCAGGGCCATGATGGACCTCAACATGAAGCTTCAGATCTCGGCATCAAAGGCTCAAGTCAAGACTATTGATCTGGAACTTCGACGATTGGAGGCTCAAGAGGCAGAGCAGCACTTGGAGATCCTGAAGCTCTTCCTCCCCGACACTTACAAGGAGGATCAGGACTCTGTCCTCTCCCTGCTTCGCTTCCGTCGTGTGGCCTTCAAGGCAAACCTCCTCAACAGCTTTATCAAAGAACGTCTCAATGGACAGCCCCATCCTGGACACGAGGATGATGTGTTTGCTGGATGCGATGCCTCTGACAAGCTCGTCTGGGTGTCCAGCATGTGTGATCGCTTTGTTAACGATATGACACATTGCACTATTGAGCAGTTCTCCAAGTACCAGAACGCTTTGCACGAGCTAGAGCCTGTCGAGCGTGCCTTGAATGTCTGGATCGACGGTCTACGCCGGGATGAACTGAAGGAGAAGACCTGCGCTGACGAGCTGCACCGCACCATTGCGCTCCTTTCTCACTTGGGAGAGGTGCACATTTCTAGCAGTCTGGCCAACTATGCTGATGACATTCACATGAAGGCTCTGATTATGCAAAGCCATCTCGACTCTGCAGCTGTTGCCTTCAACGCCTCGCGAGGTCTTGTTCAACGCGTGGTTCCCACAGAAGGCGACGACGAAGAGCTGGCACAGCACTTTGCCAAGAAGTCTGAGGCGGTTGTAACCCATACTCGAGGCGCCAAGGTCATTGCCGCCAAGGCCGTACGTGCTCTTCAAGATTTGAGGACACGGTCTTTGTCTCTATTGCCAGATACAAATGAAGCGTTTGACCAATGTTGCGAGGCAACACAAGAACTTGCTCACCTAGCACGACAGATTGGTCTTGGCCTCCACAACCTCTTCACCACTGACGAGGGCCGAGTTGATCCTTTCACGTATGCCGAGGTACAATCTGCCGTTCACAAGACTGTTCTTGCAGTCAGTACCTCAAGTGAATCGGACCTGTTCTCAACCTACCTATCCAAGCTACGAGACGTCACCGCGCAGATCACGGATCTGGCGGCCCTTGCTACCGATCTTGATCAAGTTCAAGAGTTCGATGTTGCTGCTGCACCCTGGCGCCTACGGTCGCAAGAGCTCAAGGCTCTCAAGACCATCCCTGTCGACGCAGAGGAGGAGCTTCGCCGCCTCAAGGAGGAGCATAGTGAGGCCCGTCGCACGATTGCTCAGCGTGACGAGCATCTCAGCACGGCTGTCCTCAAGATTGAGACACTCGAGTCCAGAATGCGTGACGCTCAGGCCAACATTGATCGCATCACTCAGCTGCAGACCGAGCTTGAGGCTTCTGGCCAGCAAATTGGCAGCCTCAAGGAGGATATCGAGAAGCAGGATCGTGAGCTCAAGAACCTCGAATCAGAGCGTGACAAGTGGAAGAAGATTGCTAGCGATAGCCGTGCCTTCGCTGACGGTGCTGATGCCGCTGGGGCCAAGGCTGGCCAAGAACGCGCCGTTGCCACAGCTCGCGAGATGGATGCCCTCAAGAAGGACATTGAGAGCCTTCAGTCGGCAGTTCGCTACCTACGTGAAGATAACCGCCGCGCCCGTACATCGGAGCAGCATAAGCATGAATGGTTGGCCGAGCCTCTCAAGAAGTCCACTTCTGTGGTTGAGCAGCGCCGCAACATGATCGCCACTGAAGGCAAAGATGTGCTTGGCGAGCTCGTCAAGATGGCTTCGTCAGCATCCCTATATGACTTCTCTGCACTACCTCAAGACAAGCTCGCTTGGAAACCTGCGCGATCAACGCCCCAGTACCACGCAGCCAAACAAGCAGAAGACTATGCCGCATGGGGAGCATGGCAAGAGTCGGTTCTCAAGAAAGCCCATGTTCTACAAGGCCAGACAGCGAACGTCGAGCGTAGAAAGAGGATGCCCACTACAGCTCGTCTACGCATCAAGTTGCCTGGCGCCGATGGAAAGATTGTGCCAGGATTGGGACGGGATGTTCAGATTGTGGGATCGCGGGAGTGGGAGGCTCTACAAGGTCGTTTGGTTGTATGATGAGAGAGTACTACATACCCCTTTTGTTCGTGAATTTATCTTTCAATAGTTTTGGTGGATATTGTACGTATCAGAGCGAACGAATTACAATTCCACATAGAAGCAAGCTTTGCCATGTTGCTCCCCCATATAAAGGGGGTTTATCAATTGAATAGTTGAATCATTTCGTCTTTTATTTTGCTCATATGTGATCATGCTCGATCCCTGGGTATCTCTGACTTTTCCCAGAACATGACATCTTCCTCCTCTCTACACGTTCTAATCACAGCTCTCTCACGCCTTGCCCTTACCCTTCTTGTCCTTCTTCTTCTTGCCGCCTCCACTGCTCTCCTCACCACCACCTCCTTGCGCACCCATAAGAGCTGACATTGGGTCTCCACCGCCCTGCATCTCCTTCATCATATCCTTAAACAGATTCTCAGACACGCCGCCACCCGTCATAGCAGCACTCAGGTACGGCACCAGCTCGCCCATCTTCCATCCGCGCGGCACGGCAGGCTTGGGGTAAGGCTTTCCGGGCTCGGGCTGTAGCTGTCCACCAATGCGGACACGCAGGCCTTGACTGTCTTCGGTGGTGGGGTTGTCGCGCAGGTGCTCGGCGACAAGACGGTACAAATGATGCTTGTTCTTGACGGGGTGGCGAGACTGTTCCTTGAGACCGACCTTGACGCGGCCGGGGTTGGCCCAATCCTTAGGATGCACCTTTTCGGGCTCGAAGAGTGTCGACAGGCCTAGGCGTGAACAAGCATTTGCGATCTCTCGCGCGAGAGGGTCCTTGACAGCTAGATCGGCACTCACGCGGCGGCCTTCAGCACGAGACCGTGAGGCGTCGAAATAGACGGGGTAGAGACACTGGTGGTTGGCGTAGTGAGAGCGATCGGCTGAGGCGGGCATGATGCCTCCAGGAGGGGCATCGGCGGGGACGATAGAAGGCTCCTGGTGAGGAGGAGCTGCAGCGGAGGGAACTGTATGTTGAGCGACGGGGTCGACGCGGCGCATGATATCGGAGTCGGCAAAGTCATCGATGTCGCCCTCGGCTGGGTCAGAGTCGAAGTCGCTGTCCGAGACTTCTTCTATCCTTGGGTGGGACATTTTTGCGGTTTGGTGGAGGGGTAAGTTGGAGGAACGTTTGGTAATGGCCCCGCGTACGATTTACGAGGGGTTAGGTTCGTATGCAAGATTGAGCTGATGCTTTGTAGTGTCGTGTCAGAATTGAGGTCGAGAGACTTGAGTTGGTGATGGTCGAGGTAAGGTAGAGAGGTATGGGGTACAGTGGGACGTGGAAGGTGGCACTTTGAGGTTGAGGTGTGGGATGAGCCTCAATGTGGGGTATAGCGCCTACCGAGTAAGGTTCGCTCACCGAGCTCACCGAGAGCATTCCTAATTTGGTAGTCTACCTTAGGTACCTTACATGCTGTTACGGATCGTAGCTAGGGAAGCAACGCATAAATTACAATAACTTGCAGGACTAGAGGGAAAAAGTAAAAAGTAAGAAGGGAGATTCTTTGATTGACCAAATTCTGTTTGAGCTTGGCAGTGGTCTGTCTCTAAGCTCCAATCACTATCTCGATCCACCACCTCTACCAAAGAAAGGATAGCACGGTTCTGCTAACTTTCTATATAAATATATGAAACCTTTATTCCCAATCTTTACAATACTGTACGGGATTTTATCCCGTTAGTTGTCATTGATATTCTTGTTGGTAAACCTGGTATTTGGCGGATGAGCCGCCTTGGGGAATCTGCAATATTGCCGAGTGCATACTCCGTTGGTAACATTCGGGCACTGTGACGTGTCAGGTCAGTAACGAAGCGCCCTGTGGTTGGAAAATGACTTACATGATGACCATAGATGCAGTCCTCAACATCACAATCCTGCCCGGCCGTGCATGGGTTCTGTCGGGAAAGCATTGCGAGAGCACGTATGTCCTCTGGCGAAAGTTTGTAGTTGTGAACGAAAGGGCAGATGTCCATTCTTGTGCACGGGCCGCGAAGAAAGTGATTATTGCAAAGCTTGTCGTTACCAGCTCTGCGTTTGATATTTTCCATAGCCTGGACGGTAACTGTTATAGGTGGATCAAGCCCACGAGGCCCAGGGCTCCAAGCTGGTTGAATAGGAGTCTTATTGCGGACGGTATTCTTGTCTTGCTGCTTAGGAGGTAAGGGCATTGTAAGCTGAGGAGGTGGAGTGACGCTCTTCGTAACCTTGGCCCACGAAGATGCCGGAGGTGACATTGATGCAGTGCTAGTAGCGGGAGTCAATACAGCTTGAGTTGTCACACTAGCTGTCGGCAAACTCTGGGTTTTGATCACCTCCGTGCGGTGACCATTAAGTTTTTCAGAGGGGGGTTTAGTTATGAGCCTGGTAGTGCGAAAGATGTCGTCAAGCTCGATAGTATTCAGGTTCATTTCTGAGATCTCGCGTGCCAAAGGCCCGCCTTTCAGTATACTGACGCACTGATGTGCCTCTTCGTTCTCAAGAATCGTGTCAAGGAAAGGGGCATAACCCGCATCATGCCCGATGCCCAAAAGGATATGCTTGCAATTCTCGTTCCCCAGGTGCCAGCGCGCCGTGTCTGCGTATACATTAGCTAGTGTTCACCCGCAGTTCCGAAGAGTGTGGTGTCATGGACATACCTCGAATCTTGGAGTCTGCCCTCTCCTTTCCATAACCGACGTCGATAAAGTCAAAGGAGGCCCTGGCCTGGGTAAAGCCTAATGTAAACTCTCTGAAAAGACTTGGGTCCTCGACGCTGCCATTGCGGTACATTGCTCTGCTCAAACCAGCAACATTAGCAACAACGCGACAAACGATTTCCAATGACCCTGTGCGCTCATGGCTGCAAAGTTTCACCACGGCCGCGTTTAAAGCATGGGCTGCCTTTTTTCCGCCCTCGAGTCCTTGATCGATAAAGTCGCTATCAAACTATTTGCGTGGTCAATAAGAGCTTCTTCCCAGAAGCACAGCCCAACGATGCCTAGACGAGATCGAACATACAATAAGACCATCTCCGTCGATCAATAACAATACGTAAGGATTGGTATTCTGAAGTTTTTAGCTGTTGGGTTCCAACCGCATCATCACATGCTTCAATATACCTTGATATCATCGTTTTGTTTTAACGTCCATTTGAGTTGGGATTCCGAGTCTTCTAAGCTCTTCTGTAGTTCTCTTCGGGCTTTGGTCGCGGCTTGTAGATCGAGCTCGTTTTCGTGCAATTTCACTTTGAGTGCTTGGTTCTCCGGTTCCAGGCTTTCGAGCGCCTTAATATATAGTAGCGCATCCTGTTGCATAGAGGTTAGCAATGAAGTTCGCTGGATTCTGTGTTAAACTCCAAGCTGCATCAGGTTCCTGAGCCTCGCGGTAGGCAATGGAGCTTGGTAGATGTTGAGAAGAAGAGCAATAGTGTACGCGCGCATACCTGGAGGAGTTTATCTTTGGTCTGTTCGTTCGACTGAACAATCTGATAACGTTGAAGCAAATCGTTGAACGAGACGGTAGGCGCCATGTTGGAGACCGGCACTCCTGGAGGCTATCGCGAACAGGTATTTTGGTGGACGAAGTGGGATGCGAATGTCGGGATTTGAAACTGCCCCGAAAGTGGTACGCGATGAGAAAGTCAAGGCGAAAAAGTCAAGGTGAAACTCTGGATTATCGATTGAGCGATAAGAAGGTTTCACACGGAGTGTATCAACGAGCTAGACGAGAAAGCTGAGGTGAAAGGCGCGCGCGCCAAGTTTGACGTTGGCAGGGTGGATAATATAGCTGCAGATCAGTGAATCAATCTCGTTCGCAGCCTGCCTGATGGCTTTCTTTTTTTGGGCGTGCTGATCCTTGTACTTTGGCTTGGGGCCTAGATCAGATTGGTGGGCGGTTTGTGTGCGCAAAGGTTAAGAGAGAGGTGGAGGGAAGAAAAAAAGAGATCAGCTGCTGGTCTTTGTCTGATTGCAGCTAACACACCCTTTCGATTTGCCCGGCGCAAGGGGATTGGATGGGGTGGGATGAGAGTGCACGTCTGGGGGAGATGAGACAAGAAAAGTGCAGTCGTTTTTAGTCGTAGAGCGAGGCAAGCATCTAATGCTAAGGTTGTGACTGAATAGGAATCCAATCTCGCCAACGCGATTCTGCCCTGGACTCGTTACTTTGGCGTTCGTTGTGCTACGTCGACTCTGTTCTTTTATGGAAAGAATGAGATACGTGATTATGGTGAGAAGTAGAGAAACAAAGAAGATGTTGTTATTTATAAGAGTGAACTTTAGAGTTGGTGCGTGGTCTTTGGTAAAAGTTTTCTCGTTTTTTTACCCTTACGTCGATTTTCCCCTTGCGCCTTCCTGGACCTTGTCTCTCCAAAAGCCGAAGCTGGGGGGCACCTTCCCGTCAGTGATCAAAGTGCTAACTTAAGCACCCCAAGGCCTAAGAAACGGAGAGCAGGGATTATCAGCCCATGCAAGTTGCAACTGCAACTGCAGGTGCAGGTGTAGGTGCAGATCCATCTTCTTTCACTGTGGAGACGCGCGCCAAAATGTGAAAGACAACCACCCATTCTTTGCTCCAAACCCCCCGCACACCAAAGTTAGGCACTAAATATAACTATTGATCTAAGAGAAAGAGAGTGCATGTTAAATTTAATTCGAATTTGAATTTATATTTTAATAATCAAACGAAAGCTCTGTGGAGTTTCAGTTGACGTGGTTAACATCATGATATGTCTCTTATGCTGTCATATTCTACCTAAACGTGTCTGTGCCTCTGCCTTAAAGTTAGTGTACGGGTTTTATTGTAGCCCGGGCACTCGCCCATGTCAATGCCAGGCACGCACACGATCTCCCCACTCTTTCCCACCCGTTGGAAAACGCCTGGTCTAGGTAGGTTGCTATGGAGTTGCTCTTATGGGCCGAGATGGGCTGAGCCGTGGTGTATGTAAGACAAGATATATGAATTCGGCCAACAACATAAAGTCGAAGTGCATGGTGCAGTATTCTACGAGCTTCCAAGCATATCCATTGCTCTCTACAGACAATCCTTGTTTCTTTGTAGTTATGCCAACAAATAACATTTGTTTATTGACCTGAAGTTTATTCTCAGCCGCTCGTAGTTGACAATCAAGATAGTCTGACGCCTCCAACCGCACTCATGTTTGCTGCCACATAGGTGTTTGATTGTACTCACGCAATACTCCACGAATTATTACATCTGCAGAGCAGAGCAATTTCCCCATGCACAACACAACACAACACAACACACTACACCACATACACAGTGCCCGAGTTGAGGCCAATTTTGTTTATTCATTCGCCACAAATAACGATTGTCAGTCGTTGAGTTGCAGGCTGGTAGCACAGCAGCCCCAACGCTGCAGCATTCTCGGCTTTTGAGGCCACCAACAGCAGTTCCCGTCCATGCGTGAGCCTATCCTCGGCCTCAAACCCTCAGCCTGGTCACGTTGGCGACCGTGCAAGCTGCAGACAGGCTCCGTTCTTAAACTCCGACTCATCAATTCGTGCTTTCATACCAAAGTCCCATTGCTAGAACCCGGCTTTTATTGAGAAGGCTCCGCGCTTGGTTCCTCTTCTTTTGTTTCGTTGATGCTCAACATGTTTTCGGCCTTCTTTTCAAGATCAGCGATGGCCTTCTCGGCCTTTTCCTCAAGGCCAATGACGGCACCCTGAACATTACGGATGGTCTTGTGCTGAGAGCCCTCAGCACTAAGGCGGGTCATCTCAGCAACAAAGCTGGCACCCCACCAGGCGCTCGTATACTTGAAGACATAACGCTCGAGCTTCTTGTAGTTTGCCTCGCGCTGTTCGGGGCTCATGGTGACAGCATCATGTAAAGCGTTGGCAAGCTCTTCGGTGTTCCAGGGGTTGACAATAAGACTGCCATTGAGAGATTGAGCAGCACCTGTAAACTCGCTGAGAATCATAACACCGTGGTTCTTCTGTTGTGTGGCAATGTATTCGTAAGAGACAAGGTTCATGCCATCACGGGTGGATGAGACCAAGCAGACGTCAGAGACGGCGTATAGGGCAGTGAGCTCGTCGAAAGTGACCGACTGGTGCAGGAAGTGGATAGGCATGAACTCTATGGTACCGAACTTTCCGTTGATGCGACCAACCAATTCATTGACAACGGCACGAAGGTTCTGATACTCCTCGACATCTTGACGCGAGGGGACAGCAACCTGAACCAGAACAATCTTACCAATCCATTCAGGGTGCTCGGTGAGGAAGACCTCAAGAGCGTGCAGCTTTTGGGGTACACCCTTGATATAATCTAAGCGATCAACTCCGACAACAAGTTTGACGCCTTCGAACTTTCGGCTCAGAGCAGCGATACGCTCTTGAACCTTTGGCTTCTTCAACCCTTCGACGAAGTTCTCAGGATCGATTCCGATAGGGAAAGCGCCAACGGTCACGAAACGACCGTTCCAATCAACGCCATTGGGTGTAGTCGGGCACTCAAGGATACGGGAGCAACTGCTAAGGAAATGACGAGCATAGTCGTATGTATGGAATCCGATAAGATCGCAGTCAAGAAGACCGGTAAGGAGAGCCTCGCGTACAGGCAAGATTCTGTAAATTTCGCTGCTGGGGAAAGGGGTGTGGAGAAAGAAACCAATCTTGACATTCTTTTTCGATTTGCCGATCTCCTCGCGGAGCATCTGAGGAAGAAGCATCAGATGGTAGTCGTGAACCCAGATGAGGTCTCCATCTTGAACGTCTTTGATAACTGTCTTGGCGAAAAGGCGGTTGACCTCTTGATATGCGGCCCAGGCGGACTCGTCGAATGTGATCTCACCAGGGTGATAATGGAAAAGAGGCCAAAGGATGGAGTCTAGAACAATGTTGTTAGAGATGATATCGACCGAGTCTCAACATAGTTATGCTTACTAGAAAAACCATTGTAATGTCTGTCGGCAAGCTCATCATCGATAAAAACAGGGTGCGCGCCGTATTCTTCTTTTAATCGTTGCTTCATGCCCTCGACTTCGTTGTCGGGGACCTCAAGACCAGGCCAGCCATACCACTGGAAGCTGGTAGTCTTGCTGAGACCGCTCAGGCCAGTGACAAGACCACCAGAGGACATGGAAAATGAATAGCTGCCATCTTCGGATCGCTTAATAGTAATGGGCAATCGGTTGGAGAGTAATAGCAGACGGCCTGGGGCGGCCTGGCCGTTCTCGCCGACGGTCTCTGGCATCTTGACTGTAGAAGAAGGATGATTCTCCGAAAATGAGGTGTTGAGGGTTGAGAGATCAAGGAGAGGAAACGAAGAGAAAAGTCGGAGAGCAGAGTAATCGGTCTCGTCGCGGTTCTTTCTGGCCGATGATCGATGGTGTGGTGTCTTTGGTCAGTGGAGGGGCAGAGGGGCAGGGAATTTGACCTGGCAGCTGGAGGCGTAGATCCCCAGCAAGTGGAGTGAGCTTTAGGAGCTTTGTTTCCAGTTGAGTAGCGGAACGATGACGCTATCGCGCGTAAGGTCAGTCGATTTATTGGAGAAGAGCGTGGTAAGCGGATACGGGAGGTACTTGAAGAAACAAGGATCTCTCGGTTGATATTGGTAGTGAGATGGGTCTGTTTGATTGTTTATTGATAGATGGTAGGTACGAGAATCGAGATACTTTTAGATTACCATGAGAAAATTGCAGCATGAGAAGGTGAGAGAAAGAAAGGGAGAGATGAGGCTTTAACCAGAGATCGGAAGAAAAAGACAGAATCTGGACAGAAGCGGAAGCAGAAGCAGAAGCAAGGATGGACCCGAGGGGATAGTTACGGAAAGTGAGGGGCGTTTAGTACCTGCCCGCAACCAGCTCTGCCCAGTTCAACATTGCGAAGAAGGTGCTCATTCATTGTACCTGCCTTGTCCACTGTATTGCATGTGCCTGTCAAAACCGTTGAGTTGAACGCGGACAGGCTAACAAGTTCAGTTTTAGGGTGATTGAACAGGTACCTACGTACAGTGGGTATACAAAAGTTCCGACAACTTTCTATTTGCTACAAGTATTTTATATAATCTTATATAAATTATATTAAACTCTATTTAGTTTATATAATTTTATATAATCTATTAATAATATTATATAAAACTCTATAATTTATTAATAACTTTTTATTTATATTATTATAAATTAAATATTCAGCTTATTGTCGAAGCTTTTGCATAGAACTGTACTCCATAGTGCGTCGGGTATCAAGCATGGATATTACTCGATATCCCCACTATCCAATCACAGAGGTTTTGCCATACGCGTGCAAGTGCATTTGTCTAGAACGTCTTGATTGTGCATTATCTACGGAGTGACTTGACGAAACACAAGGCACGTTGCCTCCTAGTCAAGCGTTCACCCGTTGGTCTGTAGTACAACACAATGGCAGAATGGCTGGTGACTCAGGCTAGAAACAGCCAGTTACCAATTATCCGCAAACACGGAATGGCCTCTATGTTATCTCGCAGTCTGCCTTGGTACATCCATAAACACCCGCAGCTTACGGAGTACCGTTGGGTAACAGACCAATAGACTAATCTTTCTGAGTTGTCGAAATCATCCGGGCCTGATCAGGTTACACTTATCCGTGCATGATATGTCGTTCATCTGGAAAAGGTTGCGGTGGGCCGTGGAAATATCGCGCATCATGTAGTTTTTCTACTACACCAGCCGCCGCAATCAACAAAAATCGGCGATAGTAGACACCAGGCTATGATCCACCCTAATCACTTACCCACCATAACTATGTATGTATAAATAGCACTTTAGATGATATTAAGAATACCTGTCTCTGTCGCAGCAGGCAACTGATTTAGCATCTGCCAAACAGTATCATCTCCCCAGCCTCCACCAAACTGCCATATCAGATCATCACCTCCAACTTCGTCCTGACTGTTTCCCACAAGTAGAGGAGCCATCGACATATCCGGCCCTGCTGTGAGATCATTGTAGACAAGATCGCCAGTCGGGAAGAAGGGCGCCATCATGCTCAAGGTATCCGCCGATGGGAACATCCACGTCGAATCCAATGCAGGAAGGTCATTGCTGTCTAGAGACGAACTTGCAGGCGTAGAACCTGAAGCTATGTTCCTTGAACCTACTGTAGAGCCGTCTGTCAAAGAGGGCAGAGAACCATTCTGTGCTTTGGCCATGGCTCTCTTGAACCGAGCAACGATAGCTCTGAGCACACCTTGCGCGGACTTGGCAAGAGGATTGCGCTCCTGGATTGCTGAAAATCGTTCAATCGTCCATTGAAAGTGCTCAATCGTTTTGTCTGTAAACTCTTCGTGCTCGCGGGGAAAGAGGATATACACGGATGCCAGGAGTACAATGGCATCGAAACTTGCAAAGAAGAGCATAAAGTTCCTCCACGAATCTGGCGGTAGACCCTCGAATGTCATTTTTTGAATCTCGAGTGTTTTGAGACTCGCAGGAATAGCCTCCACTCTGCTCTCGAGACGGTTAAAGACAAACGGTCGGTGCAAAGCCATCTTGCTGAACTCGTGTAGACTTGCAAAGTAGAACCGATTCGCTAGATACCAATGCGTCTCGGGGAGACGATCCCACCTTGTATCAGGATTATTCATTCTGAAAGAAGGCGGAATATTTTTGTCGAGATCTAAAATACTCTGGTGAATTTCATCTATCTTTGCAGGATCCATGGGGTATGCACCTCCAACTTCGAGATTCTGGATTGCCCGCAATGGCCCGCAAAGCTTGCAATTCCACAGGAGTCGGGTTATCGGCGTAGGATGGTCATCTTCTCCTCGAGGAACGACGGGCGTTTTATTGCGATTCTCAGGTATAGGTGCGTCGACTGGAGGCGTTGGAAGAGCTTGATTCCAGTCAACAGTTCCTGGACGCCCAAGAATCATGGCGCAATTCAAATCCCAGATGGCGAGCAGTATGTAGATTCTCCGTCTCCTTTGAATCAACCATTGATTCTCCAGAATGCTTTCCACACTCGAGTCCTTGGGTTTGGGATCCAGGCCATCACGATGCATGCCTAGATCCTGCGCATCGCGAATTGCAACGGCTATTGTATGCCACTATTCAGAACTTAGTTAACGATTCAAAGCGATCTGAAAGAACAGCCTACTGCATCTGTAATCTTTGCTGTAAACTTGTAGAATGAAGCTCTTAGAAATTGTGCCTGGACTGTTGTCAGGGATAGATGCTTCTTCCCTAAGAGATCAAGGAGCGCCTGTCCCGACTCGCTGTACTCTACGGCCAAGTCCTCAAAACGCATGCCTCCCGCAAACTTGAGCGAATCGAATGTTGAGTCTAGTCGCTCAGGTAAGAGAAGCAGCGCTGTTGCGATGACTTGAAACAAAAGGGCTGGAAATGCTCGCAGCTCGGGATCCAACCCACGAGGACCAACGTCTGACAGCACTGAGAACGGTAGGGTATTCCATTCTTCGAGTTGGGCGTATAATACGTCCGGGTCAATTGAATAGTATTGCCAGTTGAAGCCGCGCATATACATTTCCACGAGTTCCTCAATGTAGTTTCTGGCAGGTAGCTGACGGACAATGGCTTTGTACTTTTCCCTGAGAGCAAGCTCCTTACCTGGCGAGCCCCTGGAAGACTCTTCAGGCATACTTGCAGTGGCACCTTCGCCGTCGGTAATTGATTCAATACGTTTGAGGATACCCATGGTTGACGCGCCGTTGTGCGCATAACCCCAGTCAGCCACTTTGGATGATAATGATTCATTGGGTTCATTGGGTTCGTAATTCAGAGAACCGCTTGAACCTGACGGCAATGGTTCAGCTTGTTTGACTGAGCTATTCGAGAGAGCTGATGAAGATTCTGCGATATGTTGACTCCGCTGTTGCTGGGGCGTATGCTTGGCTGTTGGGGCACCTGCTTCGTAGATACAACTTGACTCTTTGTCTCGAGACTTGCAATTACCACACGGTAACTCGCGATCACACTGTATTGGTTAGTTAGTTGTCTTACTCGCTCCAAGTAAACAAATTCGATGATCTTGAAAAGTTACAGACCCTTTGCTTTCTTCGGTGGCATTCTGTACACGATATGACAATCCGTCTCCTCTTTCTCAAGCGAGGGCCGTCGCCATTCTCAGGTGCTGCTGTCATGTTGCTTTATTCGGACATGTGCTGGATATAAGTGATCAGATCTTGCTTTATCTGAATGGTACATACAAGGTTGACAATTCTTATAGATAAGAGGCTGGTGATCTAGGTAACGTACAAGAAGGTCTATGTTATTGATGAGCGTGTACTGGAGAAACTAACAGCAGTATTTAACTCGTCTTAACTCCGGGCTGAGCATTGAAGTAATGGAACCAAGGAATCTGGCGTTACGTCTGTTGTGGGGCATCCATCGAACCAGAATTCAGCCCTGCCACATTCTCCAATACCTGTGCCTCTTGAATAGACCCACGCTTTTGTGCCAGAGCTTGGTATTCATAGAACACAGTTGAGGCCAAGAATGCCTCAAGATGAGAGATATCAGGTGGAACCGAATAACTGAATTCCATTATAACTAGAAGGTTATATGCTATATTTCTCCACAGTAGCTGAAATTCGTAAGATTATCGTAAATCGTTGATCATTGTTTCAGGTGCAGAGTATCCGTGTAGACCGGGATTATGCAGTTGGAACAGAGTGTAGTCTAGTGCTTATATCATGTCCCCAATCAGGGACCAAATCTTATTGATATTGCAGGTGATTCACTTTCATGGCTGTTAACCTGCTCCCAGGTAGTCATCATATGATATTCATGCCAGACCCCGCTAGATGTCTCGATAACTCCAGTGCAGCCTGTCTACCGCACCAAAAACGACAAGACCAACCCAACTTCCGCTAAGTTGAGAATCTTAACGAACACGTTCCGTGTAAGCCTTCCACGCTGCGGATCGATATCGGTCAGCCTCCTCCTCAGGGTCGCCTGCCTTGATAATGCCACGTCCAACGATAGCAATATCAGCACCGGCAATACCAATAATCTTCTGCGGTGTGTTGTATTGCTGGCCCTTGCCATCGCCCTTGATAGCTTCGTTCTCATCGGCACCCTCGGGGGGCAATTGGCAGCCGGGTGTCATGTGGATGAAGTCATCGTCGGGTTGTGTGTTCAGACACTCTTGTGAGACGAAACCCATGACAAAGCTCTTGTGTTCCCGCGCGGCCTCTACACAGGCTTGTGTGTATTCCTTGTTCATGAAATTTCCCTCGCTCGACATTTGTGCTAGGATAAGGAGGCCTCTCTCGATCGGTGCCTCGTCAATACCGAGGAATACTGACTCGTCACCCTCAGGAATTGTCTTGACAAGACGCGGTGAATCGGCCGACTCGTACTGTTGGGTGACGGTAGTGGTAGAGACAATGCTGCCTTTGCGGCCGTCCGTGCGAGCGGTTTCGGGTGTCTCCTTTTGGTTCTCGCTGTCTGAATGTTCGCTATCCTCGTCAAGCTGGCTGGCCGTGGGCGTTCCAATGCTGATGGAAGTCTTGACCTCATAGTGATATCGCTCGAGCCATCGGCTGGCGGCGTTGGCCAATGATGTCACAGAAGCCTTGCCAGGAACCATGTTCACGTTGACGATATGTGCCCACTCGATGATACGCGCAGCACCGCTAGTGTACTGCAGCTCGACCGTGTTGCCAATGTCACCAAATTTGCGGTCCTCAAAGATGAGGAAACCGTGCTTGCGAGCTAGCGAGGCAAGCTTAGCACCAGTACCCGTCTTAGGGTCGAAGTCCCAGCCGGCCACCATGTCATAATGAGTCTTGAGCACAACGATAGATGGACCGATCTTGTCGGCAAAGTAGAGAAGCTCGCGAGCGGTTGCGACGTCGGCGCTGAGGCAAAGGTTCGAGGCCTTGAGGTCCATAAGCTTGTAAAGATATCGGCTAAGAGGGTGAGAAGCTGCCTCAGCTCGGTTGGCGAAGGTCGCCTTGAGAGACGGATGCGACGACATGATGCGTAAGAGTTTAGAGATCGGATGGGTATGGTCAAGAGTAAGAGTGAAGTAGAAACGAGGAAGATGGCGACAGTACGCGAGGACAAGCTGTAGCACACCAGACGCAAATAGGCAGCTACCTCGGCATTCGGTCTCGTAGGATGCGCACAGATGATCTCGATTCTTGACAGATTGGCCGGCGCAAGTGGCGGTTTGAACTTGGGTGGAGGGGAAGCTGGGGAAAATTGAAAAACGGAGACAAGAGCCGGTAATAGGAACGAGGGGTGATGATCCTATTTAGCTTCGGCCGAATAGTCTTGGACGGAATGTCGTTCGATATGAAGCGTCGTTGATCGAGAGCAGGTAGAGAAGTTGAATGAGGAGGAGACAAGAATTATGGGAAATAGAAGAAGAAGAAGAAGGAGAGTCTAGGGGAAGAGGTGAAAAGGAGAAGAGAGAGGTTGAAGTAAAAATCAACGGACAGCGAAGACGGACGGGGACGGGGGTAGGTAGAAAAAAAGGTGAAAAGTGACGATCCACAGCTCGACTTGGGATGGATGCAATTGCAATCCATGCAATGAATGCCCTCCACTGGACCAACCCGACCGACTGTGAGGCGACAAGGTTAAGTAAGGCCTAGAAGACCCTACTGTGGCTACTACTACAGCGGCCTAGTTCGCGGGCAGGGTAGGTACCTTGCCTTTTTAGCTCCAAGCGAAAAGCCTACGATTGAATGAAGCTAACGAATTTAAGGCCCCGAGGCTCAAATGCACAGTTAAACATGATACACCCAGAGAATAGACATGGAGCAGGGGTTGCTGAGAGAGGACCCGGCGTGAGGTATCGTGTCACTTTCACAAAGCCTGCCACTTATAGGCGGATATACCCACTGCAGACGGACATGGTTATTGGCGGAATGAGGGGAAAAGAGCACACGGATATTAGTGATCTAAGGTAATTAAAGCTGGGTATCTTTTAGCCGGAGGGTGGAACAAGGCGACAATAGACAGCTCATCTTCCTAGTCTACTACGGAATAGACAGGGACAATTGTAGCGCAAATAATTACATTGAAGAAAGAACTGACCAATAAGACCTGTGGTTCAAGATGAACTTCTTTAGGTAACTGGTCGGAAGTAATCCGATATGTATGTCTGAATACTACCTTACTTTGTGCACCGACCCCTACAAGTCTTGTATCCATTGCCGTTGCACCGAGTAGAACAACATTCTCTCAAGGTACAACGGACACAGCACAGTCTCTCTTCCTAGGCCATTCAATCATCCTTGAACCCAAAGTAAGCGGGGTGATCAAAGTCTTTCTTACCTTAGCCCTAGGACCCATATGCCACCAGTGACGTGTGTCGTGGGGGGCACTAGAGGTTTAAAAAGCCAAGTCAAGACAAGCTTGCTTGGTGGATTAGCAAAGACATGAAAATCAGACGATTCTGAAGGAATTGGCATGTCGACGCATGCTACAGGTAGCATCCAGACCTGGATAGTCTGGCAGTTGGCGGCTGGATAGGGCTTGGCTGCAGTTGACGATCAGGGATCAGAGACTAAGACAGGGCGAGGTGATCATGGCCAACCCTGGCTTAGATGATCTACCATGAGACAGCCCGGGGGACGGGAGACGGGAGGCTTTTATGATATATTTCAAACGGTCAACTTTTGGGATGCCGCAGCTCCGTGTTGGTTAACTGTCGTACCCATTCTAATGGCCTCAATACGCAGCCCTCGACGTCGAACTTGTTTTCTATCCCGTAATACTGTAATTTCCTTGCCTGAGTCTTTCGACCATGACTCGGCTGCAACTTTGAATTGGCAATGATCCAAATAGCCATTTGGCCGTGTTACACAACATTGACACTATTGCTGCAAACACCCGTCTCGGAGGCCTATGAGCCCAACAGCCACGCAGCCAGCGAGCCATCAAGGATGACAACTGCAACGTCCAGATCCACAGAACCTACATGGCTTTGCAGCAGCCTGACCGTCTCGAGATGCGCGTTGGCTGTCCGCTGCTGTAGCCTGTAGGTGGTTCGACTCATGACTAAGACGCCAGACCGATAAGATGGCGTATTATCGACCGCTAGTTAAACGAAGTACTCCGTGAGGTAGGACGGTAAAACGGGACGATGCCGAGTGTCCACATCCTTGGACATGGTATTGAGTACCCGATTCTCCGTAGAATGACTGGATTTCATCCGACTGGCAAATACAAAATTACCGAGAGTATCCCACGGATAGAATCTCCGGATTGGTACCCACGTATGAGGTATCACTTGCGTTGGTACGGATAGACTAGGTTGGATGCTTGCAGACTCTCGCAACGGAGCAACCGGCAGTGATAAGAACTAACGCAGCGTACTTAGCGTCTTGAGTCGACATGGGTTTCACTGCTGCAAGGCACCGCCGTTTCTCACTTCCATACAACCACATCTGGCATCCACCACATTACAAACCTCCAATGGCCCATCGAAAGTGGCTAGAGACGTTAGGAGTGAAGTCAGAAGAGCCCGGCTTGAGGTATATAACCGCTCACTCACTCCCATCCCCGGCTGCTTCACTACGCCTCCCCCAGAATATCGCCGCATCAAGCTCGGGGCAGCAGTCGGAGTCGGAGTCGGGCTGTTCCTCACGGCCGGCTCAAGATCGTCACCAGGGTCTGGCTCCGCTGGCGGCTGGCCCCAGAGTTGCCATTTCCAGTCCCCTGCCTTCTGCCTTCTGCCCGTGGCAGCCAGAAAACCCCTAGGGGGCACAGAAGAAATGAACCCTTGCTACTCCGTTACACCTGCTACTTACAGCCAGATAACGCACGCAAGCACTCAAACTCTTTTACCCAAAGGGACCTAGAAAACGGGCAAGGGTCTTCCTCTGCAATGCAGCGCTACCGCCTGGCGTCTCGGCTATGCCGCAGGATGCTCCTCCACTCCCCGGCATTCCCGAATCTCTCTTGATCAGAGTCGGCAGGTGAGGTGCAATTTGACATAATTGCCGCTCTCTGTACTCCATAATAGGTAGTTTATCACTAGCTCCGTTGAGCTTATTTAGACTTTATCAAGGTAGGAGCTTCCAAAACCCATTGCAACTTTGCTGCCCTGGCTGCCTACCTAAGTACCTACAGAGTTTGAGCTCGCATAATAACCAATAAACACAACTGAACTTGGTATCCTCCGTTGTCAGATAAATGACATGTCAGGTTCAGGGTAGCTCTTCCGTGACTGCCAGCTCAGCCAAGTTGAAGCTTAAAGTCCCGCATACTGAAAGTTTAGTCCTTTACCAAAATTCTACGTAGTACGTTGCTATCTCTTAGTCGCTCAGTTTACACTGATTAGCATGCAGCCATTGCCAGCTTTAGGAAGCTCATGGGGGACTCTAATGGAGAGAGTGGCTTACAATAGAGTTTGTTCCAGAGGTGTGGTTGGAGACGGTTGACCTATGACGCGCGATTATGGGATATCACTGATACGATTTGCTTGAACAGAGCCAGTGTTGAACCAACATGATGGATTTCTCTGTATGGAGTCAGGGGACCTCCTTATTTGATCATGGCGGGGTTAAATATGTTTAATGCCAGAATGTCTTGGCAACCACGAACGCTCACTTGTCAGTTGTTCATCCATGGGTATTAATACACCACACTACTGAACCAAAAGACACCTACTTATGCTACATATTGGAAGCTGAGCTGAAAACAACTCAAGATCTCAGATGAATGTGTAGCTGGCATCAATGTTTGACGAGTCGTCGTCGCTACAAAGCATGAAGTGATCGACTCATGTGTTTTGGCTCCGACATGAATATGTATACTCCAAGTATGGCATCGCAAATGAATCCATGCTGTAACCTGACTCGTCTGTATAGTCGCATACAAATATTTAGCCATTCAAGTCTCGTATGACAGCGACAGTGTGTGTAACTCAATCATGACTTGATATTGCTTGCAATTGTCTGGTTACTCGTTGTTCTGACACTTGGTACCGCTACGCCATGTCCAGTCAGCTGTCATGACACCCTTTATGTATCATAACTATGTCCCCGCTAATGCCTCTTATGGCGGGTGATCAGCACTCTCGATCTGTTCTGGGCTGTCATTCTGCCAATGCGACGTCGACACTACTAAGCAGCTCGGCCGAATGGATATTTATAGTTATTGATGGTAGAAGTCATGATACATATCATAAAATCATGTGTTGCAGTATTCAGGTATACAAGCCGAGGCTAATTTCCTTGTTTGACACATACACTGCACCTAATGATGCTTGAATCTCGAGACCTGCAGAGGCAGATCATACGTCTTGAGAATGAGATGGTGAGTTTGTCCGTCAGAGAACAGGAAATGGGAATGGCCTTGAAAGTGGAGTCATTGCCTTCTTTCCCGTTTTCCGCTTACAATTTCATGAGCGGATATCAATATAATTTCCAGGGGACTCGTGTCCCACTGGTGCCAATTTCGGGGGAGCTCTTGGCTTGTTACGGAGCAGAAGGCGCCGCAAATCACACGCCTCATCTGCTAATTGACACGTAGCCAAGCTCCTAACGGGCCATGTAACATGTCCGAACCTACCGAAAACCCCCTGTTGTTCGCTTGGCGGGAGGCATCTCATCCATGGAAAAGGGAGCCTTGGGAGCCTCTAATCAAGCTTACTGTACTCCGTACCAGATTTCTGTAATTGCTGCCTCCCACCGTCATCACACTTTTAACACTTTGCAGTATCCACCAAACTTTGAGCTCCCTCTCTTATTTTTCTCCTTCTCTCAACCTTCACATCCGTTCCTTTCCACATCTTTAAGCTACCGAGTCTTCCCTCGTCCCGCTTCTTGCGACACACGCTGCTTTGTCATTCCCCGACTTGGACTAATTCGACAGCTTCAACAACCGCCAGAGTAACCCCTGCCCCCTTTCGCAGTATCTCTGCCCGTTATCTCGATCCCCGAAGCTGCATGATAAGCCACACCACGTCGGTTATCGCGACAACCTGAACCCGAACTCTTCTCATACGAAACAAACAGTCAAAACACAATGAGCCCACGAACTCGAAGACAGGCCGCAAAGGCCCAAAGCGCTTCTTCTTCTTCCTCCGATTCCGAGCCTGAAGTTAGATCAAACGGCAACGGTGTTGCTCACGGCGCCGCGGATGCTTCGGACAATGCCCCTCGCGAGAACATCTTCCTCTTCTACCCTAATATCATTGGTATGATAAGCAGAGCCATTTGAGAAAATCATGTCAGCATCACTAACACCCATTGACTAGGCTATGCGCGCATTGTCCTTGCCATCGCGTCCCTCTACTACATGCCCCTTCATCCCCGAACTTGTTCGTTCCTCTACAGTGTTTCGTGCCTTCTCGATGCCCTCGATGGCTATGCTGCGCGAATCTACGAACAATCCACTCGCTTTGGCGCAGTCCTTGACATGGTCACCGATCGCTGCACTACAGCTTGTCTAATCGTCTTCCTCTCCTCCGCCTTCCCTCGATGGGCCATCGTTTTCCAGGGTTTGATTGCTCTCGATCTTGCCAGCCATTACATGCACATGTATGCTACTCTTGTTGTCTCGGGCACCAATGCCAGCCACAAGAGCATTGATGAGAGCAAGAACTGGCTTCTGCGTCTTTACTACACCAACAAGGTATGTCTGTTGTACTCCTTGGTTTGTTACCAGTCACTAATTATGTCTAGAACGTTCTCTTCGCTCTTTGCGCTCTCAACGAGCTTTTCTTTATTGCCCTCTACCTCCTCTGCTTCTCATCTCCTCTTGTCTCGCCCTACCTTATCAAGCCTGTCCAGGCCGTTGGTGCCGAGCTCCAGGCTGGTGCTCAGGTCAACACCTCGATCCTCGCTCAGATCTTCCCCGATCCTTTCAGCCCTGCAGCTCTCGAGCTTGCTCGTGCTAACAAGATGGACTCTACCGTGCCTTGGATCATTGCCGGTATCAGCTCCCCATTTATGTTCTTGAAGCAGTTCATCAACTGCGTCCAGCTCTACAACGCCAGCCTGGGCCTTGCTGAGGTCGATCTTCAGACTCGAAAGGAGCAGGGTCTCCCCCGACCCAAGCCCAAGAAGGTTTAGGCGTCTAGAGTTCTTATCATTGCTGGATCTTCCGTAAGTGGCAACGACTCCAGCAGGATAAGAAGGTGTCAGCTATGCCCTGTGAGACAACTCACTGGCTTTACCAATCACCATTTTTTGTGACTAGACAGACACATTGTTTCAATTTGTGTCTACATGGTCTGTTTCAATCTGCTCCTCGATAAGGGGTAATCAATAGGGAATATTCAAAGGGGGGGACGTTATACAGATCCCCCTGCACTGCATGACTCGGCGTAGGGGGTGCGGTTTTCAAAGACTCTGACTCCGGAGGGGAGGAGGCTTACTGGGTAAAAGTATTGGAAGAAGTAGCATCCTCACAAGTCGGAGGGCGCAATGTTATTAGCTGCTAGAGGTGATAATCGCGGGAATGTTTTGTTCACTGGGATTTAGCGGGTGAACGGTTAGACTTCGTCGTACACATTTCCTTTTTCTTCTCATCGGGCTTTTCCCTTTTTTTTTTTGTCCTCTACTTGGTCTATATTTTGTTAATAGTAGACGGACGTCTGCCACACTCGCTGGAAATGGACAAAATTCAAAACATCATTCGCCTTAACCTAGTTGACCACGTTTGTCGCTGATCAGATTGTCTTGGGTATGCGTACAGAACTACAGATGCATACAACCATGTTCTAATTGTGGAGATTGACAGATGCAAACAATTTGAAGTGAAACCTGTGTAAGTAATATAGTGGTATATTTGAATTCGCTTTACATTATCACCTCAATACTGCATCCCGCTGTCGAGAAGTAGAAAGGTCTAGCAGGCCTTATACAACCTTGTCCTAATCAGTGGATTCTTGCGTCGCTTGGAGGGGAAACAACTGTCTCCTGAGGACCTTTTTGGGCGGAATTTACACCTGCCGAATCATTGTCCTCAATAAGCCCAGCGCTGAGGGCACCAGCACTGGTTGAGTCGACAGTCGAAGAGAATCCATACCATGCCACAACACTCACGCCAAGAATACCACAGATGCAACTGAAGACGAGAGCAACGATGCCACGAGGGGTGAAGCTGTAGCAATTATTAGCGAGTCGTTTCTTTTTAGTTTAAAGGATAATTAAGGTTACTCACCCAGAAGGCAGGGGTTTGGAAGGTTTGTTCTCCCCAGCAAGGTCGAGGAAGTTTTCGGTATTAGCAGCGGCATTGCCCTTGGTAGGCATATTGGCAGCAGCGCATGCGTCGAGATGGTTCTTGGGGATCTCAATGGTCTCTTGGAGGGTAAGAGGGTCTTCAACAAAGGTGGCAATGAGACCAGAGACAACATGCCATTCAATATGACAATGAAACAGCCAAACACCTAGGAAAGTCGGTTATGCAAGTTTTCAAAGGTTCCGAATTTGACACATACCTGGGTTATCGGCCTTGAAACGCATGACCATGTTGCCGTTAGGATAGATGACCAGAGTATCACGTCGCATGGGGGTTTTGGGCAGGTCGGCTTCAGTGACATTAGAGTCCGCCCAGACACCAGCTTCTTCCTCAGAACGGTAGACTGCCTGGAAGGCATGGCCGTGGAGATGGAAAGGGTGGCGACCCGAGTCAAGATTGTTGACAACTATTTGCACAATCTCGTTCTTCTTGAGAACCATGGAGTGCGTGTAAGTACCGTACACTGCAGGGTCTTCGGCGTCTTTCCCAGCACTGAGTGCTGTGTAGAGAGTAGGAACCTTGGCTCCGGTATATGTGATATTGTTGAAGAAGGCGTAGTTGCTTCCGTCCCTCAGGTTGTTCATCATGACATCGAGAGTGACCTCCTTGTCAGGCTTTCCGAGGATCTTCATCTTGTCGTAAGGGACAAGTGTTATATCATCGAAGGGTTTCAAAGTCTCGACAGTAGCGGCTTCCGGTTTGTCAGCCTTTTTATCGTAGACGAGCCAGCCAGTGGAGTTGTAATTAAGATCTTTGGGGAGCACATCAAACAATGTCTAATGGGGAATGTGAGTTCTTGCTTGCTATCCAATTTTGGAATCATTGTACTTACAGTGTCCATACTAGCAACAATTGGAAAGTTCTTTGAAACATCCTTTTTGGTGGTGAGCAGAAAGCTGACGCGCTGGGCAGCCGAAAGGTAGATCATATCCGCCTCTGCCTCCTCAGTATAAATGCCGTCAACCTCGACGATTTGCATCTTATGGCCCTCAAACCAGAGATACTGGCCCGCAAACGCACCTATGTTGACAACGCGGAACAAATAAGTTGTTTCGGGTTTGACAGACATGGTGAAGTTTGTGGTTTCATTCATAAGGGCATTGTTGGGCACGGGCTCGGCGCCTGAAGGGTTAGACTTGCCCATGAATTTGGGAATGAGGGTTTGCATCTCGTCATGATACCAATCTGAAAGGCTGAAGATGACCTCTTCATCGTACTTGTTCTTGTACGGGAAGTCTTTGTCGTGGACGATAAAGGGAGCCCGCAGACCATCTGGATATTGAGCAGAGGTATGCGAATGGTACCAGTATGTGCCAGGTTGTTCGACCTATGGAAAGTTAGTTGGTCATCAGAAACAAGGAGACGGGTCTTCCTACGGTGAAGTTATATGTAAAGGTGGTTCCTGGAACAATTGGACATTGACTGACACCGGCGGGGCCATCCATTTGCGTGGTGCCATTCATGAAGAGACCGTGGAAATGCAGTGAAGTTGATTGATTACCCAGGCTGTTATGAGCGTCGATAATGACCCGATCACCAATATTGACCTCAATTGTTGGGATAGGCCACTTCCCATTGATGCCAATAACTGGGCGTTCAAAGGCATTGTCGGGATTGGCTCTCACCCAGCCAATATCAAAATCAAACTTCTTGGTGGCTGCCAACGCAAGCTGGGGAATGGCAAGAAGCAATACTGCCTCAACTGACAAGGAGTTGAAGAGCATTTTGAATGCGAAGGAGCCCAAGTGGCCTCACGTTTGAGAGATGGAAGTACGGGGGTATCAAGGGGAGGAGAGAAGGGGGAAGGTGAGGGTAAAGAGGATAAGAGATAGGCTCCAACACAAAGCTATAAAAGCCTGTGACACAGTTATGGAAAGAGGATGGAGTTCCACAGACAAGAAGAGGCAAAGGTGAAAAGAGCTGAGATGGATCAAACTGTAGATTAGATGAGATGGATGGAACCAGAGCTAGAACGAGACCAATCTAGGGCCTGGTGGGATGATTATTTCATGGCATTGACATGGGACATAGGCATGACAATGGGGAAAAGAAGATGTATGTATGTAACTGTGTATATTATGTACTGTAACATCCCAACTTGATCAGGCGTAGCACCAACGACATGAAGCAGAGTGCAGTAGTAAATGTTACCGAGAGCCGAAGTCGAGAGAAGTCCCACCATGCACGGGGGGGGGACATGTTTTGGCGGCGCTAAACGAGGGCAGCGTAAAGAAATGATGGTCGAGTTGTGCTGATCAAGGACCAAGGTTTAGTCTATCGGGTGAACCACAGCCGCGGAATCAATGCGCGAGAGAGACTTGGGACTTGGGACTTGGGACTTGGGTGAAATGGATGTTCTAGATGAGCCAGGGTTAAGCTGCAGATGGATAAGATGAGCAGCTGTTGATCCATTGTGGCTTAAAAGAGGCTTGAAGACCATGGAGGAATTTAGGTCCTGACCGTGTAAGTGCGCGGTTGAAGCGATTTAGTTGGTGATAAACGGTAGGTGGTCAGTGGAGATCTGCATATTGCTACGCTATACCACTTTTAGTCAAGCGTTAGTCAGATGATGGCCCCACCTCGAGCTTCATCTCATTCATCTTATCAATCGCAACCTCTTCCTCGTGTTTTTTTCTCTCCCTTGCTCCCTTCACAACGCCGCTAACGGTTCGTGAGATATGATTCGCTTCGTGACCTGCGCAAAAAGACCAGCCATGAATTGAGTTATGGTGGTGCCACTTTTTTCGGCACAGACACTCCCGATCCTGGGAAGCTCATCCAAGGGTCCATGATCTTCCTGCTAAAAGTGCCAAGCCTAGCAAGCGTGTCTTTTCTGGCCCTGTCTAGCCTCCATGTCTAGCCTGTCTCGTGCCAAGACGGCTCACCCACAGGGCCACAGCTATCAACAACGCTGCAGCGTCTTGGCGATCGCTCTCATTCTCCAGATACCGAGGATCTTGGGGGGCCCGCCCGCCTCAACAGGGGAGGACCTCAGCGATAGTCTACCCCTGCAAATCATGACATATCTCTCTCGGAGCCAGGTCGTCAAAATACTGTCGCAACGAGAATTCTACGGCATGTCAAAGCCGAAGTAGAGTCACAAGCTAGCAATAGGCAAAAGCTGGACGACCCTGAGTGGACCCTTCAACGGTCGAGAAGCCATTCCATGGATCCAGCAGGCAGGGAGTGGTCTGACAACTCACAACCAACAAACTTCCTCAGTCGAAAGCCGACATCACAAGCAAGACCCCATCTTTCCATCTTTTTTCAGCTGCGTCCGGCTTTTCTCGTCTAGCTCTGGCATTAGCGTTCTGGTGGTTGCTTCGGATCAGATAATGATAATCTCCTGATCTTTTTGATATGATAACCTTGATCTGGAATCAGCTGGCCATAACACCCTCAGACATTCGGCTGCTTGTATCCATGCAGCCGAATGTTGGCTCTTGTGCGGCTGAACTGCTATTGCTAGCGACCTGTTTGACAGAGCGTTGTCGGCCGCCTCGGAGGAGGTCATTCCTTTCGCCTTGAGATTCCAAATTTGCCTCGCAACCTCGTTTGAGATAGGCTGCGGCATGATACATGTGAGACTGAATTGGACCACCGCTTTTCCGTTCTGAAACAAGCGAGATCGCCTCCTCGTGCGATTGATACAAGCAAGAGCTTGTCGGCATTTGTCTTTAAGCTAGGATTGAGGTTGCATTGTGTCTGTGAGAGACATGGCGCTATTCTGAGCACTCGTTCCTCCACTCCATTTGCTCTTGTTAATTGAGTTTCCTCTGGGGCGCTAGGTATTCGTGAATCTTAGAACTGGTTTGGTATGTATACCGAGTTCATTGTTGTTTGTCCGAATACAGACTTAACATGAAGACGGACACCACATACAAGCGGTAACAAGCAACCAGACTGCGGGAAATCATTGCGAGGTCATGGTCACAGTCACATTCACATTTTTTATCTGATTGATTGATTAAACAAGCTTGCCTCTCACTAACCTCAAAGCAACATCCGATATCCCACCTTGCGGCAATTCCTTGCCGAGCGTCGACTAACGTTAGCTAAACACACCTAGCAACAAGCCACCGTCCATCCAACGACCCAAAATAAGCCCGATCATGGGCTGTTTTTACAGCTTCGCTACTGTAATCGGGGTCTCCATCTTGATTCTTGACCAGGTTAGCTTTCTCGAGGGTTTTCTCGTTCCGCACTTTTAATGCGCTGATCCATGGGGCTTCCCAAAAGTGCATCTCGTCTAAGTCAGAGCTGGCTGGCTACGGAACTATGGAGCTCTCTAGCTTACAAGGTTGCATGAGGATACTAAATCAGATCGTGTGTCTTCTGATATCCCTGCTATGGCCTTTCTTTTAGCAAGGTAGAAATACTTATCAGATCTTCGGATTGCGGTACAGTACCTGGGTTCACAAGCTGCTCCAATCCCAAAAGGAACCAAGTGCGACACGGAAGTCAATATCCTCGTTGCCACACCCTCTTCTGAATCTTTATCTTTATCTTTATCTCTAACTCTTCCTCGTTGTGATACCCAGAGATCGAGCTGGAATATTTTAACTTGAACTTATCTCAGCCTTCTCTAGACTTGCACAGCTTGACAACAGCCAAACCTCACCATGGCCGTCGATGTATTTGCGGTTCCCGTCTTCCTCGTTGTCTTTCGAGAAACTCTCGAGACTGTCATTATTGTTTCTGTACTCCTCGCTTTTTTGAAACAGACTCTTGACGGCCCCAATGGAGATGTTAAAGTGTACAAGCAACTAAGGCGTCAGGTAAATTTACCAAAAACACGCTTCCATGATAGAAACACAACGCTAACTGGCTTCTCCAGGTTTGGCTCGGAACAGGTATCGGCTTTCTCATCTGCATGGTCGTCGCCGCCGCTCTCATTGGAGTCTTCTACACTGTTGGTAGCAACTCATGGGAAAAGCACGAATACTACTACGAAGGCGCCTTCTGCCTCTTTGCATCGCTCATCATCTCCGTCATGGGCGCTGCTCTGCTCCGCATTGGCAAGATGCAGTCTAAGTGGCGGCTCAAGTTGGCAAAGGCCCTCGAGTCGCCCATCAAGGCTGGCTCTAAGGGTTGGTTTAAGCAGTTCGTCGAGAAGTACGCCATGTTTGTCTTGCCCTTCGTCACCGTTCTTCGAGAGGGTATTGAGGCTGTTGTCTTCGTTGCTGGTGTTTCCTTTTCTGCTTCGGCCAAGTCTATCCCTCTGCCTACTGTTGTCGGCCTCTTTGCTGGCTGCTGTGTCGGTTATCTTTTGTACAAGTAAGTTCTTCATATCTTGAGGTCATATCCAGCTGCTAACTCTATCAAAAGGGGTGGCGCAAGTACCAGGCTCCAGTTCTTCCTTGTTATCTCAACATGTCTTCTATACCTCGTCGGTGCCGGTCTCTTCTCACGATCCGTCTGGAGCTTCGAAATGGCTAGGTGGAACGAGTATATCGGTGGCGAGGCCGATGAGTTTGGCAACGGACCTGGTTCCTACGACATTGACCAGAGTGTCTGGCACGTCAACGTAAGTGACCTTACTGAATCTACCTTGTCCGTACTCTGACCGTTATCAAGTGCTGCACCTCGACCGATTCTATCCAGAATGGCTGGGGTATCTTCAACGCTATCCTGGGTTGGACAAACTCGGCCACCTATGGCTCTGTTATCTCGTATAACCTCTACTGGATCTGTATCATGACAGGCTTCATCATCATGCGATTCAAAGAGACGCATGGCAGGTTCCCATTCGGAAAAGCAAAGGCTCCTGCTAATTCTGTCGATGATGCTGAGAGTCATGCGACCACTACTCCCAAGAACATTACCACCGAGAAGACCACCACTGCAGGATCGGCATAAACAAATGCACGCGCAAGAGCTAGAGACTCTTCTCGCAGGCAGGCTCTGTGTCATCTCGATAGGTCTGTAATTACAGCATCAGTCTATCTTAGTCTATGTCCAGTAATATGTTACAAGCAAATCTTGTTCTATTCTATCAACCCTCAGGGGTCCAATCCCATTCATCTGCCATGAACATAGCTTTTGCCATCTTATCCACGTACAGGGCCCCTTCGTACCGTAGTCTCTGATCGTTTGCAAGAGCTCGCGTGAACTGGAATTTCTTGGGTGGGCTATCTTTGTCGTCGTAGGCATGTTCCTTGAGAGCCAGCCACGAGACATCAGTCGGTCGCTTCTTCCAGTCGGCATATGGTATTGAGATAACATTAGCCGAGAGCATCGACCGCATGTAGCTTAGGATCGGTTCAAGCCGAACCCTCAATCCACAGTTGGTGTGGTGTTTGTCAATCTGGTAACTCGGGCATTGCTGGAGTGTTGAGAGCAATTCCTCAATCTCAATCATCGCAGTATCAGGCACCAAATTCAGAGACACCGGGCTATAATCCACGAGGAAGAGCAAATTCTTGCTCACGAGGAACTTGAGCATTTGGCCAAGCTGGTAGGAGTCACAGGCCGCACTAGAGTCATATCCAAGTTTGCACTGCCTCTCTCGAGACGAGAATAAAGTAAGGAAATGACGCTGGACTGAAGAGACAGTGTTGAGAATACACTCGCGCCGATGTCGAAGCTCCTCTGTGTAAGAGTTAGCTTGTACATACTCCATCGCATGGTCTCTACTTACCCTCTAGACCATCAGGCAGATTCCACCATGCAGCAGTCATATGAGCATCAGGGTCATGAAACTCGCTCCAGAGAGTCGACCCTCGCATGATAATCTCCCGGGTCGACTGTTGTAAACGCATGGCTTGTCCCAATAGCCACGATACAAGAATCTTCTGACGCAACACCTGCTCTGTTTCCGTAGGCCGCCCATCGTCACTCCGTAAAGGTTTGTTCGATGTCAATGGCCACTTGAACTTGAGCTCCGTATTCAGAACACGGGCTACAGCTGCCACACAATCAAAACGATCCGCAACAATCGCTAGTGTGGTGACATACGACATGGTTCCGCGGGATGTCTTCGTAGGTCGTTGGTGTATGATATTGAGCATATCCTCCATGGCATTCTCGCGTCCAGCAGCTTTGGTAGCGTCGTCATCATCCGTGATTGGAATCCAGGGTAGGTCCCCGGCATCGGCCTCTTTGGCATTGATCTTCAACTGTGCGAGTTTCTCATGGACATCCGAGATGAGTTTGGCTTCTCTAAATTGAGAATTCGAGAGTAGATTGGAAAAGTACTTTGAGTGCTTTTTCAAAGCAGCCAAATTGACTCGATATGCCACCCGGACTTTTGACTTCAAAGCCGAGCGATCAGGGGGCTGCGTGCCAGCCTTTCTGCTGGCAGCAAGCTCAGCTTTGCGAGTCTTGTTGAGAGTACTGATGGAGGTCTCAAAGGTCACATCCAAGACAATGTCACCAGCAGCATCGATTTCTACCAAGGGGGGCAGATCTTTCTTAGAAGCCTCTGACCCGTCCGCCTCGGCGGATGCTGCAGTCCCAGACTCGCCCATTTGCTAGGTGATGGGTTTTTGTCGACATGGAGATGTCAGCCTGTGTAGAGGCCCAAGTATGGATAGGTCGAGTGCGCCGTGAGAGCTGTCGATATCCAATCCTCGGTTTGAGTAGGTAAAAGTCTTTTCATCGGCAGTGAAAATGATAAGATCTCCAGCTTCCATTGGGTTGGGGGATGACGTCCAACTGCAGGGTACGTACCTCCACCAAAAATCAGCCCAGAACCCCGCCACTGTGACGCTCCCGGGGCCCAGGGCTGTAGAGCTAAACAGGGACAGCACTCTCAGTCGTTGAATTTTAGAGGTTGCACGAGGGTTCCCGCCCCTGATTCCCGATGGGGTCCCCGCTAAATTCTCGTTGTGCCGCCTGAAGCCTGGGCTTAACAGCGTCTAATTGGCTCGTCTCGTCTAAGTGCGAACCCAGCTTCGGAAAGCTCCACTTGAGAAATCAATGTCCAACATCGTCACTTTCCGAGAACCAACCCAACAGGGCAGACCTAGATCCTCCGTCCTTCACCTACTTTCATGGTGTATTTTTGCTCACGAGATCTACCACGTTACTCACTGAAGCACATTTGAACCATCTGTTCTGCCCTTACCCATAATCACAAACTTGACGACTTCGTATACATCTTCACCTCCTTCGGATTGGATCACTACGGGCGAGATTCAACTTTACTACCCACCTTGCCAACGCCTACCACGTTCAACACCTTGCTCGATGGCATTGCAGACCGTTGCCTGCAAAGCGCTTCAGTTCTTTAACGGGCGCTGATGATCGAGAACTAGCGAATTCAGCTCCGTATACCTTTCATTCTTCACAATGGCCCCGTTCACTCGCGCCGCTGTCGATTCCACGGTTACCCCTGCGATTCAGCTCCTTAGGATTACAGCTCGACCATCGGCAACTTCGAACCACCTGGCTTTTCAATCGTATAGCCACGTATTTGAGCGTACACGGACAACTCCTGGTTATGTTGGCTGCCTTAGACTCCCAGCATTATACTCGACATGCGCGACTTGGTCTGAGAAATCGCGACAGGCTCGGCTTACACGTCCGAGGTCGCAGCCCCGTCAATTACCCCTGCCAACATCCGAGGTACATACACGACGAGAATTCCATACCTACTTTGTGACGCATCTACCTTCTTCCTCTGTTCACCCCGACTCTCGTCCCAGAGGACCTGGCCATAAACTCCCGCGCGATGCTGCGACCCCTCACACTCCGAGCTCTGGGCCAGTCCCCGCTGTCGCCCCGCCTTACATCCCGACAACCCGAGACTTGACTGTGGTGCGCATCCCAATGCGGCGGGCGAAGCATCATCTTGGAGTCGCGACAGACCGAGGAAGTCGTCCTTACAATGAGGATCGAGAACAGGCTGGCACAATTAGTCTTCCAGCGTTTGCCAAGAGGGCACCCAGGAGTGTACAGCAGAAGCCGGGAGAGGCTACAGCAGCCGACAGTGCCTGGGGAGACCCTCAGATCTTCTACTTTGGTATTTTTGATGGTCATGGCGGAAGCGAATGCGCCGAGTTTGTCCGGGATGAGCTACCAGGTTATATAGAAAAGGCTTCGGAAGAGTTCGGGTTACAGAGCAGCTTGCGGAAGAAGAAGACAGGCCGTGAGGGCACTCACAATCACCACCATGATCACAAACACAAACAAGCCCGAGCATCACAGCCATCTCAAACAGCCAAGAATCTGTCGACGAAGCGTGAGGCGCTCAATGCAGTGCCCATGAAAGGACCAGAGGACGTCAAGCACGAAATCAATGTCCCTGATGCAAAGAATGGTGGAACTACCGAAAAGCCAGTACACGGAGAGCGAATACACAGCGCAACCTCGCCGCCAGCTGAAGTGTCAGACCTTGCAAAAGCAATTCGTATGGAGAAAAGCTTGGTCAAGGAATACAAAGATACCATCGGCGGCTATTTTAGGCGCTTTCACCCCGAACATTTTGTGCTATCACGAGACAACAATCCTGGAGAAGGACGCAAAATCACGATGGAGTCGGTTCTTGCATACGCTTTCTTACGGGCTGATCTCGACTTCGTCTCTGCTCAGGCACGTAAGTTAGATCCTGACGATGCAAAAGGGGGCGACATCCCTGTAAACAACGATGAGGTTTTTGGCCACCCATCTACGCCGTCTGGACACGGAATAGGAGGCCCGGCGCGCTTCAAGGGAGGTTCAACGGCCTCGGTGGTCCTTATTTCTACGCCAACACCTGCTCCTTTTTGGCACCCAGCAGCACAGTCCAGCTTGCTGTGTGCCCATGTCGGCGATAGTCGCATTCTACTTTGCGATACTGCCACTGGTCTAGCCCAGCCTCTGACATCGGATCACCATCCTAGTACACCGACCGAGAGTCGCCGGCTAAGACGCTATGCACCTGCGGGGTCCATGGTTTCGGGTGATAGTTTTGGTGAAGAGCGTATTGCAGGCCTGGCCAACAGTCGTGCTTTTGGAGATATGGGCAGCAAGCGCATCGGCGTCTCTGCCGAGCCAGAGCTCACCCGAGTTGAGATGGGCCCTGCCCAGTACTCTTTCCTGGTTCTTATGACAGACGGTATCTCTGGCACTCTGAGCGATCAAGAGATTGTCGATGTCGTCAAAGAGGCCCGAACGCCGGAGGATGGAGCTCGCAACATCGTCAAGTATGCCACTGAGGTCTCTTCCGACGGCGATAACGCAACTTGCCAAGTCGTACGTCTAGGCGGTTGGGAGCGTCGATCTGAAGGCGGAGTCGGCAGCATGGGTACCAAGGAGATTCGCGATGCGCGCATTGCAGAAGCCCAAGATCCACGACGAGGAAAGAGATGATTAACTTGAATGATCATAACGAGGAAACAAGTGTATTTGGATATACGGTACGGGAGCCTTGAATGGTGGGGAATTATGAGAGAAATTCGAGATAAAGCATGCAGCCATGTTTCCATGCAAGGGGTGTGCCACTGCTTTCATTCTCATTTGTATTGCATAGTATCAGGAGTTTACGGGTGTAACAAACAGCGACATAGTGAGCGCTTAGGGATCATCAGCACCACCTGGGGCTGCATCTACTTTGGTTTCAGCCGTGGCGGTAGGATGTATAGCGTTGTATTGAAGGGCATGTATGTAGTTTCTTACCATTGAAGAAGTGACTTGGCCATCTTGAGGATTTTGAAACAAGTTGCGTCTTCTTTTTTTCTGGGTATTGGATATCAAAGCGGCCCTTACCTTTCATTCGAGCTTTTGTCCTTGGCTAACCCCAAACGTAGCTTATCCAATCCCGCAAAGTTCCGTGATCTCGTAAATAATTTCACAACCATCTTTTTAATCCCGTTCCTCATTCGGTCTGTCTAGTAACCGTGTCGTGAGCCAGGATACTGATTCCAACCAGGGGGTTGCTGGCCAGGAGGTGGTCCGCCATAGCCTTGGTTGCCATACGGAGGCTGCTGGGGAGGAGGTGCTCCATAGCCGGGACCTCCGTATTGCTGAGGAGGAGGAGGTGCTCCGTAGCCGGGGCCCCCGTATTGCTGAGGAGGTGGTGCTCCGTAACCGGGACCTCCGTATTGTTGGGGAGGGGGAGCCCCGTACTGGGGTTGAGGAGGAGCGCCATAACCAGCATTGTATGAAGGCTGCGGCGGAGGGGCATTGTATCCCCCTTGTTGCGAGTATCCAGAGTTGGATTGTGCGTAGTTGGGGTTCTGGCCATATTCAAACGAAGATTGGCTTGGTGGTGCGGGGGAGTTCGACATGTAGCCTGTGGCCGGGTTGCCGTCTCTACCCTCCATGGAGTCGAGATCTCGGGCTTTGACTTGCGACCACAAGGATCCTGCGACCTTGCCATGTCCCGCATTAGCCATGTCGCCAAATGTGCCGTGGTTACAACCATCGCCACCGATGGTGCGGCTTGAGCCCTGAACTTGGTTGAGAATGTGGTTCTTATGATTCTTGACGGAGTCAGAGGAAAGGAGATGGGCCAGTTCGTGGCGGCGAGGGTGCTCATCTGCCCACTTCTTCACGGTTTTGAACATATCGCGCTGAATCTCAACTTGATCATCGCGCGCCGCAGGGTGATGGAAGGCACGGAGGACGTCGTTAACGACCTCGTCGACAGAGACTCCAGTGTTTTCCCATGCGAAGAGAACACGGCTAGGTTTGTCAGCTATTAAGATCAATAAGATAGAGTCTGTGTACTTACGGAACTGTGTATTGGAGAATGGTGGCAGCGATACGTCCAGCACATGCGTTAAGGATGTTTGTGAAATGGTCCTTGGACAACATGGAATGAGTTGGGTCAGAGCACTGAGGGTTGTCCCAAGGCTCATACTGAGACTTGGCGCTCGCAGTGATGACACTAGATGATCCATCCTTGAGGGACTTTGACACCTGGTTAATGATGGGTCGAATGAAAGGGGCCAGGAGACCCAGGATAAAAGCAGTAAGGGTCTCGCTAATCTTCTCGAGAAGTTTCTCCAAGCCTGGGACCTTAGAAATACCGCGACTGATGGCCTTGACGATCTTGTCGCGGAATTCCAGAATGGGGTAGATCTTGCGTGCGGTTTCAACGGGATCGAAGTCGGGGCTCATACCGGGCACTTGGTTGGCGTTGTCACGAGTCAAGTCACCACGGCTCTGTTGGTAGCCCCTGTTGCGCTGCTCTTGGGCCTCAGAGCTTGCCTTGAGGTCCCTGGCTTGAGAAGCGAACCCATCGCCGACACCAGGAAGCTTTGATACCAAACCAATAAAGTCTGAGGGACTAGACTTAATTCCGAGAAAGCCCCCAAGAAGTGACCGTTCGCCACCACCACCGCCGCCTCCGGACTTAGTACCCTCGGCATTCTTGAGTGCAACTTCGACTTCATCGACCTCGGACTGGGTGAAATGATCCGAGGCTTCTCCAATCACGGAATGGAGGAAATCGACAGCTCCAAAAGTGCCGGTCACGAGAGGATAGACACGCTTTCCACGAAGCTTGATCTCAGTGTGCGCACCGCAATGGGGGAACACAGAGTGGTAGCCAAGCTCACGGAGAGCAAGCTCACAGTAGTTGCTGTGGGCACTGAAATCTTCCATGGTGTGTAGCGCCTGTCCGAGGCATCTCAAAGCCTCGCACAGGTCATCTTCGTTTCCCTTCTTGGAGCCGTTGGTGTAAAGTCGACCATAGTGGATACTTCGTGCGAAGCTGTATCGCAAATATGCCGCGCTGGTAGCCCAGTTTCCGCTCTCGTTGGCAATATAGTTCTTCATACCCGTACGAGAGTCGATTTCGGTCTCTACTCGCTCTACAGGGCCTCGCAATCTTTTATCGAAGGTACGCGCATCGAGTCCCTCTCCGTATCCGAGAGGGTTGTCGATATGTTCTTCTGGACGGTAAACGCCGAGACGGTCCGCGGTAACCTCGAATTCACCGGTAGCGTAGCCATGAGCCATAAATGAGAGGACCCAAACCTGTTGAAGAAAGTCAGCATTAGGTCGCGGTATGAAGCTACAGAACAGTTGCATACCAAAATGCGAATAGTCTCGGCATTGACACCCTTCAGACTGCCAACATCAACAGCCTGGGAGTAGTCACGTAACCAATTTCCGAAGTAAGTACGTTTAATGAGCATAGAAGTCCATTTCTTTCCGTGGAGGAATGCGATCGTCTCGAGCATGTCCTCAATGTCTGAATATGAGGTAAGCAACGTGATGCGACGAAATTGAGTTGGAGGGGTAGCTTACCTCCATGGCGCCAGTTGTGACCTTCAACCTATGCGCGTGTGAGCAAGAGATAGGGAATTGCTTAGGGATAGAGTCAGAGACATACCTGAGCGATTGAAGGGATATTTCCAGCACCAAAAGCCTCAGCTTTGCCCGGAAGCAGAATCAGACATACTGCGATTAGCAGTAGCCACGAGCCCCGCGGCATGGAAAATGACGGCATGGCGATTTAGCGATGCAGCCCTACAGCGGGGTTACGTAGCAAGAGGACGATATAGACAAGAGGGAGGATATCCAAAAGGACAAGCAGGGGACAAAGTATAGGATAATAGGTATGAGTTTCGCAGTACAAAGTCAAGAGGAGGTTTAAAAACTTGATAGACTATGCCAAGGGAAGAAGAAAGCGTGACATGCGGATTAACTACCTACAGCAAGTCAGGCAGGTCCAGGTCACGGTCACATTGATGACGGGATCTACTGTGGCTGGTTGCAGGTGGGCTCCAACTTTCAGCTAAGCTCTCCCAAGTTTGATGGACTCGAATAATTAGATTATGACTCTGATTGGGCTGATGAGATTTCCGCTTTCAGGCACTATTGCTATCTTGATTCCTGACCAGCCCTAAAGCAGTCGAATTCGGGCAGCTTGAGAGGCCTCTCAGAAAGCAAAGTCTCCAGCTATTATTATTACTGGAAATTGATTGCGAAGCCTAACCCACGACTTGTGGCTCGGCACTTTCACTTGGAGGCTCAGCCTGAAGATACGTAAACATGCCTTGACATTTTCTATCAAGGCTTGGCTACGATAAGAGTCTTGCATGTTTGTTGTAGACTTGTAGTGATGATTGGAATCTCGGCTTGCTGACTGACATTCATTGCTGATCTCATGGGTTGGGTATGAGTCGAATGAACCACTACGTATCCGTACGTGATGTGATATTACCCATCTTGAGTATATTGTTGGCTTGCTTCTTCATGCAACCAAATGACTTACAAAATATGCCCAGTCTTGTTCAAATGATCTCATCACTTTGTTTCAAGTCAATGTGTGTACACAGACATTGGCCTTGGCCAGCTAATGAAGCCAGATATTGCAAGCCTTGTTCTCGTGTAAGTCAATGCTTGCGTCAGCATAATCAAGCAAAGCACACATACTGAATTACGCATAACCTTTCTAGCATCTCAATCTCCTCACCCGACAAAAAGAGTCTTGCACGCAAATTAAGCTACTGAGAGGGAAAAGTAGGATTAGTAACAGCATCAGCGAAGCTTGAATCTAGTGGAGCTCAATCGCTAGTAAAGGAGATCCGGCTTCTTCGGAGAATAACCCTTGCAGCACAGTACAGAACGTTTTCGATCGGAGCATGCGGAACACTGAGAATCCGATGTTCTCTGACCATTTGGCCACTCAGGACCTGCGCAGGAAATTTACCAAAATCCATAAGCCCATTGATCGACTGATTCGTCGGACACTTGTTTCCAGGTTACCTAGATAGGAAAGATAGCATAAGCCGTTTCTTGAGTGCTGACATTGAAAGATCCCGAAGGATGCGAATACTATGGTTACGATAATTACGACAATTACTACGTACATATTGAACGACAATACAATAAGTTTTACACATCTTGCATGTGAAGTCAGTTGAAGCTTGTGTGAAACAGCAGATTGTTGTCACTGTGTAAATCTCGATCTGGACTGAGCATTGATAGGTCCAGCTAGTCTGATATCGCATGAAATTAGTGTCCATATGATATCTACCGCTTCACTCTCGCTCTCGCTCTCAACTTCAGGCTCGAGAGTCCTATTGCTTGTCCCTAATTAAAACACAAACATCACCTTATTTGTCTTTTTGGCAAATAATCTGAGATCAGGCCGTGTGTTCCAAAGGTGTGGCCTGTTTCGTGGTCATTGTTGCGCCACTCGGTTGCTAATACGCATGGGGATCCTCATTAAAAAAAACATCCCCTAATAGACCCCTGTGCGGCGACTCTGAATCTGCCGCTCACGCCGCCCTTTCATTCCCTTGGCTTAATTGATATTAAACCTTTCAACCCTTCTCTTTAGGTTTCGATTTTTCTTATTTATCATTCACTCTCCTTCAGTTCTTTCCCTCCTTTCCCCGCCCCCCTTGGTTGTCGACAAGGTGCTCCTATACTTGTGCGCTGCCTCATCGTCTTGACTTGAATCGCCACTTTGTCCGCTGCTTCCGACCGTCACTTCATCAAGATGCCTGGACGAACTCTTCCAACCTTCACCCGCGCAGAGGTCGAAGCGCACAACTCGGGGGACTCCTGCTACGTTACTATCGGCAACAAGGTCTACGATATTACCGACTTTGTTGAGGACCATCCTGGCGGTCCCGAATACATCCTCGACTGGGCCGGTCGCGATATCGAAGCGATCCTCAAAGATTCTGATTCTCATACACACTCTGACTCTGCGTACGAGATCCTCGACGAGAGCCTCGTTGGATTTCTCATTTCTGAAAAGGCTGTCAACGGACATGTCAACGGCAATGGACATGCGAAGCTGCCCAACGGAGACGCCAATGCTGATGCCAATGGCACAGTCCATCCTCGAACCGGAATGTCTTGTGCGGAGGATATGAGCAAGGACACAGACTACAACCTGGACTACAAGAAGAACAAGTTTCTGGACTTGGGCAAACCTCTCTTCCCCCAACTTTGGTTCGGAGGATTCTCCAAAAGGTTCTACTTGGACCAGGTCCATCGCCCTCGCCACTACAAGGGCGGCCAGTCTGCGCCTTTGTTTGGAAACTTTCTCGAGCCTCTCTCCAAGACCGCTTGGTGGATAGTTCCCACGATTTGGCTGCCATGTATCGCATACGGCACCTACGTAGCTTCCCAAGGTTTCGACAACCAGCTCTACACCGCTGCCTATTGGGTATTAGGTGTCTTCATCTGGACCATAATCGAATATGTCTTGCACCGTGTTCTGTTCCATCTCGACTAGTAAGTTCCACACTTGTTCCCCCCTCCGAGCTTGTTTGCTAACCTTGACTAGCTATCTGCCCGATAACCGTGTAGGAATTTGCCTTCACTTTATTCTCCACGGCATCCACCATTACCTCCCCATGGACAAGTACCGTCTTGTCATGCCTCCGACACTCTTCGCCGCATTGGCCGCTCCTTTCTGGAAGATTGCCCACGGCATCCTCTTCCACAACTGGTATGCTGCTACTGCTGCCTACTGTGGAGGTGTTTTCGGATATGTCTGCTACGATCTTACACATTACTTCCTTCACCATCAAGACCTACCTCTGTGGTACAAGGACCTCAAGAAGTACCACCTTGCTCACCATTTCCTCGACTATGAGCTTGGTTTCGGAGTCACAAGCAGGTTCTGGGACACGATTTTCGGCACCGAGCTTATTTACGACACCAAGAAGACGAAATAAATCAACTACGTTGCATGCGCTTTTTTTTCTGGCGCACAAAATAAGCTCAAGTCGGGACGCGGTATATATGTCTTGCTGTCAAGGTGGTTAGTAAGGACAGTCATGATTTATGGATGGTAACGAACATGTGGACACTGGCATTAACGGCATCAAATCATGGTCATAAATAGTTTTAATGGTTGGGACTGGTACGCCCAATGGATCAGTCTATTCTTGGACAGAGTCACTTTATAATAATACAAATATTTTTTTCAATGATAACCTACATTTTTCTGCCCCTATTATTGCTCTTACTGGAGAACCAGGATGCTGCTACTGAAGTTATCAAAGCTTGGGACCAAGTTACACTGAAGGTTGAAACTTAAAAATTGCCCAACAAAGGATCACTCAAGATAGAACGTATTCTTTAATATTGATGTCCTGTGTATTAACAAGCGAGACTTTGATTCAGCAATCCAGACTTCTCTCTGGATGCGTCTTACGGCATGGCCGACGTGGTGACTGCGGTGCTCGCCACGTGTCGCGTCACGTGCGAGTCAGACGCTTTGAACTTTGGAGCTACGTCCAGCCAAAAGCTTGACACATCAGTGCTTTTCAAGGCAACCATCCTCCATCAAACTTTGCATTCAACTACGGCAACTATCTGATCATACGGAACGAGGGCGAAATCAGATATATCCGGCATCGGATCACATACGGTTCTTGGAATTGGACGCTCGTCGACAAATCTAACACGCAGACATCATGGCTACCTTGGACGTCGAAGCACTCCTTGACGCCACCGCGAAGGATACAAACGAACAGAAGACTAAAAGCCCTGTAGAGGATAAATCACGAGATGAACCTGAACGCAGAGACCGGGATCGCGGCCATGATCGTGACGGAAGTCGACATCGTGACCGCGATCATGGTCGACGCCGAGATCGTAGAGAAAGTGCCAATCGAAGCCGCAAAGGCACCCCCGACATCATAGGAACCCCTCGAAGCGATGCCGGAAGCCATAAAAGTAGGAGGAGAAGCCGCAGCCGTGATAGCGACCGCCGTCACTCACGCCGAAACAGAGATGGCGATTATTATCGAGGCGGAAGACGTTCACGCTCTCGATCACGCTCGCCTTACCGCCATTACCGCCCCCGAGATGACCGGGATCCCCGTGACAGGAGAGATCGTGACCGACGGAACCGCGGTGAATTCGGACGCGGTCGGGACGATGAGCGCCGCGAAACTAAGCGTGAAGACGGCAACCCGCAGCTTACCGAAGACGAACGGGATCGCCGTACTGTGTTTGTGCAACAGCTTGCCGCTCGTCTTCGCACCCGCGAGTTGAAGGAGTTTTTCGAAAAAGTTGGACCTGTCAATGAGGCTCAGATCGTCAAAGATCGTATCAGCCAAAGATCCAAGGGGTAAGTCAAGCATAAGTCATCCAACGAGATTACAATCGCTAACAAGGCACAGAGTTGGTTATGTCGAATTCAAAAATGAAGAATCCGTTACCCAGGCGCTTCAACTTACTGGACAGAAACTTCTAGGTATTCCTGTCATCGTACAAGTGACAGAAGCCGAGAAGAACCGACAGGCTCGGAATCCTGAAGCCTCGGGACCCCATCCCAACTCCATCCCATTCCATCGTCTTTACGTCGGCAACATTCATTTCAACGTCACCGAGCAAGATTTGCAGGCTGTCTTTGAACCGTTTGGTGAGCTTGAGTTTGTTCAACTCCAAAAAGACGAGAACGGCCGTAGTCGCGGCTATGGCTTTGTCCAGTAAGTTTGTATTCCTTGATTGTTGATATCATTCACTGACATAACATAGATTCCGCGATGCTGGTCAGGCACGAGAGGCACTGGAGAAGATGAATGGCTTTGATTTAGCCGGACGTCCTATCCGTGTCGGACTCGGAAACGATAAGTTTACCCCTGAGAGTACTGCCAACATGTTGCAGAGATTTTCCGGCCAGAACCAACAAAACCAGAACTTCCAAGGTTCTGCGTTCTCTGGTTCCGGCGGACGTGGCCCTCAAAACTCTACCTTCGACCGAGCCGGAGGTCGAGATAATGAGAAGACGGGAGGTGCTAGTGCTCTTGACGACACCGATGTCGCTGGAGTCAACTTTAACAACTATAGTCGCGATGCATTGATGAGGAAACTGGCCAGAACCGAAGAACCCGCCACCAATGGCAATGACGAGCGACAGGTCCTAAAGCCCAAGACGGAGACGAAGCCATTGCCTGTTAACGTCAACATGGCCAGTCGCTGTGTTGTGTTGCACAACATGTTTGATCCTGAAGAGTATGTACCCCCAGTCAACCGTATTGAACAAATGGCTAACAATATACAGAGAGTCAGGCACCGATTGGGTCAAGGAGCTTGAGGACGACGTTCGTCAAGAGGCCGAGAACAAGTATGGACACGTCGTCCACATCTCGGTTGACCCCAACTCCAAGGGTGACATCTATCTCAAATTTGACAAAGTCCAGGGCGGCGAGAATGCCATCAAGGGCCTCAACGGCCGATATTTCGGCGGACGGATGATCGACGCGTCACCTGTTGTAGATGCCGTCTACAGCAGTTTGTTCTCTCGTACCCGGGCAATTTAAAGCTAATGTTTGGCTTTCAACAATGCTCTCTAGGACTCTTGCAGGTTAGCAGAGTTCACATCAACTAGCTGAGGAGCATCACTAAGAGTTTCTGGCGATCACAGACTTCAAGTCTCGACCATATCCGAAAAATCCCACCGCTGTCGCTTTCATACACGCCTGCGACGCGATCCCATTTACCGTCGACGTTTGACGACTCAAATTCATGCATCAAGGTTTTCAAAATTCAAGGCGTCGCATATCATTTTAACCATGTCACGGTGTCGCAGGTTTCGCTCTTCTTCCGTACCTACCTAATCTGGACTCGACGCGCACGCGCCCATAACCGGATTCATGACCGATATTTAGGTTCAGCACTCGTTTAGTCGCAAGGACCACTGCTGATGTCTTGTAACCCTAGGATGGCCTTCCTCTTTTACTCAAGAAGGGGCAGCAACCCAGACTTTTTTCGCCTCTTGTTATCTGAATAGTTTGTTACAAATATAGAATGTGTTGAGACTGATGGCTGTTTATTTATGTGACCATGTATAGTGACAGATCTAAGGTGAGCGGCATTAAGAAACTTGGTCTTCCTTTTACTGATGGTGCTCAGGTACGCCAAGCATATGTTGTATGTACACCGTCATGGAATATATAATGAAATATTCCAAATGTCTTCACTCAGTTTCTGAAACCAAAACTGAAGAAATAAGCTTTCAAGAATATTATTTCATGTTATAGTAATAAATAATGTTACCTTAAGTGCTATCCTGTTCATCGGAACAAATGAGTGGATCATGAGACTTCACCTATCACGCATTACTTCCAAGTGACGATATGAACATAATATCTAATCACTCCTCACTCACTGTATCACTTGTCATATAGCCACAGTTTAATTACTCTCGTTTTCTACTTCTCCTATCTCTTTACCCTGCCTCGTTTCGTAACTTGTGTTATATTGTCTGGTTGGTCCATGGACGAGCACAGCATTCAACCATATCTCGACCCCTGAATGCTCTTTGCTATCACAAACGGACTCGTCGGTCTTGTACTTCAAGTGGATTATATGAGTACCAGGTACTCTATTGAACTAGAGGTCACCAAGCCCAAACGCAGCAGTCAAGTGACGTGCGCTTGTTGGCAGCTGCCAGCCAGTGCCATACACCTATAGCCGACTCCCGTTTGCACCTCCTAGCACACAAATGGAACTGGAGAACATATTTCCATCTTAAGAGGTCCCTAATTTAACCTCTTTCTCTCTATCATCCTCTAAACTCCCCCCAACGTCTACAAACGAGGAGTCTTTGGTGGTTACTATATCAACGCACTCTAATATCTTTCGTCCCTTTAATTTCGGTGTTTTCTTATGCTGTTTGCGCGTTGGGCAAACAGAAGGCTTTTCATCCAGCTGCGTATCAAACGGAGGACGAATATCAAACAGAAAAGTTTTGTCTCGGGGTTATTTCTAGCGTTTGCTTCTTCACTACTCACCTCGCCCTCATATCTCCTCTCCACAACAAATCTCCTTCTACCTATTCCTATTCCTCTCATCCTCACTTGCGGAAATCGTGTTTTCTTTGCCATCATCGAGCAACAGTTTGCTCTGTCGATGATGAAATACGAGTACAACACTTCTTCTTCTACCGATAGCCGTTTTACACAACATCAACCTGCGTCGAGGTGGTCTTCTAGCAGTGGAAGTCGTGATACCAAGCCTTCCAACACCATGTTGAGCATCAATTTCTCGACTCCCCTTGCGGGAGCTGCTCGGTCTGAAAGGATCAAGCAGATGACCAATAACCACGTAAGTTATCAATTATCATCCTCCCTCCTGACGCGCGCGCCTCGTTCATCCGCAAACCTGCATCTGCAGTGGCTGCTCAGAGTATCATCCCCATGCTAACATCTTAAAGCCTGCCTTTGAGAAGTCGCGCATGTCTCAGGAGATCCTTGTCAAGATTCAGACCTCTCTGCGTCGAATGCCTGGTGTTTCCTCCAAGGAGTCCAACGAGATCATCTCGCAGCTGCAGGAAGTTGGGCAGATCGTCAGCACCGAGACGAGCCAGCTTGTTGATGCACTCATGAATCTGACTCTCGATCAAGAGGATACCGACAAGGCCATTGCACGCATGAGCATCGAGGCCAACCTTGCCAAGGCAGAGGCCGATGATCAAGCTCACAACATGAGCAACCTTCGCACCGAGCTGGCGAATGAGAAGGGTAAGCGGCAGGAAGCTGAGGCAGAAGTTGTCAAGGTCATGGACGAGCTTCAGAAGCTCTCTCGAGAGTTCAAGTCGCTCAAAAACGGAGATCGCGATGGTAGCTCTGATGGCTCCGCGCAAAGTCCCGATCGCGACGGCATGATCAAGGTAAGTTGCCCTCACTACATCTATCTCAGTGTGATTAAGTACTAACTTTGTATACAGCAGTTTGAAGACACCATCAAGCACCTTGAGGATCAGGTCAACTCTCGCCGATCTCTCTGGGTCATGAAGAACCCTAGCCCAAACTCCGTGGCTCGCGCTATCGAGACCATCGCTGATGCTTGCCCCGACAAGGACGCTGTCCAAAAGTCGATCCTGTCTCTGCGCCCTGATGGCCGTGAAGAGGCTGGATCTCGTGAGAACAAGCCTTCCAGCTTCAACGAAGTTGTAGCTCAGCCACAGCAGCCTCCCTCTGCTTTCCAGAGCAATCGTCCTCCTGCGAACTTGCCAACACGCTTTGGGTCTCACATTGTGCCTGCTCCCTCTCGCCCATCATCTGCTGCGCCAGGTGATCGCCGATTCGGTCAGTGGGCGCCTCCTACTCCTGTGCAGAGTCAGTCTCGCTTTGGACCTCCTCCTGCCAACGGCGCTGGAACTCAGTCCATGTTCAATCGCAATGCTCCGCGTCGTGGCTTCAGCAGTAGCACTTACCGACCCAATGCCCCCGAGTTCTATCCTCAGTCCTACGGACACCCTGACAAGAGCTCTCCCGCGAAGAGCAACGGAGGATACAGCCAGCGTCGAGAGTACTACCCTCCTACCCCTTCCAATAGTCGCAACAAGTACAGCCGCTTCCGCGATGCTGTCACTACTCCTGACTACACTGCCCCCCCTGGTGCGCTTACCACGCGTCCCCCTTTTCCAGGCCCTCCAATTCACGTCACTGATATGACTATCATGGCTTGGCACGATCAGCTGATGGACATGTATGCCGCCGTCCGCCGCTTTGTCAACCAATACGCCAATGAACCCACGTTTATCAACCCTACGGACCTTTCCAACACGCGCCTCTGGCCTGTTCTCCTGGCTGCTTACTATCCGCTGTCTGAGCCTGAGGCTGTGTCCTACCTCGACGTCCACTTGAAAGAAGAGAGCTCCAAGTGTTGCTTGGTCACTCGCGTCATGGTCGACTACGTCGTCAACAGAGTCTGGGTTCCTCGTGCTTGGATGGGCGCTGAGACCGATGCCACCTACGGCCTCATTGAAGTTGAAAAGGAGTTTGAGAAGACTCAAGGTACGTGTCTTCAAGTAATCAGGTTTCTGACTTTGTTGCTAACTGTTTTCCAGGCCAGCCAGCTGCTCGTCGCCAGCACATTCTCGACCGTCAGGCAAGCATCATCGACTCTATCCTCAAGCTAGATGGCTTTGAAGAGTTCAGCAAGCTCCGCTGCCACGAGATATCCGAGGTCATTCTCAACATGGTCGAGCCCCTTATCAACCCAGAAGCAATTCCTGAGGAAACTTGGGCGGAACTTGAGGGTGTCTCTTCTGCCGCCTGGGCTCTGTCCAGCCGCATTCTCAGCAGTCGATTGACCTTTGACTTCCGCTTCCCTGACATCGGAAGCCGATACTCGTTCCAGTCCATGCTTCCCATCTGGCCTGACGTTGAGCCACAGGAGCTGCAGTCCGACCACTGGCGGGTTGCCCTTGTCACTACACCTGTTGTGACTGTTCGTAACGACACTGGCGCAAATATCTCGGCGCACTCGGTCTGTGTGGCTGACGTCGTGTGCATGCGATAAATCACCAGCCGTTGTCCTTACAGCTGCTGAGCTGTTGAATCTACTAGATTCTTATGAGTATGGTGACTACTACAACTGTACTGTCATGTCGCCATAGATTTTGACACAATATCACACAGCAACGACACGCTGTGACCATCTAGAGGAGAAGATACATACCTCCTCTACCAGCGCGACTAAGATACAGTCGCTTAAACAAAACAGGCGATTACGGGCGTTTCTACTTCATATCACTGACATTTGCTTTCATTCTATATGCGATGTTTTCTGCCTGCATAACAACGACATTGGGTTCTCTTTCACGGATTGATACGAACATCCCCATATCGCATCTCTTTTCTCTTCTGGAGATGAATGATGGATCTATACCCCACAAACTAGTTCGTTTCTTTGCATTCTTCTTTTCCATCATGGGGCGGAATACAGGAAAATAGGTACAAAGGGGTTCTTGGTGGTTGACGATGCAGTCAGTCTTCGGGAGCTAGCAACTGCTGCTACTACTATGGGGGTCACGATATGTTCTGGGAAATGCCATTACCTTGCGTGGGCAAGCAAGGTGAAAGCATTCGAGACAGACGTAGATATCAGTGGTCATAGGTGTTTAATTGAATTTTGGTACATTAAAATAGTGAAGCAGCTTTGATTTGTTCGTTCTCGTGAGAGTGTTTATTCTATCTATCTAATGATCCTGAACTCCCCGGGTATAATAGTAAAGCAGAGTGCCGCCATGCTAATAATACAGTAGAAGAGAGAAATAGTAGCGGCGTAGCCCCCAAGGCACTAAAAAACCATATCTATTACAAACGAAATATTAGTGGCCACGACCCTGGGGAGAACCACGAGTAGATCTCCGGTCCAGACGTCGCACTACCGCACCGAGAACAACCTTGAGGATTCCATCTGCCGTCAACGCCTTACTGTTGTCCGAGCCAGTGGAGTTCCAAGTCGCTGTGTCAACCATATCGCGAATGCCCTGCTCAGCGAGGTCATCGTCCAGTTCTCGGAGAGCCTTTGTGGCACCGAGCTCGTTTCCGACTTGGAAGAACTGAACTCCAACCTGGTGAGGGGGCGCCTCGATCTGGTCGAGCTTCTTAGCGTGGTGCACGAGGATACTCTCAGGGTCGTCGGTGGGACAGCCGTCGGTGATGACGATGATGTTGACTGGCTTGGTCGCGTCAAGGTTACCCGCACGGCGAGAGATGTGCGAAACGTATGGTTTGAGGATGCTGTGAAGACGGGATCCCGTGGGTGTTGAACCGCAGGGACGAACGGATTCGAACAGCTGCTGGACCTGGCGGGCATCGCGGATGTGGAAGTATCCGCCAGGGGCTTGTGTGCCGGAGCCGACAGCGGAGGAGCGGTGGTTCAGGAAGTAAACGTCGATACCGTCTGGGTCGTGAGACGTACAGAGAGGAGCGATGGCGCTGAGGGCATCGCGGACTTCTCGCCACGAGCGACCAGCCATGGAACCAGAGTCGTCGATGACAAAGATAGTATCGAAGGTGGAGAGGAAGGCATACTTGTCTTCGCTGCTAGTAACGCTAGAGATACTAGGAGCTGGAGATGCGCCGCGGGGGTTAAGAAAAGGGGCTGTCTTTTGCGTGGGTTCATAAGTAGGAGGAGCCTCGTCAGCTGGAGTAGCATGTTAGTCGAGTTACACGGGGAGTTTTGGAGATGTAACTTACGAGTATCGAGAAAGGGGTTTTTGCCGCGATGGCTAGGGGTGTTATTTGAGTTTGAATTGCCCATGCTGTGATTGTAACTATAGTCTTGGTATTCGTTTGTGGTCTTCTTGGTTGAGAATTTATCCTTAATGCGGCTGAACATTTTTGGTGATGAAGAAGCTGCGTGAGGCATGTTCTGTTGGGGGTAGAAGGAAGGTATGTGTCTTGATTTATAAAAAGTGGTTGGTGCCGAGAGTTGAGAAAGTTTGCAGGTGATTCACCAAATCGGCAGTGCTGAAAGTTTATCAAAGATGGTGATTAAACAAGTGCAAAGTAGGTTTGTGATAGAAACTCTTTGTTGTTGATGGTTGTTTTAGACTTTTGTTGGTCGTATTGAGGCTGTATTGGTTGTTTGATATGGAACTGGAAGAAGTAAACATGGCTGTTAACATTCTTTATATCTAGCTATCAATGCTCGACTTTCACAAGGCATAAATGGTTGTAATTCGTAATTTCGCCTTCGGTGGCCATATGTCAATATCTCTGGTGTTGTTACTTGAAGGCGCAGACAGTTCGCCTTATGGCCTCGTGGGCAGCTTAGGCAACCGATGCCACTGGAACTAGGCATTCTCTATCCCGCTGACTCCCCAATAAGGTCAGTGCTGGAGGCGAGGCAGACAGCACTGCCCTGCGCCACAGGCTGAGTACAGCCAATGAGATTTGTTATAGTGTATACCCTGGCCTGTCATCGCCAAACTACCTTAGTCGGTTCCAAATTGCTGGGACCTCCAATCCATCTTGGAATAAGGGACCTTGCATGACTTGTTTTGATCTTATAATCTCCGTGTATTGTCTGCAATTGTTGGTTCGATTATTAGTTTCCAATTGAGCTTAGACCAACGGAGCGACAATCTCAATGTGCCATCCCCCCTGACAAAAAAACAGTGTTTCCAGTTTCCAGAAGCCTCGCATCTTTATTCGTAGTTTTATGCATGCATCCAAGCCATGTGAGGCTTATGCCTCGTTGGGCAAACTCATCACAGCCTTGCCATACACACACATAGGTGTAACTCGTGTAGACAATCACCTGCAATCATCACGCTTTCAAACACAATATTGTTACTGTTTGCATCAATGGTGATTTAATCTTTTGCGCAAATGCGAAGACATAGGCTGATGTCAAGTATACCTAGGCAGACAACTGGTAACTACCATGAATCAAAGACTAGACAAGATAACTGTATAAAAGGTTCTCGGCCATCCTTGCCTTTCATCCGAGTTTGGAACTATATTATTAATACTGTTTTTGTTACATATACCTGCAGTATGTGGTCCGATGACTACACTCGCTAGTATCAATCCTGTCGTAAGATTGAGTGGGATGTTGCATTTGCTAGTAAGAAAGACACCGCAGTACTTTGACTCTGAATTCTAAATCAACCAATGCCTCTTGGAGTTTTGGCCCCGGCTTCCTTACTAACTCTCCTTCCTGGACAGATATAACCCTCCAACAGGTGGATACATCTAAATACCAAGTGGCGAGAATGAGCTTGTCAAACCCTGAATATCTCTATCTACCACGAATAAACTCGACAATCTAAAGTCATGCTAGAAGACGGTGGTACGGCTATGCAGGCGACCGTTGACCAAGCTGCTTTTCAACTCGAACAAAAGGATTGCCTCCGCTGTTTGCCAGACAAGCATGATACTTGGTCTTTTAGTTAGCACTAGACATATTAGTCGTGTGACAAGGTTGCAACTTGAACTTCAACAAGGGGTAAATATTTTATCACACAGTTTTGGCCAGGCTCAAGCTCATTCATACTTGATCTCACAGGATATTGCCTTGGGCAGGCCGAGCCTAACGAGAGAGTGTCTCAAGTCCACGGTCTCTCTGAGTTGCAAGAAACTAGTGAATGTTCGACTTGCTATATTTCGTGTCTTGTAGTACTCTTCAGGTCACACATGTAGTTGTCAAGGAACACGGTAATTGTGAAGAAGATTATATATTACTAATTCTCAATGAATGTGAGAAAACAAGTCCACCACTGAAGTCAGGCCGTAGGCCGGGTATCACCATCATCCCTGAACCCATGTAACCATGAGAGACACGGGTTTCGTATGACGGCAGCACAAGTCTGCAGCCTCCCGTCCTCATCTCCCATGTCCGCGCCCCTTTCCTTGCCTGTCACAAACAGCGTCAAGATCCGCCCGTTCTCTAAGATTTCTCGTCGTTTCCATTAAAGGAGAGATAAGCCGTATGCGTCATTAAACCCTCGAAAAAGAACCTGACCCGTCATGTCCATTCACCTATGTGAAGATTTCCCACAGACCGACTCCCTGCACCGAGGAAATATGCTCAGAGTCCCAAAAGATCGAGGTACAGGCGTGAATTATGTATCAAACATGTGCAACGTAAAAGCATCAAACATCGAACTCAGTCCATCCTACATTTAGAGGAGGAGCATGGCAAGACCAGCAGCGGCAATGACGCCGGCAGGGGCACCAGTCATCTTGGCCATAGCCTGCGAATTGTTAGCAAATAGAAAGATATTGTACATGTCGGCGAACTTACGGCGTTGTCAGAGCTGGTGGCAGATGCTGAGGCATCAGTTCCACTAGCGTCGGTAGCACCCTCAGTGGCAGTGGAGGCGTCAGTAACAGTCTCGCTGACCGACTCAGACTCAGACTCAGTACCGGTGGTAACGGTGGTGAGAGTTCGGATGACCTTGGTGCCATCAGTGGTGAATGTGGTGAGCTGAGCGGCATCGGCAGAGTCGGTGGAGTCGGTGGAAGCAGTCTCGGTAACCAGAGTTCGGACGACCTTGGTGCCATCAGTGGTGAATGTGGTGAGCTGAGCGGCATCAGCAGAGTCGGTGGAAGCGGAATCGGTGGAAGCGGAATCGGTCTCGGAAGCGATGGTAGAGATGATGGTAGATCCGCCGGAGGTGAAGGTTGTGAGGACAGGGCCGCCAAGGATCTCCTTGATGGTGCTGGTAACCTCGTCTCCCTCAGAGTTGGTGAAAACGCTGGTGTAGGTGCTCACGGAAACATCCTCAGCGTCGGTGCCAGTAGCAGTGCCGCTGATGGTGGAAAGAGCGGAGGTGATGGTAGAGTCACTCTCAGTCAGGGTACTGAGAATGGTTCGGACGGCGCCGCTGCCAGTAGCAGAGGCCGAGACGGAGCCAGAAGCACCAGTAGTGATCGCGACACCAGCTCCTGCAAAATGTATTAGATAGGTGATGGTTGTAAAATGTTGGGAAACTTACGGCGGCAAATCTCGAGGCCGTAGGACAGAACAGCGGCGGCCTGCTCGTCGTTGCAGATAGCAGCGGAGCAGTCACGGAGGCCGTAGATGAAGTCCGAGTTAGTGCAAAGGCAGCTAACGTCTCCGGCATCACATCCAAGCTCGCGGGACTTCTCAGCGCTGACCATGTTGCTGGCGCAGGTTTGCTGATATGGGTTAGCAACGTGTTGATTCTGGACTGCTAGGATTAGGACTTACACCACACTGAGGGAGCTGGTTGGTGCTCTGGGCAACGGCGGCGGCAGCAAGGCCGAAGATGGTGAGGAAAGTAGACTTCATCTTGACGATTGTGGTAGACTGAGAAACTGAGTCTGAGTGTTGAGTTAGTTGACAGTTACAGAAAAGTTTGTAACGACAGATAGGTGGTGGTGAACGAAGGTGGGTTTGCGAAGTAGGCGAGAGAGTTAAACGAGGGAAAGATGGGTAGTGAATCACAGCCAGTTGAAGAGGTGGCCTCGCGAATAAAAGCTGTGCGAGATCTGGAGCTTTGATCCTGAGGCACGCGAGTGATGTTTGCGTGAGACAAAGCAAGGAGACTGTGTATCACACAAGGTATGGAAGAGCCGAGAGCGTAGAAGTGTGTAGCCCTGAGCGCCCTCGCAATGCGATATCCAGTATTCGCGTTCCGGTGCCGAATCACACGAGCATACGCAGCTGGAATGAGACGAACTCGGGGAAGGCAGAAAAGAAAAAAGAATTGTGTTTGGAAACACGAGGGAGAATGTATCTTGGGATAGTAACCAGGAGACCGCAACTTACCGTGATAGTAACTGATATGTGACTAGGACACAAACGAAGGCGATCGATCTCGGGTGAGAGTGAGACGAAGTGAGACTAAACTCGTGAAGTTGTTGGAGAGAGGATGAGTGAGAAGCTGGAATGGGAATTTCAAGGCTGATATTGATGTGGAACAAGAGGAAGGGCGAGGAGGAAGCTGTGGCTTTAATAAGAGGCAGGAAAGAGGGAGGGCGGGAACCAGAAATCTTGATCTTGGTGTGACGGTTGCTTGCTTTGCTTGGGTCTGGCTTGGCCAGCAGGTGCGAGCAGTGCTTGCCGGCTGGTAAGGCAGGAGCAGCTAGGCAGGCCAGGGGACCCTGCCTCTACCTAAACGGTGTGATTCCTAGCTTGGTATTGGCGCATTGGCGGTCTAGCAAGGAAAGTACGGTACCTACGGCCTTGGTCTCTCTACGTCTACTGTGTAAGGAAGCTTCCATCGCCAAATGAAGCGTAAATCTGCACCCGGGGGCCGTACCTTGCTTGGCTGGTGCAGGGAGACCTACCTAGGACCACCGACAACACGGGAGGGGCCCAACGCTAGGAGCCGAAGCTAGGAAAGAAAGGCCCACCACTGACCGGACCGTCAAAAGAGCAAAGACACGGACAGACGGCCCAGGCACGCACTTGGAGGCCCCCCCCCATGTAGACTATGATGTTGTTTTACGGAGATGCTCGTCACTGACAGAAGGACATTACGATAGGCCAAGCAAATCTCCCAACTGTTTTTCTCCGCACCGTCATGTAAATTGAGTCAAAGCAAACAACGCATTTTGCAAATCAGACGTCAATGCCGTCGTTGACATAAACAATGAGGTCAGAGCAGCATAGACGAGATGGGGTATCTTGGGTCACCCCTGCCAACAGCGGGGAGCAACTCGTCCACGTCAGTGAATATGGTGTAAGTCCTTGCAGCGGCCTCAGTCATTATTAGAGTTCTTACTCGATTGGGGGAGAATTCGTTATGTCGTGGCTGAGACCAGCAAGCCATCGACAGCGGGGGAGAAAAAAGCACACCCAGCACAACACACGTATGCACCCCAAAAGCCAATTGCAAAGCTGCAGCATTAGCAGTAGCTATCATCAAGCTACATCAATGTGCAGGGGCCGAGGGGAAACTGAGAGATTTGAGGAGCCAAAAAGGTGGTAAACTAGGCGGGCTGCCACGCTAGATCGCCAACCACCCGCATCGGCACCCACATCACACCGCACGGGGCTTGAAACCACACAACCGCAGCCCGTAGCTCAGCGGGATGAATTAAAAGACGATTGTGATATTCGCGTTAGTTGCACCGTAGCTCGACCCAAACTCGATATCCATATCCTCGTTTGGTTTACCTCAATCTTTAGCGCAGCGAAAATCACCCCAAAAGAGTACGTAAAACTCACTGCAAGGTACTTGCTAGCCAAAAGCTTCGGGTAGCTCCAGAGCTCTTAGTTGAGTCGGTCCTACCACCGACGATGCCCATGAATGAGGCAAAGACACAGCTGGAGCTGACGAGTCGCCTAAAAACTGGATATTTTCCCACGTCTATGACGGAGTTTGCTCAACCTAGGTACACATGGTGGGAAGAAAACAAAAGTCGATTAACGGACGACAAACAGGAAGTCGCACGCCGAGCCGGATCACGGCCACATAAACAGCCTGGAGCATGAAAGATGAAGGATGAAGGACGATAAAAGCGGGTATGACGATTGCCAACGACTGGCAACGACTGGCAACGACTGGCCTCTGCTCAGTGATACCCTGCCAGTCCTGTTTATGTCGGTCTTGTGCTGCATTGTGTTGTGTTCCTGCCATAGCAACCACTACTCAGTACCAAGCAATCACAATCAAGTATCACCGTTTCATCCAGACGCTATTCTCTATCCGCTATCATGTATTTTCTTCCTCTTTTCTCAGTAGCGTAGCTCATAATACGTGTGATATCGCATCGTCAATCCTTTACAGTGAGGTTGGCCAGTGGCGCCACGGCTTACTCCGATTGGTCGTTTACCCCTGCACTAACCCATGCTTGGCAATACCACCAAAAACAAGCTGTGGTCACTAGCAAACCTCGATTCCCTGGCAACCAGAAAGCAGAATCATGGTCTTCTTTTTTCCTGGGGAACTTCTTCTCGATGCTTGAGTGGATGTGAAAAGGTGGTGTGCACATGTCTCAGGAACGTATTCTGTATGCCTCATTCGATTTGATATATGGGGATGGTTGGTTGTTGTTTGTTGGGAATAATTTCACATTGTGATTGTGTCTTATCAGGCTTTCGCCTATACTGTCCACAGCATGATTCTTAGTTGACCCGAGCAGATATGAGATTGAGATTGTTCTTAATCCTTCCATCAACTTGACGGTCTTGACTCAGACGACCCTGACCCGGACTTCCAACCCCACTCCAACCACTTGCTTGTGTGATGCTGTGATGATTCTGATTCCCTGCCCAGCTGGATTTTGATGAACTGTGCCCAGACTACTCCGTACCAGACTAGCCACTCAACGGGGCCAAGCCACTTAAGCCACAGGCCAAGCGAGCCAAGGAAACCAGGGGTTGGGCCAACTGGCGGGCCTTGATGTCATGGATCGCATCATCGTCATTTTTTTTGCTTTCCTTTCTCCAGGAGGCCCAAGCTTGGCTCCCCAGTAACCCCCAGTAAAAAAAAAAGAGAGAAAAACGTGCGAAAATCAAAAACAGGCCCTGTCGAGCTGGATCGACCTGGCCTAGACCTAGACCTTGCGCTTTGCTGGGTCTGTCCTTGACCTTGCTTGATGTTGGGTATCAAGTCAACATCCATCGCAACGTCACTGACAGCATCCTCAACTTTCTCGCTTGTTGCTTCTCGTTTGTCGCTTCTCTCCAGTTTCAAGTTTCAACTTCATCTCATCTGGACAATCACCACGATCTTGCCCCATCATTGATCGTCGCATTCTCAAATCTTAAATGCAATCTCCCTTTCGATCACGGCAACAACTCTGCTGTTTCATGTTTCGCTGTGATCTCCGCCAGGTTAAAATTGCATGATTCCGTAACACTTTACTTCTTCGAGTGCGACAAATACAGTCCAGAACATTGCTTCGTTGAAGCATTTCCCACTGAGCTGAGACACACGAAGCTCCCAGCCACTGTCTAACTCGCAACTCAGGTCACATATTGTGGCTGGTTATCCCTCCCTTTGTATCGCAATGTCTTGCCCTCCCCTCTCATTTGACAGATCTGCCTGTCACCAACCCTCCCTTTTGCTTTCGCAGTCCAATGGCGATGCTAGTGCATACTCTGAAACAGGATCCTAATATCGGGGATTGGGTTACATTCGTGAGCCCGACCAATTGCGGTTATGCTCAATGCCAGTGTGAAATATTGCAATTTACCAACTATTATGCGCTCTAGGGTGGCCAATATACTCAACTCTCTGACTCGCCACAGCGGCTACACCTGGAGATTGAACAAACATGTTATGCGATAAACTCATCTAATAAAGCACCAGCGAAAAACGGGGTCCTTTTTTACTTCCCTAGCTCGACCGTTATTCAGCTGGACTGGCACAAACAGTTTTTGTGCCTATTGCAAAAGTCCCGCTACTAAAAATGACTACCAACGGTCATGCTAATAAAGTTCAACTACGGAGTACTTTGAATTGACTTCCCGTACCAAGATGATGATAACCTTCGATCTCGCCTGAGCATCGACTGCTTCTGCTACATACTTTTATAATAACTTGTTGTAGATCGTCACCAAACACATTCCAATGCGTAGTTGCCCCGTCTGGTTCTTGAAGCACCTAACAAGATATCAAAGATCAACGCACACATCACGAAAGGCCAATGTTTTAGATAACAGATTATTCAGAGTGAAGCATCAGCATCAACATACTATCTATGCAAATAAGAAGTACTGCAACTTCAAGAGCAGGCCTCCAGGGTCCCAATATCAATAAACAACGTACTCCAGTATAAGTATGTCCAAGCAGGACCACCGCCGCCCAAAATACTCATACATTAACAAACATCAAGTCCCAAGCCACATTACCTTTCCTCGCTGTATCGTATCATGCCTTCCAAAACATGCCATCGTTTTCAACTCATCCATTGTCATAAATACACATGCAAAAAAACAGCACTGGCTGTTATCTAACCACTGCACATAATGCAAGACTCGGGGTCTTCAATGCTGCCTACATCATTGTTAGTAAGTCACTTGTGTGTAAAAAGCGTGGGTCACTTACACTGTAGAACGGCTTCCGAGTAAATGTCGCGCTCGCGATCTTCGTTGTCCTTGTCTTCATCTTCAGTCTGGGGGTTCTTCTTGGCACCCAGCTCTTCTTCCTGAACCTTCTCAGCAGGCTCAGTAGGGAGAGCCTTGGGGCTCTCAGCCTCCTCGACATCAGCCTTGATAATAGGCGCATGTCCGGGCACAGAAGGGCTGGAAGTGCTGCCGTTAAGGCCGTTACCATTCAGGCCACTGTCCTGAGAGCCAGTTCTGGCACCATTGAGTCCATTTTGGCCCATAGAGGGCGAGGACATGAGGTAGCTTGAACCAGCAGGAGGGGCTCGCTTCTTCAAAGGCTTGATAGTAGCAGAGTTGGTGTCGACAATCTTGAGAGCTTGCTGATCGACAGTGAACTGGATAGGAGCGGCAGCAGCCTGTGTGCGCAGGTAGTACATGCCAGTCTTGAGACCAAGCTTCCAACCAGCGAAGTGCATGCTCGTGATCTTGCCCATCGTGGGATCCTTCATGTGAATGTTGAGGGACTGGGACTGATCGATGAAAGCACCTCGGTCGGCAGCCATCTGAATAACCTGGCGCTGAGAAATCTCCCAAACAGTCTTGTAAAGAGCCTTGACGTCGGTAGGGATGTTGGGGATGTTCTGGATAGAACCGTTATCGGAAATGATACGGTTCTTCATGGCATCAGACCACAAGCCCATGTCGACAAGATCCTTGAGCAACCAGGGGTTGACGACCTGGAACTCGCCAGCAAGGACTCGGCGCTGGTAGATGTTGGAAGTGTAGGGCTCAAAGCACTCGTTGTTGCCTAGAATCTGCGAAGTACTGGCAGTAGGCATAGGAGCAAGGAGTAGACTGTTACGGATACCGTGAGTCTTGACATCCTCTCGAAGGCTCTCCCAGTCCCAAAGGTCGGAAGGCTTGACGTTCCACATGTCGAACTGGAGGATACCCTCGGAAGCGGGAGAGCCCTTGAAAGTAGAGTAGGGACCCTCCTCCTTGGCCAGCTGCACGGAGGCAGTAAGGGCAGCGTGGTAGATGGTCTCAAAGATCTGCTTGTTGAGCTCTCTGGCCTCGGGAGACTCGAAAGGCATGCGAAGAGCAAGGAAGGCATCGGCAAGACCCTGGACACCAAGACCAATGGGTCGGTGACGCATGTTGCTGTTACGGGCCTCTTGCACAGGGTAGTGGTTGACATCAATGATCTTGTTCAAGTTGCGGACAACAACCTGACTGACCTGATGCAGCTTCTTGAAGTCGTAGCAAGCCTCATCGTAGTTGATGAAAGCAGGCAGAGCGAGGGAGGCAAGGTTGCAAACAGCGACCTCATCAGGGGCACAGTACTCAATAATCTCAGTACACAGGTTAGAGCTTCGGATGGTACCGAGGTTCTTCTGGTTACTCTTGCGGTTGCAGGCATCCTTGTAGAGCATGAAGGGGTTTCCTGTCTCGGTCTGGGCTTCGAGAATGGCATACCAAAGCTTCTGAGCCTTGATAGACTTGCGACCCTTGCCTTCCCTCTCGTACTTCTCGTACAGAGCCTCAAACTCGTCACCGTAGCAGTCGGCAAGGCCAGGGCACTCGTTGGGACACATAAGAGTCCACTCTCCGTTCTTCTCAACACGCTTCATGAAAAGATCAGGGATCCAGAGGGCAAGGAACAAGTCGCGAGCGCGGACCTCCTCCTTACCGTGGTTCTTTCGGAGATCAAGGAACTCGAAGACATCAGCGTGCCAGGGCTCAAGATAGATGGCAAAGGCACCAGGTCGCTTGTTACCACCCTGGTCAACATAGCGGGCGGTGTTGTTGAAAACACGCAGCATAGGAACAACACCGTTAGATGTACCGTTGGTACCAGCAATGTAGGAGCCAGTGGCACGGATTCGGTGACAATTGAGACCAATACCACCAGCCATCTTGGAGATCATGGCACAGGTCTTGAGGGTATCGTAAATACCGTCAATGCTGTCCTCCTTCATATCAACCAAGAAGCAAGAGGAGAGCTGGGGTTGAGGGGTACCAGCGTTGAAGAGGGTGGGGGAAGCATGAGTGAAGAACTTGCTGGACATGAAGTTGTATGTCTCCAAGACACGCTCAATATCATCACCCCAGATACCAATAGACACACGCATGATCATGTGCTGAGGACGCTCGACAATCTTCCCGTCAATCTTGAGGAGGTATGATCGCTCTAATGTCTTGAAGCCAAAGTATTGGTATTGGAAGTCACGGTCGTAGACAATGGCGGAGTCTAGCTCCTCCTTGTGTCGCATAACACACTCATAAGTCTCCTTGGAGATCATAGGTGACGGCCGGCCGTTCCTGGCGTTGACGTAGTGGTAGAGATCGCTCACAACGGTGGACCATTGCTTCTTGGTCTGCTTGTGAAGGTTGGAGACGGCAATACGGGCCGCAAGGATGGCATAGTCGGGATGTGTGACGGTCATGTAAGCAGCAGTCTCAGCAGCCTGTAGAGGTTTGGTTAGCTGGTGCTGAAACAATCGTACTGAATGAGAGGCTTACAAGATCGTCCAATTGCACAGTTGTGACACCGCCGTAGACACCGGAGATGACTTTCTGGGTGATAGCAACGGGGTCAACGTGGTCCATGTCGAGGCCGTAACACAGTCTCGAGACACGGGCAGTGATCTTGTCGAACTGAACACGCTCCTGGCGTCCATCTGCGAAGTTTGTCAGTCATGATGAGTTCTCGTGTGGCCAGATCACACATACCTCTCTTTCTAACGAACATGATGGCGGGTGAGGTAGGATTTGGCGGGGGAGTCGGTGTAGGTTGGAGCAGGTTCTGTTACTGCTGGTAGAAGCAGTGAAAAGGCAGAACAGCGTCAAAAGATTATAGACGCTTTATTGCAAGTGAACGTGAGAGGTATTACAAGATTTTGTGTGTTTTGTTGTGGTTGTTGAGGAGATGAGAGATGAGAGATGCAAATTTGGCATGGAGGGTCGGGTTGATTTTAAGGGAGTCGCGTCTTTCACACGCGACGCCAACGTCTTAGCGCGACAAACAGTGACAGGCGTCACCGCAATCCATTAAAAAAGGCCCCGCCTGAAACCTTAGGCAACGCCCCAGTTGACGTTGCGACTGGTATAAGACGGTTGAGTATAGGGGATGGTTTACTTGGAATACAGGACTTTACTGTGCTGAATGAGTTGAGAGAGCACTCTCAGACTCTATTTCATGGTAGATCCGTGCAATCTACGTCTCTAAAGCATCAAAACTCAATCTCTCCTTTCCGATATCGCGTTCTCATGTTCCCCTGTCATCTTGCGTTGCTGGAGTGTTGGTGGGGTGCCAATGGGGGGCAGACACTGGCGCGAAATCACGTGAAGCCCATGCAAATTATTAATTGCTTGCGGCGGCTTTTGTAAGCAAATAATCCGTGGAATAACTGAGCTTGGCGCAGGTTGACGGGAGGACGAGACCTTGGATGAAAGCGTAGAGCAAAGAGCCAATCAACACCGTGGGCTAGACCATCTACCCTATTTTGCTATTCTCTGGTCTAAAAAAAGGCATCTAAAGACTACAGTTGCAAGGCAACAGCACGTTCAGTGACTCACCATTTGAGTCGAGTCTGATTAAAGACATACAAAATCAATGACATCGAGACGTCGTCTTTTTACTTGTTTTCAGTCTTTAACCACCAACTGTTTCAGGACCTCAAGTCTCAGATTTCAAGCATCACAATTTCGCAATATGGCTTCAACTCCAGCTATTGGACCTACTGATGGCTCCAGTTACAACCCCAGATACATCGATGTATGTCAATTCACTATGAAATATATCCGGCTCCATGGATGTGCATATCCGTTATCAGATTCTCGGATCCCGTTAACACATAACGTCTGCTAGTAGATCGGTATCAACTTAACCGATCCCATCTTTCGAGGCAGATATCACGGCAAGGAGCGACATCCTGACGATCTTGATGCTATCGTTGGGAGAGCCCGTGAAGTTGGTTGCACAAAACTTATTGTGACCGGCTCAGATCTTGGCAACTCTCGAGATGCCCTTACCCTTGCTAAAGATTATCGTGAGTCTCACCCCCTGCTTATCAATCAGATAACAAGACTAAATCAATCACAGCCGGGACCATCTTTGGAACTGCAGGCATCCATCCCTGTAGTAGCGCCGTCTTTAGTCAAGCAGGCTCTTCTCATGAGTCCGAGCACACAACGCCATGCGATCCTGATCCTTCAGCTCCGGTCTCGGAAGAGCATCCTCCTTGCTCAACAAGGACCGAGAAGTTGATTGCTGATCTCACATCTCTGGTAACAGAGGCTCGGGCCTCAGGCCAGAAGAGCCTTGTCGCCATGGGTGAGTTCGGTCTTGACTACGACCGCCTGCATTACTGTTCCAAGAGTATCCAACTCCACTCCTTTGCCGCCCAGCTCAAGGTTGCTGCTTCGATATCTCCTCAGCTGCCTTTGTTTTTGCATTCTCGTGCTGCTCATGATGACTTCGTCAGACTCTTGAAGGAGGCATTTGGCGAGAAGTTGGAGAGGTTGGAGAAGGGTGGTGTAGTGCATAGCTTTACCGGCACAGCTGAGGAGATGCGTGAGTTGATGGACCTGGGTCTGTACATCGGTATCAACGGGTGCAGTTTCAAGACTGCTGAGAACTGCGCTGTTGTGAAGGAGGTTCACCTCGACCGTCTCATGATCGAGACCGATGGACCCTGGTGTGAAGTTCGACCAAGCCACGAGGGCTACAAGTACCTGATCGAAAAGAAGGAGACATCTGTCCCCGAGAACAACCATAATGGAGCCACCGCTGCCACCGAGCCCGCACAGAAACCACAAAAGCAGTCCAAGAAGAACCAAAAGAAAGAACCAGAGGTGCCAGAACGATACAAGATCGTCAAGAAGGAGAAGTGGGAAGAGGGAGCCATGGTTAAGGGGCGCAACGAGCCCTGCAATATCGAGCGCGTCGCCAAGATCATCGCAGGTATCAAGGAAGTCAGCATCGAGGAGGTTTGTGAGGCCGCTTGGAAGAACACCGTGACAGTATTTGGAATTGAAGAGAAGTAGAGACTGGTCGACGTGCTGTGCCGCCATGGGGGTATCAAATAGAGAGAGAAAAGACATAGACCATGCGCCGTTATAGATCCAACACCTTTTCACATGCCCGAGCCCTTGTGTCCACGAATCCTCCCATGTCTTACAAGTCCTGTTGTTACACCCTCTTCGCCCGTCATCCATCCTGGCATGCGCTCTCCGTCAATGATTCCCGCCTCGACAAGTTGCCTCACCCCAGCCCATACATGCGCTCCAGAAAACGTAACCTTGATAGTCGGTGTCCACCGGTGTGACGGGGCTATATCATTTCTCTGATCTTCCTCAGCAGTGGCATTTGCCTCTTGAATGACGGCAGTAATCTTGCTTTTCCGTCGGTTCTTGCCACCCGTCGCTGCATCGTCTTGCTCAGTCTCTTCGTCCTCGGCCTCATTGATGTCCACACCCGTAGAAGGGAATGGATCCTGTATCACAATGTCGACCTTTTCCACCCCCTTTCCATCTGTGACGATACCTGAGTCTCCGAATCGAGCCTTAGCGGCAAGTTTTGCCTTTTTGACCGCCCGCTGCGATTCTGTCAATGGTGCTCCTCGCTTGAGGTTAAGATTGGAGAATGACGATTCTCTGGAGAGCGGTGGACTAGGAAGAACAGTATCCAGAGGAGACACCTTGGTGGATTCGTTGGAGTAGATACTCCAACCACCTCCCGCAGAGTTTGTACGCCCAAATCCCTTCTTCTCCAACAGGGCATCTAGGTTCTTGCTTTGGAGGTTGCTTGACTTGAGGGTGTATCGTTCGCGAGGGCGGGAGAGAGCCTTTGGAACTCCATCAACGATCAAGCTTTGCAGACTCTTCGATTCGCCCGAGCCAGTTGGCCCGATAGCTTGTGACTTTGTGATATACAGCGCAGGGGATCCATCGGGGAAAGCAATGTACACAGTCCGTGATGAGTCGAAGTTAGTCGCTGAGCCAGTCGTATCTCGACTTGATAGCGCAAAGTCAGTGTTGTAAGGCGAATCGACTACGAAGATCCGCAAGAGTAAGACGGGTATGTCTTTTGGCCGGTGAAAGTGATAATGTGCCTTGACGTCCGGTAGAACATGGGTCTGTAGGTTTTGCAGAAAAGTTGAAGGGTGAAACCGTGGGATTGTCAGACTCTCTTGATCAACCCTGAGTACTTGGTCCTCATTCATATTTTGAGTTGGGTTCTTGAGAGGTAGAATTTGATAGATGGACCATTTCTGAGATGTTGGGTTCTGTTCAAAATAAGCCATATCGGCCATGGCCAGTTGATATAGTGTCAGACCAAGTCTCCAATCGCCCTCAATAATTCGGCTAACGACATCTCTCTTGGATCCCTTCTGTTGTTGCATGTCGATATAAAGTTGTTGAAGGTCATCGATGGACTGACAAGGAGGGTATATATCGTCGGTTTCCTCTTCATCATCCTCATCTCTCCTCTCAATGTAGGGGATGGCATTAGGTAGACTCTCATCGTCTAGCCAATCCAATGCCAATGAAATAAGTGACTCTCGTGATAAGCGGTTGAGACTTTTCAGAACAGCAGGATTTGAGGCATCGACTCGTAGTGAGGATGGAAGCCTGGCTGTTGTTGGGATAGAGAAGCGGGCCATTGCTGTTGTTTGTTTTCACAACGGTCTGGTCACAAATAGTAGACTGAGTTGAGAAGTTTCAAGTCAAGCATTTGCTACGCAAAACCACAAGACTACCCCACTGATTAAATTCCGTCTGGTCAGTGCAGTTAATTGATCTATAAAATAGATCGAGCCGAATATTAATGCTTAGACACTCTCGTGAGACGCGATACATTCACTTTGGAGTCGCGTCGCAAACCGGTCCAACCAAGTGCAGCAATACGCACGGGCCTATCCAGTAGACGGACCACATCTGCTATTCCGGTCACGTGAATTTGCACGTGATACTTCACCTGTCCTCGTTGACCTTGAAGACGATAACTCTCCTTCGGGTGTTGGCTTCGATTGCTGCTATGTTTATTCATCTTGTGGACAAAGAGCTCTTTCTAGATCATCTGCTAGCTGATTTGACGCTGATCTTCTGGGTAAATCACTCCCTAATGCTCCGTGAAGGAGTTGGAACCAGACTCGGCTTTAACGATGGGTCGACTCGGTCGTGAGTGTGGACCAATTCGGACATGTGCTCAAACTCAATCGATTGGCTGAGAGTTTCCAGTGTCTCATTATTCTTGTCAAGGCCAGATAACCGCGGCTACGTTAATTACCACCAAGCGGCAAGCATTCCGATGATTGAGACACTCAAAAGACCAGTTCAGTAGCCAGCTGATTGAATTTTCAGATCTCAGGGGTCCGAGGATCTAGAGGGTCCAATAGGTAGCCCTGGTGGATTTTGCCCGTTTGACTTCATCATGCCCTTGACGTGACGGGGGCAAACATTGACGACACAGGTGAGCCGCGCTAGGAATTGATTTTCTGCATCTGCTCAGGCCTCTCTCTCTATTGGTTTTACAATGCCCCCACGTAATCAAGTAGGGCTATGACGTTTCGAGTCGAGCGTGCAGATCACGGCAGATTTTACTCGCGGTGTGCATGACTTGAAGTTGAAGGAAAACGCAGGCTGTACATGTTGTGCCTCGGACCAACACGCCCGAAGTGCAACAGAGACAGAGAGACGACATGCTATTTTGATAGCCTCAATAAAATGTGTCATAAATACTTCGAGTGATCTGGGGCCGCGGACAAGCGAGGCTGCTTTTCAAACCGGGGACACTTTCTTTATTGGAGATCGTGATCTTGCCCCAATTTTGACGGGGAGTTCGGGAAATGAGCGGCTAAGAGTTTCTCCTGAAGGATGGCAGTGGATATGAGTTCAAAGTGTTCGGTGAAATTCGAGATACCATGTCTAGCATGTCAACCAACACAGAGCTTACTACTGGCTGATTCCGCACAAGGGCAGTCTACAGCTAGCTCCATAGGTATCCAAAGAGCTGTACGAAGTAGCTAGCATCAGCCGTGGAGCGCACGAGGGTCCCTTGGGGCTGGAACGAATGCACGCCGACGAAATAAGAATCGTGTCTCACTATCACAGCGCAGGGTTGAAGTGACCAAAACGGCTGACCATGCACAATACAGTACCTATCCAACAGGGGCAATTCGGGGAAACTGCCCAACGGCCAGCATGTTTTATGAAGCTGCCGAGCTTTGAGTAGCTCCGAGCTTTGAAGCCTTTTCAGATGCTTAAACGGGACTGCAGGGTTAAAATTTGCCTGCCGAGTTTCGATAGTTGAAATGCCGTGTGTGCGCGGAATTCGTTCACCGATTATTCGGTCCAGCGCAAGGGAACAAATTTGAGAAAAATTAAGAGACCAGGCTTGTGACGATAGGGTTAGTTGAGTCGCACAGCTGAGGTAGCGAAGTGAACCAACTCCCCGAAGGCGTCCAGTTTCGCCACTAATGGAGTGAAGCAGACGTTGGGTGGCTTGGCTGATCGTATAACCACGTTCCATGCCGAGTTTTCGATTACCGGTACCCTTCTGTGCCCGAATGAAGCTCCCCGTGTGCTGTAACACCCTTCGAAGCCATGCACAAGTGGGGACTGGGTGCTTCTCGTTATTCACTCCCTGGTCGTTAACGAACCCTCGAGGCAAGCAATTAAAACAGAACCAACCCACGCTGGTGTGACCCTTTGGGGAATTAATCACTCATAAGAATGGGGACATTGCTGTGCTTGAATGGTGACGGTTCAAATGATTCGCAACGGACAAGAGCCGCGAAATAAGAGAAACCCACATGTCCCACGTTCCAGATCAAAAGCGATGAAATCTGCAGAGAGGAACGACAGGGGGCGGGGAGTTGGCGGTTGAACCACAAATTTGTCGGGTTGAGGCCGGCCTGAATGCGCGGATAACATCCATTTGCGACGTTTGGCATTTATTGTAGACAGGTGTCTAGGCAGGCTTTGTTACCGACATCAACCAGCCCACTATGGCTCATTGAATTATTAGAATTAGTTGCACCTCATTTATATCAAAACTAACATTTACAGAGTACTCAGCGGGCTATTCATTGCATATTTCAACGTTCCTGTCAGATGTCGGCTGTCTTAGCCATCCTTGAAATAGCCCCAAATGCAGGGCAGTCAAGGGTTGGTGTAACTCTGGTGGTCAGTCCATGTCCACGTCCATGCCATGTGGGGGTTGAGGATGCACAAGCTACCCGACACAAGCAGCGGCAGAGAGGGGAAGTCCATGACGGCTGGAAGCCTGGAAACGCTGGGCTCATGCGTGATTGTTAAGCAGCCCGACGGTCATGCAGGTAATACTTTTGTAAGCAGCTTTTTTAGTCTGGTGTTATGTTTATTGAGTTACGAAAGGGGATATCAATTGAGAAGTTTGCATGGCAAAGTACAGAGTAAAGTATGCAGAACAACAAAGAAAGAACAGAGATAAAATAGGAATCACCTTCACAGGACAATTGCGACATTCAAGGCCGCGCTCTTCTATTCGTTGAGACCTATTCCTCTTCAATCCTCCCGTCCCGGTCATCATCGAAATGGCTGGGTCGGGCCCCATCACCGCTAAGCCTCTTGACTCCAGAGGGCACACCCACTGTTCCCTGAGCCGTCCAGTAATGGGACTGCGCTCAGCTCACTACCCACATCCTCCCACGGGGCTCCCACATCGCTAAACCCACCTTGCGTAGTGGCTTCGGCGACAATCGGCCTTCGCAAGTAGCATCCACTTTGAGAAAAACGACCTGATCCGCCAACACTGGCCGACGGTTCTTTCTTCCTCCACTTCCTCCCTACGAAACCTCAGAACCTAGTCATTGTCGATATTGATATTGGGAACCGACAACAACACGACGACGAACACACGAACACATTACAACTCATTACAGTCGTCGATTCGTGACTTGACCGTCATTACTGAGTCACCAGGACGTTTGCAAATTTGTCCAAACCCCGCTTAATCTCGCGGAGCCGCTTTCGGAATCGATACCGATACCGAACTCGAACCATCGACCACGACGAGGCATTGCTTCTGTCTTGATCTTCAAATCAATCAAAGGAGGAATTATTGGTTTTGACCAAACCTACCGAAATGTCAAACTTCAACGGTCGCCGCGGCCCCAACGTCTCGCAGTATCTGCGCGACCTGAACGCCATCAACCGCCAGGAGAACGCTCAAGAAGAGCCTTTCAACATGGAGGAGGATCTTGCTCTCTTCACCAACACACAGTTCTTCGACTTTGAGACTGGCCAGAACACCGACTACCAGGCTCATCCCACAAAGATCGACTTGGAGGCTCCCCAGAGCACTTCGCCTTCGGATGACATGACCCCGGCTCCCTCCGTCGTGGGTGATATTGCTGCCAACAACTTTGATTTTATTCAGGGTGAGTTTCTACTATCTCGATTTTGCATGGCACTTTCCCACTGGTTACCTCAAACCGGGTGATGTGAGACGGAAGCACGGCGAATAGGGTGAAGGTGGCATCAAGACGGAAACATTGTTTTCATCATCAGGGTTATCACAAAGACGAAGCCATCACTACGGTTTCTTTGTGTGATGTGTTCTTGATGAGCCAAGTTTCCTCTCGATCCAGTTTCGTCGTCACTGTACTTTCTTCTCTCCACTACACAAACGGCCACGATCCTAGCGGATAGTCAAAACCCTTGCTTTCAAAACCCTGGTTCCTTAATGGACAATGACGAGCGCCTCCCGCTTCACTTACCATTCAGTTAACTACCCCCACCTTCCCTTGAGAACCCTGCCCCGACTTGCATGACGCCCTTTTGTCATTGGGGATAAAGTTGTCCCCTCTACTCAGGCCTGCTCAAGTGTGGCTCACCTGGGATGTCAAGCTTGATTTCAGTGGCTGGTCGGACGGTGGTGTCTATGGTGCAATACCTCGTGATTTGCCGGCACCGATCACGACATCGTCCATATCCCTGCACCTTACTTGCACTTCCCAAGTTGGGATAGACTACCACAGGCCCCAAGGGCCAGTGCAAGTCTATCAACTACTCTTCAACTCTTCATGTCTACTATCTTCTTCTCTATTGTCGTCATGATACTTGACTCTTGTCGACATCAACTGACCGCGTTACGATGGCAGGCGATTTCAACTTTCCCGACTTTACCAGCACCTATCCGTCTACCCCCCTGAATGGCTTCGCGGATGGTGCCCAGAACTTCCCTCCCATCCAGCCCAGTGCCCCCGCGGCCTACCAGCCTGTGCCTCAGCAGCAACAGCCTCCTCACTTCGCTCAACAGCCTGCTCCTCAGCCCTCAACTGAGAGGCGTGACTCTGAGACCGGCTCTGGTGCCGGCCGTGGATCTCTGAACTTTGAGGATGCCTCCCGTCATGCCGCCGAGGAAGACAAGCGAAGGCGCAACACTGCCGCCAGTGCCCGTTTCCGTATCAAGAAGAAGCAGCGCGAGCAAGCTCTTGAAAAGTCCGCTAAGGAGATGTCCGACAAGGTGTCTGCCTTGGAGGGCAAGGTCAACCAACTCGAGATGGAGAACAAGTGGCTCAAGAACCTTCTTGTTGAGAAGAACGAGGGCAACGATGAGATCGTCACACTGTGGAAGGAGTTTGCGGCTTCCAAGGCTTCCAAGCAGTCCGAGTCAAAAGCCCAGTCCTCTGTCAAGGAGGAGACAAGGTGATTTGGCATCCGACATAGCTGTAGCGCTGCAAAATTTGGAGACGACATTTGTGATGAGGTGGCGGCGTTCTTTTAGCTGGTTGCATCTGGTCAAGGGCTACGTGGCGTTTAATTCGGTCTTTTCAACAATATCTGGGCACACAAGGAGCATGATGATGATACATCGAGGATAGCTATAAAGGCTACCTGCACATACAACATAAAACAACGCGAGGTTATCGTGAGGCGACGTTTCAGTGGATGACGACATGATTGGACATATACGGTTGTTTGAAGGCAACTGATAGAGACCAGTTCACATGCTGGGTGGAAGTTTTGTTTTGATTGCAATGATATCAACGGGTATACGATATATCGTTTCCGTAACTAGTTTCTCTTCTATGTTCAACACTTTCTTAACCGAAGAAACTATCTGGTTAAATCCATGTAATGAGTGTACTACTCAACGTATGTCTTTCCGCTCATGACCAACGCTTCATTGACTTGCCCGTAACCAAGACCGATATAACACCTACCTATATTGATTAACCCCCAACATTGTTACTTCTGCTCCTCCTCCTCCGCCTTCTTGGCCTTGATAGCATCCAGCCGCTGCTTGTTCCTCCTCCCCAGCAACTTCAGCGTTTGTGCCTTCTCACCCTCCGTCATACCCGTCCAGTTGCCAATCCTCCCCATAGTACCGTCCGTATTAACGACGAGCGGACCCATGGCGTCGAGACGGACAGACTCGCCCACGCGCAGCGACGTCACGCCATCGCCCTTGTCGGCGGCGCCGTTGTCTTGCTCAGGCGCTGGCAGCGGGAGAGTCATCTTGTTCGCGTCCTTTGCTGTTGCGCCGGTGGAGCTTTCCTGCGCTTGTTGATCGTCCTTGGACATGGTGCTCGAGAAGCGATATGCTGGTGTGTGGTTGTGTAGACGTGCGATGGCAAGGCGAGGGAGCCGCGTGAGCATAATGTGGTTGAAGTTGTGTTTTGTAAGGTGTCACTCTGAGTGGGTGAGTGAGCGTGTTTTTGTGGATTCTAGCCAAAACACTGTACTCTCACTGTGATCAATTGGTTCGGTGAGTATGTTTTAAGTTGATATTCTGAGATCAATGAGGTTGATATATTGAGAAGCTGAAAGACTATTGAGGCGTTGAGATGGAGTTGAGTTTGGCGGAGAGATAGAAAAAAATGGAAGCCAGCCGATCGAAGCTGGCCACTAAGAATCCCTGCGCTTGTTCTAGAACTAGCCGCGATATTCACGATACTAACAACTATCAATATGTTAGAACATGATGTTACTATTGTATTTCTATGGTCTCTTTGTACTATACACGATCTTTTGTCAACTACGTACAGCAGTAGGATATCTTATTTCACAGGGGTGTTGGGTGTTGATACCTTGTATGACCACCATCAACCGCGCCGTATACTCTAATTCTCGTATTATCTTCAAAGTCAAACGTGGGGGACGCCGCAGCAGTAGACCAGCTCAAATCAGATGTGTCATCCCTCGGCCATTTTTGCCTTCTTTAATCTGCAGATCGGAACTTTTGGGTGCAGGTAGATCTACGCAGCGGTCTATGCAATGTCGCCATGCCCTGAGCTTCTGATAGGATCTAGCATTCGTGACAAGTGTTCAGGGTCGCATGTAAGCGGGAGCAGGGGCGATGGCGATATGAGCTGGATGAGGGGATCTGGGGAAGGGATAAGGCGTGATAGATGCACCTGCATAGATGCGGCGTCTGATCTTGTCTAGATGAGCTGTATGGACTGTGGCTAAAAGTGGCACAAGGGGGTTAGTCATTATAAATGTTCCTTGGTATTGGATGAATACTACGTAGTGATCAGTTGATGCTGGGGATTATCATGACACAAATTCAGGTCTTGTTCTTTAATCATGCTAACATAAGCAGAGCTGTCCACCAACAGGGCAACAAATATAGGGTTTGAACAAGGGCATGATTTGGTATACGATGCTTCTAGTACTAATTGAAGAGACGCAAACACGGCCAAGGCCAAATAAGCCAGGACCCTTATCCTCACACGATCTTGAAGTCATCGGGTGAATGTGCCAACACTAGGCCTTGTGTATCACCACCTCAACTTGATGGTATACTTCATACACCCATCAACATAACAATCATGGTAACCGATAATCTATGGGTTACCTCCTCCAACCAAACGCTTATTGGTTACAGGCTGGAAGCAGTGAATGGTGCTCTAGTTCATCTTACGGTGCCTACAGTCTGTTAGCTCCGCACGATAATGTGCCAATTCAATGCCGAGATGAAACTTACTTCTGAACAACCTTCTCAATGGCATCCATTCCCACCTTGAGCACATCCATGCGAGGTCCGTAGCTCAGACGAACGAAGTGATGGCAAGGGCTGTCGAAAAGGTCACGGCGGCGCGAAGGGTTAAGATCGAAGAAGATACCAGGGACCACAATGACCTTCTCGGCAAGACAAGCCTGGAAGAAGTTGAGACCGTCGGAGATGGAGTCAGGAAGACCCTCGAGGTTGAGCCAGCTAGAAAATGTTAAGTCTTGTCGAGAAGCGAAGCTCTTTGGTGCATGTGATGACTTACAGGTAAAAGGTTGAGTCGGGCACATACTTGATGATGAAGCCCATCTCACGGAGACGTCGAACAACGTAGTCTCGCTTGTCCTGATGAACAGTTAGTGACTTTGTGTCGCAATTCGTAGGTGCAAGACTTACTCTGAAGTGAGACTGGAGGTGAATCATCTCATTCTTGACGAGTTCAGGCTCAAGCATAGGGATGGCAGCTTCCTGGAAAGGATGACTGGCTCCACCGTCGAGGTAAGAACCGCATGAACCGATGCTAACATTGTGTTAGTTATGTGCAACAAAAGGTGATATAAATACCGGCACGAAACCTCTGCGACAATCCGCAATACTTGACGAATAGCCGCAAATTCTCGACCAAGAGCGAAAAAGAAGAGTGTAAGAGATTAGGGAAAGACGCACGCGTTAATGTATTCTGCAAAAACAATGTTAGCACTGCCCTGCCCATATAAAATGTTTAGTGTGCTTACCCTTAGGTCCAAGGATCCAGGCAATTCTCCATCCTGGCAAGCGGAAGCGCTTGGTGAGACCATCAATGATAAGAACATCATCCTCGTCGACATCATCAACGTTCTCTGCCGCTGATATCGTGCTACCATCGCAGTTGCTGGTGTAGTTGTATCCCGAGTAGAACTCGTCGGAGATGAAAGTACATCTGTCTCGGCATAGGTCCTGAATTTCTGCCAGTTCGGGGTTCTGGATAACACGTCCTGTAGGGTTGCGGGGGTTCGATGTGAGAATGACTGAAGTTCCACGGGCGATTTCCTCGGCGATCTTGTCGGGGTGGATGTGGTAACCATCCTCTTCGGACAGGGGAACAGGAATAGCAGCGAACTGTAAGCTCGTTAGATCAGGCGGTCAGGAATATTGATGCTATACTTACGTTCTTGAACAGACTCAGCATCTCGTTGTAGGCCGTGTAGTCTGGCAAGAAGAAAGATAGGTACGCGTTTCCGAGGACGGCAGCGATACGGATGAGACCAGCACGGCCACCGGGAACGATAGCAACGTTCTCCCAGGTATACTGGCTGTCCTTACCCTGTCGGTGATCATGGTTGTAGAGTTTGGCGACGGCTTCTCTCAGGGGCTTAATACCGGCTGTAGGACCGTACTCTCGACCAGCCATGGAGATGTTGATGGTCTCGGGGCGAGGAAAACAGCCCTCAATATCGTCCTCGACTTCGGGAGCACCCTGACCAAGGTTGGCCCAGGTCTCGGGCTCGTCAAGGTAGCCATACTCGGCTGCTCGCTCTGTGCACCAGATAACACCAGTGGATGATCGACTGGCATCGAGACCAGCGTGGGGCATATGACCCTCGTGAGCATTTCGGAATTGACGATGAACCTTGGATTGGAATTCTATAAAGATTTGATTAGTTTAGTGTCGTTATTATCGATGTGATACATAAGTAAGTTTTGGTGTTGTGGTGTTGGACAATGACGTTGTGGGGCGTTGCAACCAAGCTCCTCTGCAGCTCTGTGCAGCTCCGTGTAAGGCGGCTTTTGGAGGGGTTCATGAGGGGCAGACACGATATTACAGGGGTAGGAGAGAGGGGAAATCAGTGGCGCCGGGAGTCGAAAGGCGGGACGGTGAGGGGAGGTGAGAAAACGGTGAAGAGCGTGGGAGAGTAGATGAGGGTTTTGGTGATGATTTTAGCTAAGGCATCACAGCTTATTGCGGCTGGTTGATGAATTGCTGCTGGAGCTCAGGGTAGTATCTCAAAGCAACAGAGACATCATAGTATCGAAAGGCGCGGAACTAGGCGTGCAAAAGCCACCCAAAAGCTGAGACAGACAGAAACATACCGTTCATGGAAGGCTCAGTCGTACTGAAACGACGAGTAAGAGGCTTGGGCTCGCCAGTATGGCGGTTGATAGAGAACTTGCGTCCGCTGAAAGACATGATGGCGGTTCAGGAGGCAGTAAGGATGGAGGAGAAGAAGAGAGGGAAGAAGGGAGTATCTAATTATGGCCTTGCGCCAGGAAAAAAAGATGTCGAATCCTAGGTGCGATGATCACCTGGGTTAGGTAATGAGGAGCTGTAGGTAGCCTGTGATGACGGGCTCTAGTGAGGTCTGGGTCTGGATTATGCAGCTCACACACTAACGTTAGCTGCGACTGCGACAGTGCGAGGAATAAATATCAAAGGGAAGGAGGAAGATGGAGAAAGGAAAAAAGAAAACGAGGTGGATGTTGACGATATAAGTGTAAACTTGGTCACTGAAAAATTCGGGGGTGGGACCTGAGTACTAAGGTAGGTAAGGTATTACGGTACCTTGTGTGTGTGTGTGTCACAGAGCAAAAGTAAAGCAAGAGAAAGAAGGAGCAGTAAAAAGAGGCCATTCAGGGTTTAGAAACTGTAAACAGTGCCTGGTCGGTTGGTCTGTGAGTAACTAACCCCCCTAGCATTGACCTAAGCTACGTTGCACTTTACTGCAGTGATGAGAGAGGGAAAAAGAGAGAAAGGAGCTGCAATTGGACTGGGCTGAAGATTTGTATGCATCATGCATCGGAAGAGGGCAACGGTAGGTAGAGCTCTTATTTGGCAAGAGTACATATTCTTGTGCGTGTTGTACCTACTCAAACAATTGCCTCAATATCTCAAACTGTAGTAGATAACTCACCGAGCATCCAAAAAGAGGCAGGATAATCTCTGGGTGCATGCCACTATTCACAGCTAGACCGTTCCCATTTACAGGCAATCCTGGGGTAAATGCCCCCCTTTTCCCAGCCTGATACGACATGTCATGTTGGTTTTGAAAGTCGAGACGCTTCTCTTACAGATACCTCATGCAGCCTGCCAGTTGTGCCAACTTTATCCAATCATTTGGGGTGCATGCCCTACTCTTATCAAGTTTTCTCTCTCAAATGTTATTTTTCCTTTCTCTCAGCCAGGACCTCAGTGACGTATTTGCTTCACCCAGCCTTACCTATGCGGGACAAGGAGTTGTTGACCAGCAATAAACAGGTACAAACCAGACTCATCTATGTATTACTCCCCACGATCACTAGAAACATCTTCTCTTCTGCCCAATCTCAACCTGACCGGACCCAAATGTCCCGACCAGGACCCCCACTACCAATGGCATTGTGACGATCTTGGAGGGTCTAAACTCGAATCCTCGATATCGTTACCTAAAACCCCAACCTTGACCAACCCTTACCCACAATGTCTCCGACCCCAGTTCTGGTCCGCAACTAATCCGGAGCTTGGCTGCCGGCCCGACCCCCTTAGACCTCCGCCCCAAACTATCGATATTCCGGTCAGCTCTGCACTGCCAAAAACCCCAGGGCTGACTATCTTCACCGAGTGGAATGTGTCTCGCGTCAGATCAGAAAGGAAGCTCGGTGAGAACCCGAGACTGAAACACCCTAGAAGCTCGCTAGAATAATCCAGAAAAGGGTGATAGAGGTCAGGGAAGCAGCCCGGTTGGTCCCGATCTGAAGGGCCCGTGAACCCCTAGAGACCGCGGATAGCTCATAACCTGTTGGATCATGAGACAGACACGTTATCAGAACGCTGAGTGGGATGTTTTGGATAGGGAGGTGCTGGGATATGTAGCTATGTTCACCGTGCTCACCTTGACCACGTCGCGTAACAGGACGGCTCTGCCGTACCATGGTCATACGCATAAGACTCTGAATTATTCACGCAATACGTACTCCGGATCCGTACTCAGCTTACAATTACAGGCATTGTATACAAGAAAGCAATTTCAAAGCCAAAGCGCTTATAATATTTATGCCTCAACGAGAAGGTAGAGCTACAGGGTAAACTCAGGTTTACGAGATGTATCCAAGTCTGCAAGTGGTAATCGAGAATATAGAAGACTGAAGGAAACTCAAGAATGTCTGCAGAACCAGTGGGTGGTTTAACCGATGGCCAAAGACACAGACAGGATTGATTGACAATAAATGTAAGTCTGAACAGGTTGGAAACCGGGTGATTCCCTCCGCCCAAATAATCAATATTGATACCCGCGATGTAAGTTTGATCTCTGGAGAGGCTCATCAGAGGGTGTAACCAGAGAATCGAATTCTTTAGCCATAATTAGGGCGAAGGCTTGATTTTCTCTTCTGTCAGGACTACATCCACGACAGCGGCCTCATCATGTGTCTAGGTTCGTCTCGCAAACCCCCATTCTACTAACTCATCGGACGGTACTGCACTTGCAGGGCACAAAAAAGAGTCTAGTATAGAAAGAATAACACGTACCTGGTTATAGTATAATAAGACTACTATTCTACTATGTTAGCAATGAGTTCTGATGAGTACATATTGAGCCAAGATAAAAAGTAACCCAGCTTACGCGTATATCTTTCAAGTGCACCAACAGCAGCAGTAGAAGCGACTGCTGAAGCGTGTTCCCGATCACCCATTGGTTCCCGAGGTATATATAATACGGACTATTTCAGATCAGTATATACTTCTAACACGACACAAACATTTCGAATGGCATGGACCTTTCGCTTGCAGACTTCGAAGACGCAGTATCTTCTCGGCGAGTATAGTAGAACACAAAACAAAGTCGTGAGGGCCATGTCGTAGGTATCGTTTGGCTTTCGTGAAGCATGGATGCGAGTGTAAGATTTAGATACTTGGGCGGCGTGCAGGCTATCCTGTCGTTCCTTTAGAAAGGCCTCTATAATCTGTAAGAATATATATGGTTACAAATGATCAGAACCTAGACAGATAGATGAGGTCTCCTGCTTTATATACATTTTCCCTCCTGCTTGTTCGTCAGCTACCTATTATGTTTGCTGAGGCAGATGCCATTTGGTTTGTTTCTCTGCTTGAGATTGGGCAAATTCGTTGTCTGATTGTAGTCCCAACTTAGCAAGCACGCATGTCCAAAGTCAATGGTCAGGGAGTTTATACCAAACTATGCATTTAGATAAATCCCAAACATGCCAATTAGCAAGTCAACAACACAATCGGACGTCTTTTTAGCGGCACGGATATCAATGGTTTCGGAACAAGCAATATGAATATCATATACCTCTCTAGTTTGTCATATACTATACAACCTAACATCTTAACTAAACGCTCCAATTTTACTGCCCAAACAAAAGACAATCCCCACCATTTTTAACGCCGCTCACACAAACAGTACAAAAAGACTTGCTCTAGTCCATCATCGACTTGCCAATCTCACTCTGCCAGCCATCAGCTCGCTCAAAACCGTTGGAGTGAGTTTGGTAGTCAAACAGAGCCTTGGCAACCTCCTCCTTGGAGGTAAGAACAAAAGGACCATACTGCATGACAGGCTGGTCGAGAGGAGTTCCAGCGATGAGGGCCAGACGCGCAGACTTGGTCGCACCGGCGTCAACCTCGAAATGAACAACGTCGCCCTCGGGTTCAAAGACAATATTGTGGTACTGGCCGACAACACGGCGCTGGTCATCCTTGCCGACAATGACATCGCCCTCGAGCGTGTAGGCAAAGGCGTTCCAGTTCGGGGGCAGAGGCTGGCTGATCTTGCCGCCGGGACGGATCTCGATGTCGAGGAGCCAGACGGGCGTGTAGGCGAGATCCTTCACTGAGTCGATGCCGTGGCTCTGGCCTGAGATGACCTTGATGGTGACTTTGTCGTCGTCAATGTTGGCGATGGGGATCTCGGAGCCACGGAGATCGCGGTAGCGAGGTTCACAGGACTTGAGCTCCTTGGGGAGGTCGACCCAGAGCTGAAGACCAATGTTGGCACTGCCGTCTGCGTTTTGCTGGGGCATTTCAGCGTGCATAATGCCTGATGGGTGTTAGTACATGTGTCAAAAATCTGGTGATTGAAAGGGTACATACCTTTTCCAGCAGTCATAAACTGAAGATCTCCAGCGGAGAGAGTACCCTTGTTACCGGCAAAGTCCTCGTGATCCATGCCACCCTCAAGGAGATAGGTGATAGTTTCTTGGCCGCGGTGAGGGTGATCAGGGAAACCGGCGCCAGGCTTCACAGAGAAGTGATCGAGCATAAGGAAAGGAGAAAAGTTGCGAAGCTGAGGAGTGCCAATTGAGCGACGAACGCGAGCACCGGCACCTTCAGATTGCTCGACGGCAAGGAAGACCTTGCGAATAGCTCGAGTGGCAGACATTTCAGTGGCGTAAAGGTGATGATCTTGTGTGTTAATCTTGTCGCTTTGAGTAAAAGACAAAGGTGTTATGTTCTTCAGCAACTCAAAGGTATAAGTAGCTGTGGCCTTGATATGATGTTGGAATAAGGCAATGGCTGCTAGAGCTATGAATGCTGGGATGAAGATGGATCGAAAAGAGGTCATGACCAGGGAAGACGGAGAGGACGAGGCTTTAAATACTACGAAAGATCAACGAGGATGGATGAGAAGATAGGTTTGAAATCACGACAAATACAGACGCAGGGTCCTACGAGTAGAAATAGCTGGAATTAGCCATGGATTGGATCGAATCTAGACATTTGTGGAGGTTAGACATGTTTAGTCAATGTTACATCAGCAGCTAAAGAGCCTAAAACTGTGGTGGTTTAGGGGATGGTTTGCTAAGGCTGACCAAAGCGAGTGTCTATGTTAATAAGTGGAACCGATTACAAAGGCTTTGAGTATGAGTATCCGTATTTCCGGTATGCAACCTGATCCATGACTGCAACATTCTACTGCCTTATAATTTAGTAAGGTTGAATCCAGAGGATTGTCACTATTCAGTCTCCAACATATTAGATCAGAGAATACTCGTATTTAGCAACTATAAAAACCCCCAATGCCGAGACTCCAGACTAAATGCTACATCATAAAACCTGAATCATGACCCAACGCTTGATGCAACGCTTGATGCAAATACCTAAAGCTCCTCGCCTGCAGACTGATCATCATCAATATATCCCAACTCATGAAACAAGCGTAATGTCTTTGACTCCTGGGGATCGCAAAGCAAAACCCCATGGTCTCTTAGATACTCGGTGACCTGGCGGTACACCTCCTCAGAACCAGTCTTTGGAGTTGCCAGTTCGATCTCCATCAGGTGCAGTTCATCGGCCACCACATCGTCCAACTTCGCCTTGTGTCCCAGGACCTTCAGCTTCCACTTCCCATGTGGAAAAGGCCCGTAGGGTACGAGACCATCCCAGTCAATGTCGTCGTACTTTTCTGCGAAGCGGACTTGATCGTCACTCCAGAGCTCCTCTGTCTTTTCGCTCAAGGGATATCGCGCTCCGCAGGTATATGGGACGTTTTCTCCGTATCGATCCCAAACGCAGTCTGCGCCAGGAGGTGTACGGCCTGGCTTCTCGTCGAAACGGACCTTGATAACAGAGAAGGGCTTTCCTTTGTTGGTCTTTGTGCGGAACATGACGCCCTGCTGTGCGTGTGTTGGCGGTATTGTATCGAAATAAGTGATTGGGTTTCGCTTGTAAGGTGCGCGAACTTCTTCACCCAGCTTTGCCAGTACAGCTTCTCCATCGCGATCACATAGTGACCATTGAAGATGGATTTCTTCGTCACTGGTTCGACCAAGGGATGGGTTCACAAACAGCGCTATACCAACAATATTGCAAAGCTTCATGTTGATGGGATTTGATGATAGTGTACCCAAAGGTAACCCAAAACAACAGTTTGAAGAGGAGAAACGAAGAAGGACTAAGGCTCGGGATAATTCAATCTAGAGAGATGGATCAATAGTTTTATATCAGTTTAACATCACTCGTTTCCGCTGTATATTGAACAAAAAGTTGTTTGGTGACGCATGTCTCACCCTCTCGGCGATCCCATGACGGGACGGACAGCCACTGATGTTGTGGCATCACGGTGATCGCCTGTACGTGCAGCAACACATCCTTTATTCCCGCACATGACAGCATTGAAGCCATACACAGATCGCCGGCTAAAAAAACACGCAACCAATTAGGCGTTGAGCTGAGAAGGCTGCATCTTGGTCCGCATAGGGCACGTCCTTCTGACCGCAGCCCGGCTCTCATAGCAAGAGCTAAAGTGAGACACGGGAAGATCTCAATGAGAAATCTCGAAATCTCCATAGAAAATTGTGGTTGCACTGCGTCATACCTGAGCACGGATTGGCAGAACGGCTGAAATACCGAACGTCCTTGGTAGTGAGGGTAATGATTTCGCTTGCCGAATATCCAGACCGTGCTGTCGTACCACCATCCGCAAGCGCCTGTAGACACATGATGCGGGGAGAAGGCTGCGATAGCAGAGGAGTAAGCGTTTCGATCTGTGCGTTTTCAGATCTATGTCGATGCCGAACGTAGGGCGAGGATTGCGAGGCGTTACGTTCTCATACCACAAACCTTCCATGTTTTATTAACGAATCCTCCAACAGCCCGTCGTCTGATATCGAGTTCTCCAACAACAACTAATTTGGATGGGATCATAAACTAGGGACATCAGGAGAAAATATCGAAGAGAAAGAGAAAGACAAAAAGGGACTTGCTTCGACAAGAATGCAAGTTGGGGGTATATCTTATTTGTTTTATTTCCGTTTTTGACAAGATTTTAGTATGTGCAAATAACTGCAAAGATGATGGACCTCGAGAGAAGTTCAAGCAATTATTCAGAGGTCATACTTGACTGATGCTTTCCTCATTCTCAGCCCACCTCTTTCTTTGCAAACTTGTGCCACAAGCAAAAACACTTAAAAGGTTTCAAGTCTCCCAGAGGAATCATTGACTTGGTCTTGTTAAAAAAAAAACGCCAACTAAATTGCCAAAGGCAGTGAACCGGACTCGGAGCAAAGATATGAACCATGATCAACGGAAACAGGCCGAATTTGAGCGCCCTGCATAGACCTTACCCTAGACAATCTGCAGAGACCTTGTATACCTATTAGACATAGAAGCGCAAACGGATCTCCCGCGCATGAGGGAAATAACCCAAGTTATGTAGGGCTGTGGGTTAGCCCTGAATCAGATGCAAGGTGTAAATGAGGCCCACATCAACCGACGGAAGCCATCGGGATGAGATCGAGGCTGCAACGATCGCGACAGAAATAGGAATAGTGAGTGAGTGATTGTCGATCAATTCGAACATGTGATATCGAGGGGATCAGTATCAGCAGCCGCTGAGGCTCAACATGCCGCAACGCCATTTTGCGGAGTATTGGCGTTTCAAAGCAGATATGCAGTCCATGATCACGACGGGATCAAGCGTCGTGGTGTAAAAGTGGTGAGGCAGAGAAGAATTCTCACTGCAGATAAATCAACAAGAGATATGATGAGATAGCACGCAATCAAAAGGCTGTATATCGTCTCACAACAGTCACCGAAAACTCTGTATGTTTCGAACACAGGAATGCTGGCGTCGTGCGGATGGCGAGAATTTGTACTATTAGTGTTGCCGAGTGAGCACAGTAGGCCGTTGAGATACGCAGTTAATCGCGGTCGCACGTCTTATCCCGTCTGCTTGACGCTTCGAAGGGAGCTCGCATCTAATCAATTGGGGAATTCCTGACCACAACCTGGAGGCAACATTTTGGCATGTGAAAGTGGCTCAATGGCAGGGAAACAAGACGTGCATGCCGCGAAAAGCAGGGGTTGACTGGGGGGACTTGCAAGGGACCCATGAAAACTCTTGATTGATCGGTCGATAAGGTAAGTAGAGCGGCTCGGTTGACGACTTAACGTGATGCGGCGGAGGAAGAAAGGGTCGAAAGAGGAATCAAGTTCGTGGTCGTGAGACTGTGACAGGAAGGGAACGGAGCCGCTTTTCTGGAAGCGACATGGACTTGTTTTTCTGCTTGGCTTCCGAGGCCATCCATGAAGCTCGTGTTTTGATATCGAGGTTTACCGCGGCAGCAGCTGGAACGAATCTCGCCAAGTCGGGCAACAGGATTGTCGGTCTCTTATCAATTGCTTCTGAGCATCAAAGGGACGCCTCGCAGTGGCTGTTGCTGGTTGGAGATAAGCAGGATTGGATGCGTAGCTTGGACAGATGCTGACCGAGTGGTTACAGGTGCATGCAAAGAGACACGGACTTGGGATGGCGCCGTGTCGAAACGCATCATGACGAAGTTTTGAGTTGTATTATCTGATTAGATATTGCATGGCTTGCGTGGTCTCCCTTGAATCCTCCGTGGTCGTGATTCCAGAGACAAGATAATGAATGCTTCGGTTTTCATGTGTTAACTGTGTCCATACACCAAACTGATAAGCCAGGACTAGACAGTGGAGATGTTTGAGTTACCCCAAATTGATAAATCTCCTGCCCACATGAAATTGTCTCGGGATGCCCCAAACGCAGCTTCATCAGCCATCATCTCCAAAGACGCGTGGCGTCAATGCTGGTATTCAGCACTATGTGCCAAAAAGGAGACTACTGTATGATATGTAGAACACCAAGATTGGCAATGTATTTTGTTGAGACTTGAGTTGAATGTGGCTATGGAGTCGTCACTCATCACTTTATGTTGGTCGGGTGTTGGAGAAAAAAGGGAAGCAGAGAGTAAGAGTGGGGGAGGGGAAACAAAGGAGCCACTTTCACATGCAACAAACTTGAGGAAAGCGCAAAAGATACGTACCTACCCAATTAACGAGATATTGTCACCTCTTTTTGACGAAGACAACTGAAACGAGGAAAGAGCAAGCACTCGAAAAGCCAGGGCATGAACAAAGGCCACTGTCTCGAGCCGAATAACACCCCACCATTTGCTCACGTATTGAGTGATACTCGCTGTAAGGTACTGAAGATGAACCACGAGTATGAATGTTAGTCGAGGCACGTGGCTGAGATGTCATTTAAGAGAGCCCAGAAACAAATAATCTCTCACCCAAAGGGAGACCTCACCAGAAACAGATGATCCAAGGAGATGCGCATATCAATTCAGCCACAGATATCCCACATCCATCCGTTTTCATAGTACGGAGTATGTACTACAGCTACGTCGAGTACCCACCTCGCCCAAAATAGCTCTAAAGATACCTTGTCTAGTACAAGCACATGTTTGCGGCGCACACTCTTCTTTTTGAACCCTTGCCTAGCACATGCTAAATGCCAACCCCAGAAGCAAGAACCTGACGACGGGCGATGGCGATGGTGGAAAAAGTTGCTTCAATTGGGCCTTGATGCTGTCTTTGTAAAGGTGGGTTGCTTTCGGAACTTGTGGTCCCTTTCTACCTACCATCGCATTTATTAAGGTCCTCCATATACCCTCATTTGTTCCCCCTTCCTCTTCTCTCCGACGTTCCCTGATAAATCTTTTAAAGTTTAACCGCCCAGAAGCTGTAAGTACCGACTCCGACTTCCTTCCTCTCATCAACCTTGCTGTGGCGTCCCACCAACAATCACTCCCTCTTCCTCTGACCTCACGTCCGTCCACCTGCTTCTCTTTCCTTATCATACCGTTCCTTTTTAGGCTGCAGGTCCCCCTTCAATTGCTACACCATCCCGCTTTCCTCCCCTCTTCCCATCTTACTCTTCTTTCACCTTACACCATCTTACCTAGAGCTCCTCTCTTATAACTTTCAGCACCTGACTTAAACTCCCAAGCTTATCTACAACTCGTCATTCGACCGTCATCTCAATTCGATATCTAATCGACCGACCGATTGGCTTATCTTGAACCTCGCAACCTCGTTAATTCCACTTATACCAATTCTTCGCGATCAATCCTAAACCATCACCATGTCTCACCAAGTTAACGGCGACGTGAGCGCAGCCGAGTACTCTGCTTTCCTCCAGGTATTTACCCATATGTATCATTGCGCAACCCAAACTAACCCTCTGGCAGCATCTCCTCAACTACCCCTTCATCAGCGATGGCGTCCACACCTTCAAGTCCAACGAACTCGGCCAGCGCTCCATCAGACTCACCGACGCCGCTTACCAGACCTTTGCTGCCCCCGTCGTTCCCTACTTCTCCGGTCCCTACCAGTATGTCTCGCCCTACGTCCAGAAGGTCGACTCCCTAGGCGACAAGACCCTCGACCGTATCGACGAGAAGTTCCCCGCCGTCAAGAAGCCCACCGATGAACTCTACCAAGATACCAGAGCTCTCATCTTGTTCCCCCTCCAGAAGGGTCTCGAGGGCAAGGACCATGTCCTTGATATTTACAACTCTGAAATTAAGAAGGTTGAGCAAGGAGGTCTCGTCGCTCACGGAAAGGCTGCCGTTACCACCGTACTTGTCGTTAGCAACGAGACCCTCTCTTGGTTGAGCTCTTTCTTGCACCAGAAGAAGGCCGAGGCCGCCAGTGCCACGAACGAGAAGATTAACCAGTAAACATCTCGCTTTTACGACAATGGCAGCACGAGCTTAATGACCGTGCTTAGCTATCACACTTATACCCTCCCTGCTTTCCTTTTCACTTGGGAATTGTTTTAAAACGTGGTATCTTCTCTTGTACCTCCCTTCTCTTCTCAATACTTGGTTTTGAAGACTATGAGAGTGTAAGGCCGGCGTGTTCAGGCCTAACTTTCGACACTGTCTCATGCTTCGTTGGCTTACATCCCACTCATGGCCTCAAGTGGTCGCCCAGACTTCCTCGTCGAGTTGGGTTATGTGCATCTATCTTTTCTCCGACTCATCAGCGCAATTGACTGCTTGACTCTTGTCTCCATTATTCTGTTTTCGTTTGCGGATTGGTTCTATGACAGTGCCGAGTTCTGACGGAGGATGTAACAACCATACGGATGTGTGACCTTGAGATTTATATGTGGAGGCAGGCGTTTTACTTATCGGTGATGTGTACTTTGAGATACTTGGAAACGAGCTAATAGATCTTTTTATATTCTTCATATAATCTATTGTTTATGAACCTGGCCCCTTGCGATATCCTGAGTTCTGCAATAACCTATCTATGAGTAGTCCTCTTAGTCTTAGAGTCCCATGTTCTATTTGCTTATTGGGTACGTACAGCCTGTGATGGAGGACTAGTCACTTGTAGGCTGGTCACCAACCCCAGTAGTGAACAGTTTGTTGATATTGCATTTTTCTTGTTGCAAATTCCGATACATGTAATGGGAGAAACATGTTACCGAGAGACACAATCTTGTGTCTTGTCCCATACGCCCCTGATCACTATCTAGCCACCATTCTAGAGCAATATACAAAATCACATAATATTGCTATCTATCTTGGAGTGAGTCTTTTTCTTGTACTTCCGTCCTATAACTAACGTGTGGCCATCTCTGTATTCTGGAAAGTTACAGCAGTCTGTTTCTTCAGTATTGAACAAACACATAGTTCGATGGTTTGTTCCTGACTGGTTGTGTTCTGGTTTATTTGAACAAAAGTAATGATCTACGGAAACGGAATTAGTCGAAACCCAAGTCTGATGTGAAACTCTAGTGGCATTATAGTCGAACATGTTGCTGAAGTCCTCATGCATGCTGTTCGAAGCATGCATTGGACGAATTAAAACCCAGCCATAGAACAGGGCTTGATTTGAATGTTGCCTAATTCAAGTAGTCAGAAGCCATAAGGTAAATAGGTATACACGTGGGGTTCCAACCTACATGCCTTGTTGCATTTGCTATTTGTAGGGTTATGGCGAGGTTATTTGCTTTATATTCAACATTGAAGCGCAAACGAAACACCGAGAAATATCTCATAGTAGCTATTTTTACCGGCAATATGGAATAACAGATGGTCTAAATCCCGATATTCATTGTTAATGGCAATTCATGCCCTTCCACTGTACAAACACTTTCGCTGGCCAAGTGTTCTCTTGTTCTGTCGGGCTTCATCTCAGCCAGTGCAGTTTACAACAATGTTCACAAACTTTGAGGGAACAGATCTAAGTAATCTGGCTCTGGCTAGGTGTGTCAAACCTTCGTGACCAGGTCGGCGGTACAAGTGATAACGATTGTTCACTGTTCAATTGGAAATTCCGTGGTCACTTGTCCACATAATCAACACCATTATATAAATCGGGATAAGTTCTATGCTCAGGTATCAGAACACTTTTCTTGTTCACACAGTCATCAAAGATCTCTATCTATGTACGCTTTCCCTGTTTACTGTTTTTGGTACTGATTCACTGCATTTGTCTGTCGCAGTCCTTTGAGTTTATAAACCCTGAAAGTTTCGTGGGAACAACTTTAACACCATGAGAAAGCATGAGCTTTGGAATAGCATTTTGTAAACTCTATGAATGTATTCCCTCAATGGTATATATAAGACGAGTATTGGCAGTTGGTTCTTATCTCCAAACGTTTCTCTTCTTTTGACCACAAGCTATAATTCCGACTTACATCGGTTATCTACAGTCACTCAGGACGCTAGAATACAGCTCACCAATACCATTCTAACGTTAGTCAAGCCATTGCTATCTGATAGTAACATGGCAGTCAACGTTGATACAATCAAAACCCATGGAGAAGCTACCCATAGGGGCAGGGTGGTAATCCTCAACGGGCCCTCAAATGAACGAAGGACGGCCCTCGTGAAGAACCTCGAACCACGTCTAGTCGGCTGCAAGACTCAAGTGGTCGACAGCTATATCATGGCCGGCCCAATATGTCCCCGTGGCTTTCAACAGGGTCTGCGGTCGGTTTACCTTGGCGAGATACGGAAGTTGGCAAAGCAGGGCGACACAGTTCTGGTGACGGCTTGTCTTGTGGACAAAATGGGACACAGGCAGGTCATTGACGATATTATGGCGATTGTCTGCGGAAAGGATGTTGACATGTTCTGGATCAACATCCAAGACGAACGGGCTGTTCTCACACAGCAACCATCGATTCCGGAGCATTTTCAAGAGAAGTGCACAGGGCAGAGTATCTCGCAGAACATGACTCCGCATAGTCGGCTTATTTTTCCTTGGAAGAAAAGTTATAAGCGGGATGGTGTCAGCCTCGTCACTCGAGCGCTGTACATGGGGGGCATCGAGGAGGCAGTAGACAAGATCTCGGAGGTTATGGGCCGGGAATATGTGAAACTTTGAACTTGTGTCTCAAGTTTTCCCTCTCTTGTTTTTGACATGCTGTGACATTGAAGGTCAACGGTAGAATGATATTGCATTTGGATGTGGGCGTGCGCTACTTCACATGCCAGTGAAAGACATGGTTAACCACATTGTGCTGGGTATAAATTACGGTATAACTAAGACAACCGAGTCTTCAGCGCTCTTCCTATCGCTGTAAGCGTACAAATAGCTTACCCTGAACCCCATCTTCATAAATAAACATTCCTAAATAGTTGTCAAAGTAAGACAAAACAATAAGATTGGTCAAGTGATATCAAGTTCGGAAACAACGGAATCCAAATGAACCCAATACGGTGGCTTGTACATGTTTCTTTGAATGTGCAACGCAGTAGGTGAACATCGTGATGTGATAAAGGCACAGAAGAGGCGCAGAGCAGGTGTGCACCGCATGTAGATTGCCTGATCCAGTCTGTTCACACAAGCAGGTAGGTATCCAAGCAACCAGAGGACAGCGTCTATTCTACAGAGATACTCCGTAAACAAACAGCCTATAATATTAAACCGACTTTGATATTATTCAGACGGAGAAATTAGTCGAGATGGGGCTTCGGCCATAATAAGCATACCCACAGCAGCTAAGACGGCATTATTCATAGCATAATGATGTAGGAGGATGGCTGTTGAAATTCCGAATTATCGAATTTTCTCAGGATAGTACGGAGTACGGAGTACCGAGAGGAGGATCGACAAGTAACATGCCCATAGCGAATCAAGGACCGAGGTCCTAGCGAGAAAGTCAGCCCGTCTGGACGGCACACGGAGAGATTAATGAGTGCGAATTGTCTCTCGGTATTTTTTATTTTATTTTATGTGAGTTTGACAGGTCGATACAGAGACCAAATAGTGAGAGAATAGTGATAGCGTAGTAGAATGAATATCAACGTCAGCCCACAAAGAGAGAGCAGAAAACAAAATATACCAGAGCAATCAGTACCTGGCTATTAAGAACATGGTGGTTTTATTAGACGCGGATCAGGGACAGGATACAGGACAAGGGGCCAGGACAGGGCATGCAGGTAGGACAGACTAGGGGAGGAAGCTAGGAAGTCAACAACTGTCAATTGGGCTTAGGTAAGGACCTCGCTTATTGGATTATGTTGCATGGCGTTGCATTTTCTGCGAGCTTTTGAGCATGGGGAGGCTTATACGAGATGAGCCATGACAGGTCTCATCGACAACTTACAAGTCGAGTGCAGTAGCTGAGTCTGAGGAAGATCGACATATTCACTAGCGAACGGATGTCTATCAATGGCGAAAAACACTATTCATGTCAAAGTAACAAAGCTGTTGTTTGGTTCAAGGCTATTGGTGTTGGGAGCTGGGGCGGACGCCATCTACACACTTGAAACGCCCGGCGACTCTGTAGCGTGAGATGCAACGGAGTGGGCAAACTCCACCGAGAAGAGGAAATAGAGATAGCCCGGTAGTTTGGTAGCAGCTAATTAATTGTTAGTGAGTGCTACGGTTAGGTACCTACCTGTCCGGCGACGGTAATCCCGTGGTTACATGGGTACATGATACTTGGCCAAGGCTCGGAGAAATGAAATGTTTTCGTCAAAAAGATATCACAGAACAAATATGTGATGCTCATGCATACGGCACCGCCAAGGAGATATGTATGGATAAATCTGCTATTATTATCCGTATCGTCCTGTTTCTTCAGCTTTACTGCATGCACATGACTCCACGCAGCAGCAGGGGTCGTGCAGAGCGATTAAAGCCAGGGTTGTTTGTCCCTGAATGGAGAACGGTTATCGCCACGAACTGGTGGCGTTGACATGCAGACGGTAGACGGTAGACGGTAGGCCGGCCGTTACGCATACAGCTTCAACTATCGCCAAGGTTATTCGCCCCAGTGTATTCAAGACCAAGAACTATACTACTGATGTCGTCAGTAGATCGTTCTCCTATCTTTTTGTCTGATCGTTGCGGTTCCATCGACGGCCGGTCGAAGATCCAGTGTTACTCCACCAAGAATGAGGCACCCTGGACTGCCATGCCTGGTGACGGTTGGTGATGTGTAGTCTATCTGAAACATACGCAGTATCTCATGCTGCGGCTGCAGAAGCTAAAAGATTCGGAAGCAGACAGGGCAGGTCATCAATGGCTTGTTATAGACTCATATTTGTCTCTCTGCGAGTGTTGCTATTTTCCCCTTCAACAACGCACAATGCAAGATGGCGGAGATGTTCGTTACACCGATGGATTCCTCGTACCTGCGTAGAGTGCATGCATCGTCAGGTGAACCGTACAGAAGCGAGCAGCAGGGTATAATGCGCGTACCTGTCGCACGCACAGCTGAAGTGAAAACGTCGCATACGTAGGAGTCAGGACCGACAGGTATTATTTGTTTCCATAACAGCTATTGATATGAATCGATATAGTCTTCGAACCTGGGCTTACCAGATGATGCCAAAGACGGCGTATTTTTCCCGCTTTGTTTCTCTGCTTCTAGGAACCCCTGTCGATCGTTTCCGCGCCTGGTGACATCGCCCGTTGAGCCTATCATGAGGTCTTTTGGTCTTGGACAGAGAAGGTCAAGCTTCGGACAAAGTGTAAGCATACTAATGCCTGGTAAAAGAAACAGAAACAATGGCTGTTATATCAAGTTAGAGCGTACCGAATTGTAAGTAGTTGGCTATGGATACACGGAGGGATACTCCGTACTCCGTACACCTGTACAATTTGAGCGTGGCATGCTTGTGCGACGTGCTCAAGACATTCCGGGTTTTTGTGTTCTGTGTTCATTTCCATAATTAGTCTTGGATGATCCACAAACAAGGTATCATAGACTTCCAACTACATCGTACGGAGTACTACGTGAGTAATTATACTCTCAATGCAGATATGGACGTTTCCTCCTTTCGTCTTGTGTTACTTTCGACTGATCTATCACTTTGCCATGACGTTTCCCTTGTCGCATCTAGAAGGCGGATTGCTTTTTCTCCAACTCTTCCATCTTTGGTGTGCGTTCTTTCAAGACGTTAAGTGTCAAAAACCTCATCAACAATCAAGTCAATAACAAAGATAATTTCCCACGTTTGGGTCGGAGCCAACTTGTCAAGGTTGTGATTGGCTGTGTTATTCTCTAGGCCGGGGTTGAGAAGTGGGGGGTGATCACCCATGCTGTCACGCTATGAAGATGAAGAATGAGAGACGGCCCAAGAGACCCAGATCGAGTTGGAGAAACAGCACGAGTTTGAGGTGATAATCAACATAAACAGACTGGGAGGAATGAGGTTTCCAAGGGAAAGCCTTATTGCGGTTACGATCTGGATCGCACCTATGAATTACCCACAGTATCCTAGGTGACAGATTATACACTGATAGGGGTCATGCAACTACGCACTACATCCATTGTACTCTGTACGAACCTGCCAAGTTCATTGTTGGTGATAATGTTGAACCGAGAGACAGGTACAATCTTTGTTCAACTTCAACCCTGGCAGCCGGGCCGTGGGTAGATATCACACAGAGAGTGGAAGTGGAAGTGGAAGTGGAAATGGAAGTGGAACCATCCAGCAGCAACAACAGCAATGGACAGTAACGGCGCAGTCTCATTGTGTATTAGAGACCGGCACTTGAGCAGTCCGGTTGAGCTCAGATCAAGTATACGTGACATATGATAACTAACGAAAGCTTAGAAGCCTTAGATTATCCTCCGTCAGTCTTTAGTTTGGCTTTCCCCGGGTCCTCCCCAAACTCTGACAGAGGGATTAAAAAAAGGAGTTAACTTCCTAACTAACTGTAGGTAGGTAGCCAACCGTATCAAGCTTGGAACTCGTAGAGAAAAGACTTATGGTTGTGACTTGTCATGAAGAGTTCTTATTAGCAAAAAACAAGCAACGAAATCTGCATAAGCCGTGGCCACATGGATACTCGATAATGGATCCCCAAATGAATATCTCAACGTCCGAACTAAAAAAGTAGCATCCACGTTCCTCATTAGAGCCCGTCATAACGTCGCGTCGAGCGCTGAGAAAACCCACCCAAAAAAACCAAAAAACCGCCGCCAGTCGTCGCCAAGTACCCGGAACCAAGGGACCCATGACCCCTGCGTCAACTGTGCAGTGTGCCCCTGACGGCCCAGGCACCCCGGGCTCTTTCAATAAGTTAGTGGATGGGATGGATGGATTGGCTTCAGTAGCTCCTCTTTCTAGCCCCTAATGTAGGTACCGGTGCCATCCATGGATCCCTGAGGGGCTTGAGCTGCGGCCGAAGGCGAGAGAGCTTTCCCCTTCCCTCTTGTGGTTTGGCTTTGCTTGGGTCCATTTGTTCCGGACTCTTTTGTTAGGAAGTTTGTTTGTTGCTCTGGTGCTGTCTGTCTGTCTGTCTGTGAGTAAGAGTAAGAGGCACTGCTGAGTGATTTCTTGGAAGTAGGTTGTTCACGAAAGAGACATTGATTGACAGAGCGTCATGTAATAGCTGTACTGCATGAAAACACATTCCCCTTGCTTTGAGCAATTCACGTACCCCAGCTGTGATCCAGTTGAGTCGGCGGTCGGTACAGTACTACCTTACCTGTCCCAGAAAATGACTGACAAGGGGTCAAAGCCCGCTGGAGCTCCTCCGTCTGGGTACACTACTGTGCTCCGTGTGCGCCATCTGTCTCATAATTTCGCCCGCTGAAGCCCTGTTTCCTCTTCCTCCATTACAGTGAACGGCCCGGGCAGCTCACATTAGGTTTTCCTCTGTTTACTGGAAACAGTACGTACAGGTACATGCACTTGGTCCCCATTCCTTGCTTCACTGTCTCGCACATTCATTCACTGTTACTCGCTCTCTACACGCCCCCCCGACTTACACCCATCCCCGTTGCTTCTCTCCCCTTACTTTTCCTACTTCTTCCCCCCTCTCGTTTCTCGAGTCGATTTCCAATCTTCCTTCCCTCTTCTTTCTTCCTTGCTTTTCTATTCAAAGCCCGGTTGACTCGAGCCTTGAATGAAGTCTTGAGTGAGGAGCGGAGCCCCCCCAAGTACAACGGGCACGCGAAGATTGAAGCCACCTCGAGAACAAATACAGCAAAAGTTGCGATTACCAGCAACTGTTCTCGGAACAATTCGACGACGACTATTATTTCGATACCCCAGATTTACGAAGGAAACGAGGGAACGATTCTCTCTTTTCAGCAATAGCAACAGCAACAGCCACGATGCCTCCCTCTTTAAACACCCACCCTTCTTTTACCCGTCCTCGGACTAGCGACCGCGATGGCAGGCCCAGCACCCGCGACCAGGGCGCTGATCAGAACCTCCTGATCCCCAGCCGAACTTCCTCGCTTCACTCACGCATCACACAACCCATCCCGTCAACCCTCAACATGAAGCCTCAGCAGCGCACTCCAAAGACTTTGACGCATGCTTACATGGTTTGCGGTGTTGGTCGTGAGCCTTCGCAATGGGTCAAAGCGCCCGCTCCAGCCCAAGGAAAGATTGGCCACATGAAGGGTGCCGTTGGTCAATTCTGGCTTCCAGAGATTCTGGGCAGCAGTCCTCGTCTTGAGCAGGATAATGAGATTGCTCGTGCTCTTCACTCTGCTATGAGGGTGCGTATTTCCTAATCCATTGAATACTTGAGATTCATCCAGCTGACCAGTGGCGAAAACAATACAGGCCTGCTTCCCCCATGATGTTGAAATTTGCACTGGCCGAAGCCAGCCTCACTGTGTTCACCATGCTTTTGTTCTTCAGCAGGATTCTTCCCATACTCTCTACGGCATTTCCCTGCGCGTTTGGTCGCGCGCCGACGAGAAGAGGGCCGAGACAATTCGCGACCTCCGTAAGAGAACCGAGAGCGACTACTACGACAACCCCGATGAGACCTACTGGATCCCCTACTGCCTGTCGTTTCTCTCCCGCTACCCTCTCTACAACCTTCTTGGAGATTATCTGAGAGGTATGTGGATTCACTGGAACAAGGCCACCAACCTGTTCCACGCCGAGGAGGTTTCCCGAATCCTCAGCTTCCCTGCTCCGCGCCTGAACGACCTAGTGCGCATCGACATGAAGGACTACGCACTTTGCTACCAGTTCCCATCTTCGCCCACCGGATTCCAGAACTTCGCAATGTGGCCCCTCTTCAACTGTCTTTCGATCCCCAACATCGTCGGTGTAATCGAAGCGGCCATCTCTCCTACCCGTCGCATCATCTTCGTCAGTCACTACCCTGCCATGCTCACCATGGCTGCCGAGACCGTACGATACTGCGTACGAGTTTACGAGTGGAGCGGTCTCTACGTCCCTGTTGTCCACGCCCGACACGCCAAGGAGCTGGTCCAGGAGCCTGGTCCTTACATCCTGGGTATCACTGTCGAGTGCCGCTCCCTTTTCACAGCTCCCACCGACGCTCTGGTTGTTGACCTCGATCGCAACTTTGTTCTCACCTCTAGCCCTCCCACCGCTCTTAACCCCGGACAGCGCAACAAGTTTGTCACACGACTGACACAAGCCTTGAACGGCGATGTTACTCCTTCAGGAGTTCCCCAGCATCTGCGATCTGCTTATGGTGGTGGCAAGCTTGTGCCTGCTGGTCAAATCATTGTGATGCGCGGAGAGGTTGAGTCTATCCAAGACCCCGAGTGGTGGAACCAGGATGCCGTCATGGCTGTTATGGATCACGTCTGTGAGAAGCTTGGACGCAACACTGGAATCAAGGCTGTCTTTGGTGGATCCGTGAAGAAGCCTCTTATGACCAAGGTTTCAATGCGCCACCTTAACGAGATTGTTCGTGAGAGAAATCAGTACTCGCGAGATGCTCTCGAGGCTTGGCAGGATTTCATTAACCTCAAGGGTCGCATGGACACTGAGCTCAGCAAGGTCAACAAGCGAAACAACTACCTGGTGGAGGAGCTCGAGAGCTGGAAGCAGCAGTTCCTCAAGTTCCAGGCCTTCGCTGAGACACTTACAAAAGAGACTCAAGACCTCAAGACGAAGATCGATACACACAAGAGGGAGAACCGTCGCCTGGCTACTCTCATCGATCAACAGAAGGATGATAACGCTCGTCTTTCTGTGCGCCTTACTGGCACTGAGAAGCAGCGTGACGATGCTCTCGAGGCTCTGGTTCTCCAACAGGAGATTGCCGAAGAGCTTGAGCGTGAGCGCAAGAGGAACAAAAAGGAGCTTTCTCAGCTTCAGAACACCAACGTCAACATTACGCGACAGCGCGATGAGGCTCGCAGAGTTGTTCTTCACCTCCGCAGTCTTATTGGTGGACAGAGCCACCATATGGAGCATCTTATCCAGTCCATCGCTAAGCCAGATGACTTGGCCCAAGAGATTGAGGAGGGTTACGATGAGGTTGAGGAGGAGACACAGCAAGCTTCTGAGAGTGGCCGCCTTACTCCCAGCCCTGCTCCCCGAAACAAGCGCTATTCATCATCAAGCTTCAACGATGTGGCCGATCGCCATCTCAAGGACAAGACTGATGCTATCGCACACATTGTGCGAAACATTGCAGAGCAATGCCAGGCTGCTGTTGAGGGCCTGCAGCTCGCACATGATGCCGAACTAGGGAGTACTAGTAGAAGGAATTCAAGCCTCTCTACCACCCCGAGCGATGACGGCCACTCCAACGCTACGTCAGAGACTTGCGACGATTCCCTCCTCGCGCCGCGGTCCGGGAGGGCGTCCAGTATCCCTCCCACCCCGGATCTCATTCCCAACAGGAGCAGCACAGCAATGTCCTTTGCCTCTACAGCTACGACTCCGGAGCGGTCGTCCCAGCAGTACCACCTTCGAGACGAGATCCCCACCAAGATTGTTGAGGATGACGAGGAGGACTTCGAAGACGGCCGAAGCGATAACGGAAACGTCACACACGAGACAGGAGTCGTTTCTAAGCATCAGTACCAGCACCACCCCCAGTCCCTGATGCACAGACAGTCTGGCGCCAGGATCAGCGCTCTGGGTGTCAGCCGCCGAAAATCTTGGAGGACATTTGAAACTCTGAGCTGAGCTTGGGTGGTATTACTTACTTATTGCTATTTTATTTACTCATGTTGTATTTGGCGGCTGTTTTGGATCAAAACCTGCGGGCTACGGCGTCTAATGTCTCTTCTTTTTTTCTTCAACTCTTCTGTCACCACCTGTTTCCTGTCTCATCTGATGAGCAGCTTAGCTCATATACCTCCGTCGAATCCTGGCGGCCCTTTCTCATTATGTTAGAGTATTCTTCTACGAAGCGGTGTTTTTTAACTCTGCGTCGCCCTTTTGTCTGACTTTAAGGACGGCATAAGAATGAAACACATTTTAAAGATACAAACAGTTCATGTGACATGTGGTGTGAAGTGCCTCATGAGCGATTCGACTTTGATATGACACGATCTAGTTGTATGTCTGTATTATTACTCTTGCAATTGGCTAGAGTATTAGCATGATTTTAACTTCATTTCCGTTCCTCTGTTACAAGTTTCGACTTTAGTATGCCACCAAACGTCGCGCCCACGGGTATGGAATTTGTGTCAACTTATATGGCTGATAAGATAAGCTGCAGGTCCCATAAAAAAGTTTCCATTAGCAGCGTCTCAACCATTGAAAGTGGCAGCGCATTATTCTTCCTTCAAAAACTCTCTACATCTCACAATTTTCTCCGCCATGGCCGACCCTTTGTTGACATCTCTTTGCGGCATTTGCCATATATCAACCCCGAAATACAAATGCCCACGATGCGGTACCCGAACCTGCTCCCTCGCATGCATCAAGAAACACAAAGCCTGGTCAGAGTGCACCGGTGAACGCGATGCAACAGCCTATATCGCTCCGTCGAAACTCCGTACACCCGCCGGTGTCGATCACGATTATAACTTCCTACACGGCATTGAGCGCTCTGTCGAACGCGCTGAGAAGCTTCTCGTTGAAGAGCGCGGCATCGTGCAGGAAGAAGAGTTGCGCCCGATGACAGTCCAGGAGGTCAAGTGGAAACCGGGACGAGATGGGCGCAAGCGCAAAGTTCTTGTAACGAGAGTTTTGCGCGAAGCCAAGGCCAGGACTTTTGAACGGTTCCTGGGTGCGCGATTGAAGAAGCTGAATATTACTATCGTGTGCGCCCCAATGGGAATGGCGAGGCAAAAAGAGAACAACACGACTCTCAATCGCCGAACAAATAGGATCAACTGGCAGGTGGAATGGATGTCACTTGAAGATGTCCCAGATGCAGAGCCGAAGAAAGTGCGAATACTGTCCAAGGTCATGGATGATGTACCGCTATACCAGGCATACCATGATGCGCTGGAGGAGCAGCGAAAGGCGAGGGGAGAACATGTCAAGAAGATCCCACGAATAGGTCTGGATGGACAAGTACAGGACTGGACAAACTCGACATGGTCATCTGGATCGTTTGCGCTCCAAGACCCTTTTACCTGTGCCTGGACAAGTCACCACGACACCGAACCAGGCATGTGGCCATCCGAAAGACTGCAAACTCAGAAACGACAGTTCCAGTTCTTCCTGGCAAAGTTCCGTACACCCTCTGACAAACAATCGGTTGCTACAAAACTCAAGCCCGAAGCTTGCTTGCGGGACGAACTCAAAGATACTCGAGTACTGGAGTTTCCAACAATATGGGTGCTTAACCAAGGCCAGGAGCTTCCCGAAAGCTTCATGCTCGGCCCCAAAGATGTTGTTCCTCAAGAAGGCAACAAGAGGAAGAACCCTCCCGGGAAGAAGGGGTCCGGAAAGCCGAACAAGAGAAGAAATAAGGGAAAGGATGTGGAGGAGGGTGAAGTTCAGAGCGACGATGAGGGTCAATCAGATGATGGCATCAGCGCTGGTGTTAGTGGAGTTACGCTTGAGGCAGGCGACGTGATTGCTGAGCAAAGCTTTGGAGAAGAGGATGATGAAGACGACGACACGAGTAGTTCAGGAAGTGATAGCGAATGAGATTGAAGGACAAGCTCATAAGCTGTATTATAAAGATACCCAAAGGATCAAAAATCATATTCATATTTAATTATTTCTTGTTAATCTGAAGCCTATCATGACTTGATGGTTTTGGTGTTGAGCTTTCCATATGAAGTGGCTGTGCTTTGCTGTCAGCCACATGATGGAATTGGCGGCCGACCACCTGTAAGGACAGTGAATAGCTCCCCGCGACATCGACATCCAATCCCACTGCCACTTTAAATGATACACGTACACTTACATCTACGCTCGCTTCAACATCAGCCATCGCTCAACTATTGCCAAAACCATCCGCCTCAACGACGAGCCCCACGATAATACACGCCTCCCCCGCATCATGGTTTGATTGGGCGCTGTCACCTCCCTCGACGCCGCTACAATGGACGACACACCAGCGCCCAAGCTCTCAGAGCTGCTACGGCACCCCGACGACCTCGACAAGATCCCCGCGCTGAAACAGGAATTCTCACGCAAAAAGGGCGCCGTGGATGGCCAGCTCCGCAGCGGCCTGCGCGAGCAGCTCGAGACGACCCAATCGGGCATGACGGGCTTGAGCGACGGCCAGAAGACGGTCCAGATGATCAAGGAGGAGATGATCAAGATCGACAAGCTGTGCTCCGAATCACAGAACATGATAAAGGACTTTGCGAGCATCAACCTCGTGTCGCAGGCACACCGCAACTTCGCTGCCGTCGAAACCATGCGTCGCAACCTCGAGACGTTTAACGACCGCATATCGCGCGTGGAGGCCATGTTACGGGAGGACGACGAGGATGGGGACAACATGCCAAACCTGCTGCCGTGTCACTACGAACTCACCCAACTGAGGAATATTCGCGACGATGCTATGGAGCAGATACAAAGGGCAGAGGACTCGAGTCTGGAGGAGACCTTGGTGGATTACTTTGCGCGACTGGACGATACGATCGACTGGTTTGACGAGCATGTTGGCATTATTGCTCTTAATCTCATCAATCTCGTTGTGCAGGATAACAACGGGCTCGTGGTGAGATTCGCAGTAGTGATGGAAGCAGAGGAGTCGAGTGACCAGCGGGTGTTGGCTCTGCAGGAAGCTCTCAAGGATCATAAGGAGATGGCAACTCGATTCCAAAGCATTACAGACGGTGCAAAGAAGGTCCGCGGCTATAAGGACAAGTTCATACAGGCTATTCGGCTCAGCGCGGAGCAGCAGTTCGAAGGCGCCAAGGAAGAGTTTCTCGATGATCCGAGCAAGCTGGATAAGATCATGAAGTGGTATTTCAACGACCTAAACGTCGTCAAGGTCGGAATGTCGCACCTCATGCCCAAAAAGTGGAATATCGTAAAGACGTACGCCGGCGTATACCACCAGCTCATGCACGACTTCCTGGTCGGCATGGTAGACGGCGACGAAGCCTCGTCGGCACATACTCTAGAGATTGTGGGCTTCCCAGAAAAGTACTACAGAAAGATGGCAAAGATCGGTCTGAAGCAGGAGGAGCTGGTGCCGCAGGTTATTGATAACCGCGAGGCTGAACTCGTGCGCGACTTTCGTGAACTCATCATCAAGTTTCTCGATGAGTGGATCGATCGTATCTTCGCCCAGGAGAAGCGCGACCTGGCAGAGCGTAATGTCGAAGGCTCCAACTTGGATCAGGATGAGTATGGCTATTTCCGAACCAAGAACTTCGTTGCTCTATGGCGCATGCTGCGCGAGCAGGTAGACGCCGCTGCTAATTCCCAGCGCGCCGATGTAGTCGAAGGTGTCATCGACGCAATGTTTGCCCGTCTTCGGACTCGTCAGCAGTCGTGGCAGGCTATGCTTGAAGACGAGGCTATACCTTACGAAGAGGGTAAGGTACCTGAGCTCGAGGGTTTCCAGGCTCTTCAGGATTGGCTCGTGGCTACAGCCAACGACCAGATCGCATGTATCGACGATAACGAGGATGAGGGCCGTTTGGCATACCTTACGAGCTTCCGACGTCTCGTTGAGCAGCATGTCTCGCCTTCATATCTCGAGCGCATCGACACCGAGGTTAGCATGCTGCGTGACGGTTACGTTGATTTCAGCACATGGTGCATCAACCGCTTTGCTCAAGTAATCTTCTCTGTCGACTTTGGTACCGTCATGCCCGAGTTCTTCACACCCAGGTGGTACGGCAGTACAGCTATGAAGCAGATGGTAGTCACATTCGAGGAGTATGTCAACGACTATCGTCAAGTGCTGCACCACTCCCTTGTCGACATCTTCGTAGAGATCTTTGCCGAGGAGCTGCTCGTCCGCTACCTGTCCGCCGTGCGCAACAAGGGTGCCAAGTTCCGTCGCACCGAACCCTTCCAGGACAAGTTGTTCAACGATATCTCGACAGCGTTCGAGTGCTTCGGCACCCTTCCGTCGCCCGACATCGGCGCGTCTATCAAGGAGACGTGGCGTGTCACAGAACATTTCCTGCGTCTACTCACAGCCGACCGCGATGCCATTGTGGATGCTTATGTGGCTTTCAAAATGGCTTATTGGGATCTAAATCTCATGTGGGTCGAGGCTGTGTTGAGGTCAAGAGATGACTTCGAGAGGTCTATGTTGACATCAGTCAAGAAGGAGGCTGCCAATATCAATAGTGGACGTGGGCCAGAGACGATCATGAGTAGAGTCAAGTAATCGAAGACGAATCATGGTTTTGTTTACGGGAAAAGGACAGAGAGAGACTTGCGGGAAATCTGTATGATAGGCATTCTTCCATGCCAACTTAGCGACAATGATATCTTGAACTTGTTTATATAACTTCACTATTATAGCCTGTCTGCGTTTGGTCTATCTGTATCATCAACAAAGCGACAACACGAAACGATGTATGTCCATAGACGCAATCCCCAAGCATGCAGCATACAAAACGGATTTAATACAGGCTCAAACGACTTAAAGCTAAACAAGCCATCTTCATGATACTACAAAGTGTGGACAGATGATAAGAGAACTAACCCGTCTCCAATGGGATGCAGACGCAAAAGGAAAAGGTTTCGCTGTTCAGGGGACTATTCAACAAAAGAATCATGATGATGCAGCCAAAGATAGTAAGGAAACAAAGTATGTAGTATGCATTAAGCCTTTCCTTCAAGTGACAATATTGGAAACAACTCTTCAGTTGAGTTTATTATGAGCGGCTAGCCAGGAAGTTTGCAGCCTACATTTTGCGTTAATGTTGTTTCGTGATGGGGATGGAAGTCAAGACCTACCTTGTCAAGATCGTAGTCATATTTCTCGAGAGCATCCAAAGCATCATGTCGCTTATAGCCCATGCTGGTTAGGCTCTTGAGGATGGGGTCGTCATGCTCAGATTCGGCCGACAAAGTGCGGTTCAGAGCATATTGACCAGGGTGGACATCACCCACTGGCTTGTCAGAAGTGGCGGGCTGCGCAGCTGTTGCGCTGGGGGAGTCGAATCCAGAGAAGATGGCATCCCAATCGTGGGCTTCAGGGGCCTTCTGCTGGTTAGCTCCAGCAGCGGGCTGAGCTGGGCCAGTGGAGCTGGCAGAGACAAAGTCGAAGCTCTCGTTGCCAAAAGCGGTGGATTCGGTCTTGGCCTGGCTTCCAGGTGGGCTGCTGTCAAAAACAGGGTTGAAGTCATCCAGTCCAGATCGAGAAATGTTGGCAAAATCCTCATCGGCGGAACCTTCCTTAGCGTCCTCTAGACCCTCAAAGTCACTGTCCAGGTCTTCAAAGGCACCCTTCTGTTGAGGAGGGTTGGATGGGGCTGGCTGTTGAGATGTAGGAGCAGTGCCAGAGGCAGCCGCGCCAAAGATATCATCAACCGACGACGTTTGGGCGTTGTTGTCAGTGATGGTTGCAGGCGAAGAAGGTTGCTCGACGCTGGATATTGTTAGAAACCTGGTTGAATCAATGAATAAAATTGTATAGTTACTTACCTAGCTTTGGTCTCCGGGGGTGAGTGAGCCTCTTGAGCTGGTGGTGAAGTGCTCACAGGGGCTGCGTGAGTAGACTCGGGCGACTCTTCAGCAGGAGCCTTCTCGCCGAACGCTTTGGCAGGGGGAGAAGCAGGGGTGAAGTTGTCATCAAAGCCTCCATTGTCACTGCTTGAATCAGAGTCTTCATCCTCATCACGCTCGAGTTCCGAGATGGGAGGGAACTCCGAATCGAATGTTGATGACTTGGTGGCCTCAGGGGAAGGCTTGCTCTGGCTCTTGGAAGTGGTAAAGGCAGCAAATGCGTTCTCAAAGTCGGCCTTGGCCTTGGCCTCGTCAGTACCGCCAAAAGGATCAGCGGCCCCAGCAGGCTTTGGCGTATCGTCATTGGGAACGTCACGAGGCGCATCGGCGGTGGCTGATGGTGTCTCCATACCGTCAGTCTTATCAAGATCATCACCAGGGAAAGCACCAGGCAGGCTGCTTGCAACGCTGTCTGACGATTTCATGTCGCCTGGAACAGGGGTGGCCGACCCATGGAGGGGGTCACCAGCGCGCGACGCGGGAGGCGACACTTGACGAGACGATGAGAGTGAATCAGTATGGTCGGGGAAGGGCAGGAAGCTAGAGCTGATCTGTCTCGACTCAGGGGGAGCAGGAGGCTCAGTAGCAAGAGTCGCCTGGCGGCTCATGACAGGAGAGTTTGATGCAGGAGGAGTGCTGTATGAACCGGCACTGGCAGCTGAGGCACCTGTATGCTGGGGCTTGAAGAATGCCTGAGGAGGTGGAGGGGGGGTGGCCGAGGTACTAGGTGGGAACGAGGGGCCAAAGAGGTCATCAAAAGACTTGTCAGAGGCATTCTTTGTGGGAGGAGGAGAAGAAAAGGCACCCATAATATCAGTGCTTGCAGTTCGGCGGAAGAAGGGGTTATTGGCACTGGAGGTCGAGGCAGCAGGACTTGCGATCTGAGCCGATGCCGAGAGAGGCGAGCCAGTGTTTGCTTGTCGGAGGTCATCAATGCTCTTGTGAAGTTCCTCTGCCTCCGTCTTGAGCTTGTCACGCTCGCCCTCTGTAGTAGATAGCTGCTTCTTGTTGATGGCGACAAGTCCCTTCTGTTGACGAGCATCAGACTTAAGCTTCTCAATTTGAGGCTTGAGCTGCGCAATCTCTCCATTAACCACCCGAATTCGCTCTCTGAGGTTGGTGTTCTCCTGCTGATCCGCTTGGAGAGCCGTCAACATCTGCTGGTGCTGGGTCTGCGTGTCCCGGTAAGTTCCATCAAGTGCCATGCACTCAGACTGAAGCTTAGAGGTCTCCTTTCGCGCATTGCTGAGCTGCTCCTCAAGGGCACGAGTGTCTTGCGCCTCCTTCTCATACAGCGTGCGCAATTGAGCGAGTCGCTGCTCAAAGTTCTGCTTCTGAGATGTGGCCTGGTTCAGTTCGTTCTGGGTTGTGGTCCTCTTTGCTTGAACATCTTGGGTTTGCTTAGATAGAGATGAGATCTGGTTCGAGAGGTTCGCAAGCTCGGTAGTTTCTTCGGAAATGTTCTTGCTGGCTTCATCGTTGTCAGACAACAAGTCCTCGGATGCAGAAGGCGCCGAAAGCTTTTGGCCAGAGCCGGTTGAACCGCCAGTAGGCTGTTGTGTCAAGCCCCTACCGAAGGAGGAGGATGGCACAAATGGCTTGAAGTTTGAACCGCCAGTTCCTGTAAGAGCTGGCTTCATGGGGGAAGTAGGTGTAAGTGCCGAACCACCAGAAAAGGGGTCGTTGGCATTTGAACCCCCTGTTGACATCGGAGCTTGAGCAGGAGGCGGGGGTGCAGGGCTGGAGGTGCCGGATTCAAGGCCAAACAAGTCATCAAGAGCGGACTTGGGTTGAGGGGGAGGAGCTTGTATCACAGGCGCGGGAGGAGGGTCGAATGCAGATGTAGCCGTATGGGGGCGAACCTGGCTACGAAGGCTAGGAGGAACCAGATTAGCTGGTAGAGTAGTGGGCACAGGAACTGAGCGGCCAGTCCTCTGTTGTCTTATCAGGTACATGGCAACCGCGAACTGTTCGCGAGTGAGCTGGCCCTGGGAGTTCGTGTCTGCAAGGTCCCAGATCTGAGCCAAGGTGTCTTCAGGTAAATTGGACTGGCTGAAGAAAGTAACGGCCTCCTCTCCTGTGATATAACCCTTATTTCCCTTATCAAGGTCGGAATAAATCTGATCGAAACGAGCCTTGTCGGCAGGTGTCACTAGCCAGTCGCTCGCACCGCTTTGCTGCGGGGACATGGGAGGGCGACCGAGAGGACTGTTTGTGCGGACTTGAGCTGTTCCGCTTAATTGTCGAGGAATAGCAGAAATACCAGGACCAGTCGAAGCTTGACGGGAGACTGGGCCACGACGGGAGGCAGCCTCGTAAAGACCGGCGGGAAGAACATTAGGGAGAGATCTCAATGCTCCAGTCTTCATAGAGGTGAGCAGGTGCATAGCAATAATAAACTCGGTCAAGACAAGAGCACCGCGCTGCTCGGTGTCGGCAAGTTGCCATATTCTCCCCAACGCCTCATTTGGCAAACCGGACTTCTCAAAGATAGTTCTAGCTTGGTCACCGGGAAGCTGACTACCTTGGAGGGGCTGACGTTCGAATAGACCAGTGTATTGTGCGACCTTCTCGGGAGTCAGGGGCGGGATACGGATCGGTCCGCCAGTGCTCTGGGCTTGGAGAGCTGCTGGAGGAGGCGGCGAGCTGACGGGGACGGGTGGAGGCGGGGGGATGCCACCGGCGGGAGCGCCGCCTTGAGGCGCGATGCCATCGAATCGAGGTAGGGGAGCTTGTTGGAGAGCTATCTCGGATGAGGGTTCGCGGCCGGCTTGTGCGTGTCCAATGAGTCGTAGAGCGATGCCAAAGCCAGCTGGTGTTAGGAAACCTCGGTTCTCCCTGTCGGCAATCTGCCAGATCTACTACGAGTGTGAGCACCAAGCTGAAGGTTGATATAGATGTAAACTGAAATGTAAACATACCTCGCCTAGGATGCGGGAGTCTAGACCTGTCTTGTGGAAGAACCTGACAGCAATTTCACCAACCACAACACCAACACTGTCGGAATCAGCTTGTCGGAAGAGCTGTCCGTAGGTGCGCTTCTCATCGGGGGAGAGGTTCAGGTTTGGCGCTGCTTTTGAATTAGCTTTGTGCGATGAGGGATGCTGTGAAGCGGGTTCCAAGTACCTTCATCAGCCGCCATGATCGCGTATACGAGCTACAAGAAGCTCAAGACGGGAGAGACGGACGATGGATCGCGATAGCGCCAGGAGAGAGAGGTTCGAAGGCTCGAGTGTTGTCGAGTTGGTGATACACAAACGGGACACGCTGGTCTAATCTACAGCCGACTGTACAAGCGATCGATGGCGAAGCCGATATAACGGACGTGGAAAGTGGATAGTTGAGGAGGTTAATCTCTGGTGCTTCAAGATGGAGATTGGATCGTCAGCCTGGAGCGTTTGTGCCAATATGGGGGGGGTTGGCCAGTGCTTTCCACCCTGAGAGGGAGCAAATGGGAGATGACGACTGGGGGTCAAGAGCCAACCAGAAGCCGGCGGGACTGGCAGGGGGATGAAGACAACCTTGACAGAAGCAATTATCCGCTAGAGGCGCACTGAAAGTCTGAAACTTATCCTCTATCGTGTCGAGAGTCTCACAGGCTACGTAACCTCAGGGTTCAGTTCAAGCCACTCACACTTGAGAGAGCTCGAAGCTGTCGATATCCAGCTGCCTGGGCTCCACTCATTGGACGTCATGCATGATCCGGGGAGAAACACCATATTATACCGATTCAACTATCGACTAAGGCCTTGTGCTTCTATATCTCTAAAACTACATTCAACCTTGTAGACTTCAACTTACTTCTGTTTCAGTAAGAACCGTGTGTGTTATCATTATCATGTACAGTCCAGTGCAAAAGCTCCGACACGAGCCAACTGTAAATACGTATAGTAACATAATATAAAATATATAATAATTAGAATACTTTACACAATATTGTTACAGAGTTATATAGAATAAAGAGAGTTTATTATAATTTATATAAGATTATATAGAATACATAAAGAAGAGAGGAAATTGTCGGAACTTATGCACGCCCACTGTAGCATGCATATGCGAGCGCTGCACGTAGAGCACCATCTGCAGCCATCATTATGTGACCAGATTATTGTGGCCCCAGTCATGACAAAGCACTCATTGTATGGTTGAGGATTTATTAATGCTATTTGTGTATAGACTGAGAGACAAGTAGAATGGTGTTTTGCCATTGCATATCTTCAGTGAGTTTCATAGTCTTGGTAAGCTAGAGCTGAGATACATGCAACATACTAACTCAAGGCTGGCTTATGTCGGATACCTCGGCAACAGAGCAAAAACAGGCACAAATCATAGGAAATGGTATTAAAGAAACATGATTCCAAATGCAGTTATCTCATCTTGAAACTTGACATCCAATCCTTATAAAAGGACCCTGTAGGTCACTGTGGCCAACCATGCCCCGCTAACGGAGCTCGGAGATGGATAAAAAATCATCATCCAAACCTCGGGAGGATTTGGAATCGACCATTTTCTGCAGCTCGCCATATCAATCAACCCCCAAGTTGAAGTCGGTTTGCTTACTCAACCCTCCGTTAGTTGTCTTAGTAACCCAATTATCGCGTCGTCCTGAACATATCAAATCAATTCCGTCCAATCCGCTTCAGCTTCTCATAGCTAACCCCGCCACTACCACTTCTGTTTCTGTACTTGAGCTGTTGCTCCGTCGCATTTCGTATCCTCTCTTCGTCCCTTTATAAGACGTCATTGCCCTCCCACCCTTTTTTCTTACTCCATTCAGTTCGATTCTTCAAGGCTAGACCTCGAGGAACCCTTTGTCCATGCAAGCTATCGCCCACTCTCTACGCTCCTCAACCCTGTCTTCGTCCTCGACAACGACCCCGCTGCGAATAGCTTCAATTACTCGGCATTTATCTACATCTGCGCGCAACATGGCTCCCATTACAAAGGAGACTGATTACCTCGTCATTGGCGGTGGTAGCGGAGGCCTCGCCTCTGCGCGCATGGCCAGCAACAAGTTTGGCGTTAAAGCTACCATTGTCGAGAACAAGCGACTCGGTGGAACTTGTGTCAACGTTGGGTTCGTGGCCCAATGAATCCGATTACAAAATCATATGCTAATGTCTATACAGCTGCGTGCCAAAGAAGGTCACTTACAACGCTGCCGCCCTCGCCGAGGCCATCCACGACGCCAAAGCCTATGGCTTCTCCGTTGAGCAGAGTGCTCCCTTCGACTGGGCCACCTTCAAGAACAAGCGTGATGCCTACATCAAGCGCCTGAACGGTATTTACGAGCGAAACCTCAACAACGATAAGGTCGACTACCTACACGGATGGGCTCGCCTCGTTTCCAAGAACCAGGCCGAGGTCACACTCGACGACAACTCGAAGGTCCTTGTCAACGCCAAGAAGATTCTTGTCGCTGTCGGTGGCAAACCTACTATCCCACCCGAGATCCCCGGCGCCGAGTACGGCACCAACAGTGATGGCTTCTTTGATATTTCCACACAGCCCAAGAAGGTTGCCATTGTTGGCGCTGGCTACATTGCCGTTGAGTTTGCCGGCATGTTTAACGCTCTCGGAACCGAGACTCACCTCTTCATCCGTCACGACACATTCCTCCGCAACTTCGACCCTATGATCCAAGAGGCTGTCACCAAGGAGTACGAGAGACTCGGAGTCAAGCTGCACAAGCGCTCTCAGGCCAGCAAGGTCGAGAAGGACTCTAATGGCAAGCTTACTGTTACATACAAGGACGACCAAGGCAACGAGAGCGTTGTGAGCGACGTTGACAACCTGATCTGGGCCATCGGCCGTACTCCTGAGACCCAAGGCATCGGTCTGGAGGAGGCTGGAGTTAAGCTTGGCGAGAAGGGACACATCATTGTTGATGAGTTTCAAAACACTGCTGTCGACAACATCCACGCCCTCGGCGACGTCACCGGAGAGGTCGAGCTGACACCCGTTGCCATCGCCGCTGGTCGCCGTCTCGCCCACCGCCTGTTCGGTGGACCCGAGTTTTCCAACCTCAAGCTCGACTACAAGAACGTTCCTTCAGTTGTCTTCTCCCACCCCGAGGTCGGCAGCATCGGCCTGACAGAACCCGAGGCCATTGAGAAGTATGGCAAGGACAACATCAAGGTGTACAAGACAAGCTTCACAGCCATGTACTACGCCATGATGGAGCCAGAGGACAAGGGGCCTACCAGCTACAAGCTGATTGTTACTGGACCTGAGGAGAAGGTCATTGGTCTGCACATTATGGGACTGGGCAGCGGCGAGATGCTGCAGGGCTTCGGTGTGGCTATCAAGATGGGCGCCACCAAGGCTGACTTCGACAGCTGTGTTGCTATTCACCCAACCAGCGCTGAAGAGCTTGTTACAATGAAATAGATGGGGCATAGAGTCAAGATTACAAGCGTCAATATAGGATAAAAGGAGTTGTTGGTTTGGTTTAACGCCATGGTTTATATAAGTGTGTCATCTTATGTATCAGTTTTCAAGATTGTTCCTGAGCCCTTCGCCTTCCAACTACGTGGGACATGAATGACATTAATATTTGGTTGATTCACAGCACCTTTGGCAGGTCCAGGAATATTAAGCACCAGGATAAGTGACGAAGTAAAGTTGTTATTTGTGAATTGTACCACTGAATGAAACTTATGGCTTTTACTGGTTTTCCATAAGATTGAAGCATACTATCGAATTGTGAATCGACTGAAGATCAGTTTGCACGCTCTATCAAGCTTCTCAACCTGTGAGTCTTGTGTCGTTGCCTTTCACTCACAACTTTACGACAACATCCATAGGTTCAGTCTTCTTGGAATGCCATATAGGCTCCTGTCTTTGTTATTCATACATACAATAAGTATCTATTCCCTATCCCTCTTGAAATAACTGTCACTCACATGTCGTTATGTGTCTGCCTGAGCGTCAAGGAAGTCCAACTTAAATCTGACTCGATTGTCACCATCATACACGAGTTGAGATGTTGCTAGTTAATAAAACAATGCAGCAATATGATATTATGGTTTTAGGCTCGAGGTGTATTTCAGTACAATATCTCTACTCAAGATCGGAATCTCTATATAATTGTACAACGTGGCTATCGGCGATCGGAAGCCACAATTTGCTTCGGCAGCCGATATACTGAGGTGAATATGGTTACTTCTCATACAACAACTCACTCAGTACGACACACTCAGTAACAATGTCTCTCTCAAACCGCGCCCATGAAGCCGAGGAGTCATGCAAGGGCATGGAACTATGGGAAGTCATCCCCAATCTCTTCGACGCAGAGACCAATCCCGACGGAATCGTGAGTTTGGGCGTAGCCGAGAATAGCCTCATGCACGATGTTCTCCGGAAACATATCCACGATAATCTGGCTCTGGCCAACCCGGCTTTTACTTATGGCGATGGAACTACGGGCACGAAGAGAGTCAAGCAGGCTGTGTCCCGCTTCTTGAATACACATCTCAAGCCCTTTCGGTCTATCGAGCCGGCGCATATCACCATGACCAATGGGTGCAGCTCTGCTATTGAACATCTCTCGTGGGCTGTTGCAGATGCTGGAGATGCGATTCTGCTGGGACAGCCTTACTACGGTACTTTTATTCCTGACCTTACATCTCGCTTCGGAGCCAAACTTCATCTTGTGTCCTTCGGCGAGATTGATCCCCTTGGAGAGGACGCAGTAGCCAGATATGAGGAAGTCATTCTTGATGCTCAATCTAAGGGGGTCAAGGTTGCTGGCTTCGTCATTAGCCATCCGCACAATCCTCTCGGACGATGTTATTCTCGCAGCGTTCTCATTGCCTTTATGAAACTGTGCCAGAAGTATAAGGTTCACTTCATCTGCGATGAGATCTACGCCTTGTCTGTCTGGTCCAACACAGTAGACCAACATACTCCTGCTGTTCCCTTCGAATCAGCCCTTAGTATCGATACTACGGGTATTATTGACCCTGGTCGTGTACATGTTCTATGGGGCATGTCCAAGGACTTTGGTGCCAATGGCATCCGCGTCGGAACTATTGTGTCTCAGGCCAACTTATCTCTGCATGCTGCTATAGTAGCAGTTGGACTATACAGTTCTGTCTCTTCAATCTCCGATCATGTCACAGTCAACATCCTAGAGGACGATGCGTTTGTCGAGTCATACCTAGCCGAGAACCAAAGAAAGCTCTCAGCCCAATACACACGGGTCGTTTCATGGGCACGGGAAAACAATATCGACTACGCCCCTGGAGTGAACGCCGCCTTCTTCCTTTGGGTTGATCTCGGCAAGGCTTATGAGACACGACACCCTGAGATAAAGGGTGACGATATCACGGATCTTGTCATGGCGGAGCTGATGAAGAGGAAAATATTCCTAGCGTCGGGCAAGGCCTTTGGCTCCGAGAAGCCTGGCTGGTTCAGAATTGTGTTTTCACATCCTGACGAATACCTCGATCTGGGTCTTCAACGAGTGATGGAAGCGTTGCAATAGCATGGGTTTGGAGGCTTGAATAGTACTACAGTAGAAGGGGAGTATACAAGACATAAAGCAATGGTGGGGGACAAATAGAGAAAGCACAAATGATGACCTTCTTTCGTGCCTCTATATGATCTGTGATTCTGTCTAGACAGATGCTTCAGACTACGAACTTAACAAGTTCCCTTTCATACCGTTCACTCGCTCAGCCAGACCATAGCTACCACCATAGCCAAGCAAGGTCAAGCAACTATCCATATATGTTTGTCTCTGAGGAAGATGGTATGTTATCCCTTGTCCTTATATCGATATTCCGTGTACCTATCCGCCGCTCTTAACACAGTATTAGCTACATAAGGTAGGTAAGCGTGAAGATGCCTATTCCTCGTAATAGCGACGTATGCAGGCTTTCAAAGCAATCATAAAGGCTTTGCAAATATGATCACTTGGGTTTTTCGTATAGCTAAGTCCCTCCCTTACATGCCATGAAGTCACCGAGAAGCATCTGCCATGAGTGTTGTCTCGCCGAGGTAGTTGTGCTGATCATCTGCCAAGATGCCAACTGACAGCGCCGGCTTGTTATATCACTGCATGTTTATGGGTCAGGTATTGATATGTTGGCAGAACACATTGAGTCTAAATTGGCCTCAATGCTGATCTCGTCTTTGTCGAACTAACGACACGCCTTTATCTTAATTATCAGGGTTCATGCTATCAGGGTCCCATTAGTCCCCATATTGAGCCCCTCCTCGGTCAAGCAGCAATATCCACCTCAGACCCATATCCCATATGATACCAGATAGCAGATAAAAGATAAAAGATAGAGGTATACAGAGTAATAATCATGAATCCGTCATGGCAGTCAATCCGTCACCCGAGGCCTCGGTGTAAATGCGGGCATCCAAAGCGCTGCGGCAAATATACGTAGGTAGTTACGCCTAATCGGTATCAAGGTGCATGGCAGGTCTCGGGTAGCAGCATTTTCAGACTTTAGGCGCAGAAAGAGCTGCAGCTGCAATAATAAGCCGCAAGCAAGCAAAGCAGAAGCAGGACGGGTAAGTGCATGATAAGAAGGGGGCCACCTTTGGGTAAAACGGAAGTATTTCAATGACATAGCCAGTGGCTAGACTATTCTGTTGTTGGTGTCTTGGTGATGTATCAGAATCTAAACGGGTGGAAGTTATCCGAGTGAGTGAGATATCTGAGGTAAGGTGAGGTCAGTGATTCACAGGCCATAGAGTGACCACGTTTGTTACAGAAGCGCCATTGCATAAAAGCGCTCATACAGTCCCTGACCAGTAGCAGTTATACCAATACTCCGTTTGTACACCATCTTGATATCAATTGCCTCGTCGTTTGAGATCAACAGAATCAGAACCTGGAGCATTATCCCCGTTATCATTACCCTAGACCCTAGACCCTAGACCCCAGACCCGAAATCAATCATACATCAGTCCATCATTCACCACTTGGTGAGCTTCGTTCCGTGGGGGGCAGAACAACCAAGATCATCACTATGGTCCCGTGAGAGGTCACCACACCCACCCTCTCCAACCCTCTCATTTGCCATCGAGGGCTAGACGCGCCTTTTTTTCTTTATCGAGTATGTCATCCAAGACTTCTCAAGTTCACACGAGAGTGTCCAGGGTCTCAAAGTTCCTGCAGAAGGGCACCCCAATCCTACCTTTGTTTGGTTCATCACACCAAAGGTCACATGGTATCCAGATAAGACATCATAACCCAGACGCCACCTCCGCAATTCAAGCAAGCAGAGTTGTTCTGTGCAGCATTCCCTTTTGCGCACTAGGCAAGATGTGAGATGTTGATGCACCACGCTCTGGCTAATCACACGAGAACCAGAGTCGAGAACGAGAAACAGACCTAACGGGAAACGTCAGACAACGCAACATCAGCGTTTGCTTGAACTGGACCTCGACCTCAACCTGGGTCTGGGTCTGGGTCACGGGAGAGGGGGTGTGACTTTTGGTTCTCGTCGCTCAAGCCTCAACTCCAATCTCAACCTCAACTGAACTACCCATACTAGGAATAGGGTGGGATAGCTGCGTTTCGATTAAACGAGCCACCAAGCAGACATGCATCACCAAGACTCAAGAGTCTTGTTGTTCTTACTTGGTGATAATCTCCCTTATGCAGGACGATCCCACAACGTGCAGGCGCCTCAAAGAAAAGATGTGAATGTGATGTAGATGTCGTCAGAGTCCAGGCCCAAGCAGTCGGATCTTCAAGTCCGCCACAATCATGAACCCATCGTATCACCACAGAGGGTATATGCCATATATTGTTTGTTCGCCTCCTCTGTTGGTGGTTGGCAGCCCAGCACATACGGCCCTAAAGGTACGGGATGCGGGAGGGCGTTTCCCACGGCCATGGAACTGTAATAATCACACCATTCTTGGTGCAAATGGAAACGCCTGCTGAAGCAAACGAAGAACATCTAAATAAAACAAGAGAGACTCGTAACGTTGAACTGAACTTGTGTCCAACTGCTAACTACAGCGTTCGTGCTCTGCTCCACGGCGTCGCCGCTAGTTCTGTACGTACTAAGAAAAACCCACCGACGATGCCGAGTCCGGGGCATGGAGAAATCCGGGGTAATTAGTCAATCAAACGGTTAGCGACGTTTGAAAACGAGAACAGGGTCAAAGACCGAGGGACACACTGAGAGGGAGAGGGGTTTCACTTGGTGCAACATGACACGCCATGACAACCAGTTCTGGGTTAGGAATCAGGCCATGGGAGATGTCCCTTGGGGGGCTCCAAGAAAACAATATGACAGGTAAAGTCATGATGCCTCATAAAACTGAAGAATGGCACGTTGAACAATGCCATTATCACTCATCCACAGACAGGGCCTGTCGTAGCCACAGCCGCAGCCGCAACTGTACCATATGCATACAGATACAGACACAGCTACAGGACGGCACGGAAGCTCCCTGCAAGCCCAACCGTAGCACGGCCAATCTCATTTATCTGCCTCTGTCTCTGTCTCTGTCTCTTTTCTGTCCCTCTCCAACTTCGACGTGGGGAACCCCAAACATTAAGGGCGCAGCCATAAGTCGGGGGTTGTTCAGACGTAACTGGCTCAAATATTCTGAAATTTGTTGCGTCCAACAAAATGCGACCTCGTGGCGATCTCAGCTGGCAGACTCTGCGAATGAGTTGAGGGCCAAATATTGAAGATAGCCGATAATGCCAAAAGACAGCCACGTCTCTGATACTGCCAACTGAAGAGGAACAGGAGGAATTGGTCTGCTGCGATGCAACAGTATCTCAACTTCAATTGGCCCCCCTCGAGAATTACCAGTTCCGTCTGCTTGTCAGTCTGCCTAAGTTTTGCCTCGCCACACACGCCTGTTTCTGTCTCTCCCTGAAGCTATTTGGTTGTGCAACCTGACGAGTCCTTTCTAGGACTGTTGCAAGCTCTGCCTCGTTTGGTGCTAGGCGGACTTACTGGGCATGGCCGTCGTCTGTGCTCCAGTATTGAGCTTGAGCCGGAACCGCCAGCGCCTCTATGCTGCCTTGAAGCGAAGCGAGGCGGCCGAAACTGATCTTCGATAGTCCCGACGCAAGCTTGTCGATTATGCTCAACGCAAAAGGGCGTAGAGGCGGCCATGAACCCTTGAAATTATCATGACGGCCTAGGCCAGGTGTAACCCCCATGTCCCCCAGTTGACCACTCAGCGCAGGAACGGGGATTACACGGCAAGGAAGAAGAACCCCCCCTTGATAAGCCACGACGGCAAGCTTACTTTTGTCCAAAAGCATGCAGCTGCAGCAGTTTTGATAGGATTTGCCCCGGCCTTGGGTTTGGGAGCACCGCATGGATTTAGCAGCTGCCAATATGTCCTGCGATGGAAACATATTATTGTTTGTCAAAGGGGTTGGGTGGCCAATATTCAGCATCCAATCCCATTTGCCTTCCATCCCCCTTGAACACTTTCTCAGTTGAAAGGGTGCGAGCTCAAAAAGAAGGGTTCCAGAGCTCATATTGAGTCCTTGACTGGTTGTGTGCCGCTACGTAACTGTACTACGTACAGCAAAGGCCAGAACAGCACCCATCCTTGCTCGTTGCAGCAGAACCTGCAGTAGAGACAGGCGTGGCACAACGGGCCCTGACAAGCTCCGTGGCTCATCATGCAAAGTTGCGCCAGCCGAAGTTGTTCTGGCAAAAACCCTGGCCCAGAAGATACAAGAATGCGGGGAACGCACGTTGGATGTGATATGTCAGATCGCCTAGTAAGCAAGACAAGGCACGATGCAACGCTCCAGGCTAGACCAGGACCAACTGCGTCAAAGCAGAGATAAGGTAATACGGAAGAAAAAGCAAAACAACAATAATTGTAGAGAAAGCCGTTACTGGAGACGCCATGTGGTCCCTGCTTCCAATGTCTCTGAAAAACGTGTCTGCGTCGAAAATTCAAGGTGCAATGCAAGGGGATGTTATGCGAGCGAAAGCGAATGGAGAGGTATTGAATGACATGTCAAGTTCTGGGCAAGCTCAACAGACAGACCAGCTTCATTTCGCTTGCTCAGAGTTGCTGACCATATTCAGGCATGAGCAACGTCGTCAGGGAATATGCGGCTCACTGCAGGCCCGAGGCCAACCCCAGACTTGTCCATCGCAATAGGAATAGCAGAGTTTTGTGTTGAGCAGCGAGACCGAGCTGTAGTGTGTGCTCGCCTGCCGCCCAGCCGCCGGAGCGGGAGAAAGAGAGTATGAATGCTACGCTATCAATGTATCGCCGCAGAGCCATCTCAGGGGTGAATCTGTCAGCCATGCAACCTTGGCGACCGTTATCAAACTGTCCTAAATGTGATGATCATTGATAGAATGCCCGCGTTGGGTTGGCTGTTAGACAGCTCCCTTGAGCTCTCTTTCTGATGGCTGAACTCTGAGACCTTCTGGATGATTCTCATGACTCAACCCAACAACCTTGGACCCCAAGTCAGCAGACACAGCCAGAGTCTGAGAGCCACGCGGAACTTCAAGGAGAACTCTAGTTTACCAAAAAACCGGGAAGTGACTTGAACGAAGCCAAAGTAAAAAAAACTCTTCTTTAACCAAAAAAAAAGATTGTAAAAAAGCTTGGTTCAGTCAGGGACCGCTGTGAAGCTCTTTCGTCTATGCGACCAATCCTCGAATGACACGGCACTTGAGGCGTCCCTTGAACCAATCAATGGTCCATGCAGACGCACACCCTCGGCGGGAAGAGCGGGCGGCTTCTTCGGACCTGAGCGGTTGCTAAATCAAGGTCCAAGGCTAAGGGCAAGGTCAGGTCAAGTCGAGTCCAAGTCAAAGTTCAGAGGCAGGGTCACGTTTCGTAGTGAAAACTCCACCTCTCAAGAGTCACAGTCGCAGTCACAGTCTCAAACAAGTGACAGGACAGCTTCTGCAAGGTACAAACGACACAGCACGCGCCACCTCTCGAAACGTGCCGGTGACAGACATGACCACAGTGTCCATACCCGGAGTCAATTGCTCAATCGCTGACAAACCGAAAAGATCTAAATCCTTTCAGTAATTAGTAACTGTACACGTTGTTGACGGAGTCGTTGTGTCAACGATCTGAACAAAGGTCACATAAATCGGGAAATTCTCAAACAAACCCCCAATAATGAAGCAAAAATGACGACAGTATTGCCAAGCATTTGTCCCACAATAGTAAGAGAAAAAGATCGTGAGAGCAAAGAAAAACCTTTCCATCTTTGGTACTCCACTCCAGTGGAATCTGATCTCATTGCACAACCCAATCTCACGATGGCATCAGCTAACGAGGGCTGAGCCTCAAGCCCTTACCCAAGTCTGGGCCCCATGGGAAGCCAACAGAAAAGAAAACCTCATGTCGTCATGCAAGCAATCGGCCGATCTGGTCACCTCAGTCCTCAATCCCAGTGAAATGAAGCTTGGCATTCTCAGACAACGCTTTCCCTTTTTGAGACAAGCTTCCTCAGCAGCTCCAACCTGCAAAAATGGACACCATGCTCAAAAAAGCAACCATAAAAATTGCATACGGGGAGACGGCGAGTGGGAAAAGCTCCTCTTGAGCCTTGAGCCTTGGGAGTTGAGCCCTATCAACTAGCGTAGAGTAGCCACGGGGTGTCGTTATCGTCCAACAGCTTTGGCTCTAGCCATGGACGGCAAGGCAGCGATAGACCATTGTAGATCATGCCTAACTTGGCAGAACTGACCAGGCTACTCCTGTCATCCATGGGCTCTGCCTGTCAGGGAGCCCGGAGCCCTGATGCCCTAATGTGATGCACCCGCTCTGAACTTTACAGGCGACTCTGGGGATATCTCTTGGCACGATCGATGAATGGCTGACAGCCTTTGTAGGATCAGGTGTCTTGTCAGGCTCTAATGGAGCGACAGGGGACTCGCCTATACTTTTCCCTTAGAGCAATGGCTCAGGAGGCAGAATAATTAGAAACAGGAAAATTTTCATATCAATCTGAACTTCAATCAATCTCGGGCCTGTCACTGTCAGATCATAGTGGTTATTCGACAAATGAGATGGCTCGCCTGCTTATTAGGCACGAGGCCACGACCACGGTCATACCGTACGTACCACACCCTGAGAATGAATTTCGGGTCTTATCGTCAATTCCTGAATGCGGCTGGCTGTGTTGGTTGCCTCTCAACGATGTTAAGCCCGCAGTTGACATGCATGAGGAGGCTCGGAGATGTTTCCGAACTGTCCTGCCATTATTGATTTTGCTGCTGCTGCAAGGTACAGAGTGTACCTCGTCTGAGTACTCAAGACTGGTGCTCAACAAACACTCCAGCCGACTGAAGCCGACCTGTATCGGCAAAAGTTGAAACTGCTTCAGGTTGTCGGGATAACCTTACCCAGAAGAAAGGAATAGTAATCTTGTTGGCTTTAGCAACCAACATTGCCTGCTAGTCTCTTGTCCAAGCTCTTGGACCCTTGAGGATGCCGTCTGCGGTTCTCGCGTCATCTCAGACCAACGATCTGCTAACGTAGTCGTTTCTTTTTCGCCGATCGAAGTTGCTGTCCTGCAGCCTGGTGCCGCATCGAGGCGATTAATTGTTCTTCCAGTTTCTGAGCTTCGTTATGCGAGCATGTTTGGAAGCCAGCCTAGGCCCTCGTCTAGTCCTCACTTGTAAACCGCCACTGGGCTTCGCACGGGTTTCGTCAAGAATAGGGGCTGGGAGCCCAAGTCCACGAGCGCCTACCAGAGGGCTTAGCCAGTCCGATCAGAGGGTGAGGTGATCCGTGAGCCCACCATCAACAGCACCACCAGACCACGCCAATCTTCAATATTTCCTCAGATGAAGCTCATAATCCTTGCAACAGCTTGAACACCCCCAGCCGAGATGGTTCGTCTTGCTCCAGCGATGTGGTGCCCAAACTTGCAAGTATTAAATGAACGAGGGTTCGAGGTGACTCCGCAGATTTCACTGGTTGAGCAGAACTGTAGCTGAGGTTGTGCATTATCGTTTTGGGATGAGTAAGAACGCCACAAATACTCAACACGGAAGAATACTGCGTCTAATTCTTTGCGTTAATCTCCTTTGGGACTACTAACCTGCAGCTATGGGCGAATCGATCACCAAAAATATAGCTTTCGGACATGAGGTTGCCTATCTCCCGTTCCCAGCAGCTCGCTTACACGAGAGACGTGAGATTGGCGCTGTAACCTACATGGATACTGTGCTGTCCTTGTACACAACAGAACTACCAGGAGGAATCGAAATTGCCGCAAGCTTGTTTACACAAGCCAGCTTCTGAAAAGAGCGAGATCAAAGGATTTGGATTCTCGAGAACTCACTTGAATCGTTTGAGTTAGTGGACGAGGGAGTTCCCTTACTCCCGCGTGGCCAGTGCACCAAGTCTTATCCCCCTGTGTAATGTAAGTAGCTCAACCAGTAGCCTTTTTGGTTCTCGACAGCATCATGTAGCAGCACGGCGTATTTTAGGTAAACAGTGAGACGGGTTGATGTTCAACGAGTCTTGGCGTTGATGGCTGACTCTCCTGGGCTATGATAAGGCTCGCCGTTCTGGACCTGAAAGAAATGAGAAATAGAGTTCATGTCCTGGCTGCGGGCTGAGCGGCTGGAACCGTGTCGTGGATCAAATCCCAATCTTGCCGCTTCGTCCGACGGAGCTAGGGACGGAGCACTACTAAACTTGGACGAGCTGATGAGATCGTGGGGGACCCTTTCGACAATGTATCTTATCAAGACACATTACATAGAATCGTAGATTGTGCGATGAATGAATCCACCTGCGCCATATATTGCTCATACACTTGCGGGCGTTCAAGTTATCGCCCTGCCACCGGAGACAAGCTGTAGCAAATGTAACATGGACTCTGAATCTTAGCCAGTTGATTGAGGGAGATCACCACTGGAACAATTCGCTCTAGCCATCGCTAAGCAATACGAAGAAATGACCCTTCAATATCTTTGAGTGTTATCCCTGAACCAGATCGTCTACGTACCGGAGAATATTGAGGGATCGGCGCCGACGCATGAAGCTTTGATTTGATGGAGGATAACTGTCACTTTTCATAAATGTACTACCGTCTTGTAGGTAGCTACGGAGTAGAGGATGATCGACTCTGTGGACTTGATAATTGAGGCCGTGAAGTCAAAATAAAACCAAGCACAAATGCCGCTATATGCGGAGCAAATACGCTGATTGGCGATTGATAGGGCCTCCCGACGGGTAATATTTTGAATGAGTTGCACTTGATGGCGTCTCCATCATCGTCTTAGTGAACATGCAAGACAAGACACAACAGCAGGACCTCGGATAGTGCAATGACCAGACATTTGGCTAAGGGCAAAGCGTTATGCATCATATTGGTCGAACATGTATCGTGTTTGATATGTCCATGAGAGTCTTCTGAAGTTCATCAGAATCTGGGGAAATCGTATCGGCAACTCAACAGCCCCTAGGTCGAGCAACCATAACTATTGTTTTCTTCATGCACCCCAGACACACGCAGTTTGACCCGCTAGTGATAGACGACAAAGCCGGAGCAAAAAAATGGCCGTGATACACGATGCGACCTTGTTGTTCTTGAAGAGGTTGGAATAAGTGGTCAGGTGGCAGTATCAAGACGGGGATGCAGTTGAATGGGGTGCAGATCAAGAGCAAAGAATGATTCGCTCAATGCCCCTTGGCGTCTCCGCCCCCAGACGCAGGTAGAATCGAAAATGGAATGGCTTGGTTGAGCCCGAGGGGATCAACGCCGCATGGCTCTGAAGATCACGATAGGCGGCCATCGTCAATGTCTTCTCGACGGTGTTCCGTACAATTCCCGGGAACGCTGGGGGTAAGATGCTCAACACACAGGCTAATCTGACCCGTAGCGCCCAAAGGTTCTTCAGGTCATCGACGCTTCAACTGACACAAGCGCTACTTCAGGAGACTGACAGATAGACTAGCGGGTATGCTCTGAAATAAAGGGACGCCATACTGTGGAGCGAGATAATTCCATAGTCTATCAACCAGGTGCTGGGCAATTGGCGTTCTCCTAGAGGATGCCAATGGGCTTTGCTGCTGCGTGGATCTGTACGGGCAACATTCTTTCAGGCGATTCAGAATTAGGCGTAGCTTGTACTCCAGAAGATTGAATTGCCCGAGCGGTTACCTAGCAGCTTAACAGACCCGGGATATGTCAAACAACATAGCCTTGTAACGCCTCAATGAGATCAACTCGCATCGGGATGTCATGCTTCGTGGCAAAGACATGAAGATTTTTATTCTCCTTTTGCAGAATCTACGATGAAGATCAAGGGTTCAGGTTCTGAGAAGGTTGGCTGATCATTCATTGCTGATCATTCTGTGGTCGACAGCAACCTTGAGTTCCTTCGTGGCGAGGCAATGTACGGATTGTAATTGTGGTGGTGGTTGCGTTTATCACGACCCTACCCTATTGGTTGAGGTCGACAGTTTCAGCAACGCTCGCCTCCTCAAGGCATGATTGCGAAATGGGACTTTGAACCAGGACTGTTGATAGTAGCGCCTGGTGGTCATTGGGTTGTTGGCCACAAAGGTGCAAAACATGAACCAATGACGTGACAGACTTCACGCAGGACGGCAAAGGTTTGATAGTGGCAGAGCGCGGCAGTCGAAACTCTTGTTGAATAGTCTGGCCGCTGCAGATAATACAACATCCGTAAACCCGGTAGTACGCTCGGGATGCTCTTCAGGGAAGCTGGGGTAGACCACAAGATAGGCTCGACGTAGTCTGCAGATTGAACATGCAATCCGGCAACATAGTTGCGAAAGATGGCGTCACTTCCTGTAGCATCGAGCGTCTCACAAAGTCTGGTTGCGCGTCTGTTTGGCTGGAGTTGATTGTTCTTTAAAGGCAATACACTGCCGGGCTGGAGTCATGCGCTTGACTGTGTGATGTATATGAGATTGTGTCTGGTTATGAACTGCTGCATTGATTGAGAAGGAAGTATGACTATCTGTGCCGTATTTGTGCTTCATTGTACCGTACCCATCGGTCAATTTGTGTAGCGAAATTGAGAATTTGATATCAGAAAATCTCCTCTTCAGGGGACACAATGGAGAATGGCTAGTCGTGCAAATCGACAAGGTTAGATTGACCTTGAAAGGAGAGCAACATTTGAAGAGCACGTTGTTAAAGGTAGTGGTTATTTGCGTGCTTAGAGGTGGAGAAGACGAGACGTGAAGCAGCTAGAGGTGGGGGGCAGGAGAGATGGAGATAGAGACGGCAACAGGGGTTTGGGGAAGGAAAGCCTGGGAATGGCTATACCTGTATGGGACTAGCACAAAGAAACTAGACCCATCGCGTTGCTCTTGCGGGCGCATCGCAGCCGTGTTTCTGCCTCAGGCTTCCTTCCGTCCCATTCCTGTGGGCCGCAGTGCAAGAGTCCATCGTGAAGCAATGGAAACATATTCAACGCCAAGCAGATTGCACTACGGCGCAGTACCAGCAGCTTACAGCAGAAGCACGAGCAGCTTAGGGCGTGCATCAGTATCAGCAATCGCTTGTAACCCTCCCTAGACTCGAAATTCGTTCACAACAATATCCATTGATCATTCATGAGCGGGGTGGTCACTGGGTCAAACAGAATGCCAGCAATTAAATCCCATGAGGAACACTACTTTGCGATGCGATGCTTGGAAGCAGACCACTGACGGGCAGGCCTCACACCACTGAGAGCGGAGGGCACGGGGGTCCAGCACCCTTTGTGCAGCGCAACCTCTCTTCTTGCGGGGAGGGGACACTTGGGGCACTCCGAAAGCTCCAGCGAGCGGGCAGAACCGTGCAGAATTGCACGGTAGGGAACGGAAACCAGAGGCGATCAACAGGCTTAACAGCCCACCTCCGGTGTCGCTATGGTGTTCATCAGCTCAGGCCCCAGCGTAAAATCTCGGCTGATGCCTTTGCGGTGGGAGCCGGGATCCTCAAGGTCCTGTTCAGCACCCATCTGAGTCACCTCGTTGAGCTTCCATAGCTCTCGTGGGCATGAGTAGAGCATAAATCAATGATGGAAAAATTTTCCTCTATCCATCGCAATCTCGTAGCGTTGGCCAGGTTGGGCAGGGCAAGACAGGACACTGCTTGGTCAGAGCACAGTCAGTCAACAAGTGCAGTAGGGTACTGTGTCTCCAGCAAAATCACACGCCTGTGTCTGGTGTTTGAATGTCTTGGGTTCTTTGTCGTGGAGGTTTGTCTTGTCCTCTGCTCTACGACGGACGACAGCGCAGTATGGCCCTAGAGAACAGCAAGAGTTCACTGAAGGACAGGGCACATCTTGCACCTTTGCATCTCCACTTCTCGCCATCGCCATTGCCAATGCCAATGCTGGCACTCCCTCTCCAACGCTGCAACACACTCCCCGGGAGTGGTGGAACCCCCTGGCGTGTGCATCACACCCCCATTGAAACGAGAGCAACCCACGCCCGACGGGCGTCCCATCAGAGTCGAAGGTGGACCAGGTCTTCTCAGCATTAAGCAGTACGTACCTCTCTCATTGGATCCTTGCTACACTAACATCTTGCTGCAGGGCATTGAGAGCGGCAAGGCGCCCCCCACTAGCCTACGAAAATCCATCAGTACGTACTGTTTTGAGGTGGAGAAGTGGTGTGTCTTGGTACCCTCCTCCACGAATTCCTAGGCAATGTACCTCTAGCGCAATCCTGGTCGTGCAACTGATCATCGACCAAGGCTGTGCCTGGGCCACTGACCAAGAATATACATAACCCTTCCCCTCGAACCTCTCGCTCTGATCTCTTCCCATCATCTCGACTCTCTCACTACGCAGCTCTTCAATTGCTTCTATACTCTATCAAACTATCTACTTTAGTCAACACTACTTGGACATAAAAGTGTTTACACTCTTCTACCTTCTGGCTTGACCCCTTCACATACCTTTTATCTTACTCCCAACAACCACACAACACCGCAGCCATGGACTTCGATTCTTGGGCTCACTCTTTCTGCCTTGCTTGCGACAAGCAGGTGCAAACATCAACTGATGCTTACTGCTCCGAGTCTTGCAGACTGGCCGACTTCGAGAAGACGTCAACGACAAGCTCTCAGGCCAGCTCTCCAGGTCTCAACTCTCCTCCCTGCCAATGGTCATCAAAGTCGTCTAGCTCCGGCTTCTACCTCTCTCCCGCCTACGATTTCTCCAACGCAAAGCCATACGGATCAAGGCACATGAGCCAACCCACCTTCAAGCCTTACGGCACTGAGCAGTCAACCCGATCTCTCACTCCTTCGAGCTCCCACAGCAGCCTCTGCTCCATGCAGAGCACATCAACAACAGGAGAGTCAAGCCAACTATCAGACAAGGCGAGGAAGGAGCTCCGAGCATACGCAGTGTCTTTCGACAACGTGAGGACACAGCGAAGGCGATCATACTAAGCACGACACCACATCAACGTCAACAAAGAACCTCATCTAAAAACACATCACGCAACTCATTCAACATCACAATATCGAACGCTTAAACACGAATCATCAACTCACAACTCACGCCTTTTCTTTTCTTCTCAATTTTATTTGTCCAAGAATTTGTTTGTATCAAAGAAGGGCATTACACCGGAGCACTGCATTAAAAAAAAGTTTGTTTTACATCAACTCAACACGATTTCTCTTGTCTCGACCAACTTCTGGTGGGATCATCTGGGTGGTTTTTTTGTCCATGGGTTCACCGAATATGGGAACCATGAAGGGTATCTTGTACCAAACACAGGGCGGGTTGAATATCATATCAAGTTTCAGAGCATGGATTACGGGAGCACGGGAGGTTATCATGATACCGGGACACGACGGCTGGGGACATTTGGGTCAGGCGTACAGGACCGACTAGGCATGAAGCCGGTCGGCGGACTATTCCATTGGGAGGCATAACTGAGCTTTTGACTATTGGGCATTGACAGGAACTGCGGAAGACTGCACTACACTGCACAGCATATATCACATGATTGGATACCATGGGCATACTATAGCCAAAGAGATTTTCTTTCTCCCTCCACACAAAGCAAGCCAACTCTCCATGAACAAGCGTGCATAAACTCTTTCGTGTTTCGTTTCCTCTCCCCTGAAAATCACACTCCTTGAACGGCATAACTGTTGAGGATATCTAAGACTCACATACACTATGTGGGTATGCTTGCTTTTCTCGGGGGTTTTACTTCCAAGTCGGCAGTCACCGCCAGGGAGATACTGGGATGTATCGACTACGAAGCTGCAGTGACTCAGCATCCTCAGGTCCACGCGTATGTCAGTAGTGCTGGCAAGGACAATCAAGGTTGCAAGAGGCATTCGAATCTCTTAGCATTGCTGAAGCTAACATCTACCCGCTAAACGGATGCGCATAAGGTGCCTCCAGGGTTGACCAATCTACCGCTCTGGTTGTTGCATGGTGAAATCTCTAAGCGAGAAACAGGAGATCGCAACAGTCAGAAGACATACCATGAATTACTGTCCTAAGTCTCAAAGTGCTTTCAGCTCCGTTCCCCCCAGACTCGTTATGGGAATAGACTGCCCGAGACTACGTATCTAACTACCTACTGTATGAGCCATAGCAGCTCCGATGGCCGGCGATCGCAAAACCCCCCTTGCAAAAGAGATGGAGAACCTTTATTGACTAACACTCAATCTTAAAGATTGGAGACAGGAGCAGACTTTGGATGTCCTCGTGGGCTGCGGCCGCAGTACGAGCCTTGGTAATAATCTGTTTCGTTTTTCGCCTCGCCGATGAACGGGGGGGAGTGAAACCGAATCTCGCAACCTTGGTGTGTCATGCGGCTCAAAGTCAGTTTCCAACTCCCATCCCAACCCAACCCAACCTTGGCCGAAAGTGAAACGTGCTCGTTCGTTCTCAATATGATGCCACAGACGTGGTACATGCTTTCTAGCACGTACCCGACGCTATCCATTATCACGATATCAACAAATTCGTACCATGCAAAAAGTCTGCTGTGCGTTAAGCTTCAAGGGACACCCGCCTGGTGACATCTTTCATGTCCTCTCGATTACTTGGCCCCCTGGGGATCCCGCCCATCATTGCCCTTGATAGGGGGATAAGGGAGATAGGGACCGGGAGAAAAGGGAAGAAAAAAGCTTCTTTGTGGTCATCGGTTTTAGCTCAGTGGTTACAGCATCTTTAGAGCCTCTAGTTCCCCTCCACCGCTTGTGTAGGTGATGCAGATATTCGGGAGGCTTTACCGAGTTTTAGGTCAGAAAGTTGGAAGCACAGCCGTGCGATATCTGACACTAAACATGACTGTCTTATTCTATCACCCTCCGATCCAACGTCTGGACGATCCCTTTCATCCCCCCTTGACCAAGTACAAGATTTTAGCCTCCCGAAAACCTGGTTTACTAGTCAAAAAGGTACAGACTCCATCCGATGGAGCAAAGGGGGGCCGGTCAACCATCAATGGGATTCTTGACCGTCAAAGTGAAAGCGGGACCGCAAAGATCAAAGGCCAAAGGCCAAAGGTCAAGGGTCGTTAGGTATGGAATATGGAGACTGACTCCTCTTGATGGTAGTGCCAACGCATCGCATCGTCCATCCTCAATCGGCGATGCTCGACCGAACTGGATGATCTGAGCTAGCAACAAGGGTTTCCCACGTGTAAGAGGAATTTTCACTCTTTTTACAGTGGACTTTTTTCTTTTTTTGCAGCAGTGAATTAATAAAGGGGACCATTAATGCAAAATAAAGCTATGACCCTTGAAAAAAAACACAAAAACCCTGAAATGCAAGTAAGGCTAATAGTAACGGTGTAGGGAAAAGTTTTTGCATGTTTTCTTTGTTGGGTGTTTGCAGAATGGCGTGTAAAGGCCCAACCAAGAGCCGCCATCTTTCAACCAAAAGGGAGAGGGCGCATAACTTGGAGGCTCCCGGATTATCGGCCGAGATCGACATGATGGTCGTCGGCAGGGTCCGGCCATCGTGAGATTTCTGAGCGTGGAGTCGTTGGTCGTTTGTGTAATAAACGTAAACGTAAACGGTCAACCTCGGACTTTTTTATCCTACTGCATATCTCCAGCTTTTTCTTGCTCTTTCGTCTGGGGGATCTGACGCTAGTCTCACCTCTGCACAATTTACCTTTGATATCCCGATGGCTTTACGGAGTTATGTAATATGATACGATATTAATGATGTGGTCATTATGGGCTGTTGTTGTGATAAAATTTGTTTTTTTCTTCTTCTTCTTCTTCTCCCTCATCTCGGCACATAACTAGTAATGGTCAGACGAGTTCCTCTCGGTTGTTTTGGATCCGGCAGTGAAACCCCAAGATTCCGGCATCTGAGCTGAGCTGAGTTTGTTTTTGCTTTGCATCAGAATCAAAGAGAAGCATAATATGGAGCGTTGTGGGCTGTTTCGGGACGATGGGGTCTCTTTCATGCTTTGTTTCGCTTCACTTGTTGCTTTAGTCTATCATGTTAATGATGCCTGGCATATGACACGATACTGGCACTTGCGCTGCGTCTATTTCCATCCCGATCGATCTTCCTTTAGTCTGAGACTTGAAGAAGGGAGTGAATAGAATAGAATAGAATATCCAAGTTTTTCTATTCTTTCATTCATCCTTGATACCTTAGTCTATGGGGTCCGCCCCCTACGTGGCAGCCCTTTCTCCCATACGCAAAACCCTGTACCTGTACCTGTCTGTGCCTGGCTAGGTAACTAATCATGCCCTGTCCCTGGCCCTGAGAAGGTAAAAAACGAGAAGAAAAAAACTTCTTTTGATCGGCGGGCTCGGCCCGGAGGTTGCGGTTGCGGTAGCAGGCAGTGCGTTGTACAGTTACTTCGCTCTAATGCGGCTTCTACTGCAGTTTATGCTGTGTCGCCTGGTCCTGGAAACTCATCCTCTTCTCTTGCTGGGTGACGTCGGCTCCGCGCCAATCTTATGCCGACCCTTGTCTTGTTTCTTTTCAACCTTGGTTCAACGAAACTCAAATTGCCTTGATATTGGCCCTTTCGGCCTGCTCCGCTAAGCGTCGGCATATAATTATCTGACCCTTATTCAATTGATGTTTGTGTAAGTTGGAATTGAGCAATTGCTTTTGTTGAATGGTCAGTGAGTGAGTGAGTGCAAATGCCTGGTTATAATCGATCGTGACTTTACATTGCTTTGCCATTGGTACTGCCAAAGCACAACATCTTGCACAACTCTCGATATTAACCAATACAGTAACATCTCAATCAATGTCTTGCCCAATTTCTTTTTGCTTTTATGCTCTTCCCTTCAACGGCTGCAAACCAATTGGACCCCCACTGCCGGGTATCATCTCGGCATTCATCACCTGTAAGGCTCTTCGGGCCTAGGGAACGACCTTGGATTGGATGCAACTCAGTATCATTACAGGGTGGTAACCAATTTACAGCCGAAGTGTTTTTGGAAACAAAACAATAGTTAAAACCTTTTTCTTTGCTTGTTTGTTCACATTCCAGGGAAAATGGACCAGCGAGCCACTCTCCGTCGTGGTCTCACCAGCAGAAAATAAAATAAAATTTTCACTCTCGTTAGATGCCTTCCGGTTCGTCACTCGTTGGTCCAGCCTCTGTTGTATCATGGGCTGAGGATGTGACAAAGGCAGGGCGGCTGTGATATCTGACATGCAAATGCCGTGCAACGCGAATTACACATGCCTCTGGCCCCAAAAGGAGAACATGGTACCCAACCTGAGGTTGTTGTTAGTTACACAGTGAGAATGAATCAGCCTTTTTTTTTCTTATTGCAAGGAAGGGAGCTTCTCTCAACAATTGTGATGTCGTGTTAACGAAACATACGGTCGACGCCCTTTCCTCTCAATGAATCCCTCGTCTTACACATCCCTCGGTCGGCTCTAAGCTGGGCCGAACGCCCATTGTCTTGCAATTGACAGGTTTCTCTGTACCGAGGAACCCCCTCCAAGTGCCCAGGAGGAAACATTTCAGGTTCCTATTCCTTTTGGTGTGGTTGCACCACGTGGATTCGTACCCTCCATTACCAACTGCGGCTCAAAGGCCGAATGGACGTCTCAACGCCTCTGGCACCTTTGAATACAACCACAGCTCCAATATTCTGCGACTCGAACTGATGCCTTATTGTTATGTTCCTCGTCAACATAACATCAATTCGATAGGCTCTCGCGTTGACACATACAACTGTCGTTTCAGAACCGGGGGGATCGTCGTTTATGCCGAGCGGCACTTACAACTTACACGTACTTCAGCGTCATCTTTTCCTGACGACATCGCCGTTGCAACTCTCCCGCACCCGCCAATAACGGATCCTCCGGCTATTATGGGTCGATCCGTCTTACACGGCTTTGTTGCAGGCACAACAATAACTCTGATTCCATTCGTAATAGTTGGTGTTGAGGAAGACCAATTGTCTCGCTGAGACTTTCAAAACGGGGTCTTGTTGCGCAATGCAAAAGGCGTGACAATGGTGTTGCACCAGGAAAGCGCCCACAGCCCAGTGTCAAAAAGACTCAATGGACAATATGGATTTCTGGAAAAGTATGGTTATCGCCTATAAAGGAATACTCGGCTTTCTTACACGTCCAGCTCCGTTCTAAGACCCAAGGGGAGGGGGTGCAACCACAATCATTCAGACAGCGAGCTTCTTGGGCAGCCATGTCTCTGTCTCTGAGTATCTCACAGACGCAATGTTCTACCGCGTTCGCGACTCCAAGCCATGAATTCCTATGTAGATATTTCACTGCGTAGGTGGAGGTGGGGGCTTATTCTAGAGAGATAGTAGTGTCTTGTTCGCCCACAAAGCTGGGACTAGAGACGTCAGCCCAGAACACTTGTATCGTCAGACTAACACACCTGTATTTAGCAGCTGTGTCTTATGTGTGGCGCTTTTATCGTACGGGTTATCCCAGTTTCCAATTGACCCAAACCTACAGCCAGGGAAGGCGTCTGCATGGTTAGCCCCCCACAGCTGCGCTGCCTTCACAGGCTATGCCTTGTTGTCTTAGATGGGACACAAACGTTCACATCGTAAGCGATATTTGCTTTTTTAAGATGCCTGATATCTTTACAAAGAGCCCCCGAAACATGTCAAAGCCCTCCGAATAGCCGGTTCAACCGGTGTATTAGTCTATGATCCATCCTTGAGCAGGCTTATCAGCAGAAGCATATAGCCTGATACAAAAGTACTACGAAATTCAATGGCGGGACGCCTTGTGCTAGTAGATCACGTTGTACTTGAGTGGTACTTCTGTGATCCAGGAACCTTATGAAATATGAACATACCTTGGGTATCGTCTAAGCGTAGATACTGATGCCACCAGCGCAAAAGCAAGCTGCACATCATCACGGCACGGTTCTGTATGTCTGCCTTATCTTTGCTCTTTCACTGTCGCCAGCTGAAAGATGTCTCATCGACACTCCTTTGAGGAATATTGGAGTGTATGAGGCTGGCTCAAACGCAGCCTGAAATGGGTTATCTGTATTTTGCTATCCTGGCGACAAACGAAAGCGAGATGATGGAGCTTCGAGAAATGTTGTGGAACAAGGCTTACAGGTCAGGGAAAACAGGCACGAGTAATTCAACCGTCACAATCACCTTTTTTTCTCTTAATTATTGGTCATTCCAAATAATATTCTTTCTTTTCTTTTGCTTCCCGACGCCTTGTCTCATCAGCCATAACGCGCGCCCATATATAGGCAGGTCCCGTAGTCCTTGTCTTGTCTTGTCTTGTCTTTGGGAGTGGTGGAACACAAGCAAATATCAGAGACGAGACATGCCAGCACCGGGGGAGAAATCCGGTATCAGAAGGGACGCAGGCGATTGGGTGTGTTTTTGTTTCTCCTTGTCTTTATCCGTTTGTCTCTGATTTTCCCTGATGCTTACTATCTTACTGCCCTGTGCCCGTGAGAATGCACAATATCTATGCCGTGCTCATGACGCTGAGTGATCAGTGTAATCCCGGATGAGGTCTTTGTTGGATTTCGGGAGTGCCGACTGAATAGGACAGATGCCCTGGTATAGTGAGCAAGATCCCAGCAGGCTGAGACAGCTTCACCAGATGGAGTCTTTTTGACAGTCTGTGTTCATAATCTCTTACTCATCGGTTAGTTTCGCGAATTCTCGGAAAGGTCCAACGGCGTTGATTGGGGTTCTTGTTAGTGTTTTGTCTCTGGTGGGCACAATCAATAGCTTTCCCCATGCCAAGCTCCTGCTCCCCGCCCTCAGACAACAACAAGGCACCGACTGTGAGGGCCGGGCCATTATGGCGTTGTCTTGAGGGATGAAGACAGCAGTGCACTTTGTGATGTACTGTAGCAATACTACGTGTGAATAGCAGCAGCAGTTGTGTTGCAAGGGGCGAATTGGGGCGCAAGGTACTAAAAACCAAACTGTCACGATCGAACTCGAGGCCTCACTTTTGGGTCGATCAGTTCACATCCCGGGTGGTGGATAGCTTCATAGGATAACTCCCTCCCAGAATTGGGTATAGAGGCCATCCAATTACTGGGAAACCACAGGACCACTGGCTGCGAGCAGACGTTTTTTCTCCCCCAAGCCTCAGCCAGGTCCCGACTCTAATGGCGACATTGTAGGGTCACATCCGCATTCAGACTGGCAATTTAGACTTTTCCTTCTCTCTCTTGCTCACCAACTTACTACGTACAAGAGCCACAGCGCCAAACTGGACTCCATTCCCAGCACTAGCATAACCCCAGGAAACTTACGGGGGCCGGTTATCGCGGGGTGGGCTTCGTAAGCCAAAACTTTAGTGACCCTGAACCAGTCACGATGAGCGGAGGGCTTCCAAAGAATTAAGTTAGCGGGAGGCAAATTGGTCAACAAGTTACAAACAGGACCAACGCCAGTATCAAACAAACCTTAACCAGAACCAGGCGGTTCCTCCGATGCTTTCTCCCCTGTCTAAGCCTGAAGTCTGCTAGACCAAGGACGTTATCAAACGATCGCCAAAAGCTTGGCTCCTTTGTGGGAAGAAAGCTAAAAAGGGGTGGGAGTCGACTGCTTGCAGGATCTGGAAAGCATGTTAAACCTTGACTAGCACTCGATATCCCGACAGATCTTGTGCCATCCCATGTCTTTATGCCTATCTTTAAAAAGAAAGACCAAGAAAATCTTTTCCTCTTTGCCAGGGATGTCCGAAATTACTCCTAGTGTAGCTGAGAATGGGCTGCGTGACAGTCGTGGATTGAGACTATTGAAGGGCCATGATGGATGTGTGGTGCTATACTAAGCTCGTGCATCTTGTGGTTGCTTTTCATTCGCCGACTGTTTTTTGAAACCCTGGTACGAAAATTCTTTTTCACGATTGCTTTTTGGATCTAACGTGCAGCGGACAATTCGATCGGGATTGGCTTAAGTTTGGGGTTTGGGGTTGGGGCTTCTCTCTGGTAGTTTGGCGAAAGCGAGTCAATCTCTGCTCTTGTTGGCTTGTATTCTTACTCAATTGACTCTGCAGCTGATGCTTTGTTTGCTATTATCAATTGTTCGTGTCATATGACTATGCAGAGTAGCACGCAGAGTAAGTACCTACCTAATATATCTATCTACTCTGTACCTATTCGTTGATTAACCAGATAGGCTGAAGTCCGGCTGCATGCTTCCATGACCATCACCCAAAGACCGTCATCACTGCAAATGCATGTCTGAGATATCTGCTTGCTTACAACCAGTGAGATTGTCATCGTCCTCTGAAGTGAGTGCAGGATCTCTATGATACCTTGACAGGGGGTGCCAGTAAGTTTGGCAGAATCTGCTCGGGTATCGGAATTGGCATTCCAGGGTTCAGGTACAAAACACACCAAGGCCAGGGCCTGCAAGCTCTCGATTCACTTTTTTTTCAGGCCTCGGCTGCAGCAGCTTACACCCACTACTCCGTAGAAATGCACTGATTACTGCCCTGCACTCGCTGACGTGGACACGACGAGACCAGAAGGGAATGTCTGCGCTGACTGTGGATTTGCTTTAGCCATTCGCTATCCCGTTTGATGAAAAATGCTGTAAAGTCTCTGCAGCTGAGCGGCGTCTGCCTACTAATTCTCCTTTCGAGCTGGCACCTCAGCAGGCTCAGCTTACAGGGCATGCATGCTACTGTTACCCTACTTTCTACGGCACTAAAACACCGGCCCCCAAGGGTTCAATCCCCTACCAAACGAAAACCCTTGCTCGATATCCATAAATATCCATTAATATCCATTAAAGAGCAGCCCTTCAACGTTCCCCGTTCCCCGTTCCCCGTCTCCGTCTCCGTCTCCCCCAAATATTAAGTCGGACCGTCTTTGTTTTCGCTGGGGTTTCAAGGGCCGTTGAATGGCATCTGCACCTTAAAAATATTGGGTCCCCGGAGTAAGACACAGCCTTCCGATTGGCGGACAAGCCTACCGGGCGGGATCTATCCGCAGCGGACCGCCGGGCTGGTCGCCTAAACCCAGATTTTCAACTGCACCTACAAACACAAGTGCACTTTTTGCCTCTCTCTCTCTCTGATTTTTCTCCTTCTTCTCAACCTATCTTTGGCTCTGCACCATGGTACGTGCTGAATACCTCTCGACTGGGTTTGTTGCATAACAACAAGGGCGAGACCGATCTGAGCTGTTAGTGGAAATTGTCCCGGCCGGCTCCGGTTGGACAAGTTGCTTTGTGCGTGGGGATTGATGATTCATCCTGGACCTTGTACGAGAGTGAATAATTATCTCGACACACAATGGAGTGAGCAACCTGAATATGGTGGACAGTCTTGGAAGATTGGGATAGATGAGTGACGCCTGTATCGAGACATCAGTAGTTATTAGGAGTTTTGAAAAGTTCATTGTATCTTGTACTGGATTCTTTGTCGTAATACCATATACAAGTCACGATCATATTTGGTCTTATAGGCAGCCAACAGCTTGAGTTATGTCCTCAACACTGCACTGGAGCTTAAGAACTTAATATTAGAGGCCTAATATTCCTGAAATAGAGATATAAAAAAAACCGATAGTTTCTGCTTTGTCCTAACCTTCTTGTCACTATTATAGGGTAGTTATTTAGTTTTATTAGTAAGAGTAAAGGCGGTAAGTCATAGAGTTAGATATAGCAAAGATTAGCTATAAAGGGTAAGAATAGAATTAATAATAAATCTAAGTAGGTCTATAAGATAGATAATACTTTTTATAGATAATTATCCTATATTTATTAGCTACTTATTATTCTATTTATTAAGATAGCTTAATAGTAGCCTTTATATTTATCCTTTAAGTTAATAAATTAATATCTTATCTTTAGGTATTAATTAATATTCTTTTTATTATTCTAAGGATTTTTTCTTTTATAATAAAGGTATTATAAGTTATATATTTTAATAAGTCTTATAAATTCTTAATATTTTAGTTTTATTAGTAGCTTTATTAGGCTATTTATAGTATTTTCTATACTTAATATATAGATTATTTAAATAAGGCTATCTATAATAGTCTCCTTTATAAAGTAATAATATATTTTAATATATTTTATTTTATTATAGTATTTAAGGTTATATATAATCTTTTTTATATTCTTATTATTAATATATATAATAATTAACTTTATAAGTAGCTTATTAAGTTCTTTAAGGAATAATCTAATCTAGATTATCTTATTTATAGCTATTAATAATATATAGTATTTAGCTTTTATTATAGATTTAATAACTATAGATTATCTTTTATTTAACTAGAAGATAACTCTTTTATTTATAATAAATATATAGCTTATAATTAATTTAGATATATTAAGATTAACTATAAAGTTAAAATTATAATAAATATATAGGCTATATAGGTTATTATATTTCTTTTAATCTTTTAATAAAGATCTATTATATTTAATATAAAAAGTAAGGCTTTTTTAAATATAATATAGAAGTTATTTTATATAGGTAAATTATAGTTTAATTAAATTAAATAGAAATCTTATCTATAGGCTATTAGAAAAGGTAAGATTAAGGTAAGTTTATATAATTAAATAGTTAATTCTTCTAATAAGGGAGATATATATCTCTTTAATATATAATAAAATTATAATATCTTTCTTAAGTATAGCTTTATAATAATTATTAGGCTCTATTAATATATTTATAGAGTTATAATTAATTATATTAAATACTTTAAGAATTCCTTTTATATATTCCTTTTAATTTAATATAAGCCTATTATTAGTTTATTAGAATATAATATTAAGAAATAGCTATAAGAAGTTTATTCTTTTAATCTTAAGATTATTACTTAAGTTATTATAATAAATATTAATTATATTATTATTTAATATATTTATAAGGAGGTTATCTATATATAATAATATAATAATCTTATAGGCTTAATCTAAATAAATAGTAATATTAGATTTTAATTACTTTATATTAATCTTTTTTATTTCTTCTTATAATTTCTTTTATTATTAATAATTACTTTACTTTAATCTATAGATTACCTAACTAAAGAGGATAATATAATCCTTAAAGTAATTATAAACTTATATATAATAGTAGAAATATAGGTTATTAAGGAAGTTATTAAGAAACTTAAATAGCTTTATATATATCTCTTTATTTAAGTCTCTTTATAAATATATAGTAATAATATTAGCTTAAGTAATCTTATAGTTATATTAAATAGAAAAAATAAGGATTATTCTCTAAGAGACTAATCTTATAGTTAATATAAAGGTCTTAATATAATTAATATCTAGTTATTACTTAAAGCTATAGGCAATAATTTTTCCTTTTTGCTTTATAATATACCCCTTTTTATCTTTTTTATATTTTAATATCTATTTTACTATAATAAGTTTCTTTCCTTAGGGGATAGATAATCTTAATATAAATTTAATATATTTACTATTAAATAGGGACTTAATTTTATTATAATATTCTTTTCTCTAAAAAAGGCTATTATTTTATATAAATATAATAGCTATATTTAAAAGATTAATTTTTCCTTATAAATATATTATAATAACCTCTTTTTTATAGTTAATCTCTCTTAATTTAAACTCTTAAGGTAAATATTTTAATTTAAATATACCTAGGGAATATAATCTAATAATATTATAATTAATAGATAGAGGGACTTTCTTATAAATAATAATATATAAAGTTATTATTATTTCCTTTTTCTTTAGGTTATAGATCTTATAGAGGTAATTTTCCTAATATATAACTAAGATATCTTTTTAGCTATAAGTAATAGATTTCTTTAACTTTATTCTCTTTTCTATTTTAATATAGATAAAAGCTTTATAATTAAGAGTATATAAATATAAGATATTAGGTCTATTATCTCTAGGGATATAGTTATTATAGAGGACTTTATATAGTATTTTCTAATTTAATATTAAGAAAGCTATAATATTAAGAATATAAACTATTATAAGAAGAATCTCCCCTTAAAGCTTAAAAGGGATATTTACTTTAATTATTATAATATAAGCTTTCTTTAGTATTATTTAATATAATTATTTAATAAGGCTATTCTATTTATAACTATAAAGAGGAATTATAATAATATAGATTCCTATTAATATATATTTATATCTAATATATAAGTTAATAAATTCTTATTTTCTATTAAATTATAGCTCTTTTAGTATTATTTCTTTAATTATTATTATCTATTTATCTTTAAAAGATTTAATTATTATTAATATTTCTCTCTTATAGTATAAAAGTTAGATTTTCTTTTATTTTAACTTATTATTATTTACTAAAAGTATAATATAATAGTCTTTTAGTAAAGATAATTTAAATTTATATAGATTAAAGTAAATAAATTATAGTAACTTTAGAGATTTCTTTTTTAGTTCTTTTAATAAGTATCTTATACTTTTAATAAGTTTATAAGGATTATAGAATACCTTAATTAATTAAGTAGATTTAATATTACTAATTATAGCCTTTAATATTTAATTAATTACTTTATAGTTACTATATATAAGTATTAATAGCTATATTATATTAATAATTTTATTTATACTATAATACTATTATAGCTAATTAAATCTAATTTATTGGCTTATTAGCTTATCTATAGAATAATATATAATTAAATTAATTAAATTTTACTAATAGAATAGAGTTTTTTTTATAATAATCTTACTATAAATTAATCTTCTTTTCTCTCTTTTCTCTCTTTAGTCTTAAATAACTTTATATAAGACTACCCTTTTATATTTATCTATTAGGTCTAGCCCCTTATATTATTTAAGACTTAACCTCTATTTCTTAATAACCTTATATTAAATTAGTAATAGGTTTATTTTATAATAAATAAAAACTAATTACCTTAAGAAGAGGCCTTATTTTAAAACTAATTATTTAAAATTATCTAATAAAACCTATAAGTAGCCCTATACCCTATATAGAAATAATTAACTAATATAATTAATAGAGTTAACTAATATATAATAGCTTAAATATTACTCTCTTTAGTTAAAGCTAATATTACCTTTATAGATAAGCCTATAATCTAATTAAACCTAGTCTTTATATTACTAACTATAGTAAAAGCTCTAGTGTCTATTATATTAGACCTATCTCCTATATATTATAAACTACTTCTAAACCCTTTAAAGTTTTTAAGAAGATATAGTAAATATATAATATAATTATAATAAATATATAATAAGCTTACCCTAAACTATTAATTCTTTATCTTAGATTTTAATATCTAGTATTTTATTAATACTTATTTAGACTTTAAGCCTTAATAGATAATTTATACCTTTTACTCTATAGATTATAAGTTAAAATATAACCTTAATAAGTTCTTATAATACCTTAATTATAACTATAAGGATCTTAATATTATATAATAAGCAATAAATAAGCTATTATCCCTTAAGTAAGAAGTTAAAAAAGGATTCTTAACCTTTTTACTAAGATTTAAAGCTATTATAATTAATATTAATAGAACCTAATAAAATAACTTATTTAAAATTATATTTTTATATAATACTCTAAATAAATAGCTAAATTATAAGCTAATTCCTATTAATCTACCTATAAATAATTATTAAACTTAGCTTAATAAGGTCTAATTAATTATATAGTAACTTAAGAAGATCTAAGAATATAATAAAATAGTAACTAAGTTATATATTAAGAATAATAGATTATCCTATAGAAATTAAACTAATAATTATTAAAATAGAAATAAAAATAATAATACTTATATAATTAAGATTAATTATATAGTAAATAAATAATAACCTTAGGGCTTAAGACTATTAAATTAATAAGGTTAATTACCTTAATACTATTACTATTATAACTCTTTAGACTATTTAATTAATATTTACCTAAAGAAAAAATAAACTAGATTAATAAATATAACTAAGGCTATTATTATCTTATTAAGTAATAATAAAAAAGAATATTAAATCTTAACTTCTAAAGAAAAAGAATTAGAAAATAAATAGCTCTAATATAAAACTAGGTATTAAAGCCTATATAGGAGGAAATAAAGAGTTAAAAGAAATAAAAAAGAATTATATTTAATAAGTTAATTATAATCTTATATAGGGTTAATAATAACCTAAGAGAGGCCTTAATAGACTTAGGTTATAATATATATTCTTTAGTAAATTTAAAACTTATCTATAACCTATAATTACTATATATTTAAAAAAAAAAGTAATTATTTTATAGCTTTATTAACTCTAATTAATAGGTTAAAGCTTTTAAAATAGTTTACTTTAATCTTAAACTAAGAAGATATAAATAAGTAATTTATACTTATATAATAAAAGACCTTAAAGGTAAGATATTTCTAGATAAAATATAAATAGAAAATAATTAAATTACTATCTTTTTATATAAGTAATAAATCTACTATAAGAAAGTAAATATTAAGATTCCCTTTATTATAGTAGAAGAACCTAATCTAATAGCTTAGATCTAGAAAGCTATCTTATTATTAGCTTTAATATTTCTAGGTTATTATAAGTAAAAAAGATAGAAATATTAATAAGTTATTTAAATAAATTAAAAAAGAAATAAAATATAGATTAATATAATATAGTTATTACTAAATAATAACCTTAAAATTATTATAGAGAAAAGGATATCTAAATTAAAGGAAATTATTAATATAATTAGCTTAAAAGATATTAAGAAGGCCTTAATAAAAAAGACCCTAATTAACCTTAAGGATTACCTATTACTAGATATCTTTTAAGACTATAAGGACCTCTTTAATATAGCTAAGGTATTACTACTATTTCCCTATAGACTAGGAATTAATTACTAGATTAAGCTAATTAAAAATAAAAATAGTAAAAAGCTAGGCTTACCTTAGAGACTACTTTATATTATATCTAGAGAAAAGTTATTTATACTATATAAAGTACTTATAGACTTACTAGATAAAGGGTTTATATAAGTAAATAGCTCTATAGTAATTACCTCTATACTATTTATAAAGAAACCTAAAGAAAGACTTAGGTTTTATTATAATTATTAAGCCTTTAATATAATTATATAATAAGATTACTATTTATTATCTTTAATCTTAAAGACCTTATAAAATCTCTTATAATTTAAATAGTTTATTAAGCTTAATATTATAATAGTATTCTATAAGGTTAAGATAATAAAAGGAAATAAAGAAAAATAGCCTTTTATATTTAATTTAGCTTCTTTAAATAGTTAATATATCTCTTTAGACTTAATAATATCCCTATTATATTCTAATAGTTTATTAATACTATCTTATAGTAATTATTAGATAGGTTTATTATAGTATATATTAATAATATATTAATATACTTATTAGAAAGTTATAGTAATTATATAATTAAAGTATAATAAATATTAGACTTTTTATTTAAAGTTAGGTTATATTTAAACCTAAAGAAGTATAAATTTATAATTAAAGAGATTAAATACCTAGGGTTTATTATATAAGCTAATAAAATAGTCTTATATAATCTAAATAAATAATAAGCTATTTAAAAATAAATAACTCTTATTACTATTAAAGGAATCTAAAGCTTCCTAGGGTTTATAAATTATTATTATATATTTAAATTAAATTTCTTAGAGATTATAATACCCTTTATAAAATTAACTAAAAAAGGTATTATCTTTTAATAGGGTTATAATAAAAATATTACTTTCTAAGAGCTAAAATATGGATTTATCTATATTTTAATATTAATAAAATAAGATCTAAATAAATTAATATTTATTAAATTAAATAACTTAAGATATATTATAAGAAGAATACTCTCTTAAGAAGATTAATAGGGGAATTATTACCTAATTACCTTTATCTTATAGTAACTCTCCCCTAAAGAGTTTAACTATAAAATATATAATAAAGAGTTATTAGCTATTATTTACTATCTAGAATCCTAGAAAATAAAGCTATATAATTATAGTCCCTTTATAATCTTATAAGATTATAAAAACCTAAAATATTTTATAATAAAATATTAATTATCTAAGAGATAAGTCTATTAAGTAAAGAAACTAATAGAATTCCCCTTTAAATTAGAATTCTAATTAAATAAAGATATTATTATTTCTAATATATTAAGTTACTATAAATAAAATTAACTAGATAGAATAAAAGATAATAGGGTTCTAAGATATTAAAGATAAATATTACTATTAGTCTAGATTAATTATATTAAAATTAGAGAACCTAATATTAAAGAAGTAATATTATTAGAGATTACCTAATTATTATTTCCTATAAACCTAGAACTATAAGAACTTTAAGATTATATAATAAAATAAGATTAAATCTTTTATTAAGCTTAAGTAGCTATATAATAATAAATATAATAATTCCCCTTAGAGTTAAAATTATAGATCTAGATTATTAAATATAAGATAAATAATAATAAATATTTATACTTTTAAAACTATTATTAGATTTTAAAAAGTAATAAAAATAACTAAGATTTAGCTATAAATAAGCTATAAACCTATATTATTTAACTTAAATATAATTCTATTATTAAGAGATACCTAAGATAAGATATAACTTAAGCCTAAGTATATAAATATTAATATTAACTAAGGTTTATATAGCTATATTATTACTTTATAAAGAACTATAATATATATAGTTATATCTATATTTAAAGGGAAAAGAAATAAGGACTACTATAACTACTATTTATCCTATAAAGACCTTATTATAATATAGTAATAGACTTTATTATAGACCTATTACTATTAGGAAAAGATTAATATTATTATATTTAGGTAATTAAGGATTAACTTACTTATATAGTTACCTTAAAACCTATAACTATAATAAAAGCTAAAGCTTATATATAATAATTTCTTAGCTATTATTACTATTTCTATAGTATATTATCTTTAATTATAAGCAATAGAGGAAATAACTAAATAAGTAAATTCTAGGTTATCTTTTATAAAATAATAGATATTAAATAATAGCTAAGTATAGCCTATTACCTATAGACTAATAAGAGACTAAAATAGCTAAACTAAGAAATCTAAGCTATCCTTAAAGCCTATATTAATAGTATATAGGATAATTAAAAAGACCTTTTATTAGCAATATAACTTATATTAAATAGCTATAAATATATTTCTATTAATATTAGTTTATTCTTTATTATATATAATTATTATATAGCTATATTACCTATTAATAAGAGTAATACTTAATTACTATTAATTAATAATAAACTTAAGGCTAAAGAGATTATTAATAAGCTAAAGGGAATATCTAAATTAATTTAAATCTAAGCTATTATTATATAATAAAGTTAAGAAGACTCTATAAATTAATAGTAATATCTAGCCAAGAGATTCTTAATAAGAGATAAAGTATAGCTATATCTAATAAATATAAAGTCTAAATAACCTTTAAAAAAGCTAGATTACTAATAATATAAGTATATAATAATAAAGATATTAGATAACTATATAGTTAAACTAAATATTCCCTAAGGAATTTACCTAAGGTTTTATATAGACCTAATTAAGAGAGCTTTAATAGATATACTTTTAGGTTAATATACTAATAATTTCTAGCCCTTAGCTATATTAATTAATAATAATAATAAATAGGTAATAGAAAGAATTAAGTATATATAATAGAAGTAAATAAGGTATAGATATATATATTAATACCTTATAAAGTAAAAAGGATATTAGGAATTAATATAAGAACCTATTATATTACTAAAAGATATAATTACCTTAGGGGAATTTAAAGAATACTTTAGAAAAATAATAGAAAATAATAGTCTATTATTATAATTCTATATACCTAAATAGTAAGATTACCCTAAGGGAATAAATAGTAATTAAAGAGATTAACCTAATAAAGGGAAAATTACTTTAAAAGTAATAAAAAGATAGATAAAAAAGAAAATAAAGATAAAATAAAAAGCTAACTAAAGAATAATTAAATAGCTATAATATAGTAATAAGACTCACTAGATAATATAATAAGTAAGATAAAATATAAATAATACTTTAAGCTAATAAAGATATAGAGATAATATAGTTAAATAGATATAGAAATAATAATTAATTTAATTAAGACTAATAAGCTAAGTAATCTTAATAACTTAATAATAATAATAGATAAAGATATTCTTTCTATAAATAGAACCTTAATAACTAGATATCTAAAAAAATCTAATAAATAAAGCAATATAACTAAATTAAAGCTATAATATAATAATAAACTAAACCTAAAGATATAATAGATTTAAGTATCTTCTTCTCTATTATCTTTAATTACTCTATTAGTAACTTCTCTATCTTTTTCTAAAGACCTATTAACTTCTTCTTTAGACTTATTACTACTAATAACTAGAATAATTTTAATAGTAATAACTATAATATAATAAGATTACTTAGCCTTAAAAATATTAATAATAAAGGTCTAAAAACTAAAGTAAAACTATTTCTTTATTTAAGTCTTCTTTTTAGTAAGAAAAATAATATTATTAGATTCCTTAGGCTTATTAACCTTAGGTTCTAATAGACTAATAGGAACCTTAGCCTTAATAATATAATTAAAGAGATATAACCTATTTAAAAGACCTTAATTAATAGCTATTTACTTTATAAAGTTAAATTTAAGATAAACTTATATAATATTTATAAGGTTAAAAGTTACCTTAAAATAGCTAAAGTTAATTAAGTTAATATAGGCTATCTTCTCTAAAGCTTTATAATTAAGGGAAATCTTTATATTATATTTAGCCTTTATAATAGCCTATATAGTAAAACCCTAACTTAGGTAAATAAGAATAGCTTAATCCTTAGAATAAATAAGAAAGACTTACTATTAGAATAAGTTAACTATATATATATAATAAATAGGCTAAGATAATATACCTTATTATTAAGATAAGTTTCCTTTAAATCCTATCTTTAGTGCTAAAAGTCTATTAAAATATAAAGAATAAAGATATTAATATAAGGTAACTATTAGTATATTAATACTATATTAGATATTATTATTAAGAAGCTCTTATAGATATATAGAGATAGTTATTTACCTAATAGATATTATACTTTATAGACTTAACTATAAGTAATTAGTAATATAGCAAAGAAATTACCAAGAATATATATTACTAATAATAAAAGTATAAGTCTTAATTAAAGGGTAATTAATATCTTATTATCCTTTATCTATCTTTATCTTTATAATACTATTAGAAAACTACTTAATAGTATATTTAAGGTATTACTAATAGTTAATTATACTAAGAGAAGTTAATAAAGATATTATTAAAATACTAAGAGGAACTTATATAATAATAAAGAATAAAATAACTTAAATAAAAAAATAAATAACTTAAAAAAAGTAATAGATTAAATAAAAAGGTATAGAAATAAGGTTATTAAGAAAAATAAAGATAAGTATATAAATATATAGATATTAATAATAAATAAGTAAAAGGAAAATAATAAAATTATAGCTTAAAGAAAAGTAAAAGGTTAACTTATAATATATATTATATTATAAAGATTAAAGAAAGAGAAAAAAAAGACTATAAAATTAAAAAGAGGATTTAAAGGAATTAATTATAGCCTATATATAAGCCTCTAATTTAAAGGCTCTTTATATATATAAGCTTCTTTATTAAAATTAATATTATAAGGCTATTATAAATATAAGTATACCTATTATAATATTACTATATTATAAACTATTAGTAATCTTATAAAGAGAAAGCTATATTAAAAAATAAAAAGGTATTATTAATAGCTATATTATATTAATAATTCTACTTATATTATAATATTACTATAGCTAAATAGACTTAACTTATTAGCTTATTAGCTTATCTATAGAATAATATATAATTAAACCGATTAAATTTTACTAATAGGATAGAGTTTTCTTTATAATAATCTTACTATAAACTAATCTTCTTTTCTCTTTTTTCTCTCTTTAGTCTTAGATAACTTTATATAAGGCTACCCTTTTATATTTACCTATTAGATCTAGCCCCTTATAATAAGTCTCTTATACTATAGCTTAGTTTATTATATCTTATAAGTAATTAATATTAATTTCTTTTCTATTTAATTACTAATAATTCCTTTAGTAACCTAAAGTATAAATCCTTAAGATTTTATATTAATAGTAGTAATAACTTTTCCTTTTTAATTATAGATATTATTTTTATTAATATAATCTCCCTTAAGGTAAAGTCTCTTACTATTAAAGATATTAAGTAGAAATTCCTTAATTAGGACTATATATATAAGTAAAATTATAGTATTTAAATTACTATTATAAAGAGTAATAGAGATAATATTAACTATAGTAAGGTATATAACCTTACCTCTAGTAATAATTAAGATAGTCTTATTAAGCTTAATATAATTATCCTCTTAATATTACTTTTTATTATTAATAATATAGAGGTTATTTCCTAAATCCTATAATTAATAGTCTTTCTTATAATATAAATTTAAGTCTATAGAATAACTTTAAATAATAAAGTTATAATATTAAATATTACTTATTATATAGTTTAAATTAAAGTTATAGATAGCTTTATTTAAAGGTAAGGTATTATATAACTTATAATTATTTTTTCTTATAATTAATATAATTTTACTATATACTTTAATAACCTCTAAAGGCTTTAACTTTATCTTTTTAATTTCCTTTTTTTACTATATTAGGTAATTATAAGCTACTATAATAATATTAATTATCTTTCTTTCTATCTAATAAGAATAGATATTCTTTTATTAGGTATTTTTATTATCTTTAGTAATAGCTATATAACTTTAATAAGTTTTATTTCTATTATTTAAACTATTTCTTAACTTTCTATTAAAATTCTCTTTATTTTTATTTAGGTATTAATACTTAATATAGCCTTTCTATTTATATAAATAATAAATATAATCTAAGAAGTCTTTTTTTTAATATTACTTCTATTAAGGCTATTAAGATTATTATTATTAAGGCTATTATATTATATTACTATTAGATTATATATTTATTATAGTATTATTATTTCTTTTATTAGGTTTATTTTTCTCTTTTTTCTTTATATAATAGATTTTATTTAACTTATTAATTAGATTATCTTAAAGAGTTATTATTAATATACTTATAGAAGTTATCTATTAAGTAAATTATATATAATTAACCTAGTTATTATATATATCTTTAATACTTAAGATAAATATCTCTCTTTAGATTATAATAAAAATCTACCTTTTAGCTATAATATATCTCTAGATAAGTATTTAGAATTTATTAATATATAATATTATATCTTTAGGCTCTTTAAGTTTTAAAGTAAAAAGATTAAATTAAATATTAATTTTATTTTATATATTATATCTATTAAATTATTTTAAAAATACTAATTAAACTTTACTTCTTTTTATAAATATTAATAAAAAGTCTATAATAGGCTCTATAATAATATATTATATCTATAATAAAAGTCTTTTCTTTCTTTATATTAATAGATTAATATCTTTTTATATATTAGCTATTATAAAAGAGATATTAATATATTATTTTTAAGTTAATTATTATTTATATCCTTTAAAGAATTATTCTTTTAGAAGTTTTAACTTTAGATCTTTTAAGATATTAATATCTTTAATCTCTTAATTAAATAAGTTAATTAATATTATAATTAGCTTCTTAGAGTTATTAAGGTCTATTAAATCCTTAATAATAAGATTATTTTATATAATATCTATAAGGTTAATTAAATTAATAGGTTTTTTATTTTTAGTATTTAGGGATATAATAATATATTTAGATTATAATTAATATTATTATAAAATAATAAATTAATAAATAGCTTTAAAAGCTAATAATTATATTAATAATAAAGATATAAATTAAGCTTATAATCTATTAATAAGAGTAAAGGTAATAAATTATAAAGTTAAATATAATAAGGATTAATTATAAAAAATAAGAATAAAATTAATAATAAATCTAAGTAGATCTATAGGATAGATAATACTTTTTATAGGTAATTATTTTATATTTATTAGCTATTTATTATCTTACTTATTGAGATAGCTTAGTAGTAGCCTTTATACCTATCCTTTAAGTTAATAAACTAGTGCCTTATCCTTAGGTACTAATTAATAAGTTTAGACTTCTCATATAGTATTTAATTAGGCAGGGTACGGCAGTTAATATAGCCACTTTGGTATTCTATTAACGAAACAATATAATGCAATACAACTCTAGATGTCTTATGTTTCTCCTGTATGGAATATGAAATGCTATATCTAAGTAAGAAAATCAATATAAAGTTCCATATTGTAATCCATGGACGTTATGCTAGTCATCTCGTTACCTCGAGAATGCTCACTGGCGAAGTACATCTAGACTGCTGCGGCAAGGGCTCGATAGCCCAACATATCTGGTTTCACATACAGATCCTACTTCTTTTATTTATATTCCTACCTTGGAAGAGAGACTTTGCATGCTTGAGAAGACATCATGTTTCCCTATAGCGTGCCATTTTTGCTTTCGAAGGTAGCTTGGGATATGCCAAATTCTCTTATAAAAGCTGCAGAAAGATATACTCAGCACAAGACTCTTGGTAGAGTCCTGGCATAAGACTTAACAAGTTTATGTAGGTTGAGGAGAATTTAGGAGAATGTATCGTAACTAGATATAACATAGGCAAGACAGGTTACCGATATTTCTACACGCCCACTCTACCAGCAATGCCTGATTGACCATTAACCCCGAGAGTTCACTATAGCATCAATAAGATCTTCATAGCTCAGTTGATGTAGGAAATATCTGCATGGTTTTGTACACCTCCCAATTGGTTCAACTGATATGGTCATGCTATCCAATCTACACACGACTTACATCTAAATCGAAGGACCATGAACACCAAGATCCTTGAGATAAACATAAACGTCTTTTTCTACGGAAAAAAAGCCCATTGATATCAACTAATAGCCGAGTTGCATCATGTTGTAAGAATCGACTTGTGACCAACTCAAAGCTACTCATGACTTTTTTGTAATATGTTAAAGTGTCTCACGGTTCAATTCGTTAGCTCAGACACGTCGATTGCAGACTATCCGAAATCCATGACTTGAGCTACATGAACTATTGTGACTTTATCTGAAAGAGTCTATGTTTGAGGAAGACGCCATCCGTCGTCCCAGTTGACATCCCTTTTCTTTTTCTTTACCCCCAGATAAACCTACCATCTTCTTCCAATGTCCCTCACGTGTGCTGCTTGAAAAGCTGCTTAGGCGCGCTTGATCATGGCCTCACGATCAGGACCGGTGCCAATCCACTTGATCTAGCAATTGTTAGTAAAAACCTGCTTAGCAGTAATACACCAGATTCAGCCTACCTTGACTCCAACAAACTTCTCAATGTACTAGATGGCACATTAGCATGGGACATTTTGATACTGGGAGGTATCCTACCTCAACGTAATCTCTGGCTTGCTTGGGGAGGTCGTAGAAGGTCTTGGCGTTGGTGGTTGGCTTCTTCCATCCTGGTATTTCGTGGTAGACAACCTCGGCCCGGGCGAGCAGGTCGAGATCCGCTGGGTAGTGGCTCAGCTCCTCTCCGTCGACCTTGTAGGCAATGGCGACCTTGATCGTGTCGAAATCGTCCAGGACATCAAGCTTGGTGAGGTTCAAAGCAGAGTAGTAGTTGATGGAAGCGCTGTACTTGACAACCACAAGGTCGAGCCATCCACATCGGCGTCTTCGGCCAGTTGATGTTCCCCATTCCCGGCCAACCTCCTGGAGCTTAGTTCCAACCTCTTCAAGATCTTCTGTCTTGAAAGCTCCCTGTCCGACACGGGTGGTGTAAGCCTTGACCACTCCGATAGTCTCGGTGATGTTCTTGGGGTTCAACGTGAGTCCGGTAATGATACCACCCAGTGTTGTGTTGGAGGAGGTCACAAATGGGTACGAGCCATAGTTGACGTCGAGCATTAGTGCATTTGCTCCCTCCACGATGATGTTCATATCCTTCTCCTGGGCCGATTGCATAAAAGCAACGCCATCGACAGCGTACTTTTCCAGCATGGGTCGATATTCCTTGAAGCGGGCGAGCTCCTCCTCGATATCGTACTCGAATAGGTCTCCGAACCGTTTTCGGTAGCCATCAGCCAATTTGCGGCACTTTTCCTCGAAAAGTTCGGGGTTGAAGACATCAACTAGACGAACGCCTTCACGCTGCGAAGGAGTCAGTAAGATACATACAGGACACATACATCGATCTTCTCTTACCGCTGCAGCCTTGGAGTAAGTCGGGCCAATACCTAAAACCAACGTTAGTGAATATACGGGTTTGGAGAACCCCCTGAGTTGCCAAACCACACGAGACTGGCTTGAACCAAAAGAGACTAATTCCTGGTTGGGCCCTGTCTGGTGTGTTTTAGTAACTGGGGAGAATTGAGGGCATACCCCTGCCGGTCGTGCCAATCTTCTTATCTAGAGGTAGTTAAGTATGTTGTCCAGTCGTGTATGCAAAGTTTTGAGACCGACCTCCAAGCTCCTTCTCTTCAAGTCCATCGACGGCGATGTGCATTTGCAAGATAATGTGCACTCGATCCGAGACCAAAATTCGATCATGGACTGAGGGCAGACCCTCTGTGAGTCGCGTTAGCGAAGTTTCACCACGAACGTTCAGTACGATGTGACTTGCTAGCCTTGAGCTCATCTAGTTCCTTGAAGAAACTGGGACTAATGACGGAGTCAATACCTCGATAGTTGCACCTAGAGGATGCGCAAGGTGCAGATCACATGGTGGTATGGTGATCGACAGAGCGGTAATCAGGTTGAGAGAATTCATGACTTACACGTGAAAGACGACACCTGAACCAATGAAGTTCATGCTGTATGAAACGTCAGGATCATTGTATATGGCTATATCGGAGGCGAAAGTACCAGTTCGGGTTGATGAGGCCGGAAGGAAGCAAGTGGAAGCTATGCTATCGTGAGTAGATATTCGGGGGTTTCGATGTCTGCTTGCGCCCACCTATACGATACTCCATTGGCGCTGTGTAGAAATAGTCAGCAATCGATCCTCTCGGGTCAATTCTTGGAAAGCAACGAGCATTGGCTTACACAATAGAATGTCCGGCATTGTGGCCTCCAGCGGCTCGAGCACAAAGCTGTGCTTCGGGGGCAAGGATGTCGGTAAGCTTTCCCTTCTACAGTCGTAATTCGTTAGATATCAGCTCCGAGATGCGATTCGCAATACGTACGCCCTCGTCTCCTAAAGATCGCGACAAGTTAGCATCATGAAGTACATAGGGTCCGGCGCAAGGAAAAAAAGACAGTCTGGGTCACTACTTACCCCATTGCGATCCTAGAATGATTGAGATTCCCATTTTGCGATAGTTCTGGCTTGAACACGATATTTCTCGTTGTTGCAGGAAGAGCAAATTCGCGGAGCATTATCGGCGCGGGGCCATTCCATCATTAGTGCGGGGCAATATGAACCATACCTAAATTATCCGTTATCCGTTATCCGTTATCTACCGCTCCAACAACAACAACAACTAACTCTTGTTTTCCTACAATGAGGGTTTAGATGGAAGCACTTTATATCCCTACTCCATGGGAATACTCCATAAGCCCTGATCAGTCAATTAACTACCTCCTCCAGTTATTGAAGCCTGGAAAGAGTTGATTTCACGGCTACAGCTCTTCCTACTTCTCTTGGCATGTTCATCAAAAACTTGCCGTATGCGTACAAGGAGCCCTAGCCCTAGAGACCTAAGAGTAGTTCTTCGAGATCAAAAGCCGCCGATGATGAAAGCGGGGCTAAAAGATCACCAGTTTTCCTATAGAACCTGCTCTAGATGACAAATGAACGACTCATAGCATGATCTGACTCTCAAGACATGATATAGCATGAGCAAAGGTTATTTGAAGCAGTCTAAACTCCTGCATCTCTACTGTTACCGAGGCAGTGGGGCTCCCTAATGGCTTCAAAAGACGTGGATCCATTGTCCGAGAAAGAACTGTGTAGCAATAGCTCGTCCCGAAAAGCGGCTTCAGATAGGCAAAGTGAGCTCATGTAGTAGTATTCGGAGCAGTTCGCATAAACGCCAGAGGCCATCTAGTTACGGTACCGGTACTAGCTATTGCCTCCCCTCAGATTCCTCGTCTACAAACGCCATCCAATGCATCAGTCAGTCTGGTTACTTGACATGCATCCCAAGATAGTAATAGCCTAAAAACGCCCTGTGACAAAGAAAAACCATGATTATGTATACATCTCGTCTGCTTCCACCATGCGTCCGAGAATCAAACTCTGGATCACAAGCTCATCATCCAAGACACGGATATTCTCGATCTTGGGTTGAGTTGCTGCTGCTGCTGATTTTCGGCGCTTCTTACCGCCAGAGGCCTCGGAAGACGTGAGAATCGCGTCGATTGTCCCTGTACCTTTGTCCAGATACAACCAGTCGAATGGATTTCCTGCTTTTTGTTGCTCCAATAACAGTTCCCGCGCCTGTTGCGTGGAAAAGACTCTGGAAATGGACGGCCCCAAGACAGTAGCAAGAAAGATGTAAGGCTCTTTGGCATCGTTGCGCGACTTTTTGGAATCTACGACAACTAGAACCCGTTGCCCATCTAAAAGCCGCGGTCGTTGTTCGATAACATCAACTAGTCTTGCTTCAGCCGCTGAATATGGCGCCAAAATTCTCGACCTCAATGCATTACCAAGCACAGCAGATGCGCCTGCACAAAGGATGTATGGTTCCCAGTCCACTATAGCACCTTTGTTACAGCAGGCCGTAATCCATTGTTGAGCGAGACATGGCAACCCTAGGGCCAGTGCCTGCATGTATTTGACTTTGCGCGAATGGGCATCTGCGATGAGTGCTGTGAACCCACCCTCAAAGCTTTGCTTCGTAAGCTTCAGTGCGTCCTCCTCGTCCATCACTGGGGTGGTTGTGTTCATGATTGATGAATGCTCAAACATGTCTTGAAAGCCTTCTGCGAGGATAGTACCCCCTGACTGAATGATCTTTGTCTCCATCTTTTTGCGCTCTTGTGGCTTAACCTTGTTTTGGAAGGAAATGGCAAAAACCATACCCTCGAACAACCGACCAGTCCGATGTATAGGAGCAAAACTCTGCTTGAAGGATCTGCTAGACTTTGAATGCACCATGCTCCTTTCAAGCACACTCGCGGCTGGCGAAAAGTGCAACTCATCGGTGGATTCTGAGTCGAGACGTGGAAAGCGTTTGGATATTCTTGTCGATCTCGTCCCTTGTTGAGGAGACTCTGATTTTGTCCCTGATCGAGCCTTCCTCTTGCGCGAACTCCGGCTGGCCCCTGGCGATGGAAGAGTCACTGACTCTGGCCGTTCGGAAGTGGGCGAATCTTGCGTTCCAGGTGTTGTCTTGTCAGAAGGCACCGGGGTCGTTGTTAGAACGCTCAAACTTGAAGAAGTTGGTAAATTTTGAGCAGCTGGACGATTGGCAACTGGGGTCACTGGGGTCGTCGCAGCTGGGTCACTTCGACGCGAACGAGTAGTCATTGGTGGTGGGAGATCAGCATATACGTCCCGAGTAGTTTTCCTGGGTTTTGACCCTGGTTTCACCTCACTCTTATCAGGCATTCCTTGGGGTACCGGCAATTCTTGCTCTGACTCTTCCTCGATCATCGAAACAGCCACTGCCTTATGTAGGGGTGACGACATAGACGTAGTCCTCGGCTCCAGTTCGCCCATTAGACCATCAGAATTCGAGGAGCTGAGAAAAGGATTCCTACGCTTTTGCCTAACTGCACGACCGTAAGTCCTATTGGAGCGTTTTCGTGGTGGGGGTAAGGAAGAAGGCTCTGAGTGCTCATCGAAACCTCGTAGGTCTTCGTCGTCGACTCGGAGTTTAGGTAACTCAGGCTCAGAGGGTGGTGGAAAATCAACTGGTGCCGTGGGTGGGAGAGAAGGTGTCGGACTGGGTGCCGGACTAGTTGCAGGTATCCTGTCTTCATCTACCGCAACCTTCCCGGCATCCACCAAGATTATATCTCCATCATGGTCAGTTACCCGGTTCTCGGGGGCGCTGTTTCCCGGAGTGGCTTTGGTTGATGCAACAGGAAGTGTCTCGTTGGAACCTGCTACCCCCTTCTGAGAGTCATCCACGAGAGCTGGGAGTTCCTGCCCCTTGCTGAGACCAGTGTCAATCTTGGGCAGCCCGTGAGCTTTTTGAACATCTTCAGGTCGTTTTTTCTTCCTCAAAGGCCTCTCTACCGAGTCATGTCTAATCTTTGGCGTGAAGCTTACCCGGCCCATCTCTTCTGCAGCCTTGGCCCGTTTCCGCTCAATCTTCTTTCGTCTTTCCATCTGTCGAATAGTATCGTCGGAATCGTCATCGGAATCCACTGGAGATATGATCACAGGCTCAATCGTCTTCCTCTCCTGTGACTTCTTCATTGGTTCGTAATGTGTCATTGGCTCAGTCGTACTTGATGATCTTGGTGCTTGTGGTCGAGGTGTAGGGTCAGAGGATGGAGGCGACTCCGCGACCATATCACCACCCTTAGATCTACCACCAACCGGTGTTTGTGCTCGTATAGGATCATCGTAGTCATCTCGTAATGATGTTTCGGGTATCTCGTGCAGACGTTGAGGACTTGACGTACGTATATCGGTTGGCGAAGAAACATTGGCTCGATTCTTTAATGGCGACGTCTCAATTATGTTTGGTGAGATGGAGTTATAAAGATTCGGGGATGGTCGTGAAGATGTCGGGCTAATATGCTTGATGGCAGAGGAAAACTGCGTCTGGCCGAACAGTTGGCTTCCGGCCAGAGGTGCAGCTATATTCGGTTTCGTAGCGAATGGATTCTTGGGGATCGCAGGCGTCTCGAAGGCGGGGGCATGTGGGCGATGAGGGGTTTGGCCGTTATTTAGTTGCGATGTACGGTCGGGATGCCTCCAGTCACCTTTAGTGTTCTCGAAGCCTGCATCTTCTGAGATTTGGGACGAAGGTCGCCCCAACTCGCTCAAGTTCGCAAAGTTGACGGCCCCTGTGTCGTCATCTTGAAGAGTCCGGGGCTCAAGGGATCCGGACTGGGTATCGCCGTTGACAGGACTAGAGGGTACAATATCGCAAAATTCACTATAATCACGATCATCATTGACCTGTGTCGGGGTTTGTTGAGAAAAGTCCATCTTTCGCAAAGCTGTAGCCGCAGCGATAGTTGGGGGCTTGATACTCCGAATCAGAGGCTCGGGTGCATCGTTTTGCACTGTTTGCGGCTTCGCGCTGTCATGGCGCGCAGAGAAATTGCCAGAGTATCTTGGTCGAATGAATGTGTCAGGTACTCGAGTTTTCAAATTCACGCTGTTGATCGATTTAACGCGATTCTCAGGACCCTGGACAACACCACTCAGCTCATCAGCCTTGAGAGTTACACATTGCTTTTTCGACTGTGTCAGTGCCACCCCAGTCGTGTCCCAGTGCGACGGTTCGTCATTCTCGACAGTGGGTCCCTCTGAACGCGCTCTGTCCGATAACGCGTCGTGGGGAGCCGAGTCCCTTCGAATCACATTTTCGACAATTGTTGGATCGGATGATGGCACAACAACTTCACTAGCAGGTGAAGGTATCTGCCTCGGAGTTTTCATAGAGGCTTTCGAAGACGACACGAACTTTGGAGGCGAACTGCTGAGCTATATGATGGCGTGCAAGTGTTAGTGCATCATGACTGTGTAAACGGAAATCCCAGTGTAAAGACATCGCTGCTGCACTGTCTACGTACCGTGCCGACACCAAACTCGGCCCTGTAGGCCTCAAGAATGGCCTGGCTGTCCTGCGACTCATTGCTGCCTGCCTGAGCAAGCATCTGAGAGTCTGTCATTGTGGTGAGTCGTGCATCTTCTAGGTGAAGACCAACGCGAGAAGGCGACTTGCAGAGTGGGTTGAAAGAGATAGACCGAGAGTTCTCAATGCGGCTAAATTGAAGTGAATTGGCCGAAAGGGAAACAAAGGCACGAGAATTGCAAACGTCAGTGACACGACCGCACGTGACGATCACTTAAAGATGAATATCATCTTCTGCTCTGACCACCACTTACATGTGCCTAACATGATCTATACGGTATATCGGACAATGACCACGCCTATATTAGCCGGGTAAATATCTTATTGGGACCCAGCACGTGTTGTAAACCCGCAAGAGCTTCTACTTGAGTGGAAGGTTTGATTCTGATTCTAGCTGTGATGCTTTGCTATGCACATGGACAACGGCCATTTCTGTAAGAAACAGTACTGTAGTTAACCTTTTGGGATTCCCTAAGATGATGTGAGAATAATTAAACTCCTCGATCTATGATGATGCTGTATTATCTTCAGAGAATTGTGTCCTATTCCTGAAAGTTACATCGTCCCTGCAACTAAGTGGCCCAGGGGTTAAACATCAAGAGGATTGCATCATAGTGTCGTTATTCGCTTGACGATAGCGTCTACTAGGCGGGGCAGATATTCAAGGTTGCCCTGTGCCTCCACTTTAATGTCGATAAGATACGATATTTTTAGGGAATTTTGGGCATAAAAGCATGTTAGTTGAGTAGAAAATGTTGATAGAATGGGAGAGCTTACACGCCAAGACAGATAGTGCTTGATTGCGCTGTAACATAACGTATTACCATCGGCACAACGGCGAGTTAAGGATCAACCTTTTTCAAGGATATACGTAAGGGTCCTGGGGATACAAGAGCGATATTCGTAACTTGAAATGCTTTAAGTGAGACATCTGAAGAGCCAATAAACTACGTGGAGTGAGTTTTCCACGTTCTCGGCCCCGCGGCAGTGGCTGGTCTCTATAATGTCTCGCCAAATAATCCATACCTTTTTTTTCTCTTCCATCATCCCTCAGATCTATCGCCACCATCAATTCAGATCCAACAAGGCCTAGAACCATCGACTGTTCGAGACTTTGAGATTTGTTGACAATCTGAGTATGGCCTGTCATTCGCAACAACGGTGCCCGTTAGCGGTAGGTCAATTTTATAAGTTCTCTTACTATTTATCATTGACTGACTAACTCTCTTTGACGGTACAAGATTTCTGCTCACACATGATTTGGAGGTTTCCACCCGTTGCCACATATATTCGTGAAAAAACGTCTTTGCGACGTCTCCCGACGCATTTGATTGCGCATTATCTTGCGGTTTGCTTGAGGTGGACATACAGCTTCTCATTAAGCGCAGTATCCGCCTAAATTGCTACCCAATACCGACGTCAGAGCTATTGAGAGAACATAAGTTCTGTGGACGTATAAGACTGTTTAACTCTTCTTAAATCTTGGCGACATTCCCCAAAACAGACATCGGCTTGGCGAGAGGCCAAGATAAAATCTAACCTCCAAGATGGTCTCATGTCCAGCCAAGCTGGTGTCGGAACCAGCCCGGGAGAGGGAATCGTTCAAGTTCGTTCTCCCACGTCCACTCCATACTGCCATGTAAAGGATTACTCATCCATCGCGCGGTTGCTTACAGGTTGTCATAGATATGGAGCATCATTGCTGAATGATATAACGGATTCGCCTAGCGAAGGCACCTCCCACTCACCCGGCCAAGATACTCCCTCGGGAAAGGAAAACGAATACAACGACAGTACCGAACAGGAAGTAGCATCCAGAGACACTGTACTGGCCTCTCTTGCGCAACTTGGTCTCTGGAGGACAGGCACCGACCGTGCCTTGATTTCTCTGTTCGATCGTAATCACCAGTACGTTGTCGCCGAGACAACACAACGATCTTCCCTCGAACCAGGTTCAATGCGACCGGAGAATGACAATGGAGAGTTTTGGCTGTATCCTGGAACATTTCCACGATCGCTTTCTGTCTGTGATCGGGCTCTTATGGCGGAAACAAAAGGTCATTCGACCGCTGACAATGAACTGCCCCTCACTCTGATACCAGATCTTGCAAATGATGCCAGACTCTCCAAGATCCCACACCCATTGTCGGAATGCCCTGCTAGGTTCTACGCTGCAGTGCCAATACGATCGCCCGCTGGCGTCGACATTGGTGTTTATTGTGTGGTAGACTCTGAACCAAGAGAAACCGAAACCTGGAGTCCTAAAGACACTCGGGCTTTACGAGAGATCTCCTCCAACATCATGCATTACTTACAGTCCAAAAGTGTTGGGGACGCTTATCGCAGGAGTGTACGAATGACCAGAGGAATTGGTTCCTTTGTCGAGAGGGAATCAACTATGGCGGGCTGGAAGGCTGGTGCTAGCTCTCCAGCCTTCCATGATGGTGCAACTAGAGAGGGCGCTCTGAACTCCGAACAGCAGGCCCTACAGCGGTTTCGAGGTCTGAGCCTTCAAGACACATCGTCAGTCAATGCGCGAACGCAGCCCAACACTGCAGGAGAAACAACTGCAGTGGGCTCCAAAGATCCTGGACAAACGAATATGTCCAGTGCTTCGTCGACAAGCAATCTTACCCAAAATCCTGACGCCAATGCTAAGGAAAATGCCATGGCCAACATCTTCTCTCGGGCTGCTAACCTTATACGCGAAGGGATAGAGATTGAGGGTGTGCTATTCTTGGACGCCAATTTCGACGCGTCAGTAATGGAGTTGACCGTTCCACAGAGTGATAGCAACTCTACACCTGGATCTTCATCCAGTAGTGATGAAAATATGCCTGAAGGTTCTGGTAATGATAAGGGACCCTGCTGCGGTATTCTTGGCTTCGCTACTTCCACTTCTTCGAGCATCAACCTGGACCCGGGCTCCAACCTCCATGCCGCTATGCCATCGAAGGTGCTTGCGGCATTCCTGAGGCGTTATCCTGCTGGGAAAATATTCAATTTCGATGAGAACGGTGGACTGTTATCCAGTGGCTCATCTGAAGAGGACTTTTGTCTCTCGGTTTGTAAAGATACCACTGTGGAGAGCTCTACGGCGACGCCTCCCAGCAAAAATCACCCTTGGTCGCGAGCTTCAGAAGGGCCGTCATTGTATAAGGTCTTTCCCGGAGCCCGGAGTGTGGCTTTCGTGCCAGTTTGGGACCCTAAGAGAGATCGCTGGTTGGCAGGAGGGTTTGTCTATACCCAGACGCCAACAAGGTCTTTTACTATTGAGGGTGAGCTGAGTTACTTGAAAGCTTTTGGTATGCTGGCCACGTCAGAAGCCCAGCGAGTCGAAACCCTCCTTGTGAACAAGGCGCAGTCCGACGTGCTTGGCTCGCTTTCTCACGAACTGCGGACGCCTCTCCACGGAATCACATTGGCAGCCGAGCTTCTTTCCGATACTCAGCTGGATGTTTTCCAAGGAAACCTACTACGTACTCTTGAGACTTGTGGCCGAACACTTTCCGAGACTATCGACCATCTCTTATACTTTTCCAAGGTGAACCAGGTTGCAGTTCACCGAAAGAGGGAGCGTCGAGCACGGAAAAAGTCTATCGTCTCAGACCCCTCCGCGACTATTGCTGCTGGTGTTGCAACGTCTGAAGTCAGGCTGGATGCTTTGGTGGAGGAAGTTATGGATAGTGTCTTTGCCGGCCACGCCTTCAAACGCAATGAATCTGAAAAAGTATGGCATAACAGTAATCGAGGTGGGAGGTTGGATATCACTGATGACCTGCAATCTCCTGGCTCCATGGGCATGGCAGGTGGCTACACAGAGGATGCGGTGAAATTTGAAGAACCACTCGGGCACGAAAACCAGGTGGCCGTCTTCCTTGATATCGACCCCTATGTGCCATACCTCTTTAATGTTGCAGCTGGAGCACTGAGACGCGTGGTCATGAATCTTTTTGGAAATGCACTGAAGTACACGCGAAACGGCACAATCACGATCTCGCTCACTCAGAAGCCTCTGTACCCTGATCACCCCAATAACGACAGACGTTTGGTCCGTATTGCAGTCAAAGATACGGGTCAAGGAATTGCTCCAGATTTCCTTCGTAACGATCTTTTCAAACCATTCTCTCAGGAAAATCATCTTTCAAACGGCACCGGGCTGGGGCTGAGTCTAGTTAAAAAGATCGTGGCATCAATGGGCGGCAAGATCACGATCGAAAGCGAAGTCAACAAAGGAACTACAGCAACAGTGACATTACCACTATCTCGAACGAACGGCTCGGAAGATAGTCAAAAAGGAGCAGATGAGAACGAGGTCGACAAAGAAGCAAGGCGCTTGAAAGGACTGCGCGTACGGCTGATCGGTTTCCCTTCTGATGAGGATATCAAATCGCACACTAGGCAAGGTATTCCAATGTCGGCTATGAAGACAATGTGCCATCAATGGTTAGAGATGGACATTGTGCCTGAAGATTCCTACCGGCACGTAGCGCCGGATCTGGTGCTCTGTAATGAGATGGCAATGACCGATCCAGTCTTGAGTAGCGAAGAACTTATTAGATCCCCCGTGGTTGTGGTGTGCGCCAATGCCATCACAGCACACCGACGATCTTCCGAAAACAAGACATCCGAGGACCAACGAGTCTATGAGTTTGTTTCTCAGCCGTAAGTTATGTCCTGGAACGGTCGATTCTCAATTTGCTAATTCTTCCTCATAGTATTGGTCCCCACAAGCTTGCTAGAATCTTGCACATAGCGTTCCGTCGATGGGGAGACCTGCAGGCTTTGTCCCCAGCTGTACCAACGAAGGCAGATGAAGATCACTCGCAGCTTACATCTGATGGCGCGAAAAGACGTTCGACCGGAGGGAATCTTGGCGTCGATGTCCCAGATGATAAGCCAACACCGCCAGGTCTGGGAATGGAGCCCCAGAGACGCCCTAGACCGCCACCGCGCGCGACCTCAACACGTGTTCCACCTGACACACAACAGCAATCATCATCGAGTACCGAACCCAATAGCTTCTTACTCGTTGATGACAACCCCATTAACATATCGGTTTTGTGCGCGTATATGAAGAAGCTTAAGAGCAAGTACGCCACAGCATCAGACGGTCTCGAGGCTGTAGAACGGTTCCAGGAGAACCCGGATTCGTTCAGCTGTATTCTGATGGACATCAGCATGCCGCGAATGGATGGAATCGAGGCCACGAAACGGATACGAGCTTTTGAAAAGAAGGAAGAGCGGGAACCGGTACTTATCCTTGCTTTGACAGGCCTGGCATCGGCGAGTGCCCAACAGGACGCCTACGCAAGTGGTGTAGACGTTTTTATGTCCAAGCCTGTTAAGCTCAAGGAGTTGAGCACTATACTGAGAGAGTGGGGTTTGGCGTAGGCACTGCTGGCGATTCGCCACGCAAAGGTGAATAGCACATGATGCACATGAAGTATACGACTTATATAGATGGCTAGAGTTTCACAACAGGTTGGGTGAGGTGACCAACCGAGCACGAAAAAGTACAAGAGTTGTGTCTTGGACACGGCTACTTAGCATAGATACGATACCTCCAGTTACATAAATCCAGCAATTACTCAACATGCAATTCAAGGGTTCATGTGAATTTACAATCCTATCTGTGCCCTTTTGATTGAGGCTTGACCAGACATAGGGTAACTGTGTGCTAGATATGTGGATGAACTGTATAGACTCTCAAAGGTTAATGTGAAACATGGCATATCATATTTATAAGCATAAGCTGTATGTTATGTATCAAAGATATATTTTCAAGGGAGTGCTATAACTCAAGCCGGATACGTCGGAAGATTGTGTAGGACGAGTATGTGTTCTGGGTTTTATTGTCCACGTTTGACTGCCGGGAGGTCACCAAGATTGGAACCAATGGATGTTAGTAGCCCCACGGTATCGGCGGGTATAAAACTCCAACATTGACGTTATTCAATCAGCGATATGCTTGTTTACAAGTAAGAGGGAAGTGTATACTCTGTTGACTTCTCTATTTGTAATCAGTTAAAATAGCCCTTTATGTTTGACATTAGTAAGCCTATCTTAGGTATTATACTTTCTGTCGACTGTCGATGGCCTCATACCACGCTACTGCAAAACACAGGTTTATCTTTATCATCAACTAACTTCAAGCGCAGGGTTCCCGTAGCATGGTTTGGTAATGCTTCGAGAACGTGACGTAAATGAAGGCAGCAGGTAGCCAATGTTGAAGACACGGGCGTGGTTCCGATGCAACTTACACAATACCCATGACTTATATGTGAACAGCCTGCAGCTTCCAAGACTTTCTCTAAACGCATCAAGTGAGTGGGGACCGAGAGTTTGGTTGAAGAAGTGAAGTTCCGGTGTTGAGCCTTGGCGATAACTATATCATTGAGTCGGTGTGGTTTCCAACCCAAGATCCAAGCTCCGGAAGATCCGGGCGTTGAACGTTGATTGTCGGAGGTCGGAGGCACGAGACGGGACGTTTTTTACACATGGCCGGACTTGTATCTGGCCCGTACTTCCGTTAGAATGTGACTCCCCTGATACATTTAAAAGTTGATCGGACTTTTACAGGATTCCAGAATATCACCGGCATGTACGGAGAGCGAGTCAAGGGGGCTTCGAGTGTAATTGTAAAGGAGTTTGTATGAGCGGTTGTCGAATGATAGTGGTTGATGGGCACGGGCAAACAACACCATCATCAGGTCTTTCTGCGTCCGTTTTTATCGACCCTGGAAAAGCGTAAATTACTCCTGTTTGAACAGAAGAAAGAGACCGAATAGGATCCTCATACGATCATATCTGCCAACATCTCCATTTGAGACGAGATAAGCTTACAGTCAAATACTCTTTTCGTTATTTTGTCCAGCTTCAACGTGTCTCTCTCTCTATGACTGGTCCATTTGCCTTTTCCATCGCTTGTCAGTAATAAAGCTGGTAGCGGACGATCCATTACCTTCACAACCTTGTCTAGCGCACGCGGGCTATTCTTCTTCAGGTGAATCTAGAGCACTATAATTGGCTGATTCGACCTTTACAAGCCGGCATCCGGCAACAGGGCGGGGTTTAGAAGCTTGGGGGCATGGGTATTCCCTGTTTGTGGCTGCCTTAGCGCTCCCGGTCGACTTACAGAGAACATGTCGTGTGCCCTCAGAATGAGGTGTCTATCAGGTTCCGGGTACACACAGGAGAAGAGCTTGGATTAATAGCATCTTTGGTCGTTTGACCTCCAATGTTATTGAACCATTGTATTGGGGCTCTACATTTGGACGAGCTGTGCTTGTCCCTCAGTAGTCATCATAGCAGTATCAAGCCCAAGACCCGGGCGTTCCGTCATACCTCTCCTCCATCCAACAAAACCTGCCTCTTCCCCTACTACAAACGCCTCTTTCACGTTTGCTTTTCTTCCTATGATTTTACAGCAACTACATCTACTTACATAATACCCCTTTGCTTCCCTTTTCTCCTCCTGTCATATCTCGGCCTTGCCTTGCGTTGTTCCTTTACCCCCCCTCGTGGCGCACAACTTACGTCGAACCTGTGCCTTATTACAACATTGACTTCTATCACAACAACATCAACAACCTCGCATGCTACACTTAGAAGCGACACGCATTACTTAACTTAATCCTCAACCGTCGCAAACTATCTCCATCATGAGTGTCGGCGCCTTTCTCGAACCGCTTATTGTCGTGACCCTCCTCTTTGGAGGCGCCTACTTCAACCGCAGCAAGGACTACGACTTCTGGACAAATAAGACAGGCCTACCCAGCCTCAAGGGATATAAGCGCTCTGATGACCTGCCGAAGCGAGAGTCTACCGACAGCTTGATGAGTAGACGGAGCGGTTCGCGTTCGCCAAGTTTCGAATCCTCCGATACCCAGTCGACTCTGCGCCGTCGCAAGTTGCAAATATTTGGCTATAAGCGCATCGTGTCGACACCAAACACTCATGTGTTCGAAGACCGTCTTCCCAGCCGTCTACTCAAGAAGCTACCATTCTTGGTGGAGTGCTGGTACTGGTTCCTCATCTACTTCGTGTACCAGCTTGGCCGCGCTATCACAGCGCTGACTCTCGACGAGGGCACCGTCGATGTAGCTCGCAGACACGCTCTCCAGATAATCCATCTTGAGCAGCGGCTTCACATCTTCTTGGAAGTGGACTTCCAGAAATGGTTTCTTGCAAGACCTGCTCTCCTCCACTGGGTCAACCGCCTATACTCTTTTATCCACATTCCCGGTACCATTACGTTCCTCGTTGTGCTATACTATTTCAGCACCACGCGGCACCGACGCTATGCTGCTGGTCGCGTGTCATCAGACACTGTAGCTGCTGGGCCTGCTCTCTACGAAGCCCGTCGACGAACAATGGCTATGTGCAACCTCCTTGCCTTTTTTGTCTTTACAAGCTGGCCTTGCATGCCTCCTCGTCTGCTGAGCGACCCTAATTACAATGGCCCTGATGCCGAGGAGGCCAAGAGTTTTGGTTTTGTCGACAGTGTTCACAGCGGCACTGGTGAGAGCAGCGTCTGGACCACCAATCGTTTCTGCAATCAATATGGTAAGTGAACTTATAGATGGCTCACCCTTATGCACCGCTAACCGGGGCTTACAGCTGCCATGCCATCTCTACATTTCGGTTACTCTCTCCTTGTCGGCCTTACCGTCGCTACCATCCCAGTCAACGGCCTCCGACCGTCCTCGTGGAAGCGAATAGTCATTGTTCTTGCAGGCCTAGCATACCCAGCTATGATTCTAACCGCCATCGTCGCCACAGCGAACCATTTTATTCTCGATGCTGTGGCCGGTGCAATGGTCTGCGCCATTGCTTGGAACTGCAATGAGTTTCTCCTTAACTTCTGTATCCTCGAGGACTACATACTGGCGATGCTCCGACTTCACAAGCCGATCAACTGGACCGACCCTGAGACGGCTGTTGAGCCTGAGTTCCAGACTGGCCTCCAGAATGAAGACGTTTGAAAGATTGGAGCAGGATAGGTGAAAATGAGCCCCATGACCTTTTTTTCAAGATACTCGACTCTCTTAATTATTCTATTTTCTTCGAAGTGGACTTTCTTTTGTTTCGGCTTTACCTCTCCCCCGAATCTTGTTCAAACCAAGGCCCAAGCTCTCCTTGTCAGGACAGGAACGAGTTGTGGTGGCAACATTCTGGTTTGATGATGGCCTGTTGTTGATATGAAGGGAGTCAAGGGATCAGCCAACCGGGGTACATGGTTGACAGGCGCAGACAGGGGTTCTGTATAATAACATGCATGCCATACGATCAGTTAGAGTATCTTGCCGGCTGTATCAATACTACTGATAAAGCCGGAGGAAAAAGCCCTTAATTTTTAAACGTTATGATATCGATAGAATGAATTTTAGTATGTATATACAATCTTATCGGTCTTAACGGTTAACGTGAAAGTGTTTGTAAGTTGTTCAGGCCTGCCGTATACCGGGTAGTTGTTTGATAGTATGGGAATGCTCTATTTCTGCACTCATCATAAATATCTTAGTTGTTTACGCAAATATATACGTATTAAAAGTACGCGGTCATTACAGCAATTCAAATGTCTTCCGTATGCTCGTGACGACGCTCAGTGGTAAGGCTAAGTTTCTTCCCACCAATAACTGCAGCCATGATGCCTCGGGGTCTGTCACTTTGCTAAGCCTTGTGAGCATGGGTACATGCTGCTTTGTTAAAGTGCACCATTTTATAGCGGATACAACCACGAGTTTAGGTACCGTTGCTAATATGGGGCGGGGAGCTGCTGTGGCGGGGCACGTCGTCATCTGTGATCCGTTTGGGCAAGAGACAGCTGCCTCCTCCTGCTTGCATTTACTCACATGCCACCACTCATCTTTTTCATCGTGACCATTTAAACTAAACACTCTCTCTTTAAACTCTACTGTGACTCCCTAAATACACAGCAACTGAGGAAGACCGAGGTTTTCCAAAAGCGACAAGTCTGAGCTTGAGCTCTCACTAATCCCACTCATCATGTCGCAGCAGGATTCCGGGGCAGCTGATGCCCCGCCACAGCAGCCTGCGCAGCGATCTGCGTCACCATCAAACAGTTACTATGCGCTGAGCGACGATGAGGAAGGCGAGTACAACACTATCAGAAATGCCGAGACGGGAAGGGGGGTGAAGCTTCTCTTCTCCAAGAGCAAGGTAAGCAGTATACTAGTCTGGCTTGCGCTGGTCGTTGCGCATAAGCAGTAAAGGACTCTGTAGCTAACTATCGCAGGTTTACGTTCATCCGTCGCCCTCTTCAAAGGACAACATCCCAGGCTACGTCGCACTACTTCAGCAGCGAGGTCATCATGAAGAGCGCCCTTCCTCATCTTCATCCCGCGATACGAACATTGCCGCTTCAGATCTACTTCTCGCCTGGATCCCCGAGTCATCCCTTGGTGATTCTGCCAGCATCTATGTCAAGGTCGACCTTTGCGATGGCGACTCACCCCCGAAACAGTCCTACCTTGTCCCTCCCCCACCGACCGTTACGAGCCACGTCGGATCAGTTGGCGGGTATGCTTTTGCGATTCCCGTAAGCGCTGTCTATTCGCTTCTTGTTCGCCCTCCGAGTCTGGGCTGGTGGTATGGATCCGTCATCATCAACTCCCGTGCAGGCGACAGTTTCCCGGCTCTATTCTTCCACGACAATGAGTGTCAAAGCACGATTCTTCAAAAGAAGAAGATGACCCGTGACACATTTGATCCATTTGGAGAGTCGGGGCAGATGTTCTGGGGTGGCGATGAGGTGGTTAAGTGGCTGCGTCGTTATGTTAAGATTGAGCGATCTGGCGCCGAACCCAACATTTACTTGATCGAGCCGTCAAAGGAGGACAGTGAGTCTTTTGGCCACAAACCTACTTCTAGCGCATCACAGGCTGCTGGCCAGGATAGTTCTGTAGGAACGCAGTCGCGGGGCGCTGGAGGTCCTTCGAACCGAGATGCAGAGATGGACCCATTTGTCAAGTTGATCAAGGAAACTGGCTGGAACTTGATGGAGAAGTTTAGTAAGGTAACCACCTTTACGCGGAGGGCAGCTCAAGACATTGTCGAGAATCCCAACCTGCCGCCGCAAGTTAGACGACTTCTAAGGAACCCGGAGGTTCAGACTCTTCAAGATGAGTTTGACAGCGCTAGGATCTATCTCGCTCGCTGGGCTATGGGCATCCAGGAGCAGAGCGATCGTGACCGGAGGCAGAGGATATGGTCCGCCAACGATGTGATGGAGCTTGAGGACACCGATGTTGGCGAATTCGAGCTATTAGAAGGAGCCAGCAACCTGTCACTTGAAGAGCGACGGAAAAAGGTGACGCTAAAAGAATGGAATACCTTTTTTGACCCTCAGAGTGGTCGATTGTCAGTCACGATCGACGAGGTCAAGGAACGTGTGTTCCATGGAGGTCTAGACCCCGAAGATGGAGTTCGAAAGGAAGCCTGGCTTTTCCTTCTTGGTGTCTATGACTGGTATAGCACTGCCGACGAGAGAAAGGCACAAATTGCTTCACTACGTGATCAATATTACAAGCTAAAGCTGTCATGGTGGGAGAGACTAGATGGCGATGGAGGCGAGGGTGAGACAGGGGAGTGGTGGCGCGAGCAAAAGGGACGAATCGGTAAGTTGCTCGCCATCTCTCAACATTTCCCTTCCAGCGAATATACTTACCGTGCAACTACAGAAAAGGACGTCCACCGAACGGACCGCAATGTGCCTATCTTCATGGGCGAGGATATACCCCACCCCGATCCAAGCTCGCCTTTTGCCGAAGTTGGTACCAATGTCCACCTTGAGCAGATGAAGGAGATGCTCCTGACCTACAACGAGTATAACAAGGATCTCGGCTATGTTCAAGGGATGTCGGATCTGCTGGCGCCAATCTACGCTGTGATTCAGGATGATGCCGTTGCTTTCTGGGGTTTCCAGAAGTTCATGGAGCGCATGGAGTGCAACTTTTTGCGCGATCAATCTGGCATGCGCAACCAGCTCCTGACACTGGACCAGCTTGTTCAGTTCATGGACCCGGTGCTCTGGAATCACTTGCAAAAGGCCGACAGCACTAACTTCTTCTTTTTCTTCCGCATGCTCCTGGTCTGGTACAAGCGTGAGTTTGTATGGCTTGACGTTCTTCGGTTGTGGGAGGGTCTGTGGACAGACTACATGAGTGCAAACTTCCATATTTTTATTGCAATGGCAATCCTTGAGAGGCATCGCGATGTCATCATGGAGCATCTGCAGCACTTTGACGAGGTGCTCAAGTATAGTAAGTGGTGCTGCCTTTTCACTCACTAAGCCTCTACTAACATTATTCAGTCAATGAGCTCTCAAATACCATCGATCTTGAGGCAACTCTCACCCGCGCGGAATCCCTATTCAAACGGTTCAAGAGACTTGTTGATGCAGTCGACAAGAAGCAAAACTTCCCTGCACCTCGGTACAACCAAAAGAACTCGTCAGGCTCTTCTGAGCCGGCAGATTCAGGGGCCTCCAAGGATAACAAGCCATCCGGCAAAGGTAAAGCCACAGAAACTGCAGCGTCTCCGCCACAGCCAAAGACGATTACTCCTGAGTTGCGCAAACTATTAAGTAGGGATATAGAAGTTCTGCCCAGGAAAACCGTCGCGCAAAAGGGTGATGGTATGCCAAACAAATGAAGGCATGGAGCGGAATAGCTAGCGAGTGGTTAGTTGTTTAAGCGTTTTTTGTCTGTACTTTTACGCAAGTCACTTTGTCCGTTTTCAGGTACACTTGCGGCAGGGAGTTAATGGCTAGGGTTGATCAAGCAATGTTTTGGTTTATATATCATTCAGCCTTTCGTATCAAAAGGTATCAATCAATACACAAGATATCTCAGTCTACTATTCCAAGACCATTATCAAGTAAACAAAAATGCATTATTACCAGGGGTAACGCCGTTCTATCCTTTCAAGAATTGTAAACGCCAATCCAACAAAGCCCTCCACCCTTCCATCGCCCTACAGATACAGCCTTGGCATAAAACAAGTCTTATCTGTAACCTCGAGGACCACTGGGTAATCCTCCTCTCCTTAGACCAGCACTACCACCTCCACTGCCTCCACCACCACCACCATGACCAGTCGCCTGATCATACATACCACCTGGTGCAAACCGGTCCTCATAACCTCCTCCTCCGCCTCCGTTTCCTCCACCAGGAGGCTGAAACGGCCCTTGACTTCCAGCCTGTGGACTCGTCGTCCTAGATCCGCCTCCCCAGAGTCTTTGTCGCAGTCTATCCTGCGCGGATCCTCCTCCTCCCGCAGGGCCACCAGGCGGCACGCTGGCTGTTTCGGGCCTACCGAACTGACCGCCTGTGTTCTGGTAGCTTCCTCCACGTTGCTGGCTCGGTAGTGGCCTTCTAGAGACATCGCCTCCACCGGGCTGAAGCGCTGCGGGTGTTCGTCCGCCCCCGGCACGGAGACTCTGTGGTGCCTGTTGCTGGGGCTGCTGGGGACCGTTGTCCCATAGACTGCTAAGGCCAGCATGCTGCTGCTGCTGTCCCTGAGCGCCAAACCGCTGTCCGGCCTGTGGCGTCATGACAGGCTGAATGGCTTGTTGAGCTGGCGCCTTGGGATCCGGAGGCAGCCATGAGGGAAAGGGACGGCCCTTTTCAACATAGTATCCCCGGAGGACGCGGCACACGTGGGTATCGTCTTCAGTGTCGCCGTCTTGTTCGCCTGACAGGAGGTTCTGGCGGAGGGAGGAGATTTGAGAGGACGTCTTTTGGACGAGACTGGAGTACCAGGAGGACATGGTGTATGCTGTCTTATATCGTCGATCTTAGAGAAAATAGAATCGCAATGTTTCGCATCGAGTGGCGTATGAATCTTGCAAAGGTGCGCGTGTCTCGTGGTGTGTGTTCGTTCGCTGTATGTTAAAGAAGCGGGATCGGTGCCCAGAAGCTTTGAATTGGGCCGCGAGTAGGGCTTGTAACGATGAGTGTGATGCTGTTGTGGTGGAATGGGTTTTGCAGCCAGCTGCGATCGTGGTAATAGGAACAAATGGTGGAAGAGTTTCAAGTCTCAAAGGTCAGCGCTGGCGGATTTAAAGAGGGGAGAGAGGATGGTGAAGCAGTGACGTTGACAGGGATCCTTGGTGTCGAAGTGGGTTGGGGGGTTTCAAAGCTGCCTGAGCTAAAAATGTGCTGCAGCAGTGAGTGGAAAGTTTGGTTGGATTAGGTGGGGCGGAAACTTCAGGGTAGGCGGGCCTCGGGGGGAAATAAAATACGAGACGCTAAGTTCGACATACTATATCTTTTCTATTGATATATATACTATAGTAAACTTATATAAACTTATATAAAGTTAGAATCTTTAGAGTAAATATTTATAATATATTTTATCTAGAGATATAAATTTATTTTAATATTTATATTTAATCAATAATTTCTCAGAGATAGTTTTGAGTCCGTGTTTTATTTCCTCCCCTAGGCGGGTAGGACTTGGTGGCGGAGGGGATAAGCTTTTGCATAAGACTTGGCTCCAGTTGAGCCTCAGTTATCACAAGACAGACAGCGCAAAATCAATATCATAAGTAGATCAATTTCGATTAAAGAAACATACGGCAGTCTATCTGGTATTTCTGAACTGCGAGGCAAATCAGCTGAGCAATGATAAAACATCATACGGTATAAAGTCCCGTGGTCGGTATAACAAGAACCGTGATGCTTTTTCTCTCTCCTTCGTTCATTTTTCATCTTCCTTGGAAACGCAAACTCCTTGAACACCCAGGCTTTACTTTTCAGACGAACAATTACCATGTGAGATCGTTGGTGAGCGTCAGCTTCTCCTTGTCTGCCTGTCTGGGCTTCTTGTTCTTCATCTTGGTAGCCCGTCCACGCTTTCGCTTGTTGGTGGCTTTCTCGGTCTCAGACTCTTCGCTGTCCTCCTCGTCATCCTCGTTGTCGTCGCTGTCGAGCCATTCCTCGAGCTCGCCAAGCTCCTCGTCGCTCTCACCAATGTCGGAGACATACTCGATCTGGTTCTCGAGGTTGTCTTCCTCTTCGTCGCTCCACTCGACCTCCTCGTTGTTCTCGTCGAGACCCTTGTCCATGTCCACGTCACGCTGACCCTTGCCTTCGCGCTCCATGCCGTTGAGGACCTTCTTCCAGATAGCCTCGCTGACGTTGAGGGGTTGATCACCGTAGGCACCCTGTCGAAGACGCTCGACAAGCTCACGCTCGATGGTTCGCTCCAGCTTGGCAGCTGCCTCGGCCTTGCGCTCACGGGCTTGCTCACGGTGTCTGATCTTAGGCGCCATTCTGGGCACAAGCTTTTCACCCAAGCGTTCCTCCTCGGCAGCAATACGGCGCATGCGAGTTTGGACTTGGGTCAGGCGAGTAAGACGTTGCTTACACTTGTGGATCAAGTACTGAGGCCAGTAGAGTAGAAGCTCGTCAATCTGTTGCAGCGCCTGCGCATAGTTCTTGCTAAGCTTGCGCTTTTCCCATAGCTTAGAGGGCAAGTGAGCTCTCTCCGGTGTCTTTTGGAACAAGTAGATGACGCCCTTCTCTTCCCGAATCGTGGCATATCTCTAAGAGGTTGTCAGTCATGTTTTGAAGCTATATTCATCATCGAAAGAAACCTACCGAGTTCGCTAGAGGACAGCTAGTACGGTTACAAAGACCTGATACGCTGTAAGGGGATCGACAGAAGTTTTGTCCCTTATCGGTTCTGGATGACGGTTAGCAAACTCTTGCGTTATTGTTGTCTTCTTGCCAATGCGCAGAAAGCAAGGGCAGCTGCAATAGACGACTTACTTGAGTTTAAGACTGCAAAACGATTGGTTGAGAATTTGCCAAATCACCTCGTCTGAAGCCATCGTGAGGATGTTGTGGTGTTGAGGTGCTGGTGTGGGAGTTTCGTCCGCAGCGTTGGCGCAATCGGCGGGAAAGAGCAAGTTTGGTCAGTCACCACTAGAAAATGGTGTACTATAAAGGCCCAGGTATTCGACAATGGGACTTTGGAGACTGTCAGACAATCGTAGGTTCTCGTGACGAGAACTTTTCGAGCTGTGATAGTGTCGTGTCGGGTCGAGGCAAGTATCGTGGGGCTTAGAAAAAAAAGTTGATGGCCTGGGCGAAATCTTAGATGCTGGGAGTCAGACCCACTATATGCATCTATGCACCAATCACATGGCTGCTGATAGCGACCGACTACACACCGCCTTCCAATCTGGAAATGGCTGCATATCAAGCGGGTGATAGTTCCTCCGAGCCGCTTACGCCGCGGCTCTGCGTCACCCTGGAGTACGTACCCGTTGACAGCTGCTCGCGGATAGCATCATCTTGGAACTTGGCCTACTGTAGCCGCGTAACTCAGCCACCATCAACGAAATTCTTCTCCGTCGCGCTCAACGAAACCTGTCGCTTTGTCGCCTCAAGGCTCAAAACCCCCTTCTTTACCGATAAGATCCTTTACTTCTCTCCCCGCGGGGAGCCTAGATCGCCGACATCGCCGAGTACAAAACACACCCGATCAACATAAACACCATTGCCCAAGATGCCGACCGCCGGCCTCAAGACCATCATTGCCCTCTCCTTCGTCCTTGCTGTTGGATTCCTTCTGGTTATTCTCTCATGCGCCTTGTGGAAGGTCTACTACCCTCTGCTCGTCGTTGCCACCTATGTCATTGCGCCCATTCCCAACTGGATCTGCGGACACTGCGCCAACCCTGATGACTTTGTCGAGAGCTCGGGTGCTGCTGTTCTAGATCTCGGACGTTTCTTTACAGGTTTCTTTGTTGTTATGGGAATTGGTGAGTCTCCGGATTTCTTGTCACTGTGCGGTTTAGCGCTGCTGGTTACAAGGGATCAAGTTATCTGTCGCTACTCACGTGGCTAACTATTCTGTAGCCCTCCCCGTTGTCCTCGCGCACGCTGGTCTCATCGAAATCCAAGCCATGGTCATGTCCATAGTCGGCGGTCTATTGATCTACGGAACCATTGTCAGCTTCGGCATGTTCTTCCACGAGGAGCAAGAGTTCTAAACGCGCGCATAAGATCGGATCGCATAAGTTGTAGGGGACCCAAACTTGTCAAAAATGACTACAGATACAGCATGTCGCGTTTCAGGAAAGAGGGGGGTAATTGCTGGGATAAAGCCTGTATAACGCGTGTATGATCACAGAGCAGAGGGGTGGCATTGGCATTCAGCGGGGGTTATAAACGGCAGTCTCGGGTACTTACGAGGTGAAATACTCGGATTTGATGGCGCCGATGAGATGGTTATAGTCGGTTGTGAATGGTATACCTTTTTATGAGACATATATCGTGTCATTTGATACTATCTTTCGGATGCTTGCGATTCATATCCCTGCCTGTCTATGCTGTTGAAATCCCAATCAAAAACTCCGACGATGTGTACGTTGAGGTATCATGTCCAAAGCCAAATTCTGCGCCTGCCTGCCCATCCATCCAATCTGCTCTCTTCCTTGAGAGCTGGCACTCAAGCTGCGTCTCTGAAAACGCCCATAGGACCAGCAAGTTTGGTGAACATCTCGTCCCTTTCACCTTCAGGGGTACTAAGAATGGTCACCGCGCCTCCAGCTCCAATTCTCCAAACTTCTCTAGGTTCGGTCTCGCCCTCTTCAGCGGGAGCCTCCTCATCGTCCCACCGGAACATTGTTCGAATCGTGACACTCCAGTCGCCTGCGCCTGTGACGTCCATGTATCCCACGACACCAGAATAAAGACTTCGCTCATGTTGACCTTCGATGATCTGTAGGAGCTCGCAACTACGCTTCTTGGGTGCTCCTGTCATGCTTCCAGGGGGCAGAGCTGCAGAGAGAGCATCCAAGCCTGTATAAGGACAGTGAGAATCGAAGCTGCTTCGGCGTGCACCATGAGGTTTATGTCCATTGCGCCCGGGGAGTTGACCATTGACAACTGTGATCATCTGGAAGACGGTCGCATATTCTTCCACCTTCATCAGATCAGGAACCGTAACATGGCCAACACCACAAACACCATGCAAGTCGTGTCGAACAAGATCGACGATCATGAGATTCTCGGCCACCTCCTTGGGCACGTGGAGGATTTTCTCAGCCTGGGCTAGTGTTGACACGGCCTCTGACTTACGGACAGTACCCTTCATTGGTCTCATCGAGCATAGTCCATTGCTATCATGGCGAAGGAAGCGTTCAGGAGAGCAACTCAGCATTGTTGCGCCACCAAGACGAATGAAGGATCCAAAAGGAGCTGGTTGTCGTTTTCTCAGCGTTTGGTAGATGGTCCAGGGGCTTCTCTGATTGTTTCTCGCACGGGGCCTTGCCATGGTCGTTTGTGATGTAAGGCAAAGCTCGTATGACTCTCCCGCTGCAATAAAGTCCTGGCACACTCGAACTTGCTCCTCGTATCTATCGGGTTGCGGGGTTGTGATTTTGACTTGGCTGTGCTGAGCAGAGTTGCCGTTGATACGTCCATTGGCGCCGTTGCTCATCTCTGCAGCTTTCCAGTATTGGGACTGTTGAATCCTCCCAGCCATATCTTCAAGCCATGAATCGTCTGACCCTCGAGCCTTCAAGTTCTGGACATATGCAACACCTGCTCGATGATCAAGAACGATGCTCTTGGTTACCCACGCCAAGCAAATATCCGGCCTCTTGTGCCCCCTATCTTCTGAGACCATCTTCTTCTCGAGGCCGTGCAAACCCATCTCATAAGTGATGAAACCCATGAAACCACCTTTGAAGGCCGAGTTGGACTGATCAGATCCAGCGGGATGGCTTCTAGTCTCCCAGAAATCCGAGATAATCTCCCAGACATTGACAGTTCCATTTTCAAGACTTATCGTCTCAATTTTGTCCTCTCCGCCAACTCTAGCGGGGAGTCGTATAGTAACATAATCGTCAGAGACATTGTACTCGAGCCGCAGCGCCTCTTCGACTTGGAGGGCTACGATGCTGTTCAGAGCCAGGGCATCTCCATTCTTCGAACTCGACGAGTCAAGAATAACAGTCTCGCCCTTGTCCAATCCCAACGTCTCGACAATTTCTGGTACGCCAGCCCCTGGAGGAAGAGAGATTGTGCGATGTGTATATTCCGCTCCTTTTGCAAAGTCCTTCAACGATGTTCCGTTGGCATGTGACGTCGACCACCAATCTCCTGCCAGTCGCTCCTTATGCGCAGCTGCAGATTCTAGATGGTTCGGTGGTGAAAGAGTCTGAATCTCCAACAATGGACCATGTACTCGTCGTCCATGGTAGTTGTTCCACTGAAGCGCAGCCTGGAACCAGTTGATGAGAACGCCTTGTGCATTCTTCTCAGTGCACACAGACTCTGGGTGATATTGAAGACCCCAAAATGGCTTCTTCAGGTGTCTCACACCCTGGAGAATTTGCTCTCGTCGACCGTCGTCTCTGATCTCGGTCGCCCAGGCCAAAGGTGAAAACTCTGACGTTGGCTTCCAGCGATTCTCGTCCTCCCAATCATCACTGTACTGGCCGATATCAACACACAGGCTGTGGTATAGAGTAGCTTCGAACGACGGCACTCCCCGGAAGATGTCTTCTCCCTGGTGCTCAATCTCCCTCACCATGCCATGAAGACCCCTCTTGAGCCTCCTCACAGACCCGCCATGCGCAGCAAGTAGACTCTGGAAACCAAGACAAATACCGAGAACTGGTAACTGGCGATGCTCGGGGAGCTCCCAGAGCAAATTGAAGGCTCCAACATCTTCCGGGTTAAGCGGAGATCCGGGGCCGGGGCCGCAGACTACGGCGTCAAATTGATCGAGATTGCTGAGAAACTCTTGCTCTGTCCATTTGGCGGGCGCATCATCTTCATTGACCTTATCAACCACTGAAAGGTCGATCCTTATGACAAAGATATCTGCACCGAGGATAGTTCGCAGGAGTGAGACGATGTTATTGGTGAAAGAGTCATAGGCGTCAATGAAGAGAATCCGCTTCGGCGCCCGAGCCGAGGGTTCAGGGCCCGTGGTCATGTTCCAATATGTCGAGGATTATAGCAAAAAGTGTTAAGTGATTGAGAAGAACGAAACAAAGAATCACCTGGAATATTGGTGGTGAGAAATTGAGTCTGATAAGCCTGCGTCTTTCGGCGTTTGATATAAAATCCAAAAGATTTGCCGCTACAAGCCGGAGCTGACTCGGCATCCGTTGTCCACTGATGCACTGCACTGAAGCCGTTGAGGCTTTGAAGCTACTGCACCTGCGGCTGGTTTTATCATGTGATCGGGCAAGCCAAAACGTTAACGATGCATCAAAGTTTGATTTAAGTTATATAAAATATAGGGCGCTTACTCGTTGTTAAAAGTCTTGCTACAAGGCTAAGAGTGGCGACAATAAATACTTCTAGAACGTCAATATACCGACGCTAGGTACTCCCCTTGAACGGCAGCTTGCCAAGATGACTAATGAACAACATAACAGTACACTATACAAGAAATATTAACTCAATATGAGGGAGGGCTTGGTATAGTAGTTGAATTATTTCCGTTAAAGATATTGACGATTTAATAGTAGGTAATGGTCTATATCTATTTAGTCTGTCCAAATGTAGCTTCTAAAGACAGGAATGGGCTCTTCATGATAGGCACAAGCAGTCATTGGCTAAAGCTCATCCCCGCCGAATAGAGACCCCCACAAAAACGTCCAAGCTCATCCTTGGCCTGTCGCGTCTGAACGCGACTCAAACAGACTCAAACAGAACAGAACACTCGACTTCTCTTCGTTAAGTGCGACAAGATAATATCGAGTCTTTCTTTTTTAAATCTCGACCAATACTCGCAAACCTTCTGATCAAAAGCCTCAAGCCTCAAATATGGCACCATCTGATGAGGAAATCGAACAAGCCCTCCTTGATGCAACTTACCAAGTCTACCAAGCTTTCCCAGACGAAACCACAGTGAACAAGGTCCGCAAACAGACTGAAGAAAATCTCAGTCTTGACGATGGCTTTTTCTCAAGTGGAGACTGGAAGAAAAAGAGTAAAGACCTCGTAAAAGAGAGAGCAGTAAGTTTTACTCGTAACCGTTATTTCATCTTATAAACTTACGCAATATCTAGGAGAAACTTGGAGAAGGATGGGTTCCCGACAACAAGAAAGACGATGGCTCTGATGAAGAGGAAGAAAAAAGCGCGGGTATGAAGCGCTCTTCTCCGGATGCTGAATCCCCTCAACCAAAGTCCAAACGCCAGAAGCGAGCGCCCAAGGCAGAGACGAAGACGAAGACAAAGGCAAAGGCAAACGCAAAGCCCAAGAAAGCCGCCAAGAAAGTGGAATCTGATGATGAATCGGATCGCAGTGAGTCTAGTGAGCTCAGCGAGTTAAGTGAAGTGAGTGAAGTAAGTGAGATGAGCGAAGAGGAGCAGCCTCAGAAAAAGAGAAAACGAGCAGCGCCCAAGAAAGCTGCACCAAAGAAGGCTGCGCCCAAGAAAGCTACACAGAAACGCAAATCAAAGACAGTTGATTCCGACGCGGAGGACGAGGAAGTCACTCTCGACTCTGATGCTGAGAAACCCGCGGAAAAGGATGACGAGGCTGGAAACGAAGAGCCCGCTGGTGAAAAGGAAACTACTCCATCAAAAGCTCAAAACTCAGACGACGAGGAAAAGCCGGCTGCCAAAGACGAGAACACACCAGTAGTCGACGAGGAAGAGGAATACTCAGATGTTATCGACGAACCCGTGAAGCCCAAGCGCAAGAAGAAGGAGAAGAAAGAAGCTGGAAGTAAACCAACAAAGGCACCCAAGGCCGTGGTTAAGAAAAGCACTACTTCCGAGGACCCCGACACGGAAGAGATCAAGAGACTACAAGGATATCTCACAAAATGCGGTGTCCGGAAGCTTTGGCACAACGAGTTGAAACAGTATGGCGACGACGCCAAAGCTAAAATCCGACACCTTAAGAAGATGCTCACCGAGGTTGGAATGGATGGCCGTTTCTCGGAGGCTAAAGCTCGTGAGATCAAGGAGAGGCGGGAACTACTTGCCGAGGTCGAGTCTGCGCAGGAAATGAGTGCCCTTTGGGGTGTCGAGGGACGCGGCCGTGCAAGCCGAAGCAAGAGCAAGACCGCCAAGGTTGTTGAAAGCGAAGCTAGTGATGTCGAGAACAACGACGGAGACGACAAGGATGACGAGGATGACGAAGAGGAGACATATGCCGCGAGACGCAAGAGAGCGAGAGCGGATTTGGCGTTTTTGGGCGACGACAGCGATTCCGACTAAAGGTTGCATAATGGACTTTACGCTCATGGCATTGATTCTATCTGGACACGGGTGGGTAGCATGTAATTAAAGACGACGGGATGTATCATGATGAGCTTTGTACAACACAGGGTCTGGTGCGCAGCAATGGTTTTACGTTACTTTTTTGTCGTTGTCTTATAATAACTAGGCGTTGAGAAATAGCCTCTATCCAATTGATAATTCTTTTCCTTTACATCGATATCCGATTTAGTCAGCCCACGCCTTGTACACGATTCTAGCACCGTACGTATCGCCCTTCTTGAGCAGGACCTGGTTCTTCCACTCAGGCACATTGGCCGCGTTGACATAGCGAGCAGGTTCACAGCAGAAACCGGCGCGGGCTTTGCGGGCTGGCAGACCGTTGACGGCCGGCACGTTGATTCCGGCGCCGGTATAGATCTGGAAGGTTGGCTCTGTGCTGTGAACTTCGAGGTTGATGCCGGAGCCGGCGTGGTGGGCCTTGACGTTGAGCTTGAGGGGCTGGCTTCGGGTGTCGAGAGGCACAGAGGAGGCGTCCTTGTTGAGGACGAAGCAGTGGTCGATGTTGGGCTCCTGGGGTCCGAGAGTGAAGGTCTTGTTGGCGGTGACGCCGGGGAAGGGCTCGATCTTGCCCGTGGGGATGAGGTCGTCGCCGACGGCAAGGTAGTCAGCTGTGGGAAGGGTCATTTCTGTGTCGGCGATGGTCTCCTTTCCGCTGGGGTTGAAGTAAGAGTGGTTGGTCATGTTGATGACGGTCTCATCAGCGCCATCGATAAGCTTGGCCTCATACTCCATGGCGAGAACAGTAGCTTCCTTGCCGTCAACCTTTTGCGTACCCGTCGTGTAAGTGACGGTAACCTCAACGGTACCAGGGTATCCCTCCTCGCCATCCTTGCTGGTGAGCGTAAAGGCAACGCTCTCGCCGCCCTCAAGACCGTCTACGCCGGGAACCTCACGGGTGCCGACAGGCTTGGGGCCGTCCCAGACGCGGCTGCTCCAGCCAACCTTACCGCCGTGGAGGTGGTTCTGTCCGTCGTTGGCGGCGAGAGTGACCTCCTTGCCGTTGAGGCTGTCGATGCGAGCGCCCTTGATGCGGTTGGCGACTCGGCCCACGGTTACGCCAAAGTAAGGATAGTTGTACTTTTCATAGTCTTCCTGCGTAGGGAAGCCCTGGACGATGTTGACGCCGTTGACGACGAGGGACTGGATAATGGCGCCGAGGGGCAGGAAAGAGATGGGAGCGTCGGCCATGATGATCTCACTTTATGCGGGGTGAATAAGCTGATGGAGGTTTGATATGAGGGGTTGTTGAGTGGTAGTTATGATGATGATGATACCAATAGAGTCAAGAATGATTGAAAAGAAGAGATAAATAAGAAAATAGAATCGAACTGATCTGAGACAATATGCGGTAAATGTTATCTACCTGTTCTCTCTCTGCAACACCATACATATGCGCCCATGGGGCTAAATGCGCAAGCTGAGGGGCCCCCATCATGACACTGCATCGACCTGATTTCAGGCTAATCTGCCAATGGGGTCATGAGCCGTCGAGTTTTACCGTATCTCTTTTTTCTCAATGGGCAAATTGTATACAGAAAACACCCACGACATTATGGAACTCTCCAGGGCCCCCCATGACACTATTGACGCAGGCGGTATTCGGGCCAGCTCGACCGAGTGTGTGGTGACTTGAGTGCGGGGTGTGTCATGGGTTGCTCCATTAATGTCACATAGTGAGTGGTGCGGTTATAATTGTACGCATTAGTCTGAGGATACGTTCCGTATGAGGCTTAAAACTGCAGTGAGCAGTAGAGTACCTTGATTGGAGTGGCTCAGTTGTGTGAATTGCCGGCATACGTGGTGATACTGTCACGAGTTGTTGAACCAGACGAGACATGATGATGATCATGATGGAGGCAGATCCAATGGGTTCCACGGTCAGAAACACGTGCAAACAATCATCAAAATCGACTCATCCAAAACTCACAATAGGCCAATCTCAAGTGCACAAGTAAACGTTCAAGCTTCAATGATGTGATGTTCTTTATACAAGCATCTTATAACTATGTACTAGAGTGATATATACTCATAACTGCACCCAACTCTTTCATAGCCATTTTGACGGCTTCTAAATGCAAATCGCTACATGTGGTATCTTATAAGTTCTCCAAACACAAAATTCCAATCTCTCATTCCGTGCCTCGTGTAACAAAGCACTCTACCACTCCAGACGATCGTCGCACACCAGCTTGACGTCGAATCGCTCGTTGCCTTTCCAGACCTTGCTGCCAGAGTTACATCCGGCAACAATTGTGCGGAGATCACTGATCATTCCACCGGGGCCACTGGCAAAGACTGTTGTGGGACCAGCGATGGTGTTGCTCACAAAGTCGTTGATGAGCTTGGGCAGGTTGGGGTGTCGGTCCTCGTCGGCAGTTCCCTGACCGATCTTGGCGACAGGAACGTCGGTGCCGCAGGCGCAGTTGTCGTCTACAACGTCTGACGATGATGATGACCCGACTTGTCTGGTGTTATCTGTGATATTCTTCTCATCGTCTACTCGCACCTGAGAACCGGCTCTGCTGCTGGCGTCTCGTGTAGCGTAGATTCGGATCTTGAGCTTGAGGGCCTTTGCGGCTTGTTGTAGGATGTCCATCTCGGGCTGTACCCATTCAGCGTCGGAAGTGTGGCGGATGGCCCAGATGAATTCAATCTTGCGGTCTCGGGAGATGGGCGATCGTGCGAGTTCGAGGAGCACAGGGAGCACATAGGCGATACCAGTGCCACCTGCAACGCAGACGATGTTGGTGTCGAATGAGATGTGGTCCATGGTTGTCTCGCCGTAAGCGCCAGTGAGGATGATAGGGGTGGTAGCGTTGTCAGAGGTCTCGTACTTCTTGGCAGCCAGCTCGGCCATCTTCTTGGTCTCACCTTTCTTGGCTCGCATGATGTACGAGTGCTTCACAAGACCCTTCTCGACGACAGGAGCATTGATAGGCGTGAATGGGTGAGACTGCCAGATACCGCTCTCGGTAAAGCAGAGGAAGTAGTGCTGGCCAATCTGCCAAGGGTCCTGGTCGTTCTCAAGGTCGAAGCGAAGAATATCGCCATGCTCGGCATCGGGGAATCTAGTGATAACGGCTTGAGAAGCTCGGAAACCCATGCCACCCGAGGGAAGGTGGTGGTAGTGCAGGTAGGCAGTTCGAAGAAGTCGGAATCCTCGGTCAGCGAACCAGAAAAGGAGAGAAGGGAGCAAGAAGCACTTGAGCTGCACCCAGTGAGCCCAGCAGGCGCCAATGTAGATCATGGCGAGAACATAGTGAGACTTGCGGAAGAACTCGTATCCTGTTGCCCGGATTCCCCAGGGAGTGCTGCCAATGACCATGAGAAGCAGCAGGATCATGGCCACGATACCCCAGACAATGTATGTCTGGACAACCCACTCGAGGGCGACTGTGGGCTGAGGCTGGTAGAGGCGGATTTCGACGATGCACCAACCGATGGTGTGAAGGGCGCTCTGGACAAAGATGAGGTAGCCTGACCAGCGATGCAAGAACATGAAGCTCTGGTAGGGAACACCAGTGACTAGAGATAAGATAGATTCTCTGCTTGCCAGCAAGACAGACAGAGGAGTCAGGGCGTAGGCCAAGATACCGATTCTATCAGACCAGGGGCCGAGAGTAGTGCGGGTGTTGTAGGATCCAGGTGAGGTCTTGACAGGAGTAACCCATGTCTGATAAGTCATACCAACGAAGCTCCAGATGGTGAGGTAGCCCACAAGGGACAACATGATAACGACCTGAAGACGGGTAGTTCGGCCAAAGATGGAGCGGCAAGCATCAGGAAGCAGATATCGTCGAGTGAATGAGCCGATGCTGCGGCGAACCTTTGTGAGTCCGGCCTTGGGGCTGACACTGAGGGTGATGGGAGGAGACGAAGAGCGGCCGGCGTGTCGAATGATGGCCCAGATGAACAAGATGCCGAGGATCGTTGCCCAGAGGATTCCGGTGTAGAGCATGCCCAGGTCGTGAGCACTGTAGACAAGGTCGAGATATTCGCAGGAACCCTTGTCGTTTGTGCAAGGAAGAGCTCGATCAGCGTATCCCCAATGAGGTTCTAGTTCTTGGGCCTCGCTCATGTTTTGGATGTGGCGAGCATCCAGTTCGTGGAAGGACGCCATTGTGAGGAAGGGCTGTGATGGGTTCTACCGGTATGTGTGAGGTGTTGAAGGAAGCTCAAGATACGATTAGAATATTGAAGCTTCTCATAGACTTCTAAGACAAACAGATCGAAGAAGAAGGATGATCTGCAGTTTAGCTCACATGCATGCGAACCGTGAGAAGAGATAGGAATGAGGTGTCAAGCAAAGGTAGTAAAGTAAAACGACGTGATGGCATTAGATAGAAATACGAATTGAGCCGTACACCGAGTCCCCACAGAAGAACCAAGCGCCTCGACTTTTGAGCATGTTTGAGGTCACGAAGATAATCGGGGTACGATGTGATAATAGGGTCCTCTTGGCGCGGAAGCCATTGACATATCGGGTTAATGTTTCCTGATTACTTGCTCAAGAACACCTAATTAAGGATTGGTCGGAAGGAGCCTTAAAGACGAAAGACCCTGCCGCGGCAGAGAAGCCCACGAAGCTCACGAAGCCGTACGGAAACATGCGCGGGTTGAGGCGATTTGATAGACAAAATTGATCAGGTTGAGCAGGAATGAGCACGTTTTACCGGGATATTAAGCTCAAGGGCGGGGCCGTCGCTACCTCCGTCTCCACCGGGACTCCGCAAATCTCGAACATGGCCCGGAAGTGGAGGCTCTAGAGGCTCTAGAGGCATTTTGAGGGTCTTGACGAGGCCTTTGGAGGTGGTTTTTAAAGGCAAAGATAGTCCCAGAGTCCGTATCTAGACAAGCCAATGGATCTTAAACGACTGGAATAATATCTCCCTGTAAATATCTCTCTCGTCCTTGGGCAAAACCTTAACCATCCACCTTATTCCTGCACTTGCATATGCCCTCTTAATTCTCCGGTCGTCTCACAATCAACAAGTCTTGGAACCAACTCAATCTTTCTCAGTGGGTAACCTGGCTCCTGCTATTTACCATTACATATCTCCGAGACAGCCCCCTCGACTCTTTGGCTCGGCATTTTCGTGTTTCTTTGCTACAGAGAGCTCAAGTGTCATCGATTCATTGCATATCGTCACACCAAGATACATATCTCGCAACTCAGCACTCCCATCACCACTCAAAGTGCAAACAACATTCACATCAATAACCCAAAATGGACCACGGATCAATGGCCGGCAGCGGCGCGGACTGCAAGATCGAGGTATGAATTAATCACTTTGCAAATAAACTCCATGACATCTTTCAATCCCCCGCTCACAAGTCTCAGATGCTGTGGAACTGGAACACAATCGACGCCTGCTTCCTAGCTTCATCATGGCAGATCCGCACCCAAGGCATGATGGCCGCCACCTGCATCGGCACAATTCTCCTCGTCGTCCTCGTCGAGTTCTTCCGTCGAATGGGCAAAGAGTACGACGCTCTTCTCCAGCGAGGCTTCCAGCGCCAAGCGTCAACCCACAGCGTCGCCCTCGCCGCCGCAGGCTGCACGGGGGCCGTTGTTCCGACCCGCCAGACCCTGACGTACCGCGCGACTCCTCTGCAGCAGCTGATCCGGTCCTTCATCCACGCCGTTACCTTTGGCGGAGCCTACATCGTCATGTTGCTGGCCATGTACTTCAACGGCTACGTTATCATCTGCATCTTTATCGGCAGCGGCCTGGGCAAGTTCTTCTGCGACTGGCTGGTTGTGAGGATCGATCTTGAGGGATTGGAGGGTCCTAAGGACGAGACCAAGGGAATTGAAGAGACCACGGTCTGTTGTGGTTAGATATTGGATGGTTATGTGGTTGGAGCGTTGAGACGTATGTCTTGCATGATGAATCTGTTTTTAGCGATACCCGGAAATAGCATTTGAAGCAATAACAGTGTTCTCAATTTCCTTTTCAAAGTTGTTTGGGAATGGTGTGTAAATGGTAAACGACTATGGCTCAGGCCAGAAACATACGTGTGTTAGCTACAGTGACGTTCAGCTATGATGAGATATCACGCCTAGGCTCGAGAGCAATCGAGTCGACAGCAGCCTGTTGCTTTCAGAGTTAACTATGGGGGGTAATGATATCATTAAGGTGGTTGGCCTTGAATCAACTCGATAGCTACCTATGTATGCCTGTTCAAGACAACTGCCCGGCTATTTTGACAGGCTTAATGGAAAATATCAGGTAATCTATAGCGGTGCTACCACAACGTAACCTAGAATTCCGATTGATTACTTGACGAAATGTTTCACGATGACTCATGAAGATGAAGAGATTTAAGCTGCCTCAGATTGAACCATCAAGGTTGTGTTCCATCATGAGAACAAACTCGCTCGTCTCGGCTCGTCCACTCACAAGACAAGACTAATGTATCACATCTGAGCCAGGACTAACGTCAATCGAAACGCAAGTACACAATATTTAAAGTATCGGTGTCTAACTGAAACAGGATAGTCTCTCTGCCGCAGCTGCAGAATGTTGTAGCTGACAAGGATGATAGTCTAGGCCCTCGGCCGGCATTTGTTGTTTGGTGTATGTATGAGTAGTAGTGGAGTAACAACTCGGAATAACTTGCTCATATCTCTCTCACCACAAAGCAAGTCTACAGCTTTTACTATACAGTAATCACGACAAAAGAAAGACAAAATATAGATGGTCTATGTCTTGGTCGACATCTTGCCACCATCATCAGTGAGTAGGTCGAAATTACCAAGGGGCCGTCCCAAAAGGCCCACAATGGATCTTGTGCTTATATAGGGGATCGGACGTTGGTTGTAAAAGTCATGGCGGCCTGAGACGACTATGGTGGCTTTGTTTCCTCTGGTAGAGTGCCTTAATAAAATACATGCTCAATTCAGCTCCAACCAACTTATGACCTGAGGCGATTTATTTCAAAGAGGCCCCGGTCGCCGTCAGATTAACCAGCTAACCACACCATATATCAATCCACTGCCGACGAAGAATTGCTGTGACCTCGTCAGTGCTTTGCAAGTTGAATATAATATTTGAAGACTATATATCCTCTTGGTTCTTTACTTCTTGTTGTACTATACCTATCATTTACACATCTACGATTCACACGTAACAAGCCTTCAGCATCATGTCTTCATACTCCTCCAGTCTACCAAGCTCCTACTCAGGATCACCAACTTCAAGCTCATCTTCGCTTTACTCTCACCACCATTTCTCATCATCAAAAAGCGATAATACAAAAGTTGGAGATGAGGTGGGCATGATCAAGACGTGGTTCTCGGTGCTAGACGACACTGAGCGAACATCAGCCCTCGCATCCATCGCTGAACTACCAAGCCTACGAGAAATTGAGCCTTTGATCCAAGCACTCAAGGACCGCAAGCGAGAACTATGGAGGCAACAAGAAGAACTCATCATTCAACCTCCAGTGAAGCCCAAATGGATTATGCCGGCATTTCCATATGATTCCCAAGACTCTCGGTGGGCGGCCAAATGGCTTCGAGCTTTGAGACTACATAAATACGAGAGTTGTCTGTCAGGATTGTCGCCAGCTCAAGTAGCATCTCTAGATGACGAGGACTTGCAACGGCTGGGCATTGACACGGTCGGCGCGCGGTCGAAGATGCTTCGAGTAAGTGTTTACAGAACTCAATTATATGGTAAATGGTGTTTTCTAACAAGCTGCAGGCCATCCATAATGGATAAGAAAATAATGCTCAGCATCTTGTATTTTACCAATCAGTCGGCCAACGGGTTTGGTAACGGCGGATGGACATTCATTCCATCTAGAATTTACTTTGTTCTTTAATTTAGGGTTAGCAGGGAATAGCGGCATTACTTCCTATACTCTATCGCCAGGTAGGCCACTGAGTAATCGCTACATGGTGGCCTGAGATCCGGTGATAGTGGCATTGAGGTGGTTTGATATGGGGAAACAATGGCGTTGGGGTATTGATTTAGGGGAGATAGTGAAACTACGCCGCATCCGGCATGTCACAAAATAGGCGTAAACAGGCTATCTTTCACATACTCAGTGTATAACAAATTTACAAATTTACATACATTTGTCTTCTTATTGGAATTGGCCATGCAAGCAAATCACAGCTGTTAACGTCTAAGACATGGCGATCAGCGGCAGATCTACGATATGATGCTAGTCAGAGTAGATTGAACGTGACCCGCGCATTACATCGCAACTGCATGTGACGCTACAATTGCGGGTGAATCACGAGGTTGTTATTTGGCTTTGAACTTGTAATCACGCACTGCATCCTTCAATACCTGAGGCACCTGGGTTCTTAGGTATTCTCACCAAACACAAAGCGAGACATCCAATTGGAATATACCCTCAAGTCACATTTCCCCCTCGTGCTTACCTCTTTGGTTTACGGTTTACCCTGCAGTGGAAAGTGGAAAGTGGAAAGTGAAAAGGGTAGGTAACAGCAAGTGGTGCTTGCGCAACCAAGCCGAAGCCAAAACCAATAGTTTCTACCTCTAGGTAGTTCTAGTTCCATCAACTCTCAGCGGCTCTTCCCTAACAATAAACTACCTCATTCAACTCAAGCTCTCCGGTCTCGACTCGACTACCGACTATCAACTCTCAAACAATGAACAATGGCCGCCACAACTAGCACCCCAAAACGCAAACGCGGAGAAGGACTCTGGTTATCGCCCATACAGTTTACCTTTCAACATGATCCTCTATCATTCGCTTTCCCTTCTTCCTCAGCAGATCCAGAAGATGGCAGCAACAGCCCGCGGTCAAGAGTCGCCCACAAGTTCCGTGGTCTCGCGCTGGAAAGTGGGGGTGGGGCAACAGTCAGCAGCCAACATAGCGACACTCTCGCGGATACCGAGGAGTCCATGAGGAAGCGCCGGAGACCAGATGAGATAATGAGAGAGCCAGATGCACCGCCAACGCCCTCGACCGTGCAAGAGGCTGTTGATCTCGACGGAAAGTATGTGCTGCCTTCCACAGAACCGCTGCAAGGCTCGGAAATTCAGGTGCAAGCGCAAGAGCCTCAGCAACATGACACACAAAAACAACCCGATGGCAACCTGCAGCATGCATACCCGTCTATCAATAGGCTGTCAGAGTCCAAATCAAGAATTAAGAAAAGAACCGGATCACCGCCACTGCGCATGAAGCGTCCATTCAGAAGGCCGTTTGACGACTCAGACGAAGAGGAGGTCCAGATAGTCGACCCTGTCAGAGCTGCTCTAACGTGGCACGAAGATGAAATCACCATTTACGATCCTGAAGACGAAGATGACGATGGAGTTGGAATCAACGGTATTGGATTTAAGCCCACCGCAGCTCTTGCACAAGCCCGCGCCACGAAAAGGAGACAGCAGATGGCAGAGTATCGCAAACGCGAGGAGAGCGACGCACGAGCCCGACGTAGCCAACGACGAGGTTGTGGTTCAGGAGTCAAGTTTAGATCGGAAGAGCAATCACCGCCTCGGAAGGTTAGGTTCACGGATACGGATGCTTCAAACATTGCCATCACCACAGGATAACGTCACTTTTTAACGCGTTGAGTTGGAGCATGAATTGGGTTGGACGTGGCGGATGGCTATAAACGCTTTGGCAGCGGATACTGGCGTTTATCATTTATGGGCGAACTGTGGAAGGCAACATCTTGGACTGTCAACATACTTTTCTTTTTGCAGGTTTTGATGGCTTATGCTGGGTGGGAATTGAACGACGACTGAGGAACACATTCGAGGCTTCAATAGGCCACCTTTATACCCTGATCTTGAGATCACACAACAATACAATGGAGAACCGAGTTCACGCAAGAACTTCTATATACTTGCTCTTCTCGGCTAGTTTTGCCGTTTTACATTTGGGACTTATATTTACGGCCCATAGCTATACCCAATGCACAAGATATACTCTTACACACAAAAAGTACACAGCATAAGCGGTATGCTCAGCTTGATGATCACCAGACCTTGTACCATGGCTTCGCCGTAGCCTTCTTTTCAGCCTCCAGTTTGTCATGTTCTCGTCTCGCTTCCTGTATCTTCTTTGCCTGCTCCTTTCTGGTCTCCGACACCACTTCGATATGTCGCTTCATCTGTCGACGTTCCTCGCGGCGTCGGTATTGGCACCATTCGTAGGACGCCATGCTTCCAATAACAAAGACTCCAACAGCCCAGTTCGCAGCGCTACCGGCATTTCCTACATTTTTATCTTAGACCATGTCTTGTGCTGAACGTACACCATGGTCGACTCACCTCTGAGGACGAACCTCAAACCTCCAACACCGGCACCTGATGCAATTCCTGTGATGAAGCCTTGTCGTGCGCACGGAGTATTCGCAACATTCGTAAAGTCGTCCTTTTTGATCATGGACATAGCCTCTGAAATTGTCGGCCTATTATTCGTTGGTGTCGCGCCATCCTGGCCGCTCGCTTCGGGTTGCTCTATGGGTTTCGACCAGACATGTAGAGTTTTCTCGCCGGGCTGGGGTTGCCCTTCCTGTGGATTTGAAGCCATTCCCGGCTATATTTGCGTCGCAATTGGTGTCATGAATGAATTGGCACTGCCAAATTGGACTTTCTTCAGAAGCACGTGGGACGAGACCGATGACGCTTGACAAGCAAGGCTTGCATCGGGGTCCTGCATGGTCCGTGCACTCGTCGTTGCTCCGTTGAATGTCCATTAAACTAAAGTGGATTTGACGCGTCGCGGAAGCGCGTTTCAGCGTGTCTCACGCTTTACATTTTACCAATCTCGGTCAAGGCTCTAGGGACACCCTTCATTTACTTTGTTCCCACAGATACGCTCCGCTTCTTGTTGACTTTTCAAATCACTTTTTCTTCTTCTACAGCTATTTAATCTCCAGTTTCTTCTGACTTTTCTGTCTTGCAACCACTTTCTTTTCTTGACGACTGCCTCCTTCTCTAAGCCGTCAACGGCCCGTTAGACCACCCTCCTTCAGGGGAGCTTCCCCTCCAGGACACTCTCCATGCCCAACACAAGCCTTCGTCGCCCTCAGAAGGGCTTCCGTAGGGGAGGAAAGGCTGCCTACCATGGCAATCGGACACGCACATTCGCGGCCTCGTCCAGGAACGAGGCTACCTCGGCAGATGAGAAATGGGAGCGGTCACGGTTGGCACACAGCATCGACGAGAACATGGGCTTTGCGCGTTATGAGAGCGGAAAGAAGAGAGAAGGATGGCTGGTCAACATCCAACCCACAGCGATCGAGGACGAGCGGATACCTGGTGGCCGAGCTGCTGTCGACTGCTACTTCATCGAAGAAGACGGCTCGACCTTCAAGGCCACTGTAGAGTTCGAGCCTTACTTCTTGATTGCTGTCAAGAAGGGTCGTGAGTCTGAGGTTGAAGAATGGGTCAAGAGAGTTCCTGGAGATGGTGTTGTCAAGTCGATTCGACGTGTCGAGAGAGATGATCTCAAGATGCCCAATCACTTGCTCGGCTATCGAAGGACGTTCCTTGAGCTGAGATTCGCCAATGTCAACGACCTTATGGCTGCGAGAAGAGATATCATGCCTATTGCGGAAAAGAACAAGAAGAATATGAATGCTATGGATGCTTATGCCGAAGTTGCAACGTAAGTTTTCTCCTTATACCCAGCACGACGAAGCTAACATGACACAGCTCCAACGGTGACTTTGACCTTTTTGACGATTCACGAGACGACGACCGACACATGAACACGGCAATTTCCGATGCCAGCGACTTTGTTGTCGATATAAGAGAATATGATGTTCCCTACCACGTACGAGTAATGATAGATTTGGGTAAGTGCTTTCTGTCCTGCGACTCCTTTCTATAAGCTTTACATGATGCTTGCAACCAAGTATTTGCTACTTCAGAGCCTTTACAGGCCATGAGACCACTATTCACCATTGCCCTGATTATTGCTTCTTCAAAGTCCTTCATTATTGCCTTCATTTTCGTCAAGCATATGTTAACCAGGACATACAGATATACGAGCCGGAACATGGTACTTTGTAGAAGCCAAGCACGGCGTTACCAAGATCCTACCCAACGAAGAGAGATCTCTGCCGGCGGACCCTGTGGTAATGGCTTATGATATCGAAACATCCAAGCTGCCTCTCAAATTCCCTGACGCTGCCACCGATCAGATCATCATGATCTCGTACATGATCGATGGCCAAGGATTTTTAATTACAAACCGTCAAATTCTTTCAGAAGATATTGGCGATTTTGAGTACACCCCTAAACCAGAATACCCGGGTCCTTTCATGATTTTCAACGAACCCGATGAAAAGGCCTTAATCGAGAGATTCTTCCTCCACATTAAAGAGGCGCGGCCAACGGTCATTGCCACTTACAACGGTGACTTTTTCGATTGGCCTTTTGTGGAAGCACGAGCTAGTATCAATGGAATCGATATGTACCAAGAAATCGGGTGGAAGAAGGACAGTGAGGACCAGTACAAGTGCAACTACAGTGTGCACATGGATTGCTTCCATTGGGTTAACCGAGACTCTTATCTGCCCCAGGGTTCCCGTGGCTTGAAAGCTGTCACAGTGGCCAAGCTCGGATACGACCCAGACGAGCTCGATCCCGAATTAATGACACCGTATGCGACTGAACGACCCCAAACACTGGCTGAATACTCCGTCTCCGATGCTGTTGCAACATACTATCTTTACATGAAATATGTCCACCCCTTCATCTTCTCTCTCTGTACAATTCTGCCGCTGAGCGGTGATGAGGTCTTGAGAAAGGGAACCGGTACACTCTGCGAGATGCTGCTGATGGTGCAGGCGTATCAAAGAGAAATTGTACTTCCAAATAAGTACATCACACCGAAGGAAGCTTTCTGGGATGGTCATCTCCTCGACTCAGAAACCTACGTTGGTGGTCACGTCGAAAGTATTGAAGCAGGAGTGTTCCGAGCTGATATCCCTGTTGACTTCTCTGTCGACCCTGGAGCCATTGATGAACTCTTGAAGGATCTTGATTCAGCTCTCAAGTTCGTGGTCACCGTGGAAGAGAACAAGAACTTCGATGATGTTGAGAACTACGACGAAGTCAAGGCTCAAATCGTTGAGAGACTGAACAAGCTCAAGGAAACACCCAACCGTCACGAAAAGCCCTTAATCTACCATCTTGACGTCGCCTCTATGTACCCTAACATCATGACAACCAATCGATTGCAGCCTGATTCCATGATTCAGGAGTCCGATTGTGCTGCGTGCGACTTCAACCGCCCTGGAAAGACATGTGATCGAAGGTTACCTTGGGCTTGGAGAGGAGAATACATACCGGCGAAGCGTGACGAGTACAACATGATTCGACACGCGCTCGAGAACGAGAAGTTTCCTGGAAAATACCCCAGTTCTCCTATGCGACCGTTCCAGGACCTCAGCGCAGATGAGCAAGCAGCTCTTATACGCAAACGTTTACAGCTGTATTCTCAAAAGGTTTACCATAAGATCCACGATTCCACAACTATCGTACGAGAGGCAATTATCTGTCAACGAGAGAACCCCTTTTATATCAACACTGTGCGAGACTTCCGTGATCGTCGATACGACTACAAGGGCAAGGCCAAGGTTTGGAAGGGTAAGACGTCATCTTTGCAATCTGCTGGTGCAGCTCAAACCGAAGTCGATGCCGCCAAGAAGATGATCATTCTGTACGATTCGTTGCAGTTGGCCCACAAGGTTATTCTGAACTCATTCTACGGATACGTCATGAGAAAAGGATCTCGTTGGTATTCCCTCGAGATGGCTGGTGTTACCTGTTTGACAGGTGCTCACATTATCCAAATGGCTCGACAACTAGTTGAGCGACTTGGACGGCCTCTGGAGTTGGATACAGACGGTATTTGGTGTATGCTTCCCGCGACATTTCCCGAGAACTTCTCGTTCAAGCTCAAGGGTGGAAAGAAGCTCAACATCTCATATCCCTGTGTCATGCTTAACCATCTCGTTCATGCCAAGTTCACAAATCACCAGTACCAGACGCTTGCCGATCAGAAGACCTTCAAGTATGAGACACACAGCGATAACTCGATTTTCTTCGAAGTTGACGGTCCTTACAAAGCAATGGTTCTACCAACCTCAAAGGAGGAGGACAAGAACTTGAAGAAGCGATATGCCGTCTTCAACGACGATGGCAGTCTCGCTGAGTTGAAGGGTTTTGAAGTGAAGCGTCGTGGTGAGCTGAAGCTTATCAAGATCTTCCAGCAGCAAATCTTCAAGTTCTTTCTCGAAGGAGAGACACTCGCTGACTGTTACGGAGCTGTTGCCAAGGTCGCCAATCGTTGGCTGGATGTTTTGCACAGTAAAGGTACCACATTGGCAGATGAAGAACTCATGGAGCTCATTTCTGAGAACCGAAGCATGTCCAAGACCCTGGAGGAGTACGGAAACCAAAAGTCGACCAGTATCACTACGGCCAAGCGTCTAGCCGACTTCTTGGGCGAACAGATGGTCAAGGACAAGGGATTGAACTGCAAGTTCATTATTTGCGCACGACCCAAGAACGCGCCTGTTACAGAGCGAGCTATTCCAGTCGCCATTTTCTCTGCGGAAGAGTCTGTCAAGCGAGCCTATCTGAAGAAGTGGTTAAAGGAGGAACCTACTGATACCGACCCTCGCGCACTTCTTGACTGGGATTATTATCTGGAGCGACTGGGCTCTGTTATTCAGAAGCTGATCACCATTCCTGCAGCCCTCCAAAAGGTCCGCAACCCAGTTCCTAGAGTGCCGCATCCCGACTGGCTCCAAAGGAGAATCAACATTAAGGACGATAAGTTGAAGCAGAAGAAGCTCACAGACCTCTTCAAGAAGAGTCCTCTGGAGGATATTACCAACATCGCTGGAATGGATGATCTGGAAGATTTCGGTAGCAAGCTCTTGAAGCCTAAGCAGGTCGGTGCGATCATAGCATCTTCTCAAGTTGCCCCTACTGTACAGAAGCGCAAATCTCCCGAACCGGCAGAGGATACCGATCCCATGTCTGCACTTCCAGCGGTTATGCCAAGCGCTTCGGAGAACTACGAGGAGTTCCTCATGTACCAGAAGCAGAAGTGGAAGCTCCAAAAACAGGCCAGAATTCGTCGCCGACAACTGTTTGGTGACAGGAGAGGAGGCGCGGTCAACAACCTTCAGCAAACGTTCATGAAACAGGCACACAGCACCTATATGAGCAACTGGCAGGTTTTGCACTTAAAGGCAACAGATACTCCTGGTATCATCATGGCTTACGTCTTGATTGATGCCAAGATCCACACGCTGAAGGTCAACGTTCCCCGGCAAGTTTTCCTTAACCTCAAGAGTAAAGATTTGCCAGATGTTGAAGTAGATGGTTGTGAAGTTGAGCAGGTCAACTATACTCTGCCCAATGGTCACCCCTCTAGCCATCTCTTCAAGTTGACCGTGTCGGAGGACGTCTACTTCAACGAAAGTGAGAAGTTCTCTCTGCTCTTCAACCACCCAAGTGTCGAGGGAGTATATGAAAAGCAGGTTCCCCTGAACATCCGGGCTGTCTTGCGCCTTGGAAATCAATGTACAATTGATGCCACACAACACGCTGTTCTCGGAAAGGGTCTCGAGCAAGGTTTCGACCTTTCAGGCTTGAAGCGACCAGCCAAAACACGGACGTACCTCGAAACATCTCCCCTGGCTTATATCTACGTCTCCCATATCACAGCCGGTGAACGCCAGATCTTCGGCATCTTCTCCACTACCAACGACCAAGCTCACGTGGTCATCCTACAGAAGAACAAGGACTCTGGTCAAGATCTTCCGAACATGACCAAGATGTACGCCGAGATGCTCTCTAGACGACATGCGGAGGCAGCTGGTACAAACTGGCAGGACTGCTTCACATACCAAGAGAAGCTACACATCAAGATTACCCAAGTGACTACTCGTCGCAAGGCTCATCTTGAGGTTAGCGATGTTGTCAAGAAGATGCGCAAGGATGAGCCTCGACCGCAGATGATGGTTATTCAATCCTCCCAGCGCAAGCTCCTCATCCACGACGTTCCTATTCTTGGAGAATTCCCTGTTCTTCCCTTGAAGTACGATGTTGCGGATAGCTCGTTGCCACCACTGGGATGGCAGTCTGTCATTGCCAAACGTCTTGTTGGTCATTATCTAGGTCTTGGATCGTGGATTCTGCACCTCACAGCGTTGGCTCGTTATGGTGATGTCCCTTTATGTAACTTGGAGCGAGACGACCCTCGATTCTTGATCGATATAGCATATGCCCGCCGTCTTCAAGCCAATGGAGTCGTCCTTTGGTGGTCCCCTGGCGCGCGTCCGGATCATGCAGGCTACGAAAAAGATGATCTCCTGGGTCCTCTTGATACGGTTAGGATGCCAAATATTAATAACCCAGGAACCTTTTCGTCAGTCTGTATTGATATCGACGTCAGGAATTTGGCTATCAACACCATCTTGACATCCTCCCTCATCAACGAGTTAGAAGGTGCTGATTCAGTCTCTTTTAATCCTGCCGATGACGATTCTGAGACACTTGCATCTGAGAACGCTTTTGCCAACGCTGGTGTTCTCGTGTTACGAGAGATGGTCAAAGCCTGGTGGACAGAAGCCTGCCGAGGAAGCACCATGGCTGACGTCCTGGTGCAGCATTTGGTCCGCTGGGTTGAGAATCCAGACTCTTTCATGTATGATCGAGCTCTGCATTACTATGTGCAGATGATGTCTCGCAAGGCCTTTCAGCAGCTCATGGCTGATTTCCGCCGAGTTGGATCTCAGGTTATTTTCGCCAACGCCAATCGTCTTATTCTTCAAACCACCAAGGCTGAGGTTGGCAATGCCTATGCCTACAGTCAGTACATTATCAAGTCGATCAAGAGCAAGCCACTCTTCCACTTTATCGACCTGGAGATCAAGGAGTACTGGGACTATCTTGTTTGGTACGACGAGTTCAATTATGGAGGCAAGGCCTGTCAAGAAGTCATCGAGGCCGATGAACAAAACCTCGAGACTATTATGAACTGGCAGATGGCAACATTCTTGCCAGTTCGATTACAGCCGACATTCCAAGACTGGGTCATTGAGTTCATTCAGCTTATGCATCAGCTCAAGCGGCCTCACAATGGCGATCCTGATGCCACACCCCGTCTGACACAGTTGCCAGGCAAGGGTCTGGAGGAACAGGAAGGTCAAATCATCTTGGGCAAGGCATTTGAAAAGCCTTTGAAGAAGGATATCATTGGTCTTCTCAACAAACAGAAACGCGAACTTCTCCATCCAGAGCTTGCTCAAGACTATACATTCCCGACACTTCCAGGCTCTCACCTCAACCCGCGCAACCCCATCCTCGAACTCGTCAAGTCACTCATGCAAATTCTTTCACTCGACAAGAACATCACCCTAGAAGCTCGACTACTTCGAAAGGAGCTTCTCGCGCTATTCGAGGTACGCGAGTTCTCCAAGGAGGGCACCTTTGCCAACCCATCAGAGAGCCTGCGTCTTCCTCAGGTGTCATGCGATAGCTGTACGATGATGCGAGATCTAGATCTCTGCAGGGACGAAGATTTGTTTGGTGAAGGCGCTGCTTGGCAGTGCGGCTTCTGTGGTACTGAGTTCGACCGTGTGGCTATAGAAGAGAGGTTGTTGGGCATGGTGGAGAGCTGGGTCGTGGAATGGACGACACAAGATCTCAAGTGCGTCCGGTGCGGTGCACTGAGACTCAATGACTTCATGGAACATTGCACCTGCAGTGGCGAGTGGAAGGAGGTGGTATCACGACAGGACGTGAACAAGAAACTCGGAGTTATGAAGAGGGTGGCTAAATTTTATGGGTTAAGGATGCTCAGCGATGTGGTTCAGGGGCTGCATCAGGGTTTATAAATGGAATTTAGGGCATAGCGCATGGAATAAGGAGTTTGAACATATATCAAAGGGACTTGCTGCAGACTGCATGGAGGTATACATCATGCAATTGAACTACCGGAAAATTGTCCGCATGTAACCTTTCTGCTACTCCCAGAAGTTAGGCAAGCCTCAGGACTAATAATAGCCGTAATTGAAAGTAGGCATCAAAGATCTGAACTACCGTGGTGTATATTGATTTTCAATTTCTACATGCTGAACTGCGGCTCTTGCTACACTTGTCAGGATTTAGTTCCCTTCAGTCGTTATCAGAGGCCAAGGCTGGACTGGGTCACTGATTAAGCCAACTGTTTTCACTTTTTCTGTCACATAATCAATTATCGCTACTACCTAATAAGCTTCTGGCCGCTTGTACATGGAAATCGTCAGAACTTTTGCACGCCCACTGTATCTCGCTGGATGTAGTCAACCTAGTACCTTGAAGTGACCGGGAAAAGGGGCAGGCAGTCTACGGTATAAAGAACCAGGGCACAGTATCAGGTGCGAATAGCCCCTGACTTTACACCAAAGTCACCTTTTGTAGTTCGTTCTCATTCCATACTGGAGGGTTGTCAATGTAACAGTCTCCAATGAGTTCGAAAGCGCCGTAGCTCAAGTTCTTTTGATTCGTATCAGGGCGCAGTATATACGGGCATAAGCCGCCACTGATGATATATACTCGGTCGTTGACTTCAGTCCGCGATGGCCCAATTCCATATCCTTCATCGGTCAGAAACAGGGAAAGCCCCGGCGCTGTCACGCAAAGAGTGCCGTGCATCCTCCTTATTGCCATATCTTGCCAGAGAAACTCTGATGATGCTGCTTCTGCTGATGCTTTTGCATTGACTACACAAGCTGGGCAGGGTAGATCATCTCTGGAACATGCAGGGCACTGCTTGTGTAGCTCACGTGAGATTTTTGATGCATAGCAATCTTTGAAGTAGTACGAGGACTGAAGCTCGTTGTCGGGACGGTTGCAAAGGAGGTAGAAAAGGATCGCCAGGTCATTATCGTCCCTGGAGTTTAGCTGACGAAAATGGACAAAACCGTGTGGGGAATTAAAGATAGCCCCAAAACATAATACGCGGATGAGTTTCTCTCTGTATCCTATGTGCCGTTTCCAGGCATTTGGGAATAGCGTTTCTCGGGCTTTCTCTAACTCGCCAAGAATATCGATTAGGTTTGTCAAGCCTGCTTCGACAGGCTTGGACACATGCTGAACTGTGGAGCAGAACTGAACAGGGACTGTGAGGTAATTCTTGAATCTTGCAGACCCTTGAGCAGGAAGTGCGTGCCACTCGTATTGGAATAGACGCTCTGCAGACTTGTCGAAATCCAGGAAGAAGGACTTTTGGTAGATGGGGGTGGCAGCTGGGAAAGACTCTGCAACTACGGAACTATAATCAAGAGGGTAGCTGTGCTCGCTTGTATTTGGTCCACGTATCCCCAAGGAATACACATTCGCGTTGTTAGGACCAGAAACACCGTAGAAGTAGTGGCGAGGATATAAAGCGAGAACAGGCGATACTGCAGTTGGTGCGTTGACCCTGAAGCGGACATTGGATACGTTGTGGCAGAGACGTACCGCCCACAGATATCCTGACTGATCATTGTGGTCTGGAAAACCACCAACCCAACTTGGTGCCCAGGAAGGGCGGTCTTGTCTTTCTTTTGTCCCCTTGGTGGTCATATCCATAGATGTTAAAAAGAATAGCCCTGTGCTCTGAATGAGGTGCACGACGACTCTAGACAATAATGTCGCAGTAGATATACGCTGGTCAGGCTCAAACAGGGCCAACCCAGAATCGTTTGTGAGTCTTGTAAGAGAGTGGCTCATAGATTGTATGGCGTCTCTCGGCTCAGAATAGTGATGTCGAAACGTCCGGAGTAACCAAAGAAGAGGGCTTCCTAAGGATTTCTCCAAGTAGTCTATTCTAATCGCATCGGAGTATTGGTTGTACCACTGCAAATCCCGAAGCTGGCGAATACTTTTGACTCTGTTGCGAAGAAGACACAGAACTTTCTAGTTTTCTGCAACCAGGTATGGGTATAACCCGTCGTCCATGTCTAACAATCCCTTCAGCGATCCAAATGGAATGCGATGTCTCCTGTATACAAAGTATAGCGAGCGGGCTGTGCTAACTTCTTGGGTGATCGACGTACGATTCCACCAAGAAGCAACGCTGAACACGCGGAGCCACTCAAAAAGAACCCTTTGCTTGTGAAGATATCTTGCTTCCTCCTGGGATGGCGGGCTGAACATGGCTGTGGTCTTCAGCCGGTCTATAAGGTGTGGTCGACAGAGTGCCATTAGCAGAGCCACGACGCACCGGCTCTCGTCATTTGAATGCAATACTTCATAATCTGGAGTTTTCTCAAATTTCGCGAGTGTAGAGCGAATGTTCTGCCAGATCTGATCGTCCCTGTCGGTTTGCAAGAAGGGTGTTGAATCCCGAAGCACTTCTAAACGCTTGGAGAACATTCCTTCATTGATTGTCGTCTCACCAAGGTGGACTTCTACATGCGTAGCATATCGGAATATTTGGCTTCTGAGACTAATATAACTACTTTTTTCAGCATCATCGCGAGGGTTGATGCATAAAGCATCTACCCAGATGGTGACAACACGGTATTTTGAACGCAGGGTCCGCAGCGCAATATCGAGATTGACCGTGATTTGTGTAGGGTGTCCGTTTAATATGAGTGGCCTCGAGAGCTGCTGATACTCATGGCCGTAGGAGAAGGCTATATATGGGGGGTGTTTGTAGCCTGTCTCGTCGAATTTCACCACTTGCAGGTCTGCGACCAGGGGATCGGGAAACCCTTGTGAAGGACGCAACTCGACCAAGCGGAAATGATCTTTTGGCAGTGGATCATAATAGTCTCGGGATGGGATCTCTTCCATTTCGGTTTAAAGATTTGCTATGAATGCTGGTTCTGAAGTGATGTTTAGTGGTAGTGATGGACCGGCCGATAGTCGTTTTGGGGGTAATGAATAAGGGCTATGAAGCTGTTGTTATAGAGGGGAGAAGTCAGAATTCATATAGACGCTCAAGATGAAGGAGGCAGTCATCCGGAGCTTTTGTTAACAGAGGAAGGAGGGCAACGGGACATGACTTCCAGGTTACGAGAGAAGTAGAAGGCAAGTTCCACCAGACCCAAAATTGATTCCGAGTTTGATCTTACATGGAAGGCCCAGACGTTTTAATATTGGATTTTATCAGAACGCAGGAGAGCATCTGTTAATACACAAGAACATACTATAGATATAGTATGTGGGCAGCACTGGGTAGATGCTATTCCACAACTGTTTTATGCACTCCCAGACTGTCAACTTATTTGAGTAGCTAAGTAAATGTATTCCGCTAAACAGAGAATCACCGGGTCTCCTGTCTCTTTCCAACGTGTTTGTTGCCAATTCCTTTCTGTTTAATACATCCATTCTGCCATTGTCTGGGTAATAAATCGCTAGGCAGACTTGGAAACTGGAAACTGCCCAGCATTGGGGGCCAAAAAGTCCTAGGTACCAGCTTGTATCTAGTCGCAGTGAAAACCATGATATTAGAGCATTGAACAATACTACTTCGGTGAGACTCTATTTAATTAATATTTTCCAAACCAGGCCTGGCTATGTTTAGTTTTAGCAACAAATAGACCCATCCTCAATCCTTTCAACCAGTCTCACCACCACTTATACCTGCATTCGTAGTACACAAAGATACCTCCCCCAAAATGGTCCGCTCACCAGAACCACCTGCAGAAAGACAGAGGCCGCCTGCTTCCTCAAGGCAACCACGGCCTACTTTTGACCAAGGAAGGCCCCAGTTTCCGTTGATTTGCATTTCTCTCTCCATTCCCCATCTTACGAGGCTTGTATGACCATTCCTTCTGTCCCCTCCATCTTGCTGCCTCACCAAAAGCCACCAGCTCAGCTCAAGATGGACTATCCGTACCTCAGGCACGAAGACCGACGCGGGGCCGTGCAACTCAACGGTCTCGGCCCCACTCTTCGGCACCGGACTCTACCAGCTGTACCGGTATCTACGCCTCTAAAGACGCCAGCTTCATTTGACCTTGAGGCTTTTGACTTTGGTCCGCAGCCGATACAGTCCGAGTTCAGCGTAGACTGCTATCGCTCTGCGTCGCCGGCTAAGCTCGATTTAAGCTTGGAGCCCTACAGCAGCAACTGGACCGACGGTCTTGACTTGCGGGAGATGAGCACAATCTCTAGTATCAGCGCCGACACATTCTCTTCTACTGGTTCTATATTTTCCTCTGTCTCAACCGATTTTGGAGATACACTGACCGTCCGGAACGGTCGAGGTTCGTCAAGGGGCCCGAGTCCGCTGAGCCGAGGCGGGCGAACTAACAGCCTTGACAATTCGACGCCTTCTTTTGTTTGCCTGGGGCCTCAGTGCCAGCGAGCTTTCTCGTCTGACAAAGAGCTCAAGTCCCACGTCAAGTCTTCTCATACTTATATATGTAACTGGGCGGGCTGCGACCAACCAAGTTTCTCCACCAGGGACGGGCTCATCTACCACGTCCAGGTTCAGCATCTTGTCGTTTGCCCATCGCTTGGTTGTACAGAAAAGTCATTTCAAAGTATCCGTCTCCTCCAATCTCATATTTCCATGGCCCACCCTGAGGATGGGAAAGATGATACAAAAGAATGGGAGCTCCAGCCGAAAGTCAATGATAACACAGAGACGGCCGGCAGGTCATCCCCAGATGAAGCACATGTCCAACCCATCACTTGTCGCAAGAGAAAACACAGAGAGGAAGAGATGGAAATGGTAAATAAGAAACGACAAATCCATGAAAGACTTCGTAATGTTGTCGAGAAGCGGGCTAGGAAGAATGCTGGTGAGTATCTCCAGTAAACTGCTTCCCTTTGCATCCGTCTTGTCGTCAATGCTTTGATCTACGAGCATACCTTAACAGCAGTAGGAGAAGTTCGCGAATGTCGCTTCAGAGCATGATAATGGGCACGGGTGATGGCGACCAGGACCTCACCTCTATTGAGGCTGTTTCAGAACTAGCTACACCGAGGGATTACCATCGCTATCCGGGCATTGAAGAAGCTGGTGCTTCTTTCAACGGCATCGTCTCGCCAGCCGGGCCGGGTGGCTATCCTGGAACCCCTATGATAGCTGACATGAAGAGCCCTTACGCTGCTGAGTTGGACCTAGACGATCTGTATGAGCCAGAGGCTGCTGCAACACAGGCTCGGAAGAGACGACCATCCGGTCTAGTCGTTGGACCAGATCTAGAAAGATGGAAGAGGCAGAGAGCTGGTGATTGAGATCAGCCAGCGAAACCTCCACGAGCCATCTTCTTAGCTCGGGCATCACGCCGGTTGTGATTTGCCCGGGATCCCTTATTCGCCTCCTTGTTCTTCCTCGCCGATTCTGTCTCCTTCTCGCCTGTAGGTCCAGCCACATTGCCACCTCTGCCACGCCCTCGTCCTTGTCCTTGTCCTCGGCCTCGCCCACGACCACCACCTCTGCCGCCTCGGGATGATCCACCATCAGGGTCACTTCCTTCTTCCCCTGAACCAGCTGGAGAGGCTCTCCAAGAGGTGCGATCTATTTGCGCTTGCTGTCCAGCAAATGCATATTTTGCCTCTAATCGCCGCTTCTGTTGCGGGTTTCTTACTAGTATGAGCGCCCATCCCTCAATGGCCTCGTCGGTCATATTAGTGTCTCCCCTCAGCTTAGCTCGCTGACTGCTACGTCTCGTAGCGGCATCACGGTCAAATAGCTTAGAGTCCATCTGGTATGCTCTGAATAATATTTCCTCGTTGCCGTCGCTCGCTGCATCGGCTTCCTGGTTGGAAGCGTCAACAGTTCCCCCCACGTCGTCAGCATCGTAAGTATCATCGCGTTCGTCATCATCAGAATCAAATGCCGCCAGGGCAGAGAGAATGGCGGATTTGTTAGGTGCGTTTGCTTTGTCCTTGAGCATTTCGTCGGCACTCTTGCCGGGTTTCTTGCCAAAAGAGACCTTGGATACGTCCATTGCAAGACGATCAAAATCATCGTCGTCAAACACATTGGTTCTTGTAGGGAGTTGAGGCGGAGTAGATCGTGGTGCAAGATCTGGGTGTCTTGCTTCAGGGTGTGATGACCTGCGGCTTGTTAGTCGGAAAAGGCTTTGGTAACGTGAGGAAACATACAAGGATTCGCTGCGGTCGGCACTGGCCAAGTGAGGCGGTAAAGTCTCGCTCAGCAGATTCGCAACAACCTGCTCGACGTCTTCTCCATATTCATCAAGACATTTAGACACAAAGCCAGATCCCAAATCAGGGAATAGATCCTGTACTTGAGTGATCTGACTCATTCGATGAACGTGAATGTCGGCATCCGCTTCCTGTTGCGTCTCCTTGCTTTTCCCTTTGTCCACTTTTCGTCTCACCAACCGTTTAGGACGAACCATGGCGCCCTTTCTATAACCTTCCAGTGCCGTAATTCGTTTCTTGAAGCTGTCCGTTGCAGCGCCAGAATCTTGCGCCCTTCGTTGTAGGATCTTCAATAGAGGAGTGTTGGTGATAAGTTCGGGGACAAGAGAGTCGTTGACATTGAGAGGACCAGTCTTGTGTGCATCAGCCGCCTCCTTAAGGGCATAGAGCTGATCGCTCAACATAGACCACTTGGCCGGCTCAACGTCTATTAAGCCAATTAGGCATAGATATGTCATTGTCAGAATCACCTTTCGCAAAGGCGGGTTCATGACTCGGAAACACACGATAAGGCCATCGAGGAAATCAGACCCAGCAAGAAACAAAGTGCAGGCGTCTGGTGAGGCATGTAGAAGGTAATTCAGCCGTATCAGTCGAGCCTCAACGGTCTTCAAATCACCCTTGATACCAGCCTCCAGCTGCGGAATAAGCTGCTTCTTCAGCCCAGTAAGAGCAGCCTCAAGGGGAGCAGCATGTTGTCTAAAGAGCTGAGCGATAAGAGGGGCTGTGGCTTTCCGGGGGAATATCCTCGCAATATTCGCCAGAAACACATAGTCAAACAGTTGTGTCGGCGGAGACACAGAAAAGACCCGCGAGGTAAGTTGAAACACAGCTTTTGGTAGCGTCGTCGAGTGAGATTCTAGGACTGTGAAGCCTGCCTCTGCCGTCTCTTCTGCGAAGGATACTAGGAACGTTGCAACCGAGTCATCGCGAGATAGGGCAGCCTTGAAGTCCTTTTCGGAGAGCGCAACAAGAGCGCGGCAGATGGACGTCCAGGCTTGAAGGAGAGAGTTCCATTCGCTGGAAGAGAGATGTTGTCGCCAGGATGACTGGGGGAAGGGTGCGAGGGGTGGTAAAGAGGCCATGGCTGAGTTTGGGTGTTTCTTTTTGTGCGTAAGTGAGGGGTTTGAAATTGAGAGACGGAGTTGGTCTTATAAGGTCTCGGCCATCCACTGCAATATGAGTAATTATCGTGGCTCAAGTATTTTGTGTTTGCATCTGCATTTGCATTTGCATCGCCGGATGATTCATCAGAAAGTGGATTCACACCTGGCACCGCTGAAGGCTGATGAAGTCAACCTAGAGGGCGGTACAAAAGGCGCTGTTACTCATCTGGCCAATCAACGGCTCGCCCTTTCAAGACGCTTTCGAGTCACTAACCTTTAGCGTTTCCTTACCCGGATCTGCCCTGGTTGTTAGCGTCCAACACCACCAATGGGCCATGGATTAGAGATGATATCACTTTATGATTTTAGAACATTCATTTTCCATACATTTTTTGTATGATATACCACCAAGTTTACTACCTAGTCTGAAGGTAAATGATATTTGATGTCTTATGAGTATGGCTCGTTCAACTGTCTAAATCCTATACATCCAAAGATCCATCCATAGGTAATCATAACACAACGCCAACGAATGCACAGACCCAAATATCTCCTGGATCATCCAACGCCTGTCACTCATTCCCAGCTCTTCTTCTGTTCCGGCATATATAACACAAAGCTTGTGATTTGGCTCCTCGTCTTAGAAATCCCATACTGTACATTCTCGCGGCGGCGGTAGCTCAGGCATCAGGCCACCCTCGAAATTACCCGTCTGGGCAAATGTCATCCATTGAGCTTTGGACTTGTCGTCGTACTTCTCAGGGGGTAGCTCTGTGTCCGCAGAGTATCCCGGCGGGCCGTCTGGGAACCAAATTCGTCTCCAAGTTCCGTCAAATTCTTGAATTCCAGGCTTGCCGTCCTTGTAGATAACTGACTTGCCCTTGAACATCGACAGTCGGCCATCCATTCCCTTAGAGCTGTAGCTTTCAACGGGAGGATGTTGTCTGCTGCTATTTGGTGGGTACGGGCTTCCTGAAGATGCTGCAGCTGGTTGCTGTGGTTGTCCTGCAGCGAAAGGATTGGCGGCAGCGGGTGTAGCATTAGAAGGTTGACCAAAGGGGTTCGCTTGCTGTGCAGGTTGCGAAGGTTGTCCAAATGGATTGTTTGTCTGCTGCTGATTGTTCTGCGATGCAAAGCCATTAGACTGCGGCTGCGAAGGCTGGCCAAAGGGGTTATTTGCGGCCGGTGTCGGTGCCGCATTGGAGGCGCCGAATGGGTTGGGTGCTGCCGGAGCGGCTGTGTTTGATGGTTGACCAAAAGGGGAATTTCCTTGGGCAGGCTGTTGTACAGGCTGCGAAGGTTGTCCGAATGGATTTGCTCCAGCATTGTTTTGGTTATTGTTGGAACCGAACGGACTGGCACCGCTCGGTGCTCCAAAGGGGTTCGCTGTCGGAGCGTTGTTGGTGCTTGCAGCAGCTCCGAAGGGACTTGAGTTGTTGTTCGTTCCGCTAGGAGCTCCAAAGGGGTTCGGTTTCTGGCCAAGCTGGCCGGTTTGGCCAAAAGCGTTGCCTTGTGCACCTAGTTGTGAAGGTTGTCCAAAGGCATTACCTTGCGCATTTGGCTGTGAAGGTTGACCGAAAACATTGCCTTGAGCACTCGGTTGTGATGGCTGGCCAAATGCCGGTGTGCCAAATGCACTGGGCTTCGCACCCAATGCCGATGGCTGTCCAAAAGCTGAAGGTTGAGAAGGTTGCCCGAATGCCGGAGCAGTTTGTCCTAGCTGAGATGGTTGACCGAAAGCTGAAGGCTGCGATGGCTGACCAAAAGCCGTACCACCTTGTGCTGGCTGGGATGGTTGTCCGAATGATGGCGCTCCAAACGCGCTTGGTTTCGCGCCCAGGGTCGAAGGCTGTCCGAAGGCATTCCCACCTGCTTGTGCGCCGCCTCCAAAGGGAGACGAGGTGTTGTTGTTGGATCCGAAAGGGTTGGACTGCGATCCAGTATCGGCGATGGTCGATTTGGGCCTCTTCCCAACGAGAAACTCTCCGAAAGGAGCTCCCTGCGTTCCTTCTCTGCAAATATCTTGTCGGTTCGGGTGTTGGTTCTCGTCGACGATGAAGTTCACGGCTCCCTTGGAGTCGCGAAGGGCGGTCTGGATTTGTGCCTGCGCGTTGGTGTACAGCTCTTGCGCTTCGTTCAACTTGACGTCGCATGTATGATTAGCTCCGGCGATCACTCATAAGAACCGATTGACCATATGCTCACAGCTTGTTGCTCGTTTCCTGTAGCCTTGCCCATCATATAGTGTAGTCGTAGCTCCTCAAAGCTCTGTTCGCGCGGATATCCGCCAAAAAGCTGTTGGGGAGCATCTCGTCCAGGCGCATACGCTGAAAGGATCCAGTGCGGCACCTCGTTGATCAGATCTCGTTCGATTGTGTCGACGGTGACATTGTACTTTTCTACTGAGTTGTCAATTCGTGTCCTGTCTATCAAATCCTGGCGCGATTCGTACCGGCTAGGTTCTGGTTGCCCCCTCCGCCCAAAGCTCCAAATCGGTTCGAGGGTTGGTTTCGATTGTTAGGAGTTACATGTTCAAATCGGCAGCCGTCTAAGACGAGTCAGCATCATTCCCAGACGAATACCAGCCTTTAACAGGAAGATAGAGACGTACTGCCGAACTTGCAGTTGCCCTGCTGAAAGAATTTACATATAGCCATCTTGACTGATGATGACCGAATGCGCAATTGTTGTTGTATATGGTAATCGAAGCTTTGACGCCAAAAGTCAGAGTCGCGAGGTTCAAGGTTACCTCATGACGAGGAAATTCTTTCCCAACGCCGAGGCGAGATTGTCGACTTGGGCAGGAGCGTGTAATTGGGAAAGTTGTACAAATGAAGTTAAAGAAAAGGAAAAGGAAAGAAAGCTTAGACATGAACCTCTCTCAGCCTTTCCCAGCCTCGTTGGGGCCGTCGGGTTTTTTGCGAACGTGGTAGCAGTCTTTTAGTGGGGCGTATATGCGCTAGAGTTCACTGAATCCATTGGAACTCGCCATTGTTCAAGGGGCAGTATTATAAGTTACAGCCCAGTCTGCCAGTCTAGGTCGTTGAAGCCCAATTTCGACAATGGAAGACGATGAATTACAGGCGCATATTAATGGATGTGATCTAGTTTTACTTTTTGTTTGATTCATTCTTTCTTATCCTATTCTTGTTTGATTTTCATATCGTCATGAGGCTCATTTCTGCCTTTGTCCGTTCTTGGGTTTTGTCCAACACTACTCCATACCGCTCCTAACACTTCTGGACGCTGATAATGCCACTGTTTACAACCACATATCATGATTCCATATCTCATTTTCCACTATTTTCATGCTCATCTCAACATTAGATATGCGCGGCCTTGCGGAACTCAATCATGGGTCCGTTCTTGGCACTGGTAAATGTATCGACAAGCTGCATCTCGCTCGGTCGGTGTCGACCCCATTCGTTCTTGGGGTTGCCCTCAGCAGGATCCACGATACCGACCGCCTTGCGCATATCGTACAGGTACATGGTGCGAGCAAGAGTGTTGGTCATCTCAACATAGGCGATACCCTTGCCAATGCAGCCTCGAGGTCCAACGCTAAAGGGGCAGAATGCGCTGGCAGCCAGGGCCACCTCATCCTCGGTTGTCTTTGTGCCAGTGAGGGGGTTCTGGGCCCCAGCGAGCCATCGCTCGGGCACGTACTCGTAAGGTGAGGGGAAGTAAGACTCGTTGTGGTGGATGGTGTAGTGAGAAACGCCGACGACAGTGCCCTCAGGAATGGCGCGGTCTTGGATGGTGATGCCTCCAGCGAGCACTTCACGGGGAAGGATACCGCCGACGGATGGGGAGAGACGCATGGCTTCATCGATACAGGCGCGGAGGTAGGTGCAGGATGCCAGAGTAGCACCCTGGCAGATCTCCTCAACATCGTTGAACTTACTTCGAATTTCCTCGACGACTCTCTCGAGCGCACGGGGGCATCGGACGAGGTAGAAAAGGGTAGCAGCCATAGCGGTAGATGTGGTGTCAGCTCCGGCGATGATACTGTCCAAATTGTCAGCTGAAGTCCTCTTCATGCACATACAATATCACTTACAGTAGGTTGGATTCGGACCAAAGCTCAGGAGTGCTGAAGCCCTGGCCAGTTTCGGGATCGCGAGCCTTGAGGAGGTAGTAGAAGAAGTCACGACGATCCGTCTCCTCGCCAAGCTTGGTACGCTCTGCAAGCTGACCCTTGCTGTATGCCATATAACGAGCACGGCCAGCAGCGAGTCCAGGGAAGAGGATCTTGTCCAAGTTAAGCTTGTTGACAATTGGCATAGTTCCGCACTATGAGAAGTCAGCTTCAGTGTTCAGTTGCATACAAGAGAGCACACTTACGAGAAGGTGGCGCGTCGTAGCAGCTTCGACAAGATCCAGGGCAAATCGGTTGGTCGGGCTCTCCAGCATATGGAAAGCCTTACCAAAGCACAAATCACCGAGAATGTCCATGGCGAGGTAATTACACCAGTCACTCATCTTGCGAGGCTTGGTCCAGCCCTTGTTCTCATCAACAGAACCATCCATCATACCAATCTGCTCGCAGAAAGTGCGGACATTGCCCAGGATATATCGCTGCATCTCCTTCATGGCACTCTCGGAAAAGGCCTGGGACATGACACGGCGCTTGCGGGCATGAACTTCCTTGTCACGCGTGTTGTGCGTGTTGGCGGTAGGGTGGACAAAGGCATTGTAGAACTCGGCTTTGCGGACGTTTGTGCGGAAGCCGTAGATCTCCTTGAGGGCCTTGTTGGAGTTGAAGCAGATCGAGTTGGGGCCGAAACGCACGACAGGGCCGTATCTTTGGTGCATGCGCCAGAACTCAAGCTGTCTGTCGCCCTTCCAGGCGTGGTAGAGCTGGTAGCCGTCTGTGATCTTGGCGAGGAAAGGACCTGGGTATTTGGCGAGAGGATGGAAGAAGACTCGGTATACAACAATGCTAAATCCCTAGTTGAATGTTAGACTATGGCTCTTGTAGAGGCTATAGCTCATCCAGCTGCAATAGCTAGAGTGTTCACTTACATAAAGAAGTGCTCCTCCTGCCAACACCCCCACGTAAACCAACAAGTGTCTTAGGTCAACTGTCATATTGTCTGTCTCACTCACTCAGAGAATGAATAATAAGATGTGTAGCTAAACAACAAAACCAAGTGAGCGGAAGCCCCGGGCAATTATATAGGGCTTATCAAGAAACAAAGCAACCTACAACCTGCAACACGCAGCCGCATGACCACCCTCTTTTTTTCCTTCTTCTAGCCCATGATGGCGCCAATTCCACTTCTCATGTTGCGCTCACTCCCTGGTCTGAGGCTGGAAGCTACGGGAGTGACGCTCTTAGTCGGCTGGCGGCGGCACACAACGCTTGTCAATATTCACAATCTGTTGGAGGTGGAGGGGGTGAAGCAAAAGAGACAAGTACCTTGGACAGGCGGCTAAGTTCGGATTGGAAATGGCGGAACTGTATTGGAGAGCAGAGGCTGCGGGGGAGATTGACTTGAGATTGTGGGGTTTGGATTTGGGGAAATCCATGCTAAATTATCATTTCAAGGATGGCACGGAAGAGCTATCTCGTGTTGGCTCTAGGCTTTTGCCTACGCATTTCACAATACTTAGCCTCGGAGTTTTACTCTCCCACCATGGTACGGAGTAGGTTCCTTGGAATAACAGTTGTCTGTAGAAGTTATCCGTGGTAGTATAAGTATTATAAATATTATTATTACTCCTCAATCGTGAAACTAAAGTTGACCGTTGAATGCAAGCATCACATCAACAAATGAATTACAGCATAGTTGACTTACAACAATCCTCAAGGACGGCTTTCTTAGCTCAGCCTCCCACATCTTTCAAAGGTCACCTGCCCCTTCTGACTCTCCTCCTGAAAACACAATCAGACGCCAATCACTTGCCAGATGCAAGCCAGTTGCTTTATGCCGTCATGCCTGTTAAGACAATATGTATAATATTAATCATTGTTCCTCCGCTCTCCAGTCTTTCAAGCATCTTCGCCAACTCGGCAACAGTCTCGGCCAAAGCTCGATCAGCGGGTCTATTACCGTTCTGCGGAACCGGCAACTTCCTCTCTTTTTCTTTGGTAATACCAAGCCATTAGAGGCTACGCGGCCCTTGTCTTTCCTGCTACGCCTGCATCATGCCCGATGATGACCGCGGCATTGTGGAGATTCGGCGGTCGACTGGGTCCCCGAGGTGGGGACGGTGTTTTACAAACCGGGGTGGGGACGGAGAATTGCTCTGACATGCACATGCCTAATCCAACCTCGACAACGGTTCTTTTGGAAAAACACCATTGGCAGGAATGGATACGATAGGGTAATGCTTTCTTTGTTATTTGGAGCTTTGTTGGTCAGCCGCTGACCAACTTTTTGTGGTAAGTGAACTAATGGTCATGTGGTGGTCATTGCAACTCTGTTATCATTCAAACGGTTGAAATGGCCAAGGCATCGAGTAAAAGACATTGGATGTTGAAACAAACTTCCCCGAAAATAATGTCGAACTCAACTGCCACGTAATGACGACCAATATATTCTTACCGGTAGATCGATTATAATACGTAGACGAGAGCTGCATACATCTCTTGCGGGTTGTTACACATCATGCTAAAAGCGAGTTGAACATCTATCCACCCTACACCCGTGGGGTCCGTCTACTACGTACAGCCTATCATGAAGACCAAAAATACTCACACTTTCACAACATTGTTATGTCGCCAGATTATATATAGAATGAGTTTGATAATTTTAGTGATGAAGTTGAGGAGTCTGGCCAAATCCTTTCTTAGGTCACAGGGGTGATACATATAAGAAATAAAATAATAATAGATAATAGATAAATAGTAATTCCATATAACAGGGATATATAAAGCTCACATACAAGGTAGCCACCGCACATTATTCATTACCCATACATAGCCCTCCCTCAGATTAACTCCAACAAATTCCATACCATTCCCATACAGCATTGACAACAGTGTTATTGCCCATACCTATGCATTTCAATATGCAGTGCTAGTTATAATACCTTGGCTCGTTGAAAACATGGTATCTGTGCTCTCGCACACCCTGACCCCTGAACATGGCGGGAAATCTCCAACCCTCAGGCACGTCCTTCTCTTGCACGCGGCGGTTGCGTTCCTTGTCCGACTGGGCTTCCAGCTTTGCAATCTCCTCCTTCGATTCAGGAATCTTGAATTTGGCAACCTGCAGCTCAGTATCCGTGATCGAGCTGCGACTGACACGCGCGTATCCTACACGTTTCAGGCGCTTGAATAGGATATACTCGCACCATCGGTCCCAATCCGACGGGTCTACATCCTTCATCCCCGATTTATCGCTCACGTACGTGTTGTAATTGCCCTGCTTTGGTTTTGTCACCAGATAGCTGAGCAAGAATGCTGGTCGAGGAGTCGAACCCATGAGCTCAGCGAGATAAAGAGACTGCAGACGCCGATCTTCGGGGTCCTCTTCCTGTCCAGAGTGGAATACGAACACATCTACCAACTGACCGTAGACATCCAGAGTAGCGTGAATGGCTGGAGCCAGCTCACCAACAGGGCTAGGAAGAAGGTGATGTGTGGAGTTGACGATAGGGAACTTGGACAAAAGAGCGGCACCCCAGGTATGCTTGTTGGGGCCGGGACCATAGTCGACGTACATACCGAGATCCTCTGCAAGATATTGCGTAGCATCGCGGTTACCCATAATGATGCGCTGGTTGTCGGATTCAAGCAGACCAATCACGTCGATTTCCATTTCCTTGATAAGATCTCGCATGCGATACTCTGATGCCCACATGTCATTGTCGAACGAGAAGTGGATTGTCCAAATCCCGGCAGTTAGAATGCGGTCATCGGCATGATAAGGCTGATAGTTGTTGCGGGGGAAGCGTTGGAAGGCTGAGATGAGGAAGAGAATATTGATCAAGATGGTCGAAACACCAAAATACTTTCTCTGCTGGGTTGGCAAAGACCGCTTTGAAGGCTGTCGCTGAGGACCAGAGGCATTCATGCCGTATACACCAGCACCGATACATGTCATCATGGTATACATAACCCAATCGGTACGTTCACGGACAAGTTCGCCACCTGGAACAAAAGCATAGGCCACAACCCAGACGTGAAAAAGGACCAGAAAGTTATAGACGAGAAAGCCATTACCAAATGTCGTCGTAGGGTTTGTCTTGGCGGCGTGGGTGAGCATGGGTACGGAATAGGCCATCAAGTAAGTTGCGAGTGTAAGAGCCCCATAGTAGCCGGACCAGTGGCTAAAAAAGGTGAGGAACATAGCACCGACAGTACCAATGATGTAGACGCCCCAGCTGCTTGCAAGTCTAGGTTGCCAGACACCACTGAACAAACCTAGCGACATGGCAAGAACAGTCAGCCAGCCATGGGTAGAGAAGTAAGGTCCACGGATGGGATACCCTTCCCATCCCCAAAGGATCATGGTGCTGGTGTCGGAAAGCAACGAGTGAAGACCAAAGAACAACCCTGCCAGACCAAGTGATGCTGGGAGACTCGAGCTGGTATTAGCAGGGCTGGCAGCCAGACCAGCAGTGAGAGGTGCCCTTCGGGTGAAACGAAGAGCAGCCAGTACCCCCAGCACAAGACCGGTATTGTTCCAGCCACCGTTCGCAGCGTGCATAATAGGCCAGATAGGGTTGTTAGTCCACCATGCGAACTTCGCTGTGGATGAAAGAATCAGACCAAGCATCCAGCCAAGAATCTTGGACTCAAGGCGGCCCTCGTGGACAGACTCTGCAAAGAGAGTACCTGCCCAGCCTAAGCACGACATGAAGACACCGAAGCCAACGGTGAAAAGACGGAAACTGGGCTCTTCAACGAGATAGGCAGCAATGCCCGCAAGGGATAGGAGATGCACAACCCGCAGGTTGTCCACAATCAGAGATCTAGCAGAGCGACTTGCCAGAATGAAGGGCGAAATTGTGGTCATAACCAAAACTTCGTACCCCGAAATGCCCATGTACCAGAGCGGGAAGTCTAATACTGTGTTAGAAGTTTAAACATTTCAATCACCAGTCAAGTTGACTTACACCACACCACAAGTCCCAGACTGGTCAGAATAGTCCAGAAAACGTACTGAAATAGGTCAGCAATTTATCAGCTCTGCATTGCATCTGAACTTACTCCGTGATAAACTTCGGCAGCAACATCGAGTACCTCGGACCAGCTGAAACGAACAGCAAACACACCGCCTGTTGCCTTTTCCTTTCTATAAACTCATGTTAATGGCCGTCGGCTACCTGCGTTGGTCCGTTACTTACTCCTTTTCTAGGACCGCAGATGGTATCGATGATAAGTTCTCACTACAAAAGTCTTAGATAATGGCCTTCAAGCATGTATATTGGGCAAAGGCTGTTCTGAAATCCAAAGACTATCTGGGAAGCCCATGAACGTACCCCTTGCTCGCACCGTTGACATCTCTAACCTCAATATCGAAGGTACTGAAATCGAGGGCCGTAACAGCGTCAAATGCTACATCGAAGATAATCAAGGACCACTCGAAGAAAGCGTAGGTGGTATAAGCTGGTTGCTCCAGTCAGCAAGCCGCATTAAAACTGGCGTTAGACTAATATTTTACCTCCGGCTACTCTGTGAACCTTGTGCTGAATAAAAAAGTAGATCAATGGCACGAGGGTACCGAAGAATGCCGAGGCCAGGTACTTTCGATATTTGATGGCCTGAGGATTAGCGGGGCTAAGTGCGATACAGCCTGTTGTCCACGGAAGCGTCGCAACAATGTAAGAAATCATTAAAATATCGTGCCAATCGTGATCATCCGTGGATGTGATGTATGTCCAGCCGCCGCAGGTCAGAGTTCGTAGAAGGCCCATAATGGCGACGAATGCGGGCAGTTTTTGGCCTGGCTTTCGTGTGAGAAGATACCACAAGCCGACCAGGGCAAATCGCGGGCCTGTACTATGTCAGTACGATATACATGATTTCTACGCTGTATCGGTTTCTGTACCGGAAGTGATGGCGATGAAGATCATGAAGAAGGATCGCTCGGGGTATCGATCGCCAATTGTTGCTGAGACTGAGGGAAACCATTCTTGCGGGTAACCGTAGAACTCATTCTTGACAATCTTGTGATAGTGTAGGGAAATGCCTATAATCAATGCGCTGAAGAAAGCAGCTATATCAACATGCATTAGCCTCTTGATCAAAACACAAAGTTCATCTCTGCAATAAGCGCGCATTTCACAACACAACACAACATACTGTACGCGATGGCAGTGTGCGCCCAACTGATCAAGCTTCCGTTGAAGCTCAGGACGACGCCGGTATCTTTGTCCTTGTATTTCGACGGCATTTTGACAGAGAAAAGGACTGAACAAGCACTCTAGAATCCCATCCGGGCAATCCGGGAACCCAAGAGTCAAAATTTTACAGCGAGCGACAGCAGGAAACAAACATGAGAGTGGTGAGATTCACTCTTGGCGAATATAACAACCGCCCGGAGCTTTGACGTTACCTCCACCCCGACGTAATGCTCGAATTGTAATTACTAAGTGGAGCCAGTAAGGCAGAAAAGTGCAGGGAAGACTCGGAAATCGGATTTTGACATTGGCCCGCGCGCCTTCCCGAGGCGAATGAAAGGCCGGGGTGGAGGATAAGCGTGTACCTTAGGCAAGTGCGCAAGCGTGCAAGTGTGCAAGCGAGAAATAGACGACGGCGTCACGGCACCTTCCATTTTCAATCTGGCGCACGCGTTGACGAGGCTGGAGGTGCCCCGCTAAAAAAAAAGTGTTTGGATCTCCAGAACTGTCAGCCTCGCAAAAAAAACTTCCGCATCCACTGAGCTAAGAAGAAGAAGTTGATACTTTCTAGACCTCTTTCACCCTTTTTGGTTTCACAATTTCAACATGGCTGGTGTCGCTGACAAAGCGAGATTCTATCTCGAACGTGCTGTTCCGCAGCTAAGAGAGTGGGAAGACAAGGAAATCTTTTCAAAGGTAGCCAGGTCATACTACCACAATCAAATGATCCCCTACTGATACTTCCGGTTTTCTAGGAAGAGATTCGCACCATTGTCCAGAAGCGCAACGATTTCGAACACAGAGTCCTCTCCCCCGGAAACAAACCTTCGGAATGGTCCTCTTATGCGCAATGGGAGCAGTCCCTCGAGTCCCTCCGCAGCAAACGCTGCAAGCGTCTCAAGATCCGACATCTTAACTCTGCCCACGCCGGTCAGGGTCGTACACTAGCGATTTACGAGCGCGGCGTCAACCGACACCCGGGAAGCAGCGCGCTCTGGCGGGAATACCTCTCATACACGGCGAGTGTCAAGGCATCAAAGCGCTGGCGCAAAACCATGACTAATGCCCTGCGCATGATGCCTACTGACCCTGAGCTGTGGGCAATGGCAGGCAGGAGATCAGCCAAGAACGGCGACATGGCTGCCGCCCGTGGATTTTTCATGCGAGGCTGCCGCTTCTGCACAACGAACGAGAAGCTCTGGATCGAATATGCACGAAGCGAGATGGAATGGCTTGAGAAGGTCGACAAGCGAAAGGCAGTTGCGAAGCCTGGTCAAGATGTTCTCCGGCCTGATCGTGAGGAGGATGGGGATGAACTACGACTTATCGACAGCGATGACGAAGAGGACGGCGACGATCTTCCCGAACCATCCAATGCTCAGACTAAGGTCATCGACAAGCAGTCGGCACAGCAATTGAAATCGAACCCTGCCATGGATGGTGCTATCCCAATGGCTATTTTCGATATATCTAAGAAGCAGAACTTCTTCAACGCCAACACCGCCGAGACATTCTTCAACCTCTTCGCATCGTTCACACAGGTCTCCGCTCAACCAAGGATATCACAGCACGTTGTCGATGTCCTTGACCAGGAGTATCCTAATCACCCGGCTACCTGCAATGTCCACATTCGCCAACCTATTATTGGTGTGGACACTCAGACTGCAGAGTTCCCCAAGAACCTCAGGGAGGTATTGACACGCTTGAACACATATCTGGACACCACAACAGACCGTGCAGAATTGAGGAAGAAGACCATGGCATGGATAGATGGGTATCTGGCACTGGATGTATTGGATGAGAGCATTCGGGCAGTCCTGGAGCATACCAAGAAGAAGATGGAGACAATTTAGACAAGCATGGAGGCAACAAGTATAGAGCGAAATATCAAAATTTTCCATTTTCTTTACCGACAGTTTGGACTGTTATTTGACTCATAGGGGTATGTGTTGATTATTTATGCACGAAAAGCAACAAAACACTCCATACTAACTTTAACACGAATGTGGACTTTTATCTATACTGTGTTGTTAGTGGCTTTCAGCACAAAGGACGCATTGTCTGAGACAGTGTATTCATAAAAGCGTTGCAGTGGTATCTATAGGGGAAAAAAAAACCTTAGCATTTCAATATCTTGATTTGCACGATTAATCAATACTCAAAGCATTCATTCCGTCTTGAGGCTGCATAACAACAACTGGGGATCGCCATGTGGTGGTTGCAAGGTCCCGGCCCGATATTAGGGTGACCCAGCATCTTGGGATCATCCCGTCAAGGAGCCGTTGCGGGGCAAGTGGCATTGCAAAGCCGATGATTGATTGAGCAAGCAGAATCCTAAATTGATACGAGACCAGTGAGTAGTTGCCGATGATATAATTGTTATAATTACTGGCAGTGCTAAAATCAAACAAGCCCATTTATAGAAAACCATTGAGACGTGACATCTGGTGCCTGCAGAGGCTACCATGCGAAGTGATTGTTGGTTCCGCATGGAGCACTGTATTCATGGCATCATGCCTTATGTAACTTGTCTATGCACAGGGAAGCCAGAAAGGTATCTGATCCGTTCTATATGCAGGCTTCTGCGCATTAGTATCTTCTGACCATGCTAGTCATGATAGCTTCTGTGTGATTGGAAGTGTCGCTCTAGAACCTTAAGTCTCTCTTATTACCTCCTGTACAAAGAGAAGAAAAACATCGAAACGTTACCTTACTGTTGCTAATGATAGGCTTTTTTAAACCCGCTCTCGAGTTAAAGAGCCAACCCTCTTGATCTCAATCGCGAAACCAAACCTCGAGGGGGCGCCAATGGCACATAACTAACTAACGAACGGCAGTGCCATGTCGATCAGGATGGACAGGACAAGGCGTTTCGCATGTAACTTAGCAGACAGATCTGCAACTATCATCTGGTTGGTCAAGCTCTGTTCTATGGATCGCTCACCCTCACGTTCCATGGCTTTGCTGACCTGACCGGCCGGAAGGACTGGAAGTGAACACATGGCGAAACAACACACGATAGGAATTAATATGAGAAACCTGAAGCAGTCGAGGCATTACCGGTGTCCTGTAACAAAGTGCAATTAGCTATTTTGCCACTGAACCCCGTTTTCTAATGATGTGGGGTGAGTTCGTGACAGGGGAGAAAAAGGATTACACAGAGGGAAAAGGCGCCGGCAATGATCAAGAAAGCAGGGACCAGACAAATATAGTGAAGAGAGATTAGAAAGGGATAAGAGGGGGAAGAAGCGATTTTCAACGATAACCACTGAGGGTGTTGGTTCCTTGAGTAAAGACGCACACTCTGTGCATCCAGGCACCTCACAACGAAGCTTAAGATAGAGGCCATTCTCTCGAGGTTTTGCACCGAGCCACATGTCGGCTCCTTATGACAGAACAAAACTTACTTTGTGAGTCTATCTCCTCAAAAGCAAGCAAATCGTAAGAGTAAACAAATAGAAAAACCACAACTATCGATGGCGTTTAGTACGGCCGTGGCACAAACAGGCCCTGCCAAGTCAGTCGCCCGACTAGAAGAGGCGCGTGGGTGATCTGGAATCGTACAGTGCGCAACCAAGAGTGTGAGTGGGCGGTCGGATCGTGAGTAAGAAATGAGAGGATCAGAGGTTGGAACTCGGTAGGAGAGACAAAACTGTAAGCTAAAAAGATCAGTTCATTTGTAAGGGGTAAACTGGATATTGCGTATTCTTTCTGGAGAGAAACAAATAAAAAGAATGAACGAACTGTCCATTCTCTTCCTGGTTGGGTTCGATTCGTAGATGGGTGCTTTGGTTCCATTTAGAAGATGAGTGGTCGTGGTAGACATGCGCCACTCTCCAAACACTGAGGCCCGATAAGACCGACAAGAAAAGTATGAACGTGAGTGAATAATAGGATAATCAGCTTTGGCTTTCAATAGCAGCCATAGAATTGGAGCGCTATGGGGCGGAGACAACATGTTAATCAAAGTCGGAGGTGAATGAGGTCGCAAGCCCAGGCCGTGGGCGGTACGGAGAAAGGTAGACAAGGCAAGGCAAGGTAAGGTATTTCACATAACTACCCCCCCTTCCCCCGTTCCTTCTCGCTGCCCGTTTCCCGCTTGTTTCCCCCTCTCAAACCCTCCTGTGCCTTTATCCTTTCATTCCTCTATCCTCAGAATCTCTTTTTCTGACGTGCGTTGCTGTTGTGCGCACATCTGTCTTTTGAGCTGCTCACTTATACGGACGCGGAGCCATCTCCAAAATCGTCAGGTGGTTTTCAGGGCACCCCAAGCTGCTGGGCTGGGCTGGGCTGGGTATTAGTGGGATGGAAGTCGACTCGACGACAAACGTTTCGCTTTCGACACAACGACGTCGAGAAAACCAGAGAAACCCAGCCTGAATCCAGCTAATGACTGACCAAAGAAGGAATTCCACGACAAAACGAGGGTGAGGGCCTTCACCGGCCTCTCAAGAGCAGTCCAAAACTACTCAAGACGGCGCTGGTTGTTCTGGCCATGACGACCTGCCTGACAAGGATCCATTCACTGGCATCCACTCGGGAAGCGCCAATGGTGGGTGGACAGCCTAGACAGCCCGCATCAAGGCGCCACCACAGACAATCCCCAGACTCAAAGCCGACCAAGCTCTGCGCCTCTTTCGGTCAGAAACATGAACCCATGTTTCTTTGGGCGTTAGAGAAATGCTGTGGGAAATGCTGGCTGTTGAATGAACAGAAATTACCTGGAGAGTGGTACTGGTGCAGAGGGGTCTGTCCTGTTCCTGGCGGCAAATGGCCTGTTCCTCTGTATGGGTCTGCCTTACTCCACGGCCACGCCGTGAAGAGCCACACCAAATGGAAGCCAGCCCAGCAGCAGTCCCGGGCATGGGCACAGGGGAAGGGACTTACGGGGACAGGCTGCGCAGTGTAGTGCTGAGTGCAGTCAGCGCCCGCGACTGATTATGGTCGAATCTGTTTTGAATGAGACAACGCCTGCACAAGTGTGCAGAGACGGATGTTGGTCTTGAATGAACCGTTACATTGGGCAGTTGTGGTGCGGAATTGTGCGACACATGCAGGAGGACATCGTCACTCCTGTCCCTTCCATCGGAATACAGGGATGGACACGGATACTGTGAACTTGAGAGGCTTATCACGGCTGATTGTTACCGTTCGGCGCATTGTTTCGAACAGGAACTCATGATCTCTTTCTTCCGTCGGGAAATTCGAAACCTTCCAGTCTCATGATTTGCTTCTTCCCATCAGTTTGGACGAAAGCTCGGTTATTGTTACAGTCGTCAACCGCCTGTGCAAACATCGACTGTCGATCCTCATACTCGGCGTCTCGCGTGGAAAAATTCAATATTGTCTGCCACGTTCTTTGTGCAAGACTTGCAGCAAAGAAACGCACGAATATTACTGAAATACCATCTCGTTGTTTCATGGCAGCTTCAATCTGCCTCGGATAAATCATTCGGTATTCAGGCAAGGCCTGGATAGTCTCTTTCATGAAGTCATGGATCATCTTTCGTCCCATTTCATTGCCATCGCTCATGAGGCATTCGTTGTTACATGCACCTTCCGGGGAATGCCAGTGTCCAGGTTTGGAACAAAGATGCAAGAGCGGACTGATAAGAAGCAGTGACCCCGCTGTTAGCACATGTCGGAGCTTGTCATACTAACACTAACATCCATAAGTTCATCATGCCTCATGCACTAACCTTCACGTCTAATTGGCTGCGAATACGTACAACTTGTTGATCCTATAGCGACGCTAATCCAGAAACAGTCAAGCAAGCGCGCCGCAGAACATACTCAGCCTCCCCCCGACTCAGAAGACAGTCTTCACCATCCGCTGAAACCCAGGCCAATCCATTCAGACCCGACCTGTCGCCGACTTGACGAGCTGAGCATTGCAGTTCACCTCAAAGCCACCGTGAACGCGCGCACACTTTGGTTCAGGTAAGATCATCATTTTCTTCAGTCGCCCTCTGGACGGTGCGCTATTGCTCCCTCTCTACAGATGGGCCCTCTCCCCTGCACCCTCGAATGCGATAGATAGAGTTGTACTCCGTACTCCGTACGCTGTCGCTTCTCCCGTCTGCGCTTCGCTTCACTTTTGTCTGCCCACTATTCTCTCGTCTTCCCTCTCCCCGTTGGTTGTCCAGGAAGGCCCCGGCGCCTAGTCCCATTGGCTAGGCAAAGCCGCCAGCGTTTTAGGACAATCTCAGCGCTGTCTACCAGTGCTCAGGCTGCGCGTCCTTGATTTGGAGCGCATGCTGACGGAACCGAGACCTACGAAAAAAATTCGTAAATTGTCTCTCACTGGCTGGCCGTGTCTCCCTGGGGCTGCTCTCCACTGTTGGCGAGCTCTGTTTGCTGGGTTGCCTAGTGCTAGGTGGCTGATACTGGACTGACAGTAATTACCTGCTCGCCCGGCTTCCTTGCTCCCCGTCGCGCCTTTTCCATTGCTGGGCTTTTTCCTCTACCTCTCCATCTCACCAGCCCGTCATTTCCATCGCCCATCTGCCGTTTGAGCGAAGCGCGTCGCCCTGCACCTACCACCACCTGTACCAACCAATCTGGGCTCTTTTTTTATTGCCCACTTTCTTGTCCCCTTTGCCTGAGCCCATTCCCAGCACTTGCAGACTGGCACAAGGTCTTCTCGCTGGTCTCCCACACTACCACGACTCTCCACCAAACCCACGCCGCGACGCGACTTGTCCCATCACCACCGTGTCACTGCCTCATCTCCCACTCATCGCTTCCCATCTCAGCCTTCCGTTATTAAATCATCGTCTTCTTGGCGCTCCTCTATGGACGCTTTTCGCGTGCCTGCTGATCGCTAACTCCGTCGCGCACAGCCTGTTGGGTCGATCGCTATGAGCACCTGGATGAATGACGCCGTCCCCAACCATAATGGCAACGGTTTTCCTCACATGAACGATCCCAACACTGCCGGTAACATGATGGATCCCTCTGCTTTCATGGCCAATTCAGGCCAATTCAACCCTGCTCAGTTCCAGAACCAGCAGCAAATGGGCGGTGGTATGCCCAATGGCCCAGGCACTATGCGCAATGCTTCGCCTTCTTTTCAGAATCCCGCATATCAAACCAATTCAGTCATCCCATCGAAACGACCTCGACCCCGTGACGATAGCATTGCTGGGTCTCCAAGTCAGAATCCTGGAATGCTTCCAACATCGCGCTCTGAGACGCCGCAGCAACAGTCCTTTCCTGGTGGTTTTCAACCTGGCGCGATGCCGCAGCAAAATGCTACTCAATTCTCCCATCTCCAACAAAATGGCTCTGCCAATGCGAGCCCTTCCCCGATAATGAGCAACCAAATGCGACCAGGAAGTGTTCCTCAACGGGTCGCGACCGCGTCACCGCATCCTTTTTCTCCCAGTGGCCAGCAGTTCAACCCTCAGACGTCTCCAATACCCTCCGAACACGGCACACCTCAACCCAACCCATATATGCAGAATATGTCTCAAGGCTTCAATCCGAACTTTGCCCCATCTCCTTCGAACGCGCGACCCTCACCGAATCCGAATGCGATGGCTGGTAATCAAATGATGGCACAGCAGATGGGTCAAATGCCGCAACACATGGGCCAGATGCAAGGCAACATGTACCCTCCACAGATGCAGCAGGCTCAACAGCAGCAAGGTGCACCGCAACAGCAGCAAGGGCAGCAACAAGGTCAACAAACCCCACAACGTCCCGGCTTGACCGACCAGCAAAAGATGGCTGCATATCAAATGAGATTGCAACAGCAGCTTCAAGGTAACACCGCCCAGATGCAAGCACAGATGCAGGCGCAAAACATGGGCCGTGGCATGATGCCTGGCAAGCAAGTACCTGGCATGCCCAACGGACAGATGCAACAAGGAGCAATGAGACCGCAGCAAAGAATGATGGCCAATGTGAATCCTGAACAATTCATGAAGAACCTGACAACACTGATGAGCTCAAAAGGACTGCCATTAGATCCCAACCCGATGGTGGGCGACCGGCCTATTAATCTCATGATGCTCTTTCAAGCTGTTCAGAACAAGGGAGGATACAAACAGGCTTCGTCGACTCCAAATGGTTGGCCCCACGTTGCCCAGATGCTCGGACTTCCGCCCCAAAATCCCGTAGTGCCACAGACGTTGAGAGCAATCTACGAACGCAACCTCTACAAGTTTGAGGAAGTGTGGATTGCCCAACAACAAAAGCAGAGGATGATGCAGCAGCAGCAGCAGCAGCAGCAACAGCAACAACAGCAGCAGCAGCAACAACAACAACAGCATCAACAACAGCAATCGCAGCCACAGCCACAGCAGCAGCAGCAGCAGCCTCAACAGCAACCCCAACAACAGGCTCAAGGCATGCTCATGGGACAAGCCACGCCGCAGAAGCAGATGCAACCTGGGCAACAAATGAACCAAGGAACGATGGCTCAGCCCGGGCAGCAAACCCCAATGCAGCAGCAAACTCCCATGAAACAGATGCAATCAGTGCAGCCTTCAATCAATGGATTCTCCACACCACAGCCTCAGGTGCAACCTCAGCCTCCAGTCATGCCAGGCGCAAACCGCCCCATGTCCATAGATGCCTCGGCTGTGCCGGAATTTCCAAACGCTGCCTCCCCAACGGCTCGAAGACCTGGAAGTATTTCACAGAATGATGCACGACAGGCTTCAGTTGCGCCTACAGCGGTTGCGGAGAGGATGCCTCGACTAGCTCCGCAAACAGACGAGTACAGTCCGTGTGCTCGAGAGCTATCAACATTTGGGGGAGTTGATTTGAATGCCTTCAGCAAACTCGGTGCCGAACTGGAGCGTTGGAAACCGGACGTGCCCCCTCTCCAAGAACTGGGCAATATCGATATTGCTGCTCTTACGAAGAGTTTGCAGAGTGGTATTCACGGAGAGACACGCCTGGCTCTTGACGTTCTCGCGGTTGCATCATGCTCTATGAATCAACTTCACTTTATTCAACTTCGATATTGTGATGAGCTAATAGAGGCACTCATTGAGTGTGCTGAGGATCAAGTCGAAATGTTAGCTGAGCATACAGTTGAGGTTTCGGATGAGATTCAAATATCACCCTACGAAGACGTTCTACGAGCTTGCCGCCTCGAACGCTTTAATATTCGCGACTTGCCTGTATTTGGCACTGAAGAATATGAGCTAGATCGGGCAGTGGACCGTCTCATCTGCGTCACAACAATTCTTCGCAATCTATCGTTCCCTGGCGAGCAAAACGAAAACCATTCTGTTCTTGCAGACGAGATTGTTGTTAAGTTTCTCTGTGTTGTTATCAGATATCTTGGCACACGCACGATGCTCCTCCGGTCACAGAACAACACTCTGGATTTCATGAAGGATGTAGTAATCTTACTATCTAATATTGCTGGATCTGTGGAGATTCCAGGTCGTGAACAGGCCCTCTGTCTCTTGCAGTTCCTTTTGGCATTTGCGCCGGCGCCCAACACTACAATCTCTGATGGAATTCTCTTCTTCACACAATACGAACCAAGCCTGCATGCTTACCTGCCACATGCTGTCGATGCACTAGCGAAGCTACTTGCCCGCGATGAACCTAATCGGGGTCATTACAAGACTGTCTTTGCACTGGACTCTGCCAGCAATCCACCTTATGAGTTGCTTACTCGTGCTTTTGGCCTGGCTATAGCCCCTATCCCAGACAAGGCCAAGGCACAAATTCGGCAGCCATCCCTTCCGTCACTCGTTGAAGTTCGCAAGCCTTTCTTGATGCAAGGGTTGCTTGCCGCCGAGATCCTGGCGTCACTCGCGCCGGGTCATGATACTGGAGTTGCTCAGGCTTGGCTGTCATCGGGCAACGATTTCGCTCAGAATCTTTTCAGGCTTATCCGTGAGCTTAGTCAATTATATGAGCAGCCGCCATCTCAAGGACCCCGAACCGCACCACGAAAGGATCCTGAACTGGTTTACATTGTCGTGGTTGCAGTTGCACTATTGAGAAGATTGGCGGAGAAGGCAAGAGACCCCAACGATCCAACTTCATCAATACCAGCAAAAGCCATGCCTGCACCCCATGCTCTTCTCGAAGCCTTGTCCATGCAGTCGGCCGAGTGGGCAAAGGATGAAGTGTTGCAGAAACTCTCAGCCTTTTTTGCTTTTGGGAGATGATTAATCATTATGGTGTTTTTCTTGGATGAACTTCTATCGCATTGCCCAATTAACAAGCTTGTATGTTAGTATTTTGAGAATCATGGGATTGGTGTCATGTCATTTGAAGCGCGCGCTTCTCACTTAGACTTGCATTCTGGAGTCGATGGTTTTGGGGACAAGACAGGTGACGATGAAACTGCTTGTCTATGTACGGGTGTATACAGGACGTGGAATAGTGAACAAATTAAGATGTTATTCAAGGGACAAACAAAAATATGCTTCTATGATGCGTTTTGCATTACTACATGTATTGTACATCTTTGGTTACCTCGCCTATTTAGAGATGACTCGTCAATATGATACACTTTTCATATCCCTTGTTCATTGCTCGATAACAAGACCAGGATAGATCTATCGCTACATCACTCGCCACAGGCCTGTTAAAAGCCAGTATTGAGGACCCATTGAATCACTTTATCGTATACATCGCCCTGGATCGATTAGTTAAGGATTCTCCTACATATGCATGTGAACATTGCTCACCTTGATCTCGACATGTTGTGTTGTAGGATTTATTCGAATATCGACAGGTTTAATTTGCAAGTCTGTTGTCAGATCCTTGACCAGCTTGGACCTATCACCATCGATCTTCTTGATCAGTACGATAATTCGGTTGCCTCCAGACATCCATTTGCGGTAGATAGGAAGTTGAGAGGCTGGTGTCCGTCGGATAATGTAGCGAAGGGTTGTGCCGATTTCCTCAGGGTTCTTTGTTGGTAGAGGGATAAATGCTTGCTTCATGGGTCGCTCCTTGTAGGGAATCTTGTTCTTCTTGTTGGGGTTGGTAGGCTTGTCGAGAGGGTTTGGCTTGTACGAGACATGTGTCTTGAAGGTGGTTGCGCCAGCTGAGACGGCCGAGGAGAACGGAGATCGTAGTGTGAGAGTTGCAGGCTTCGGAGTAATAGCCTGACGCCCAGCTGAGAGGGCCCGAGATGTGAGGAAGCGCATCGTGAGGTTGTATGTAGAGAGGGAGTGGTTCAAGGTTAGGTTCGGAGTCGGTCGTGACGAGTCGAGTATGGTGAGGGTCGGGCAAGCGGGAGGCCCTTCGAAAGATTAAAGAGTCCTACAAAAAAAGAGACACCAATTGAATCTCTTGATAAACTTTGACCGTCATACACTCTCGCCTTTCGTCACACTCTAAACGCGCCAGAATCTCGTCGTTTGAAAAATCTCAAGATCACATGACTCCTAATCTTTCTAATCACCGGCAAATCCACGGTCGACAAGCTAAACCCCACACCACCGAGTGGATTGGCGAAATTCACCAAAAATCTGCCCCTCCATCAAATCCATCATCACGACCTTTGCGGCGAGTCACTTTTTTGTTCTGTCCGACCGAACCCTCCCGCTTCCTCCCGACCGAATTTTACCGAATTTCTCTCGCAAAAGAAAAACATCGCCCACGATGGAGGACGTTCTCAAAGCCGTCTCCTCCGACGGCTCGTCGATCATGCCCCGCCTTGCGACAAACCTCAGCCGACATCTTCTCTTCCCTCTGATCCAGTTCGAGAGCGAGAGGGCTGAAGAGCAGGGCCAAGATGACAAGGCCAAGGAGATTCTCGCCGGAAAGCTCAAGCTCCTTGAGGACACAAACATGACCGATTACGTCGCGACTCTGTACTGCGAGCTCCACGGTGTCGAGAACGCTCCCGAGGAGTACAACAAGAAGAGACAGGAGGTCATTCAAGAGTTGGAGAACTTCGAGGAGTCTTCCTCCAAGATCCGCGATCTCTTGACTCAGGATGAGGTTGTCAACGGACTCCGAAGTGACAAGGTTGCCAACTTGGAGTTCCTCAAGAACCAGCACGGAGTAAGTGATGAGAGAGCTCTTTATCGCCAACGTCGGATGGTATAGCTAACGGGCTTCTCACCAGGTCACCATGGAAATGGTCAACGCCCTCTACGACTTCGGCCAGTTCCAGTTCCGATGCGGACAGTACGGTCCCGCCGCCGATATGCTCTACCAGTTCCGAGTTCTGTCCACCGACAACGACAAGGTTTCTGCTGCCACCTGGGGCAAGCTCGCCTCCGAGATCCTCCAGACCAACTGGGAGTCTGCTGTTGATGAGATTAAGAATGTCAGGGAAAACATCGACTCCAAGCTTTTCAACAACCCCCGTGCTCAGCTCGACCACCGAACAATGCTCCTCCACTGGTCCCTATTCCCCCTCTTTAACTGGGAGGGTGCCCGGGAACCCATCCTGGACATGTTCTTCTCCGCTCCTTTCATCAATACCATCCAGACCTCTTGCCCCTGGATGCTGCGATATCTGATCGCCGCCGTTATCACCGGCCGAGGTCGTGCCCGCAACAGCTCCATCCAACAAAAGCAGATCAAGGACATCATCCGCTACGTCCGTCAAGAGGCCTACGAGTACGCCGACCCCATCACCCAGTTCGTCAGCGCCCTCTACATCGCCCACGACTTTGAGGCTGCCCGTGAGGCCCTCTCCAAGGCCGCTGAGGTGTGCCGAAGCGACTTCTTCCTCGCCTCTTCCGCCGACGCCTTTGTCGAGGCCGCCCGACACCTCATCTGCGAGAGCTACTGCAAGATCTTCAGCCGAATGAACATCCGCGACCTCAGCGCCAAGCTCGGCTTGAACCCTGACGATGGTGAGAAGTGGATTGTCAACCTCATCCGCGAGACTCGATTGGATGCCAAGATCGACAGCAAGGACGGCACCGTGGTGATGAACCACCCTCCCAACAACGTCTACCAGCAGGTCATTGAGAAGACCAAGGGTGGTTTCTTCAGGACACAAGTCCTCAACGCCGCTGTTTCCAAGTAAAGAGCGAAATCAGCTGACAGTGGGCTTTTTTTATGAGTGTTATTTTTGCAACGAGTCGAATGGGGCAAGGCGATCCAACTGACGGAGACAAGACTTTCTCCCCCAGATGATTGCGCCCTCCGCTGCTTGCAAGGGGACCTGATACGGCATTTCTGTTTTACAAGGGGGCCGATCTATACGAAAGGATGAGCTGGATATAGCAAAGCATAAGACGGAGGGGAGACAATGATAGAGCAGTGCGGCAAAAATGAAAACACGGGCCAGATGAAAGAAGCGGCGGTTTAGAGGCCCTGTATATCCCCGGTGATGCGGTTTGCATTGCATGGCGTTCTCGGAAAAGGGAAGAGGCAAAGGGGGATAATGGAATTTACGTTATTGTTGAAATGAACCATCTATCTACTCGCCTCAGCTTCAACCTATTGCTTCGTTGTGACATTAACAAATGTTTTTGAGTCTTGTTTTAAACAAACTAGATTTTTGTCTATCATTATTCTCATAGCTCATGACTAAATTTGTTGTTCTTCCTCTACAATGCCTTGGTCCCTGGAAATGTACTCATAGCCATTGTACCATCTGGCTAGTACTGTTGTTCGCCGGCTTAGACAAGGATGGTTTTACTACTCGCCTTCACGGCTAGCAAGCCATACCATACCCTTGAGACTCTCAACTACACTATCCCGCATCCACCAGACGCCTTCATCTTCCACTGTGGCATCTTGTTCATCCGGCCCTTCAACTTCACGTTGTGCTCGCGACTCTGTGATTGTCTCTTGACTATCAAACATGTTGGTATCACGTAATCGATCGCGCACAGAAGCCCATTCGAAGAGCAGTCTCGCCCCTTCAAGGCGCTCACGATCCGTGCCGTCAACAATGCCCTTTGCCATCTCCAGTCTGGCGTCGACAGCACTACCCGAGTGTTGAGTGTCATCTCCTCTCTCAAGCACCACAGCACGCTCGGCGTAGCTAATGCCGCGAAGACCGTCAAGTCCAAACACCCACTCCAGGGGGTCTTTGCCCTGTTCATCGCTACCGAGCGCTCGAAGGGTAGAGGCAAATGCTCCCTCACGTGGTGGACGTCTGCGAAGGTATAAGCTCTGTGTGTCTCCGAAAGCAGCTCGAACTTCTGGATTTGAGAAATCAAGTTCCACATTCCAAAATTGAGGCCCACAAGCGGTCGAGAGGCTGGCTATTTGATCGATTGGTGGGAGAATACAAGGCGCGGTACGATTGAGGACTGGCTCGGTGGACGTGTTCTTGTGCATTTTGATTTGAACGGGAACTGAAATTGGCTGACCGGTGAGAACGTCTTTGGTGACAAGACATCGTTGCTCTGTGGCCAGAACCCAGAAATGGCGAAGAGCCTGGAGATGGGAACGGTTGTCCATAACACTCGTAGGGAAAATGGGGTAGAACGATACCAGCAGAGAAGCAATTGCAAGATTGCTAGTACCGAACGTTGCCGTTCCGCATCCCAAAAATAGAGCCCCGATCGCAAGATGTGCAGCAAGATGAGAACCGTAAGGGGTCTCTGGATCGTCGCGACCATGAAGTGCGCGGAGACGACGCAGAACTGGGATATCGCCCGTTCCAGCCATAACGATGGAAGCAGAAAGAGCAACAACGTCTTGACACATACGAGCGTTGGTTCTAGTAAGCTCTTCATCATAAGGGGGATGACCATTTGGATGCGTGCTTGCAGTAGATGGTATCTGCGCAATACGCATAAACTGGTCCAGATAATACAGCAAAAGATCTCGGACTTTAGGCGAAGCACTGCCAGAGAAGCGAAGTGCAATAGAAAAGCAGAGACCAGCAACTATGCTGTGAAATGCCATGTCAGTCGACTGCAGTTTTGTTGTTGACTGAAGCTTGAACTGGGGACGATAGGGGCGTGGTAGGTTTTTCCTTATCCAACCAAACGTCGGCTCAATCTTTGACCACATGATCAAGTTCTTCGTAAGTGTCCGCAGGAGAAGAATGTCAGGGCGGATATAATCAAACTGCAACACTGAGCTGGGAATGTCGATCTTACGTGCCACAACTTGGTCTTCTGACTTCATGTAGATCAGGGCCAGAGCCATGACAGCTCCAGCTGCTGCACGATCCAGAATATGGACTATCTCAATGTTTTTGGTCGTTGTAGCGTGTGAAATGAGCTTCTCGGTGAGTCTCATGTCATGCAAGCCCTTGAGATCATTTCCTTTGCCTAGATTAATGAATCCAAGAGCAAATCCAGCTGCAAGCCGGTAGCACTCGCTCCTCAGAGGTTCTTCTTCATCTTCTTCGTCGATGTGCTCGATCTCAGAAAGCATAATTTCACTCATTCGCCGATGCTGGCTGTTGGCGTATAGCAGTCCAATGCCCATTATACCCGAGGTCTGCGTCAAAGGTGACAGGTTCAGCTCTGCTGCTCCACGAGGTAACATCCTTGTGGCATGAACGGAAAGCAAACGAGTAATTAGCGAATCCATCGTGCCCATGTAAGATGCAGCTAGACCTAGAAGAAGACCAATGGAGGTCATGGTATGTTTTGGTGTCAAATACTTGAATGCAACCCATTTGGCCACATCTTTGAGATGGCCATTAAGGCCAAGAGCAAGCAAGAAGCCTGCATGGCGATTGTTCAGGTCTTGGCCGGGCTTATTGTAGAGAATCCAGGAGGTGTCGATACCTTGGGCTTGAGGGGATATGGCCAACCCAGCAGCAACGCCTTGATGGAAGAAGCCCCAGCAGACCTTCTCTTCGGAGAATTGTGCTTTGTCCACACCGACTGTGGTATTTGTTGGCTTCACAATACAGTTGAGGTTGAAGCCACCAATATGGAACTTTTGCGTAATCAACGGATAACGCAGGCTATAGTATAATAAAGCTCGACCTGCAGGGATGGCCAAGGTACCAGTAGCAATTCTTGTGACCAGCTCCTTTTGCTTCTCAAGATATTCGCTTTCTGGCCAGCTTGGGTTGGGATCAAGTCGAACCAGTCTTGCTTTATTTGTGGAAAGTAAGTCCTGGGCTTCGTTCAGACGGCGATCTTCTTTGAACAAGGAGCGAATAACAGCTTGTCGTTCAGTTCCTTCGCCCTCATCATAGCCGACATTGTTTGATTCATCAACACTCTGGCAAAGCATCTTGTAGTCCCAAGTTGCACTATGTGTGGGTGTCTGTAACGTGTCAGTAAACGATCAAAAAAGGAGGTGGGCTAAACTTACCAGGATCTTGGAAGCACTGGGTTTAGGGCGCTTCCCGGGGGTGAGAATAAGACTTATATCTCGGCGATCAACCAATTCAAGAAGATCCTTCGACCAAGAGGTTGGTGGATGCGGTTGGCAGAGTGAGATGGCATCTCGCAAGGGTACAAGCACGGCTTCTGGAAGTGTATCAAGAACCAATGCTGTGATTCCAGCATCTCGCATAGCCTCTACCATTTGGACAGCACTTGTGCTTGGCTTCATGAACTTGAAGAAGTGTTTAAACAAAAGGGTTCTAGGCAGTATATGTTCCCATCGCCTGTCCTGCGATTTCTCTGCTTCAGTCAATTGTGAGCCAGCATAGTAAACATCTGCTGGTGTGATATAGGGCACTCTCCGATCTCCTGTGAGTCGTGACTGGATCCAGCTAATAACGTCTGGCCGTACTGGAGGCTGAGGAATCGCGGGTTTCAGATGAAGATCTAGAATTAATTAGCCTCACTTTCATTTCGACTTTCAAAGCAGTATGCATACCGGAATCGTGGCGTTGATCGATGTCTTCCTGTATACCCGCTTCGTAGGTGGCAGAGAAGTCATGCCACTTGAGCCATCGAGCGATTTGACACATGATGACCCGAAGGTCAGCACGACCGGGAGATCGGAATTCTGGCGTCATGATATCCAGCTTCTCTTCTTCAAGGAGTAGGTGCAAGCCCATAAACACATCAATGCCAACCTTGCGTCGACTCTCAGTGCTTTTGCCGATAGAGGTAGGCATGTAGCCAGCGGATCCGAACGCTGTTTCGCCAAGCGCGGAAACCATGTATTCTTTGGCGTAAGAAACATGTTTGGAGATGAATGTCGCCGACAGACTGTCCATCAGGGGCGCTGCATCTTCCACTTCGTTATCTAAAGCCCATTCCCAGCCGCCATTCATCATCCATGTTGGACATCCTAAAGAATTAGATGCTTCGGTTCTCTCCAAAAACTTCCAATCTTCCGATTGCCTTATGGAACTGAAAGAGCCAGAGGCGTGTCTCTTTCTGCGGTGGCTAGCACGAGTTGCTGGTAGCGGCTTTGAATCCGTCCGCCCAAGACTCAGGAATAAAGACAAAAGCAAAATAGCCATCGAGGACCATTCAACATCCGTAACTGGCTCATCGTGGCTCTCCATCCACTGCATACAATGAAGCCACCCAGCAAAGACGTGTTCGCCAAGTGCATGAGGTAGTATGCTACGACAAACGTCAAGGACTTTGCGAACATGAGGCGATCTCGGTTCAAGTTGTATGCGGAGTTCATGCAGCCGACCCTCAGCATCCACAACATCAACAATACCCCCTTGTCGAGGATGGCGCACACCAACAATACTTCCATTGCTGAAATCAATCACCTCTGACTTTCGCTGCGTAACATCACGATCCACAACCCTGCCGCGATATTGCAAGCTTCTAGTGTTGTCGACGAAGAGAAGTGAAAGCGATATCTTTGTGAGCACGCTCCAAGGCGCCTGAGTGCTTAGCTCGTGTCGGCCGTCCATCGACTCAGACAATATTAGAATTGCTGAATGGTCTCCATCTACCAACTTGCAGGAATCGACAACGTTCTGAGCATGTCTCCGATCAACAACAGTGGCTATGACAGTAGCACCATCGGGCGTCTTCTTTTTCCCACTTTTGGCCTTGGTGGCCGCACGCTGTATGCCAAGTTCCAGAGTGAGTAGTTGCAGTCGTCGCTCGGTGGCATCCTGGATGCCAATGAGAAGCTGGCTTTGGTCGTGGCCATCAATGGCAAATGGTGGTGCTACCAAGATGAAAACTTTGGTCTGTATGCGTGCTGGTTGGTCTGAATATCGCACGTTTGAGTTGTTCATGGGTACACTATGGAGTTTTGTAAACATGATCTCGTGTTGTAACCCATCAAACTCATGGTCCTCTAGCCCCATGTTGTGAAAACCCTCGTCAAGGCCCTCGTAAAAAGGAGCTGCCAGCAGACTGCTCAGACTAGGATGAATCTGATGGGCATAATTGGCACTTAAACGGGCATGACTTCCTTGAGATTCATGCCTCCTGGCCCCTGCATGGCTGGAAAGTAATGGCTGATCTGGCATTATGGCTCTTTCATGAGATGCAGACAAGTCGGCTCTCGCCAACATTGAGCTGACCCTACGAGAGCTCCTTCGTGCATTTCCGGTACCTTCTTTGTCTTGCTGTTCCAAAGATGAAACGAGATCTATCATGGGTTTCTCAAGCCTTTCACTCTTCCTCTGCCGTTTTCCTGGAAGCGGAGCCCCAAAGCTCTCCCGAAGATTGGGCTGCGCAGGCGTCCCAGGGGCACTGGCAAATGCAGGAGGCATAGAGCTACGACGTCGAGCAGTCTTTGATTTAGCATCCTTCTGTCGAGCAAGGAAAGGGTCTTCATGTTGCAAATATGTAAGGCGCCAGACAGTGTATTCACTAGTTTCGCGATTAATTGTCACTGCAATGATCAAGGGCTGGCTAAGATCTTGCGTCAATGCACCAGGGATCTTAATCTCTTCCACATGCAGAGCCTCTTCGGCTGCATCAAGGAATGACAGCTTTTTAGCCGTAGTCTGTCTTAAGCTTTTGCCATTTTGGGGTTCCTGATCTGTGACGACAAGCCCTAGCTCAAGCAACGGATCCGTCAATGAAATCAGCCGTGGCCAGCGAGACTCTGGTTGCTCCAACGGCGCTTCCCAAAGGTTGTCCAGAGTTGAACTCAGTCGAAGTGGGAGCGCTTTAGGTTTTCCGAGACCCTCCACAGAGAAGGCCGTTTGTTGAGAGCTGTTGAACGCTGTCAATTGCGAAGAGACGAAGGAATTTGGCGGCACTCGAGGGAACTTGAAAGTTATGGGCGCTACACTCTCGGCCTTCTGCTTTCGCTGGATGATAACTCCGACAGGACCTGCGAAAGCGGATTCCACCTCGAACGGCATATGAACGATATGACTGGTACCGGATAAAAAGTATATGTGCGCCTGCGTCTTTAGAAACACCACCAGAGCCTTCGACAAGGCCGGTCGCTGGTCTGGCTTAGCTTCGTCATCTGGTGTAGATTTATCGTCCTTGGAAGTCGGGAAATAAGCCAAAAGAGCCTGTATGACAGGTTCCTTTTCGAGTTCGAATCTGAAGGCCTTTCGAAATATGCCACCCCGACACCATATGACGCAGTGCTCCGTCGTGAGTATTTCATCCTCTAGATCTCCGTCAAATCGATCGTCTGTTGAGATGTCCCATGTATACGACGTCGTCGGTGGGTTTGGCGGTAATAATTGTTCATTGATGGCATGTTGAAGCCCTGACGGCTGATGCAACCCCAGGGACTTCACCGTCGCCATGTTCCGATGGCCGCCATAAGCAGCTTTCGCGTGTCTGGATTGGTCGATCGTTCGAAGAGGCTACCGATAGCTTCCTGAATAATGAAATGAGCTCCAACAGGTATAGTAGACGACCTGGAGATGTTTGCTGCGCGTCAAGATATGGATTGTTTATGCTACCTTAGTGCACTGTGCCCCGCGAAAGTGCACTGTACATACCTACCTACCTAATCGTGGAACTTCAGGTAGGTGGTGGGGCATCAGGTAGGCGCGACGACCCTTAAGCTGTTCTAGGCGCGTCTAAATGTGAAGCTCATTTAAAGCTGCCTCGTGACGTAGCTGCAAGGTACAAGGTACTTACCGACCTTTGGCGCATTGATTCTCTGGCAGCTGTTGTAGCTTCTGCCTCGGGCATTTAACTTAGTACCTACTAAGGTAACCAACCTCGACCACTTTGCGCTTCATACACTCGCTCTCTCCCTGGGCCTTGTCGCACACCAGAATGATACCATTGCTGCCAACGCAATGACGGACCAGTCACCGCAATCGAGCCATGAGCAGGCGCGTGAACCCGAAGCCCAACTATCGGAGCTCGATCCTATGCCCTATAGCAACGAAGCAGTTTTGCCAGCAGAGGACAAAACTCCGGAACATACGAGCCATGATGACCACGCCTCAGACGAAGAGTCGGTGTACAAAGCGCAAGGCGTTGAGGTTCAAGATATAAAACCTATGGAAAGCAAAGATGAAGAAGCTGCTAAAGACGGTGACGAAGGAGAGGAGGAGGAAGATAAAGTGAAAGAGGAGGGTGACGGAGATGATGATGACGACGAAGACGACGATGTTGGAGAGGAAGACGATGAAGAGGAAGAAGAAGACGATGATGAGGACGATGATGAGGAAGAGGACGACGACGACGAAGAGCCAAAGCTCAAATATGCTCGGTTAACACAACACCTGAATGGAGTATATCGCAACGGCGACGCAACTAGCGCGTTTCTTGTCGCCGGGGATAAGATGGTGAGTTCAGTGTGTAGTAGAAGCTGTGGGCTTGCTAACTGTGATGCAGATCGTTGGAACGCATAATGGCAATATCGTAAGTCACCACCGTGTCACTGACACGTCTTGTGCTAACTATGGCTCAGCACATTGTTCAACTCCCAATGTTTCAATCCATGCGAGTGTATCATGCACACTCTGCCTCGGTTACATCTATATCGATATCACCTTACCCACCTCCTTTACCGACTGAAAAGCCCGAAGCAGTGCAGAGACATGGAGCGCCCAGCAGCGCCAGCGTGTCTTCTGGCCGTCATGCAGATTCATCTCCGGCAGCAGCATCCAGAAAACCCAGAGAGGCATCACAGATTCCCAGGACGCCAGCCAACGATATCTTCGTCGCTACCTCTTCCTTAGATGGCAACGTATGCGTGCAATCTTTGATTGATATGAAGGATGTCCAGTTGCGCAACTTTGCTCGCCCCGTTCAAGCAGTAGCCCTGTCTCCAGAGTTCAGAACAGATCGAACTTATTTGTCAGGAGGACTCGCTGGTCAGCTCATCCTTACTGCAGGAGGTGGTCCAGGCCGCAGTACGTCGACCACAACTGGAACTGCTGCGGCTACAGCTTCCGGCTGGCTGGGCAGTATGGGACTGGGCAGCAATACGGGTAAAGACACTATCTTGCACTCCGGCGAAGGAACCATCAGCACCATCAAATGGTCTCTATCCGGCAAATATGTTGTCTGGCTAAACGAGCACGGCATCAAGATCATGCGATCAAAACTACATTTGGAGAGCGCAGACGCAGAAGACGCATGGAAACGAGTTGGGCACATTGACCGACCCCAAACGGACGAATGGGAGACTATGGCCAGTGTATGGAAAGGCCGTGTTGAATGGATTGATGAACAGGCTGTGGAAGTGGACGAATCTGATCAGAACGGCACTGAGAAGGGCACTTCCGCAGCTGCAGACAAGCTTAGGGAGCAAACTGTACTGAGCAAGAAGGGTATCGAACGATTACTCGTAGGCTGGGGTGGGACGATATGGATTATACATATTCATCCTGGGGGAGTCGGCGTTGGCCGGCACGCTGGGGAGAAAACTCTTGGGCGTGCTGAAATTGTCAAGATGTAAGTTCTGGCCTGAGATGGATTACTGACTGAAAAGCTAACTCGACACAGACTTCGCATGGATTGCATCATTTCCGGCATATCGCTATATACCCAGAACCTTTTGTTAGTGCTTGCATATTGTTTACCAGAGGACGACGATGAGGAGGAGGATACTGGTTCAGTTGCAGCTTCACCAGGCAAAAAGCACAAATCAAATCCTTCAACGGGAAGCGAGCCTTCAGGTGGTGTTCCCCGTCGACAAAATAACCAACCCCCAGAACTACGTCTTATCGATCTCAACTCCCAAGCCGAAGCCGACAAGGACAGTCTGAGTGTCAGTCGTTTCGAGAGATTGTCATCAGGTGACTACCACTTGGGCGTTCTACCTGCACGTAATGCCGCATCAGCGATCGCGTCTTCCAGGGGTGCTCTAGAGGCAATAGCTGGAATTGGCACGGATATGTGGAATGCTGCTATCAATCCTCGGGCTCTCTTTAGCTCCGGTGCTAGCATTCGAAGTAGAGGCAGCGGTGATGACTCCAGTATCCAAGGAAGTGCAGCAGGAACAATTCGACCTGGAACGAATCGAGGTCTTTCGCCATCTGTTCATTCAGGGCTTGTTAAACCCGGCGTCAAGGTGTTTATACACAGCCCATATGACTGCATCCTTGCAACTCGACGAGATTTGAGCGATCATCTGGGATGGCTTCTAGAACGGCAGCAGTACCAGCGTGCCTGGGAGTTGCTTGACGAACATCCTGAGATCATGGCACCGCTCAATGAGAGGACCAGTGATGCTACTCCTTCCACACCACCAATCAGGAATGTAGCAAGTGATGAGTTCAATGACGATGAGTCTGTTATCGATTCGCAAGTCCGAGACTTTTATTCTTCAGCTGAACGAGAGAAAAGGCGGATCGGAGAGCTTTGGATTCAAGAGCTCATTGAAGAGAACGACTGGGTGACCGCGGGCAAGGTTTGTGGCCAAGTACTTAAGACACCCGACAGATGGGAGAAATGGGTGTGGACGTTTGCTGGAGCAAAGAGATTTGATGCCATCACAAACTACATCCCCACAGAGACGATACACCCACCCCTTCCTTCCACCATATACGAAGTTGTACTGGGACATTACATCCAAAATGATAAGCCAAGGTTCAGGGAACTCTTGGACCGTTGGTCCCCTGAGCTCTTCGATATCAAAACCATCACGACTGCATTGGAGAACCAACTCAAGTATCGAGATGTGCGCGAAGACAGCATCGATGATGGAGAAAAGGGTCGGGATTGGCGAATCGTGATGGAGAGCTTGGCAAGATTGCACGAGGCCAACGGTCGACATCGAGAGGCCCTCAAATGCTACATCAAACTCCACGATGCGGACTCGGCTTTCAGGTTGATTAGAGACAACCATCTCGCAGAAGCCGTTGCAGATGATATCCCTAGCTTCATTGGTCTCAGGGTTCCACCTGGTAAACTGGATAATATGACGGCAGAGGAGCTTGAACAGGCAACGTCTGAAGCTATTACTCTACTCGTTGATGAGGCTCAGCATGGCCTTCTACGCCCGGATGTTGTCGTGGAGCAGCTTCTCGCCCAGAAGCTCAACCTATACATATACTTCTACTTCCGAGGCCTATGGAGAGGTGAGGGTATTCAGGAGCACGGTGGAGAGAACGTGGACCGACTGGTCATGGATAGCCAATCTCTGGTGGACAACTTTGCAGATTTGGCAGTCCATCTCTTTGCGACCTTTGATCGGACGTTGCTTATGCAGTACCTCAAGACTTCGGTTGCATACACATTCGAAAAGGTAAGCTGGGTTGATAGAGCCAAGACAGCGCTATCTTTACTGACTTGAAACAGGCGCTTCAAGAGTGTGAGACGTTCTCATACTACGACGAGCTCGTATTTTTATATTCCAAGACGGGTCAGATGAAACGCGCTCTTTACCTCATCATCGATCGTTTGAAGAATGTTCACAAGGCCATTGAATTTGCCAAAGAACAGGACGACCCCGATCTTTGGGAGGATCTCCTCAAATACAGCATGGACAAGCCCAGCTTCATCCGGGGTCTGCTTGAACAAGTCGGTACAGCCATCAACCCGATTACTGTGGTGCAACGAATCCCGGAAGGGCTCGAGATCGAAGGGCTTAGGGAGGGGCTCACGCACATGATGAAGGAGCACGAGATACAATACAGCATCAGCTCTGGAGTCGCGCGAGTCCTTCGCAGCGAGGTGGCCACGGCGCAGAACGAGCTAAGAGCTGGTCAACGCAAAGGCATTAAGTTTGAAGTAGTTTATCAGGACCAAGAGCATGTGGACGTTCAAGTCAAGGACGTTCCCACAGACCCTGACAACCCAGAACGCAATGCTTCCCATGCAGCAACAAGTCATGATCACCGAGTGCCAAAACCCGGTCACTGCGCAAGGTGCCATGAGTCCTTCACCGAGTACGAGATGGAGACGTTGGTGGGATATGCCTGTGGTCATGTGTTCCATGTTAGCCATCTCCTGGAGATGCTGCATGGGGGCAAGGTCGATGTTGACTTGGGCAATGGTTCTGAGGAGGGAAGTCGGTATTCAGTAGGTATGAAGGTGATGAGAGCGCGATTATTGAAGGACAAGATGAGAGGAGGCTGCCCTGTTTGTCATGTTAAAGAGTGATGGCGATAGAATTTTAATTATCAGCGGCAATGCACAGACGGCGTATAAGAGGTGGTCAGTTTCAACTTAGCACGTTAGTCTGGATAGTTCCACGGCGTATATATGATCAAACAGATGAGATAAAGACAAATGATTAAGAGCAAACTCGAGTTCTTCTTAAAGGTACCTAAGTACAGCATGTATTATGACCCTCCACAAGGTTCTGCATAACAAAAAACACCATTCTGAGTGCCATCAATCTACTTTCAGCAGGCTCTTAAAACCAACGACCATTGATAATCCATGTCAAGCCATCCAACACGATGCCTTCCTCTCTAGAGCGAAAGAAAAATCCGAGTATAGAGTGAGTATGAATGCATGGGTAGCATGATGTCAAGTTGTGTTTAAAAGACGAGAGCGATGAGCATGACAGCAAGGCCAAGAGCGGCACCAGGTGCAAGCATCTTGGTGGCACCGCTAGCGGTAGGGGTGCCAGTGGGAGTGCCCTCGCCAGTCTCTCCAGCGGAGGAAGGGTAGGCGTCAGTGGCCGTGCCAGAGACGGCAGTGTCGTAGCCGGTCTCGGAGTCGGTGACAATAGCAGTGTCGGTGACGACAGCAGTGTCAGTGACAGAGGGTCCCTCGTAGGCGGTGGTGAGGCCGGTAGGGACACCAGACATGTCGGTGTTGCTGACAGCAGAGGGGAGAGGAGCAGTGCCCTCACCGTTGGAAGGGACAGGAACTGGGACCTGTCCGCCGGTAGAGACACCAGCAGGGGGAGAGTATCCAGGCTGAGAGGCACTGCCCGAGACACCAGGGACACCAGGGACACCGGGAACACTGGGAGCACTAGGAATACCGGGAACGACGCTGGGGACGACGTTGGTTCCAGAGGGAACAGGGACAACCTCAGTAAGAGAAGACATGCCCTGGCCGTGGTAGGAGGTATGTTCGCCGGCAGCAGAAGACTGGCCTCCTCCGACGGGGACAGAGGGAACGATAGTGGCGAAGGTGAGGGACTGTCCACCGAAAGAAGTAGTGGTGATGCACTGAACCTCCTGGGTGGTGGTGCAGATGTTCAGGGTGTGAATGACAGTGCCTGGAGAGTCAAGTCAGTCAGTCTATGCAGTAGGTGGAGGAATAGGGAGAGAGTGCATACCATCAGTAGTTCCAACCCCGTACTCGTAGGTGTAGGGAGCGGCGGTGGTGGTCTGAGCGGCTAGAAAGATATGAGTATTAAATACACAAAAGGAGAGTGGTGAGAATGCGTACTCAGACACGGGACACTCTCGCCATCGGGGGAAGTTCCAGCGACGAGGGGAGCGCAGATGGCCAGGATGCTGGCGAGAACCTTGAGCTTGAGGACAGCCATCGTGACGGTGAGAGATCTGTTATTTGCGAGAGGTTAACTGATGATTCTTTGAGGGGATAGTGAAGAGAAGAGAAAGAAGAGTGAGGGAGAGAGGTGTGCTGGAGAGGTAAATGGTGGAGGTGAAGAAGCACGAGCGCGAGAGAAGAATGCACAAACACTCGCGAAGGCTCGAGAATGAGGAAGAGGAAGAGGGGAGTGAAGAGGGGAAGAGCAGGAATAAATACTCACAGATTTGATCTTTGAAGATGTTGAAAGTGTGAGTGATTCAAGATGCAAATGGTAATGCAAAGACGGTGTGTGATGAGATGCACGATCGATGCAGAGAGGAAGAAGAAGAGAGAGAAGAGAGGGTGAGGAAGAGCAGAAGAAATAGAAAACAAAGAATCCGAAAGAAGAGAAGGTTCTTTTTCTACCTCAGGCAAAGCGGAGATATAAACAATAGGCGTGCCAGCTCCTGGCACTGGCGAACAGCTGCGAGATTCTGGTTTCAAGGGGCAACGGGTTTGACAACAATAGAGATGAATAGGAAACACTGAGTTAGCAGTGCCAGTGTCAGTGGATAGTAGAGCAGACAGTAGAGAATTCTCAGCAACAGCCGTTACTTGGTGATACACATTCTTGTTGCACCGGACGTCGTGTTGAGGCATCCCCAATTCTTTTTTGGTGTTTGCCCCTGAGATCGAGGTGAGGTCGCTCAGCAGTGCCTGAACAATGGGAATGTTATTTTACGACGGAATAGAGGGTTATGAATCGTTTATTGGTACTATATCTTTAATATGTTTGCTGGTGATTTGATAGCTCGTGAGTACATGTCCAGCTTTCTGTATGTTGGCTTGATCCGCCTCGCCAGATCCCATATCCTTCAGTGATGCCCACATATCCATTTGGACACGCATATACATGCATAGTATCCATAAATCACATGTATTGCGTCAATCCATTATTGGGAACAATACTATTCTCGGTCTGGGCCCAGCACTCAAAGTCCCTGTCCGTAACCAGCAGTTGACCCTTCATCTCTGTCTAAACCCTTGCATCGCCATGTCTAATTACTTGCCACTGGCCCTCTGAGGCACACTTCCTTTTGCTTGAATATGCGATACTGCGGCCTTTGTACCACGTTACAACCGCAGCGGCATCTCGCATTTCTGCACACAACATAAGCCATATCTGTTTGAGATAGATTGACCCTCACCCAGCATCTTAGCCCTAAATCATATTCCAGACTCGAGGTATCTGCTTAACAGCCCTGCAAGTCTTCCCTTGCTCAACATAAATATCGTGCAGAACTCAGATTCCAAAGGTAATCTCACTCGAAATAACGCTGTGCTCTTGTCTCTCCAACACGTGTCTTGCCAGTGCACCTGTGCCGTGTCACTCGCCTGTGCCTGTGCATCAGAGTGATTACCCGATGAGAGGACAGAGTCCGTCTCCGAGCAAAGCTACCTACCTAGGTAGAAGCAGATACAGAGAGAGAGAGGAAGGGGCCACAGGTTGAGGTTTGTCTAGGCGAATCTGCGGGTTCTCGTAATAAAACGGTGTGTCTCAGGGTCCTTTGCGTTGCCTGAGATGGTCGGGCAGATCAATTTGAGGTGAGGACATCAAATTGTGTTGGTAAGGTAACAAGTGTGACTCTACTTTTTTCATTTTTCATTTTTTTCATTAAGTGTTTTGGAGTCTCATTCACAGTGTTTACCGTTGGTTACTCTTTAAGCTTTGCATATCAATTGCAAGATCGATGGGTGAAGTTCAAATGAGCCTCACGTTAGTGATTGAGTAACAGAAACAACCATACGCTTATAAAATGTTGTTACCGTAGACCTTATTGTTGACCGAGACTATGCCGGTTCTTCTCTTCCTTGGTTTTCTGCGCACGTGAAATGTTTGGTTGTTTGTCGAACACGAGAGCTCATAAATGAAGACTCCGCGGGATCGTTGTTCGCTAGTCGTTCAGTCCTTTCGCTATCGCAAATTACAAGCAGATGAATAAGACAATACGAGAGCATGAAAACTTAAAAAGAAACACATCACGATCTTACATTCATAGATAGGAAGGCAGTAGTTTTATATGTGCATATCTATCCCTCTTCATGGTGTAGGGTAAGCCAAGGTGCAAAATTGCAAAAAGAGGATATTTGGTGGAATCTAACCACCTGCAATGGACGAACAGGGAATCGAACCCTGGACCACTCCCAGATTATTCGGTCGAATTATGCTAAGGGAGTATTATACCACTAAACCATTCGCCCGATTGGATGTTAGAGGGAGGACAAATAGGCCATTATGATTGTTGCATGCACTCTGCTGATGGCTTAGGATCTCCTGAACGAGCTGCCCAATTTGAAGACGTTCCCTATCCCTTGTATTAGGACTCTGTATAACCCCGCGATAAAAAAAAATTGAAGTATCGTGCATGAGTAAGTCAGTACTTGAGTGGATTCAAGAAACAATATGCGAGTAACCCCCAGGTTGTTGATGGAATCTCGTAATCAAACACTGCACATTAGAAAAAACCAGAGAAATGAAATCGTAAAGTCGTTAAGCCTCATAGGGATATGGAGAAGAAGAAAAGCCATGACTATCTTAAATCGTTCAATCAACCTTCAAATAAATGTCTCAGTCGTCGAAGATGCCCAGTTGTCGACAGCACAGTGGCCACAAGGACCCCATAGCATACCACCATAACGAGCCGGGTCGTAATGTCAGGAAGAGCCATCATCAAAACGGCCAAGCATAGAAAGCTCATCGAGAACCCATTTATGAGAGTCCGTAGAGGAACAAGTGGAGGAGATGTCTGCTGTGATTGTTCCTGGTTACTTCCAGAGGAATTCGTTGTTGGCCCACGAGGCAAAACGGCGAGATCAGATGATCCAAGAAAGCGGGTTTCCTCTTCTATCAAAACTTGCCGTTGGTTGAGGAAGGTTTTGTAGGCCTGGATATCATCGTCGTTTGGGGCTGGTAGTTTCTGCATGTCTTCCAGAGACGAGATGGCGTTTCCTAAGCATATTAGACTCTGTTGTGTGAAAAGCAGGGGGCACTCACTATATTTACGAAGTTGGCTCTCAATGTCCTGCACTAGTCGATGTCTTTCCCGATGGATAGTATGCTTAGCTTCTCGTTCTTCTCGATTAGAGACACTCATATGCCCCCCATTTCGTGTGGTGATGGAATCCAGATGTATCAACTCTTGTTCCAAATCTCCGAGTCGGTCTTGGTGATACAGCAAGATACGGTGATGAAGCCAATCGAACCTTCGATATAGCGGCTTGATGCGTGGCTCGCATTGCCCTGATAGTCTGGCTGCTATCGACGCATATCCATCCAGTGCTTCAACAGGGAGGTCATCGTTCTGCACAGGCATTTGCTCGTCGGCTTCAGGGTGTTGCGGTTCGTACAAGGTAGGCTGATTGGCAAAGATAGGATCTAAAGCGGGAGTTCTCTGGTTCGCATAAGCAAATCCGGATTGATAAGGGTGACTGATAGGTGGCAATCCTAATTGCTGAGGCGTATACGGCTCTTGAGGTGGAGGGTAGCCAGCGGGAGTCTGTGGTGGCCCCCAGTTTGCGTATGATACTGGACTTATAGGAGACTGGGGATAATTGGCAACGGCCACAGCTGTAGGAGCATATGACGCGGCCGCGGCTTGTCGACCGTGGAGCGGAGTTTTGAAATAGCTTGATTCCGGGGAAGAGGAAAACGCTTCGTGGGTAGCAGAGTTCGGATTGGGCCCTGGGGAGGATATACTACCAGGACGTGCTCCCTTGAGCTTAAAGTTCCTTGCTTCCCTTGGCACCTTGCCCCGATTGCCGTTAGTCTTGGTAACGGCTGTATCGTCGCTGGGCGTCAGTTGCGTAACGGCGGACCCGCTGATAGAACGTTGAACGGCTGGAGTGTACTCCATCTTGGATGCCGAACTCGGTGGTGTTGGATATTGAGTGCCGCTTTCACTAAGTGACTGGCTGGTACTTTCTTCATAATCTTCAACCGTAGACTGGTGAGATATTGTTTGTTGAAGCGGCGGGCCTTCGGAAGAAGACCAAGAAGGTCTCTGTCGTCCTTGCGCTTGGTTGTTCATTGTGTTTGATGATAAGCCGATGTTGACCGTTGAGTTTGGCCTCTCTTTTCACTAAGAGTAATTCTCTTCCTCAGATAGCTTGTTCAGAAACAAGGGCGCTCGGAAGTTGGACCGAAGCGCAGTTTATTAGTGATATCTTGTACGCTGGGTTGAAGTGTATAGCTAAAAGGTCTACCGAGATGCTACCGTCTGGCAAGCTTGGTGTTCGCCAACTGCTCAACACTGAAGCATAATGAGCACTCTAGCTACAGTGATCGCGCACTATAACTCTAATACTGCCGAATAGAGTGTTGGACTGGATAGTGACACCGGGAACTGCTGCTGGATTCCGTGAGCAACCATAAATATGTCAATCCGGCAGTCAGATCTGACGTGGAAGCGTGGAAGCACACGTAATACAAGGAAAAGGTTCCGATAACTTTCAATGGATAGATAGAAGAAGGATTGCGGGGAAATTAAGGAGTATGAGGAAAGGGAAGATAGATTTCAAGGCTTCTTGAAGTTTAAAACATGCATGAGGCGAGAATGATGATGATGATGGTGAGCTTGGCTTTCAAGGAGAATTAGTTCGCGCGATTGCCTTGTTTCAATGAACGACAGCGGGCAGCTGAGCCGCACACTCCGGCCTAGTACTTGGAATGGCCATTGGAGTAAAAAAAGAAAGATGGTGGGGGAGTGAGGGAGCGTTGGGTGGTATCAGTAACAATGACTGCGTTGCATGTGAGTGAGATGGTGTTGAGCGCAGTCATCCAAGTCATGCGACAAGTACGGAGTACTCAATGGTGCAAAAAGAACATCCATCATTCTCCGGTACAGGGAATCGAACCCTGGGCTCCGCGGAACTGATCTCTCAGGTTATGAGAGCGCGAAATGTTAGCCACTACACCATACCGGATGTTGCTTGAAGATTGTGGTGGAGTTTGGAAATATGTTGGTCGTGACATGGAAGTCTTGGATTATCGATCGGAAGCTGTCAAGTGGGGCAATGCACGTGCACCTTAGATAGCCGGCATGTTCCGCTAATTGATGTGCATGGTTCCACCAAAGCTATCAACGGAAAAGAAGCCTCAATAATTCACTGGACGCCTCCAACTGATCAATTGAATTGATATTTGCGATAGCCACCATTTTGAGGCCCTGATATGATGGTGGACGTATGATCAGCCTCAATTGTGCTGCCAAGTCACAACGCATTACCACCGCAACCCTCCGTTCCGTCCCTCCAATAGAACCAACACCAACCTAATTCGATGAGCGATACCAACCAAATCTTACTGTGCAATCAACGGTCTGAGCTTGAAAGCCAGTACGAGTAAATTGACCAGGCTGAAATAGCCACCATCTCTCGACGATCTTGACCCTGTTTCTGTCTCCGAAGCCCTTGCACTTCCTACCGCCATGTCACGCATACCGACCTCTGTCTTAAGCAAGTACCTGCTAAAAGGACAAATACCCCGGCAGGGCTGCATTGGTGCGCGCCATATATCAAGGCACCCTACATTACCTTCAGCAGCCGCCTCCATAGCCCATACGACCAGGCTGTTGCACGTTTCGCCCAAAGCTGTCACACCACCTCCTCCACAGGCAGTCCCGCTACGGAAGCAGTTGAAGGAAGATGCGAAGAAGGCAAAGAAACTGGGCAAAAAGAAGTCAAAGGGTGATTCTCAGACCGTGGACGGTTGGGAGTTGACAGTGGGTATCGAAATACATGCCCAGTTGAACACCGCCCATAAGTTATTTTCACCAGCTGTCACGTCTTTCAACGACGAGCCCAACAGTCATGTCGCTCTTTTTGACCTTGCCATGCCTGGCAGTCAACCCTTGTTCCAAAAAGAAACTCTGGTTCCTGCTCTGCGCGCAGCGTTGGCCTTAAATTGCGACGTCCAAGAGGTTAGCCGATTTGATCGAAAACACTATTTCTGGTGGGATCAACCGTCTGGGTATCAGATCACTCAATATTATGAGCCCTTTGCCAAGAATGGACATATCACTCTCCTCGCTCGAGATGGAATCTCTCCTCAGGATGGTGAAAGCGTCACAATAGGAATCAAGCAAGTCCAGCTTGAGCAGGATACGGCAAAGACCATTGCCCAGACCAACAAAGTCCAATGGCTTGATTTCAATCGTGTAGGCGTCCCTCTTATCGAGATCATCACCGAGCCAGAGCTTCACCACCCACGCACTGCTGCTGTTCTTGTGCGAAAGATTCAGATGCTGTTGAACACTGTCGATGCATGTGTTTCAGGCATGGAAACGGGAGGTTTGCGAGCAGATGTCAACGTTTCTGTTCGTAGGACTGACGGATCCAACCCATCTCTCGGGACGAGGACCGAGATAAAGAATTTAAGCACCATTAAAGCCGTGGAAGACGCCATTATCGCGGAACGCGACCGTCAAATTCGTGAACTGGATGCTGGGCGCGCCATTCCCAGCGAGACTCGCGGCTGGGCTATCGGGTCTACGGAAACACGGCGACTACGTGGAAAAGAGGGCGAAGTGGATTATCGCTATATGCCCGATCCTGATATTGCGCCTCTCGTCATTGGAAACGATCTTTTGGGCCACCTGCGAGAATCACTGGCTGTCACTCCTGACTCGGAGCTGGATACTCTCATTGCTCGATTCGGTCTCACGGCCAAGGATGCATTGTCTCTGATCAACCTGGAGAACGGCTCACGTGTTCAATACTATTACAAAGTCCTTCACTCTATCCAGAGCAGGCTTGCAGAAGAACTCAGTGAAGCTGAGGTGCCTGAGTTCAAAAGTTATTCTGCTCTGGTTGGTAACTGGATCATCCATGAACTTGGCCGCCTGACTACCTACAAAGCAGGACCACTCGCAGCCCGAGACCTGACATTCACACCGAAAGGCGATTGCGAGCAGGTTCCTGACTCAGACCTATCACAACTTCTTTATCACCTGATCCGCAAGCAGATCACAGGCAAGGTAGCCAAAGAGCTCCTTTTCGCTATCTATTTGAAAGAGATTGAGGGTGGAGTCACCCAGGCCATCGAAGACAATGACCTGTGGTTCAAGGAGATTACAGAGGAGGAGTATGAGCAACTAGCTGACGAGGCTATGGCGGGCGAAGATAAGATTCTGCAGGAGTTTGTCGACTCTGAGAAGTTCCCTCAGGGCAAACTCATGTTCCTTGTAGGCAAGATGATGCGTCTTGGACCTACTGAACGCATTGTCCCTGCAAGTGCTGAGCGTGTCATGAGGGCAAAGGTTGAGACTCTGCGAAAGCAGTGATTCACCCATGGCAAGCAGAAATGTTACAGTCGTTAATAGCACAACCCTTCTGTCACCTGAAGTGTCCGCACAGCGGCATCGTGTCACCGAACTGTTGATCCAAAATGGCGCTTATGCCACAACTAAAGATAGTTGGCCGGTCCGACAATGAGGCTTTGACTGGGCATCACTGGTGTCACCGGTGCGTTCTCTTGCGTACTGAGTACAAAAGTAGCAAACATGGATCGATCGATAACAAGGCATGGCATGTGCCTAGAATAAACATTACTCCCTCTTCCTTCAACGTGTTCATGAAAGCAAGTTTGGCTATGACAATTCTAGTGCATCTACGACAAGGCCGTTCCCCAAAATCAACAAACTTGAAACTATTATCTCTATAACGCGTACCATGTTCCCTTCTGATAAGGTCAGAAGTGTCCCACGAACATGGGAAACCAACCATGGTTCGACATTTAAAACAACAGGCCAGGACGACCGAGACAATGTTGAAAGCGGTGTTAAAACAGAAACAGTGTGGGAGACGATGGATCCATATACAAAGAATACTCGGGATAGCACATCAACTACTATCCCAACAAGTTCGTCTACGAGAATTATAGCAAGACCAGATATTCCTACGAAGAGCAATACTGACTATCCCACTGCGACACCCGAGGGCAGCCAGAGCCCGGACTCTCTTGCATCTACGCCCAACCACTCCCGGAGGCTCTCAGATGGAGCTATAGCTGCGGTAGTCATCGGTGTCGTTGTCGGCTTAGCCTTGGCAGCATTAGCAGCATGGCTCTTGATGCGTAAAAGACGCAGACGCCCAACAATAAGCAACCCGATTCTTCCTCGGGAACCCGAGCTTTACAGCCCTCCGCCGCCAAGTTCCCCGTTACCAACTCCTCCACTTTTATCAGAGCTGAGCGCTCACCCTGATCGGAATTCTACACTAGAGGATTCCTGGGTTAGCTACGGAGACCGTGTCCGATCGCCTACGCCTCAACCAGCGGTGGCGGAGGTGAAGAGCTTTACTCGTGCGTGGCAGAAGCCACGGGTATATACCGTCGGCGGAAGACGTGTCGCAGAGCTACCAGGCTCACAGCCACAGACAAGTCCAGATGATGAGAGTGACGAGGAGGGTGGCATTTCGCCTATTCCACCAGCATCACGAGCAAGTTCGGCTCAGGCTGACCGTCGTGTCGTGAGTCCAACATCATTGACTTCGAGGTTCAGCACGCTGTCTTCTAGGACAAATTTGAGTCGAGAGCGAGGATAAAGCCAGAGGAGGGGGTATTAATAAGGGTTTTACTCTAGGTATTGGGGAGAGACTTTTTGCTTAATAGGGGCTGGGCTAATCTCGGTGTTTCTAATAGAGGGTGAGACGACGGGCTTTTGTGCAACGCATGGGCCGGCTTCAGGAAAGGGGATGAGAAGGAGGAGCGAAAGTCTTGGGCCCTTATAATTCTGGAATCACGGTAGATAGTAGAAAGAGCACTCTTTCGTTTACCTTTGGTAGTTCATATCGGATTCTATCAATAATTATATAGCAAGTATCTCGATTCTTGAGTTATGTTTCGATATGACACAGAAGCATACGATGTGAACACCATCTTGACATCCAGCTCACACGGCTTAACATTGCCATATACGATAAATGTAATGATATACTTAGTGCATATATAGTTCCCTTAGTAGGCCTTATGTTTCTGTTCGGATACTTCGTATTCGAAGCAGTGCAGGTTCACAAGCAGTACCCAAAACTCCAGACTCCTTACGTGCTGAAACACGATAATGCTCCCACCATAAAAAGAAAAGGACCGCAGTAAATCAACGTATGTTCTCACCAACCCCACGTTGCCGTCCAAGCATGCTCGTATTCTGGCTAGGCCCTTCCATTATTTCCATGGGCAGGAGCCTGGCTTGCAGCCAATATCTCGCCATCATACTTACCAGGCTGATAAGCGTAATTCAGGTTCTCTCTGTCCTTCAAGAACATGTCAACTCTTTCATCTTTGGACCTGCCCGCAGCAACCGTGTTTCGGCGGGCAACCTGCTGTCCAATGACAAGATCGGATTGCTGCTTCATTTCCAGCAGATCGGCGCCGTATTGGTCTGCTCTGCTCATTTGGGCAAACGCGCCTATCATGCACATACAGACGACAAGAGCGGCGAACGTGCCGTTGGACATATACAATGGGTCTCTGGTCCTGCCGTCGCGAGCATCGTACCATCGCTCCCAATCCTCCCAGGTAGCATTATGCGCGGCAGATCCGGCTCTGTGACGCCAGGCACGGTCGGCGTTGCGGACGGTTTCGTTGAGTGTCTGGGGCTTGCCACCAGTCCAGCCTACACCATGGACATCATAGAGTTGACGCTTGGAGGGGTCGCTGAGAAGATCGTTGGCGGCAACGATAAGACGATAGCGTTCCAAGCGAATCTTATGCGGCACGTTATCAATATCGGAAGTATGGCTGTGTCGGTCGGGGTGGTAGATTTTGACAAGTTGGTAGAATCGGTGTTTGGTATATGGAGCGTCACTCTTCATAGAGAAGATCTCGTAGGGAGAAGGATAAGTAGTCTTTGGCCATTCGGGAACCTCCTTATTACTGAAGCCTTCTCGCCGGTCGTTATTTACTGTAGCATATCGCCTGTATCGTTCTATCGAGCAGGTCGTTGCGGGAGGGTAGCTAGCTCGTGCCCCTCTAGATGACGTTATAGACCTGAGGTACGGGATATTCGACACGGCGGGGAAGGCATTGCGGGAGCCGAGAAAGAGGCAAGATTTGTTCAGCGGCATGACGACGGCAGTGAATGGCACAAGCCTAGTGGCATTGAAAACATGTTCAGCGCCGCGAACAGTGGGATTTTTGGATATCGCGGATTGAGCATGTTAGAGCAAGAAGCGATAGCAACAGAGATGGGGGTGCTTAAGCGGCGCCATGCGCAGCGAATGAGCATGCGTCCCATACCCGCATATTCCCTACTGAAGCTGAGCTGCAGGCCCCATAAACGGCAGCGACATGGCAGGGATTATCTAAATTTCCGGCCGAGAACGGCCAGCGATGCAAGCCACAGGCGCCACGGTCACGAGACCCTCTGTGCTCTTCACCGAACTGTTCACCACGGTGAAGGAATCCTTCCAAACATCCCTGCTTCGATCTGCCGACATGCCGAGGTACCCTTGCATCCAATTGACAGAATTGTTCATATATCCGTTCGAGTGGCCAATGTGCATCTTGCCAATTGCTACCGGGTAAATCAGTCCAAGACAACTCAAAGTGAGGATGAATTCAAACAACTACCACGCTGATCAGAGTAACGCCTACTGCCGACATATCCGGCTCTTGAAGCCTTCAAATACTTTCATAGACATGAACTGGTGCTTCAAGGCTTGAATCATTCGGTAACTTGACAAATACCACCGAGCTTCCATTGAAGCGTGACCGAGGATGTGTATTGTCATGACTTACTAAGGATATAGTTGACGGCAATAACACAGAAATCATCGACGCCATCGTCATCAGTGGCGCCATGAGAGTCCGGGAGCCTCGATCTGGACAGGATTTACGCATATCTCGACTTTAGCTAATTACATTTATGCTTCCCCTCATTCAACTCAACTCCGACTCCGCGCCATTGGGGTAAAAGCCAAAAAAGTAATGCTCGTCACCCATGGGGAAGACCCGTGGAGTGATCGACCAGACGCACGGTATCCAGGGACGGCATTTCATGTGCCGTGAGCCAATGAGACCATCGTCATCTGCAGCATGACTCTTGATAGCTTCACTTCTCCCACGTTTATGAGTTCAAGCTAGTGGATCTTGAGTCGAGGGCGGAAAGCTTCCGGGGGGTCAGTGCCAATATCTCCACTACCAACGACACAATCTGGTCGTCATTCTCCACAGCAGGCTTTTCGGTGCCTTTACTAACAGCTTCTAGGGTGGTTTGTCGTTTGAATACCTCCGGTCTCGCGTGGTTCGTGTTGAGGCTCAACAGCATTTTTCTGTGCCAGGATCATTCCTCCCGGCTTGGCACGAGCCTCAATAATGGGCTGTCCATGTCACCATGTTGGACAAGAGCATGAACTCGGACTGATGTTATTTCAAATTTAAGGAAAGTTCCTGGAATATCGAACGGACATTTCAATGGTTGAATGATTTGAAATATTGCGTTTGCTCGACCCAAAGACAACCAACCACGGCTACGAATCACTAATCAGTAACACATTATAGTACTTTATGACGACTGGATTATACCCTGGACATAGGATCCGCTTCGTCTAAAGATCCCCGAACTCAAGTCTCCAGCGTACTATATCCTATATCCGCGTGCCGACATATCCAGGCCATCCCAGGATAATCTGCCCTGCAAAGGTTCCGGCCTACCAGATTCGGAGACCTCCACATTGACGAATGGGTCTATTCTCCACGCCCATCCTCGGCCCTTTGGTGTTGGTTCCTAGTTACTCAAGTGATGTTAGCGACGTGGGTCGTTGAGCTCAAAGATGGATCACCCATCGACCACATGGGATTGTCGTTTTTTTTCAGTCTGTTGCTGATCCTACGGCAGTGACTGTTTCCAGGAACTTGCCGTTCCCACAGACCGCGGAAGCTGCATGTCCGCCTCTTCGTCATGCTTAACTTGAAGTTTGGGGTTTGCAGGTCCCCTGCCCAGCTTTGATCAAGATATAAGAAGCTGCAGACTCTGAGTGGATTCATCAAGATCTTTCTCCAGACTTGTCCCCCAGGTCTCTCTATTTAAACTTGTTTATCCCCTCCTCAGTGATATAGTTTATCACTTCGGACTCAAACTTCTTCGTCCAATCCAAGTAACACACTTAGACAAGATGTCTTCAAGCACTCCTCCCTCCCACGGGGCAACAACTCCTACACAATATACCGATAAGGAAGATGGTCACCAGTATCACTGCAACCATCCTCACCATCACTATGAGGAACGAAACGGAAATATTCAGAAGCCTCACCAGTCCATGGTGTCACAGGTCTACAACCCTTCATTCTTCAAAGTTGCCAACCCTGGTCCCCTGGGTTTGATCAGTTTCGCTCTGACTACCTTTGTTCTCGGTCTCTACCAGTGCGGTGCTGGGTAAGTTCTTACAGTCATATATTTCCAGTCGATTTAAACTAACCTTCCGCTTTAGTCTTCCCGGCTCCAACCCATTTGGCGGCGTCGGCCCTGATCAAGCCATCTTTGGTCTGGCTGTCTTCTTCGGCGGCATCGCCCAGTTCTTTGCAGGTCTCATGGAGTTCCGTGTCGGAAACACTTTCGGTACCACCGTTCATTGCTCTTACGGCGCTTTCTGGCTTGCCTTTGCCATGTTCTTTGTTCCCGACCTCGCCATCAAGGATGCATACAAGGGCGACGATAAGGCTTATAGCTTCGCCCTCGGAATCTTCTTGATCCTTTGGTGCTTCCTGACTCTGATCTTCTTCATTGCCGCTCTCAAGACCAACATTGCCATTCTTGTTGTTCTTGGCTGCCTATTCCTAGCCTTCCTGTTTCTCAGCTTGGCTCAGTTCCTGCAGACTAGCCACCCTGTCGCAGCGATCCGAATCAACAAGACGGGAGGTGCGTTTTCTTGTATCTGCGCCTTCGCTGCATTTTATGCCGGCGCTGCTGGTATTATGACAGAGGATACGACATGGGTGCGGTTCCCGCTTGGTGAAATTGATGTCAAGCCCAGGAAGACCAACATGGCTTGAGGGTAGTTCGGATGTTTGGTCATGGTTGAAACGATCTTAATACCCTGGTTATGTATGGTTTTGTTTCTAACGGTGTCATTGAGAAGAATATTTATTGTTTTAATACCCGTATGATGTGGAGATGATAATGAAAATGTATACATCATGAGATTAACATATGCTGCTGCACATATTGATGACGTCAGGCTGTTCTTAGTGATGAGACTTGTTCCATACCAGATACATTTTCAATATCATGACATGATAGAATAACTTAAGTAAAAGGTAATTGGATAAGCAATTAACTGAATAATGTTTGACAGGTTGACGGGTTTTGACTGTATTGGTTTGGTTGATTAATGCATTAAATTTGCTTCCCTAACCGTATGATGCATGGCTTGTAATCGTACAGCAGACCATCATTGGGTCTGATATTCATTATATCCCATCGTATCCTTCACAGGTTGCTTTCTTTACAACTTGTACTTGGCCTCCTCGGCGGCACCCTTTGCCTTACCCTTGGCTTGTTCAGCGGTGCCCTTAGCCTCGCCCTTTAGCTCCTGGGCCTTGCCCTTGGCTTGCTCAGCAGTACCCTTGGCTTCACCCTTAAGCTCTTGAGCCTTGCCAGCGGCCTCACCCTTCAGTTCTTGGGCCTTGCTGGCAGCCTCGCCCTTGAGCTCTTGGGCCTTCGCGGCGACATCGCCACCGGTGACGTTCTTGGCAGCATCCTTGGCCTTGGCGGCAACAGTCTCTGGGGTGATGGTTAGCAATTGCGTTCCCTCAATCAAAGATTAGGTAGTTTTAGGAGACTAACCTCCGGTCTCAATGCCATCGACAATCTTGTCGCTCACGACACGGTCGACCTTCTTGGCGGTGTCCTTGACAGCATCGGTAGCAGTTCGCTGGGCGGCGAAGCTTGTGGTGAATGATCGAGGAGCCTGGAAAGCGATGACGCGGGGAGCAAGAGCCACACGGCGGATGACGTTCTGTGTGATGAAAGACATGATGAAGGTTGTTTATTTATTTATGGTGGTGAAAAGATTATTGAGGTTATCGTTAGATTGGTGAGAAGAGAGATTCAATTGATTGATTGATTGAAGAAAGAATTAAAGAGAGCTTCTGTGAAAAGAAAAGTAAGGGAAGCTCTCTCTTATTATGACGAGCTTATAGAAGCTGCATGATGTCACTCGCGGGGAAAGAGCTCCCTGTTGCGGTGCGACGCAGCACGTGAAGGGAGTAATGATGACGCAGTGAGGCTTGAATAAAACGGGGGGAAAGAGCTCAACGCAGCAGAGCTTGCCTGCTTTTTTACGTCTTGGAGTGCAATCCCGCAATCCCATCATCGATCATCGAGAGATCCTGCGGGCGATCGCTGAAGCTAAACGAGGCGGGAAAGCTCTGGTGGGGAAAATACGTTGACATAAAAAAAGAGGCTGAATATTAACGTTGGTTAGTGCATTTGGAGGTGGAAGGTGCCGTCGAGGATCTGCCTTCTTTGATGTCGTGTTAACAGACATACAGCACAGGTTTGATTATACCCTAACCACCATTGGAACTTGGTAATTGAGGCTCACGATAGCTTCATCAAGTTTGTCCTCTATACGAAACTCATATTTACATAACTATTTCATAACAACTCTTCATCGATCATCATAGCAAATCATCATCATAAATAAATACAATAGATTCATCAGTCATCATTTCGTTCGTCCCTCTTCAAACCACTCTCAGCCCATATCTCATCTGGCGTTGCCGCTCTTCTTTTTGCTTCTATCACCTCTGGTTCATTCCGACTCTCACGACTGGAATCACCCAGTTGAAGGGTATGAGCTCCTCTCATCATGAACCCTTCTTCTCGAGTGCTTAATTCTGGTTCATCGCACTTCTCGTCAGTCTCGATCTCGTCTTCGATAACTGCACACGAATCCACTCGACCGTTTATTACGTTGTCGATACGTAATCTCGGTGGGCCTGAGTTAAGCCTCATGCCGTTTTTGGGTGGCCCAGCTGCATATGCAGTTAGCACAAAGAAACAATTTTACCGAATTAACAGAGATACTCACAAAGCAGAAGATCAAAGAGCTTGACTATCACAGGGCCCCAGACAGTTAACGCTATGATTTGCCCATAAGAGAATCTCTTAGCAGCAAAACTCTCGGCGTTGATGACCTTGGTTAGAGAGATCATGTACAAGATATTGACGATGAGGAACGCAACTTCAAGTATACGCCAGAACCATCTCTTGATAAAAAGTCCTCGTCGCGTTTTGCCCAAGCGTGGCCACCGACCAAGACGATACGACCCAATCTGGATATGTTTGGTAAGGTGATGCTTTCGAAGCGTCCATGCCAGCTGATCGGTCACTAAAGCAATAATGGCGATGGTGTCAAGAATAAGGAAAGTCATCTTGTATAACAAAGGATGAGGGAAGAAGCTGAACGACTGCCCATCGATACCTCGAGTCGCGGCGCAATACGTTCGCGGGCTTGGGTTGAACCCGCAGGCTTCGATCTCGTTCTGGCCTTTGAACAAGGCAAATGCGTCCTTGAAGTAGATCTTCTGCGATGTTGCAACAATAGCAAGGAGATACTCCATAAAAAAGCCCAAGAATGTGTGCCAGTTACGAATGCCTTCGTGATGCAAACATATCTGCACAAGAAACATAGGCAGTATTCCGTTCTGACTGACATGAAATGCAATAGCACCATTGACAACAATCTCGCCCCAGAAGGTGCCCTCTTGAGAATTGACGACAATGGCAAGAATGGATGCAATTTGGACGGCAAAAACGAACCAACATTGGGCTTCCTGGAACTCGACCAGGGTGGTAGCAATGGCGATACTCGTGCGCGACAAACCACCAGAGTCACGCCAGATCATGCTCTCAATTCGAGTTAAGCTTCGCTTCAGACGATAAGGTTTGGGCTCCGATTTGCGACGACTGGTATCTTGCGTGATGGTGACCCAGAGGGTGAAACCTTTGAGGAGCAGATACAGCGACGCAGCAAAACATACTTGAAGGACGTATGAGATGAGAACCTGGAGAAGCTGGTATTAGAATGGAGTATGCAAAACAGACAATTGTTGAGACCTACACCTGGACCAAAAATATCTGGATTAACCTCTGCTGGTAATTCCGGACAAAATTCATCCAGAGCCTCGAATATCTCCTCAGGCGATGAGTTCTCATAGGAGAGGCGGTCAATCGTTCGGTTGCAAGGTTTGCTCAGACCGTCATTTTCACAAGAATCCTGGGCGCAGGCGATGAGAGATTTCAGCACCGGCTGTCCGTCAAAATTAGCCAATGTACCAGATCCCATTACGGCACTGGCGTTTCGTTCTGTTTCTTCGCTGATATAGTAAGATTTCGCATCTTGAGTCCAATGCGCCGCCGCAGCCAGGGCAGCACAGTTGTAGAAGGTCTCGAGAGAGCTGAAGAAGAGACTTGAGTTGCTGCAGGCGCTCGTACAGTCGGCTACACCGTTAATACGGCAGCCTGAGCTGAAGAGAATGATCTCTTGACCTCCATTGATATTCGTGGCAAAAAGTTCTTTGAAGCTGAGTCCAGAGTCGACATCATCAGAGCCAGTGCCGAGACCGGCGATGTCGAGAAAGGGGAAAAAGTCGGAGGTACCTTCGATGCTACCGCGAACAAGAATAGTAAGCGGTAAATCAAAGGCTGTAGTCGATGGCAGAGATGTTGTGAGTGTCGTAGATGTCAAAGATTGTAGAGTCGATGTCATCGCCTCTGTCGCCATAATGAAGAAGGCTTTACAGAGTATATCGTCTGTCAATGAGACGAGTAGCGTAGACTATCCTCCACAAACTCAACTAACAACGTCTATCCATTGCTTTTGTTTACCCTTGTGGCCTTATCACTTGACAAGCCCAGCTTTTTTACCGAAATGAAAAGAGAAGTGAGATCAACAAAAGTTGGAGGCAGAAGAAAGAGAGGATCCAGTCCAACGGGTCGCTGACTAGGGTGATTAGTCTATCCTTGGCACGTTTCCCCAGATAGGCAATTCTGGAGATGTTCAGCGGCTAAGATGACTTGAGCTTCAATTTGTAACAAGAAATACAATATCTTCATATAGTACTCGCTAATGTCTTGCTTGCAAGGTAGAACAGCTGAAAAGGCATTGTAGTACAAATATGAAATACAATTGCTCCCTAGCTCCCCTACAGTGGGCGCGCAAAAGTTCTGATAACTTCCTATCTCTTAGAGGTATTTTATACGGTTCTATATAACATCTTAGTAGTATCATATAGAATCTTTTGATATATATATTTTTCATATCTACATTATTATATACAAGGTAGTTGGCGGAATTCTTGCACGGAACTGTACGAAATGTCACTGATCGTCACATTCATATCGTTGAGTGGAACTTGACCAACTCATCAACTCCACTACCAAAGCTCCATCGTAAGTACGGAGTAAGCAATAGTAGAACTATTTGATCTCAAGAGGTCACAGAAATACCAAGAAAATCACAGCTGTAGAACAACCACGGCTATAAATCTCCGTGGTCAATTTAAACTACAAAACCGACCAATCCCTCCCCATGTCCTCCGTCCCTTATCGGTTATCGGCTTAAACTCACAAAACCGACTCCAGCCGACGTCATTCCTCGGCATCCAGATTCCCTAGATATCTCCGTAGACAATACTACAATACAAAGCCCGTCCCCAAATCCTTCTCAACACCAAATCACAACCTCAATTGAAGTCGCCCAATATGCCTCCCCGCCTCTCCAACCCCGTAATCACCCTTCGCGTCCTCCGTCGCTATTACTCCTCCTCCACCGAACCTCTCATCCGCGTAACGAACCTCCCCGCTCCCAACACCGGCCACATTCGTATTCTTGAAATCAACCGTCCGTCGGCGCGAAATGCCATTTCAAAGGCCCTTCTAGCTAATCTCCGCGCTGAGATCGATGCTGTGCACAGGCAATATGGTCCCGATGGCGAGGAGATGCCGCTTGAGAAGCGCTTTGGTGGTGCGGCGGGTGTAGATGAGAAGGGCCATACGAGAGCTGTTGTGCTGGCTAGTGCTGTCGATACGTCCTTTTGCGCCGGCGCTGATCTTAAGGAGCGCAGAGGGTTTTCTCAGGGAGAGTATGTATATCTTCAATCGGCTAGTCATGATCTCTACTAATCGCAAATACAGAACCGCTGAATTCCTCACAAACCTTCGCAATACCTTCACATCCCTCTCAAACCTCCCCATCCCCACAATCTCGGCCATCTCCTCCATCGCACTCGGCGGCGGTCTCGAGCTCGCCCTTTCCACCCACTTCCGAGTCCTCAGCTCCAACGCCGCAGTCGGCCTACCAGAGACCCGTCTAGGCATCATCCCCGGCGCCGGCGGCACCCACCGTCTCCCGGCTCTGATCGGCCTCTCCCGCGCGCGCGATCTTATCCTGACCGGCCGTCGCGTTAGCGCCCCGGAGGCTTACTTCCTCGGCATTGCGGATCGCCTTGTCGAGGTAGTCCCCGAAGAGGGACGCGATGGCGCCGAGATTCTTACTGAGGCGAGAAAAGCGGCTCTCAGCGAGGCTGTGAGACTGGCCCAGGAGATCTGCGAGGGAGGGCCGATTGGTGTGAGGGCTGGCCTTCAGGCTGTTGCATGGGCGAGAGAGGATGTAGAAAATAAAATGTACGAGCGAGTTGTCAACTCTGAGGATAGGAACGAGGCTCTAAAGGCGTTCCAAGAGAAGAGGAAGCCCGTTTTCACTGGTCGATAAAGTATCTTAGATACTCAATAATGGATAAATGTAAAATCGTCACCCTGGTGGTGTGCTGTATTCTGTCAAAGACATCATGACATCAAACTTCAACATGTCAATTCTGTCTGTTTAATCTCGTGGTTCTATTGCAAGCCTAACAAAAAACGCTCGCAATACTATGGCTGCTCTTCTCTACTGCAGCCATGAAATCCGCGGGGACAGATGCCCCCATGATGAAAACTCCAAACGCATGCTGACTATGCGATACACTACGTATGAATATTCCTCCTCAATCTTCCCTAGACTCTTACTATGAATCCTTCATCTCTTGATCCATGTCTGCCTTTTTCTGATTCTTTTCCATGATATCACCAATCAGTCCGCGTGGTCGACTGCGTTCTTGTTGGCCGCTGTTTGAAAAGGCCTGGGCGTTGCTTGAAAAGGATTGGGCGTTGCTCCTAGGACTTGGGTCATCTGGGAGTATTCGAGGTGTCTGGTTCGATTCATCATCGTCTCTCCACAGAAGTGGTCGATGATTTGTGTTTGTTTTTGTACGTAGAACTATTCGAACCTTTCGTGTAGTTCGAGTAGTTCGAGGTTGTCGCTTAAGCCTGTCTCCTTTCTTGGTCGACCGATCATCATCCTCTGCGAGCTTTAGTCGTTTCGTCGGCGACTCCGGATCATCAAACCCAGAATCATCAGGCTCAGAATCGACAGGCTCAGAATCTGAAACGTCGCTTACTTGCGGGCAACCATGGCGCCAAGTATCAATTTCAGTCTTCATGATCATAACCAGATCCTTCATTTGTTGAACAGACTTGTCATGGTACAATTTGCGAACCGATGTAAACTGTTCTTGAACGCTCGTCGCAATATCAAATATTTCACTCCAGTCCTGGCGTATCCACTCCCGATCATCCGCATCTAAATTGGAGCAGACTTTCTTGAAAAGTTTGAGCGCTTGCTTGAGTTCACGCAGCAGGGGCCAGTATATTTCAATAAGCTGCTGGAGGTCCATTCCCATAACACCGTTCTTATCGGATTTCTAGTCATCCTTTTGTCCCTGGGAAGGTGTCGTGGTTGCGGCCGGCTCATTGTTGGCAACTTGAACATCCCCGTCGACGTCAATTCCTTGCACTGGAGAATCAGAAGATGGTGACGGTCTTCGGCGTCGAGGTACATCAACAAACTTATCTTTGTCTTCGTCGCGGACGTAGCAAAGAAAGTAGGGCTCACCACTAGTGCTCAGTATCGCCAAAACTTCGGCCGTGCTGCGCTTGACCTCAACGCTAGAGTCGTTGTACTTCCGCCAGACGTCTTGTTCGAAGTCATAGATCCATACCCAGTAGTGGCCAGACATCAGCTGCCCACGGTGACAGATGACTGCATGTAGTCTGTATGGGTTGTTCTTCAGTCCGGAGTAGTATTTTTCGAGAGCTTCTTCCCTTTCTCTTAGCTCAGTCCTCATCATTTCCCGGATGGCGGTCTCGGTCTCTATGATGCCTTGTGGCTTGGAAGGGAGGTTAACTGTGGGTGTTGCAGTACTTGTAGGTCGATTGATGAGAAGATAATCGTCATCAACTGTGCCATCGAAGTCCCAGTTCTCTTCCAGACCATCTGCACTATCTACCATTGTGCTGTCTTCTGCCCCAGTTGTGACGTTGCTGTTCGCTTGTTCTTCAGGCTCAAAGCCCTCAATCAAGGGCCCAGTTGAAACCGTGCCCTCTACTACAGATTTGTGGGCTTGGATGTCGGATATACGGCTAGCGTTTGCCCAGCCTTTTACTCTGTCTTTGAAAGTTGGCGAATCATGGGGAGCATCCATGTATCGATCGAGGTACAACGTCTCGGGGATTTCAACAGGGTTACCATTCTTGTTACCCATAGACTGCGAGCGCTGAATGAGAACATGCAAGACAGGGGGCAGTGTCTGGATGGAAGTGTATCGTGAAAGCTTGCTTTCCTCGATGATCTGCTGATCAAAATTGCGACCCAACGCATCGTACAGCGAGCATGTACCTTCAGGGGCAGGGAAAGCCGTGATAGATCGATCAAAACTGATTTCTTTCTGATAGACGGTGTCATCAAACTTCTTGGTATAATTGATTGTGGTCACGAAGAAGGTTTCCATGATCTTTTCCAGCTGTATCCCTGTCGATTCATCCACAGACGATGGGCGAATAGCAGCTTGAAGGCGGTTGAGAATGCTGCCCATTACTTCCTCGACATCCTGCTGGTCAGTACCAGAAGATCTCTTCTGGTGTTCCAGAGCATTCAGTACCTTCTGATCTACCGTCTGGGGCTCTTCATTGTCCGTCATTTTAACGTCAGTGGTCTGAGTCTCATCTTGAGTGGCGCTGCTTGTCTTTTCGGTCGGCTTAGCGGGTTCTGCGGTTGAATCATTTGATTTAATCTCAACCACGTCGTCATCCTGTTCAACTTCCATGACGGTGTCAATAACTTGACTTTCCACGGTTGCTGGAAAAGTCTCAACTTTCTCATAGGAACGATCAGAATCCTCCTCAACAAGCGTCTGTGAGCTGACGGTGCTAGCTGTGTCAATCTGATCACGGCCGTCGTTGAGGGTGCTGGTAACGAGTTCAGCATCACTGGGCCCTTTTTCCGGCGGTCCAGGAGGAGGTCGATCAGGGAGCGGCGGCGGGTTGGACTCAGAGGCGGCTTCCCCGGAGCTCTTCGTGTCATTGAGGAGAGTGTGAGTAGACAGGAGGACGGCGTTGGCGAGTCTCTGGGAAGGGCGCGTTGCCATCCTATCCGAGGTTTCAAGATTGCTGAATAGTTCGGAAAGCTCTTGGGCAACTTAATTTGGTTAGCAAAATTAATAACCAAGATAATCATTTCAGTACAGAAACTCACAAGCTTGAGCAACGACAGCCTCCCCACGGTCCATTTGCATTTTGTTGCCACCAAGCAACCGCATCCTGATCTGCTCATCAGTCAACTCCAACTTGAAGTCATCATAGTTGACGGCGATATCTCGAACGGGCTTGACTGTAAAAAGATACTGCAAAAGACTGTTTAGGTAACAGGTATTTCCAATATTCTCCAATCCAACTGGAAGATCGTAGTCGGCAGCTTGAGTTGAGCTCCCAAAGGTGATGTTTCCATTTGAGGCTGCGATGCCATTTTGTTGTCGCAATTCGGAAACTGCATTCTTGAGGTCCATAGAATTAGTATGTTGGGCAATCCTCTCTATGGCATCTAAGAAAGTGATCTTCGCATCTCTGTCTTTAGCATTTTGGATCTGTTCACTCAGTTAGTATTATCTTCTACTTCCGACGAGTGACGTAGATGATATGCTTCTAACCTTCTCCTTGACAAGGTCCAGAGTTTCAGACCCGAAACCACTGGCCTCGCTCAAGCCGAGAATTTCCTTCGCTGTGGGTAGAGAGAATCCTTCAGCATATTCCATCACCAACTGAGCTCGATAGTTATCGTCGGTGGCCGCTTCTCCAATTAACATCAACATGTTTCGGGCTGTAGTAGCACAGCCAGGATCTTGCGTCACTTTTCGTCGGAATGCTGCAACTATCGAGTCTGCATTGTAGCGGTTCGGTGGCTGTAGCCCAAAGAACGACAGTGCTTCGTTTGTCAAATCACTATCATCGCGATTGGTGTTTGTTTGTATCGGGACCTGGCTCTCGAAAACCGATGATTGTGTCACGGCATATTCGGTGAGCTGCTCATCATTGAGATCGTTAGCAATAGCCATCAAGGCTTCTATTAACTCTCGTCGCTTAGTGGTCAGCAAATCCCACTGTCTTTTATAAGCATTGACGACAATCTCCTTCGACTGGTTGGGTAGGACGCCCATCAACTTGTAGCGGTCAAGGTTAACGAAAACCTCGTTAGGGTTTGACACTTCAGAACATCCCAGATCGGCGTGTAGACTAGGAGTACACAGGTCTGCGGGCTCACCACGGCTGTGGATGATGCATTGAATTTCAGCTCTCACATCCTCAATGTATCCGCGATATGTGCCTATTTCGGTAGCTCCAGAAGCGGTATCGGGTCGTGGAGGAATGGGAGGCGTGAACGATCCTCCATCCACCCCGTCTTCTGCCACATCGATTATTTCCTTAAACTCGAGTTCTCTGAAGATCTTAAAGCATCGAGGGCCAAAAAGCACAAAGAATCTCTTATTGCGCTTCGAAATGCTTCGGGCGTTTTCTTGTGAGTCCGCCTCGAGTAAGTTCTTGAGGTACGTGTTCAAGTTCGGGGGAGCTTGCATCGCCCATTCCTCAGTTGCTGCTGCATAGCGCTCCGGGTCTTGTTCCTTGGCGACGCGCAGACCTTCGAGGATAGCATCTCGGTCAAGTAGCAGATTGGCCCACCAGGAGGGCACACGAGGCTCCGAGACTTCAAGGGTGACTGAGAACGTACATGGACCGGCGGAGCAAGCGAACGGTTCTCGGGCAAGTAAAGGGTGATATTTAGTATGCTGCTTGGCAATGTTGGTGTCCGACTCTGATCCAACCCAAACAAGATGATGCCATGGAAATCGTGCATCCTTCAGAGGCCACTGTGCTTGACGTGGGTGGCATGTCTCCTCAGCGTGTGCTTCGTCCCATGACATCTTGAAGACGAAATGGAAGTGGCAGTCGAGGCACACCGAGGATAATATCCGTGATGAGTTGGTGGAGTAGCTCTGATTTCCATTGATGATAAGTCGGTGGGCGTGATCCCACGAGTAAGACGGCTGGAAGTCCGCTTTCCGTGCTCGTTCAAAAAGATCGCATACAGTAAAGCTGTTGTTCAAAAGCTCATATATCCACCTGGAGGGGTGACATCCTGACCGTGTCATATTTAGCCAGCTGAGCCTTATAGTGTGCGTCTATCAACATACCTTGCCAAGCTTGACTGGGTATCTTGGCCTTGACCGGTGTCGAGTTATGGGGTACGAATTCTTCGGGCCTCGTGCCTGGCAGTGAAGCATAGGAACTGGTATCTAGGTCCTGGTCGGGCCTCAAGTCGTGTCGAATCGCCATGGCAGGCTGCTGAGTACTTGGGATGTGTCGTATAAGAGAGGTTCGCTCAAAAGTTCGTTCAAATTCCCGATGGATGTGTTGACTCTACAGGTGCTATCGTAACTTTCGTAAGGAGGGAGGTGGTTTGGATTCCAGTTTGTGGATTGCGGGGTGGTATTTGTTAGACTTGCTGCAGTTGGGCAGTCGTCGTTTGATGCGCCTGGCTCGTATGATGGGGAAATCTGGTGGAAGGAATATTTGTGTTTCGCCAGTGTTGGAGATGTGTTGCTTTGCGTGGGTCTCTCTCGGCCGGCAATGTGATGCAGTCTGAATGGAGTTCGGTTGAGGGTTGAAGCTCAAAGCCGGGAGCTTTGGATGATGAAATCGAGCGGGCCTTGAGCTTGGCACTTATTTGGTCATAACTTGGAAGATCAAAACTTGGGGTATTGTAATAAAACAAAACGATATAACACAACGAGTAAGTTGACTATGGAAGAATTCGGATGCCTGGAAAGATATTGACGACGCTCAAGATGGTGATAGCGTGAACGGTTGACGGTCAAACAAGTCCGGGTAGTAGCATTGTTGAGTGCGGTAGCTGACGCAGTTGGTCTCAGCTGGTTGGCGAAAATGATGAGTCAGCGCTTTCTAGTCAACACCGTTTGGGAGACCAACGTCATCGGCCTACAGATGCTAACTTAGACGTTATCTATCAAATGTCTAATTAGAAGAGAACTCTATTCACTGGCTTCTTTTTCATTCTGCACTTCTTATGCCGACATTGGCTTCCTATTTGTCGTAAGATGTTTCCCACTTTGTATCCGGAACCTTGTACACCCCGACAGCCACAAATCTATAGACGAATAAGACAAACAAATAAATAATCCATAATAACACGGGAATCTTACAAGTCTATTGAGTATAGACATATCGAGGCCTTTTCCGTCGTACCCTGACAGATTTATATAACTAACAAATGACAAGCCTACCTATCTTGCCATTCCCAAGCTCATGTACAGGTATGTGTTTGCATGCATTAGTACCTAGCCTTTCTTGGTGTTTCTGCCACATTTGCTCATGTGCTTGCGAAATAAACCGAACGCGTCAGCGCGATTATATGTTAGGCATCACTGACATTAATATTTGTGTCAGTTGTTGAAGATTCTGCGGCACATCCGACTTCTGACGTGTCTATTCTGGCCTGTTGTCGTACGAAATTGACGTGGTACAACCGACAGTTACTCCAAGTGTTACTGTTACTCGGAATCTGGCAAGGCATATTTACTAACTTACTAAGGTAGCAAGCAGTTATCTGTAGATTGTGTAGCCCCCAAGCAAACACCGTGCGTGACCTTGGTAGGGTAGCCGATTTGCTCCTAGTCTAGTCCATGTACGGAGTAATTGGGTCGAAAATCTAACACAGACGGGCTGCTTGACATATTTTTACTGCCAATTCTGGCCGGGAAGGGTATATTCTTAGGTATCGGTTTAGGCTTGGCTCAGATGTAAATTATGAACGGGGAAACTGTCCGCCAAAGCCGTGACAGATATACACAATATAACCATAATATATAGTAAAGAATGTCGATTGAGATTTTGCAAGCCACATGAGAGACAAGTGTTAAAAATAGTGTCATATCTCTTGTTGGTGACTGAATCCTCCAGCAAGACTCTCTGCAGATATCACCAACAACTCCAACGCAGGACAGCCAAACACCACCCAATCGGAAAACATATTGCCCTGCAGATCATCCCTCACTTCCCGCGGCACTGCACAAGCCCCCACATGGCACTAAAACAGAGCCCTAGCAGAAGTAAAGTTGAGCGCTTGCGCGGTTAGCGCCCGTCCAACCGCAACGGTCAATTAGCCGCTCATACTTCAAGCCCCTGTCATTAAGATTCCTCATCCAAAAAAGTGATTGACTTGATGTATTCCGATTTATGAGGCAATTATCATTTATTCTCCGGGTATCTCAATCAACTTGATAACATTCAACAAGCTCTGGTCTCGTTAAATGAGCTGATAGTGTCACCGTGCTGTGTTGTCCATGTTGATGGTGCGGCAGCGAGCTAGGATGAACCCTCCCACGACAGAGCGCGGATCCTGAACTACCGGATCGTCAGAGAAGATCACATTGGCTGACCTCAGTTCGGCGCTTAAGCCAGGCAGATTCTGCAGATTTAGGTCGTACTGTACCCTTGATGGCCCAGTTATTTCGGTTTCGTGACAATGAGCTACTGACCAACATGCATATCCCTCTCGTCTTAACAAATCTCTTGCTATTTTACTAGAGAATGTGTTTACTCACTTTCCTCGGATCTGTTGGTTCTTGACACTTGCTTAATGTAGAAGGCTGAATGCTCATCGGTAGTAACCATGATAATGTGGTCTTAACGCGACTGTCGCCCAGTCCTTGTGAACCTCAACACATTCCTTCGTTCTCATTCCATCTGCCTTACGGGTGGCTGGCCACTCTTTCATCTTCTAATATTCTTTAATACTGATTAGTTATGTCTAGCTGGGAGACGACGGCCCTTCGTCTGCAGGGCAATGTGACCGCCAGCTCAACACCAAGCTCTTTCCATAAAAGCTTGCCGCCACTGCCCAAACAGAAGACTAAGGTTGGAATTACGACTGATGTTCAAGATGTTGGTCCCGAGGAGGAATCTTCCAAGAGGAAAGGATGGAAACCGCTATCGCTGTCGACGCCGATATTGCTTGCTGTAGTCGTCCTTACGATCCTTCTCGCCGTTGCCGTCGAAACGATAGCACAACGAAGTGCTTCTCAAGGCGGTCTCGCCCTATCGCCTACCCTCGACGACATGCCGGAGTACGCCAAGTTCAGCTATCTCTATGTGCCGACTATCATTGCCGTATTGTACAGTATGATATGGAGTTGGATTGATCTGGATGTCAAACGAATGCAACCGTGGTTCGAGTTATCTAAACCTGATGGCGCCACCGCCGAAAACTCACTATTCCTGGACTATCAATACGACTTTGTGGCCCTGGTCCCCTTCAAGGCAGCTAAGAGGAGACATTGGCCTGTCTTCTTTGGAGGAACTGCCATGGTAATTGTTTTCTGGGCATTGACTCCCCTACAGAGTGCCCTGTTTGGTACAGGGGTTATTCTACAAACAGAAGTTGTGCCTCTGTTGAACAGGTCCCAGCTGATTCCTGTATCTCGACATGAGGCGACATTGGACCCCCAGTTCCTCAACACCGGATATGCCATAGCATGGCTCGGTCAGCAACTCCCTGCTTTTACGACTTCTAAATACGCCTTGCTCCCATTTTATTCCGATAAGAGTAGCGAGATTGCTCAACTCAAGCCCAATGCGTCGGTTGAGTCAACTATCAGTGCTGAGACCACCAAGATGTGGACAGAGCTGTACTGTTGGCCATCTGGTATTCAAAGGATTGGTCCTCGGGAAAAACAAGAGTTCAGCTTTCTCAATGGGCAAGGTTGTAATACAACGATAGCCTACGGTGTAGGGAACGTCCGTAAAATGCTGTATATTGGCTTCTACACAAGCCCTTACTCGGACTACTGGCTCGGCGGACCTGATTGTCCAAGAACGCCCAATTCAACACACCAGTTCTTAGCCGTTTGGACAAAACCTTTACCTGTCGATTGGAGCCCAACGCCAATGTACAATATCTCATCCGTGTGGTGTCAGCCTTCCTACTACAAGCAGAGGGTGCTTGCTACGGTGAAAGCAGGGTCTCACCAGCCAATCGACGATGCCATGCAGGAACTAGCTCCTAAGGAAGAACTAACAGAAAATGAGTTTAATTCTACAGCCTTTGAGTTCCTTCTTGGCAATGGCATGGCTCAGGAGCCTATCGTCAGGGATTGGCCTTTCAACAAAGTGGTAGAGCAAAACCCCAAAGTGAACTATACAGGCTTTTTCAGGCCAGTCTCGAACATGGTTGGTTTCGCTTTGGCCGGTAGGAACGAAACAGCGGACGACTATGTTCATCATGATCTTTTAAACGAAGTTTATCAAAATGCCCATCAATTCCTCTTCTCTGCCGCTATCCCATCTCTCCTCATGAACTCCACAAAGATGTCAAACAACACAGCTTCAATAGAGTACTTCAACGCCGGCATAATAGTCAGCAGAACTTTTGCGACCACTGTTGAGGCTCTCCTGGCTATTGTTGCCATATTCACGGCCGTCGTCCTTTGGTTTTGTTGGAAAGCGCCTAGCAACTTACCCGTCAACCCTTCTTCCATCAGACGATACATCGAATTCTTCGGCAATAGTCCTGAACTACTTCATGCTTTCCAAACATTGGATCACGCTGACGACAAAGCATTATTGGAAGAGTTTCAGCTGGACAAATTTCAGCTCTTTTCAAACAGCCAATCTGGTCAAGCCCACTTATCTATGCATTCCGGTCTTCGAGACAAAGCAACAGATAGCAAAACTACTTTTCAAAGGGGCTATTACGATCCCGTGAGGCCATTGGTTTTGCAACGATGGGTTGGGGTTCTCTTTGTAGGAGCTCTTGTTGGTGCTATGATATTCTTATCCTACTTGAAGGATCAAGAGGCTCGATTGAATGGTTGGTTTTAACATATTATTATTCCGTGGAACTTGATTGCTGACTCTATAGGACTTATCCGTCCCTCGGATAACTTCGAGGTCCTACAGATCCTGGAGAACTACATACCTACCATTTTTGCAACTTTAGTAGAGCCTCTCTGGGTCCTCTTAAATCGCTTGCTCTGCGTCTTGCAGCCATTCAAAGACCTATGGGAGGGAAAATCAAAAACATCGAATTCGATCGACACCACGTACACCTCGATCCCGCCTCAACTGGTTTTCTGGAGAGCCATCAAGTGCAGACATTTCGTTCTCATGGGGGTATGCACTATGGCATTGCTTGCTAACCTCCTTGCTGTTGGTCTCGGTTCCCTCTTTAATGAAAACATCATGACCGCATCTTACCCAGAAGAAATGACGCCAGTCTTTGCACCACGATTTGATAACCAGTCGGTCCATGATTTGGGCACCGATATGCTAGAATTGGTCGTCACAACGAATCAGTACGAGGATCACATGTACGTGGCGATGGCAAACATGACATCAGGGACATCGCTTCCGCCCTGGATCTCTCAAGAGTATTACTTTCAACGACATATACTCCAAGACTCCGACAGCAACAAGACCGGAAACACCTTCACTGTTAGGACAAGGGGATTTGGGGCCAACGCCAATTGCACCACAGTACCAGCGTTCAAACTACCTATTTATCCAGGTGTCGCCCGAGAATGGCGCGGGAGCGACATGAACATGAGTAAATGTGCAACTTTTGATGATATCATCAGCCATATAGGACCGCAAATGCGCCAGTCTATGGACAATCGATCGAGAGGAGTTTCGGCGGTGGAATACCATGCAAGTGTTGAGAATAAGTTTGGAAATACACGATGCGGTGCAACACTGCCCTTTGGATGGGGTCGCAATAAGAAGGCAGAGGATGTCAACGGCACTATGGAGGCCACCTTCTTGATTTGCAAGCCAGTATTCGAAACGGCCATGTTCAATGTCACGATCGACCATGTTGGACATGTCCTCTCATATGAAAGGACTAGCGACCTGGAGAATACTCTGGACCGCAACAGCACAGAGAATCATACCGACATAATCTTTCATGAAGTCAACGCCCAATTTGATGAGTATCCTAGCTGGCATAACGACACGACCTCCAGGGACTGGATGAACCACTTCCTCATGGTTCGTAGAGGGTCACGAGCTATCCTTGATCCACACCAACCTTTGCCAGATCCAGATGAGTTGAAATCCGATGTCAACCACATCTATCGCCAGACCTACGCGATTTTACTTGGTCTGAATGAACAAATCTTCCAGAGTGGCGAGAACGAAGGCTCCATCACGGCAAGTCGACATACTAGGGAAACACGGATTTTCATGGAGCAAGCATCTTTCATCATCACAATGACAATTCTTGCCATCAACACTCTCGTTGCAATAGTGTTCTACGTTCGAGCTGTTGCATTTGTCCTTCCACGGATGCCAACTACTCTGGGCGCAATCATCGCTTACGTTGCCCCGAGCCGGTTCGTGACTTCGACTTATAGAGAGGCACCAGGCCATGCGAATCGGACCCTCAGCTTTGGAAGATACATTGGAAGTGATGGGAACGTGCACATTGGGATTGAGGCGGACCCTCATGTTGTGCCTATAGATCCGTTGTCGCTGGGGTCGCAGGACGTTGTGTCAAGGTTCTTCCGGAAACGTCGTCTGCAATCCACAGACAAATTTGTTCGTACTGATAATTGGCTATGAGATATATTCATTTAGCGTATTTAATGATACAACATGACATTTTATTTCAAACGTTCAGTGAAGTCCTGATCTACTACTTCTTATTTTACCAGTGAAATTTTGTTTTTATACTATATAATGAACCTTAGCAGAACTCGGTTTTATAACTTTAAGACTACTATATTACGATTTCTTGATTACTCGTTACTTTTCAGTTATACGTCTTTGGGAGGAATTGTGAGAAGAGAGCAAAAGTCCCATAATATAAGCATGTGGAAACCTCCATGACATATCGTTCTTACCTCTAGCAGGGACTTGGCAGGCAAGTATATGTTCAATTAATATCGAAGATGTGGATGACATACGTTGTGCTGTTCGTGTGAGCTAAGATGGTCATGAGCAATGGATCAGATCTTTTTTTCATGCGTCAAGTAAAAGGTAGAATTCAAGAAATCGTTTTATAAGTGCCCTAGTGTACAATCCCGCCACTGTGTAGCAGCTCCGTTGTATCTAACATAAGAAAAAGAAAGTCCTTCAATACGCCAAGCCTATCTAAATATCATCCCAAAGTAACCCTAACCCATTCCTCATGAGAATCTTAAATTCAAGAGCGCAGAGCGCGGCGCAGGCTTCGCTTGCCACGCTTTGCGTTCATGCCAATGTCAGCACTTTGTCCAGGAGTGCAAGTAACACCTGATGAGACTTGCTGAGCAGCCGTCCAAGCACCACTGGCACATCGCTGGAAGGATGAACCACCAATGCAGTTCCACTCTCCTTCGCTTGTGCAAGCAGTTCCAGCAGCGAAGCCACCGGATCCTGAACCTGAGCCGGAGCCGGAGCCGGAGCCGGAGCCGGAGCCGGAGCCATTGTCGGGAGTCTCGGGAGCGGCAGAAGTCTCGGGAGCAGCGGGGGTTTCGGGAGCATCAGGGACCTCGGGAGCCTGAGTAGCTGAAGGTTGGGAAGCGGCAGGCTGAGAGACAGTGATGAAAGCGCCACCAGGAATCTCAGGGGCGCCGCTGGAACCGTCACCAGATCCGTTACCGTTGTCAGATCCGGCACCAGGGGTGGGAGTAGGAGCAGGAGTGGCAGCAGGCTGAGTAGGCTGTGCGCCGGAGTTGTCGGTAGGAACAGCAGCTGGGGCGGAAGGCTCAGGGTTGCTTCCATCGGAACCATCGCCAGAGCCGGAGTCAGAGCCGGAGTCGGCGCCAGGCTGCGTGCAACCCGTCTTGGGAGGGCTAAGCTTGGTCTTGAGCTTGGAGACGTCCTTGCCGGGTTTGGGGAAAGCAAGATCAGTATCAGGGAGTGTTTCGCAGTTGTTACCAATGTTGGCAACAAACATATCGGGAAGCGAGTCCAAGTGATCCTTAGAGCCACCTGAACCCTCAACAGTGATGGCAGCACAGTTCATGTACATCTCACGGTTGCCGACGTGGTTGAACCAGGTCCATGCGAGAGTGTATTCGCCAGCAGCAAGCTCCTTAGGGATAGTGAAGTCATACGTGTCGGGGTTAGCAGCATCAGGGTTGCCACCGAGGTTGCCAGTTGCAGTCTTTGCAGGGCAGCCTCCCTCGATAGACTTAATGACCTTCCAGACTGAGTCCTTGGTAGGGTTCTTGTCAGTGGTAAGAGAAATCTGGCATGAACCACCACCGTGGACGGCTTGGCCTGTGAAAGAGAGTTCAGGAGAGCTTCCTTGCTTGAAGACGTTGGTATCAAATGCGCCATCGTTGACAGCACCCTTGCAGGGAAAGTTGGATCCGTCCGCCTCCAGAGGAGCGTTGGATGGGTTGCCATAAGGCTTGGGGTTGGCCATGATCATGTGAGCACTGGCAAGGGAAGCCAGGCTGGCAAAAGTGAAAGCCTTCGCGAACATTTTGAATGAGGGGGTAAATCTAAACGTTCCGGACGATAGATTTGATGTTCAGTGTAGTGAGATTGTCGTCAAGACAAGAATCAAGAGATATGGGTATAGGACTAAAGAAGTCGTAGCTCGATTCTGTATTGTGTGAAGGAAGGTTTATATTGCACCGGGCAATATGTGAATGTCGTCGAGACTGAGAAAAGGACTAGCCTTTGAGAAGAAAGAAGAAGGAATGGAAGTGTCGTTGAGACAAGCTCACTGTGAAGGACTGACTGAAGGCTTTTGAAGTCGTTGGTGAAGAATAATGGTAACACGGGGGAGGAGAGGACGTCTTATATGGACTTGAGATGGCTCCATGGACTGGCCACCATCGCTCCAGACACAGACAGAGAGGCAAGGGGATGCCGCGAGCAGGAGAAACACCCGCGAACGGACGTAGCCGCATGCGCTATGGAGGCGATCATGGTAGACCAGGACTCCGTAAGGTCAGGGAAGCGTCAAATTCTAGTAAACAGACATAGCCACTAAGATTTCTTCAAAGCCCTTGTTGAACTTCGTTTCGAAGCATGGCGGAGGGGTTAGGGCCGGAGGACTAAGAGAGGATTTGCAGCAAGCTATCCATGATAGGCTGCAGACAATGTTTCAAGACTCATCTGGTCACTAAACAAAAGTGGAAGTGGACCACACCCATGCATACCCCGGAGAAAAGACGAGGTTCAAGCCCCTGACTAGCGATTCAAGTGTTTGCAAGGGACTTTGTCCTGCCGGAAAAAGAAAACGCGGCCCATTGACGTCTCCCTTGTCTGAATTGTTCAGCTGCAAATGCCCTTGTGCCGTTTGTTCAGGCGCCCTCCTTTGCATCATCAGCCACTCATTGATATGCTGTCCCATTTCTAATGCTGTCAGCTTAGCGCAGGCCGCCCATAGTGGCAACGCAGGGAGCTTGAGTCGGTGAAGTGATGAGTGAGAGAAGAGTCTGTGGTTGGGGTGCAAGGGACTCCAGTTGGGCGGCCACCAATCAGGCCCTGTCGAACCAAGTGCTCGGGAAGACGTTGGCCACAAAACGGGGACCTCGCTTGGCTCAACCTTGCTTCCAACGTCATGCAATGGGGCACAGCAGTAGGCTTTACTATGCTCTCAGGGCACTTATTGTGTCTTAACAGTCTGTCCTGAGTAATTCCATATGGTGGCGAAGTTAAACGGCGACTCGTATAGCAAGAAGGATTCTCTTGATATCTTCGACGTCCACAAGATCGGCTGCCTCAGTGATCCAAGCTTGTTGTCGAATCAATGCATTGTTCGGACATTCGTGTTATCCCCTGCAATGGCAGTCCGACGTGCTGGGCCAGCCATTACACGAGAACCCAGCCTAGCCAACCATTGATAGCGGGGTTCAGATGCCAATCAGAGGGGCGAAGACAGGGATATAAGGCTGAGCAACAGGGGTTAGACCAGACGATAGTGTTGAAAGGGATTAGTGGCTTGGATGTCCAGAACCAGTCGGCTGGCGAATTCTTGCCAAGATTCCAAGAGCTGTCGATAGTGAGACAAGATAGCCACCAAAAGGAATTTCGGAAAAGTCCTGTGCTATGCGCGGCTGGTCCAAGTTCGCGGGCTGTGATAGAATATCCAGCAGCCTTGAACCTTGCAGTTTAGTGATACTTGATACCATCGGGGGCGCAGATCCGAGCAGCGTGGACCACTGTTACCTTCACATGCTGGATATTCTGGAGGCCTGCTTTCTAGAGTAATCCCCTGAACGATCGCCTTCGATTCAGGGGTGCAGGTGTAGATCCTGAGCAGGGCAAAACTCTTTCACGCGTGGTCGAAAACACCTCAGTATAGGCGACTCCTGATATTCCCCCTCTTTGGGGCCATCCTCCGTGTGATAAACTGGGAAGGCAGGGGGCCGTCCCTTGAACTTGCGGAGAGTTTTTCGTTTTTATCCTTCTTGGTGAAACAGGCACAGTTTCATAACGGGCTAGGACGGGCTTTCATAAATGACAATGGGCTTCTATGACAAACCAATCATAAAGGGAAGGTTCCATTCCAGACGCGTAGGCACTTTGCATAAGCCGAAAACAAAGCCGTCATTAGGCACATCATGAGAGCTTTTCTGCAGGGAGATATCATCGTGTTTCGGGTCTTGGTGTTTTGGTGTTTCGGAGGTTGACAGGTGGTGTTGGTGTTTGGGTGGGGTTGAATTGGTGGGAAAGCTGAAGGCTGCGAGCCTGTAAATCTGGCAACCGCCCGGAGGGAACCGAGGGGCTCCTCCCTATCAAACGTGGCAGGCTCTAGGTTAGAGCCAAGACCAGCTACAGCGGCCGATAGGTGTCTATTAGCGTCAGTCTACTGAAGGGAGCTTGTGTCTAGATCGTTTTGAGGCCAGAGTGAGAAGCTGTTTCCGTCTGCTGATAGGTTGTCTCTGATGACAGTCGAAACCAGGAACGCGATGTCTTGTCTCTTCATTGGACCTCTCAGGCGCTTGATGAGATCCAATCGCGGTGTCACCCTGACGCCAGTAAAGACCGTTTAGGGCTGCAGCATGATACTGCATGCGGGTGGATTGTAGCTGTAAATAGTATTTATTTTCTAGACAGTTATGACAGTTATGTCACTGTCGCCAATCGAGAACCGTGTATAGTCGCCGAGATATCTTCAATAACAGCGGTCTAGGTTAGGTACCTTCAAGCTTTCTCGTGACCGCAGACGTCTGCAGCCCAACCAACAACCAACAGGAATAGTAGAGGTAGTATCGGCGAATCTTTCGTCGCATTTTGCACGGTCGTCAAGTACTAGGGCAAGGGTATCAATAAGGGTCGTCAAGTTCAGATGATCGCGGTCGGACATCACATCCTGATTCCGCATTAAAAAGCACCGACCACAACAATCCATCCAAGTTGGCAGTATTAATATCCACGCATGAGGCCAATCGACCAGCGGCAATCTTAGTATCGGTCTTAAGTTCAAACATAATGGACAAGGCCGGGTATAGCAGCCGCGTAACTACCCACGTAGACTCCCGGGCTCCCTTGAAGCTGGTGGCGTGAAACCCTCTTCGACAAAATCACTGAGGAGGATTCGACCTGTAACCCGTGACCCAAGCTTCAACACTGACACTTGACGCAAGGACCTTGAGCTCTCAGCCTCATTTCAAGTAGATTAATAAGTGCACAGAGTGTCTTTTACCTTCTCGATCAGATAAAAATCCCATTCTCACCTTGCTAATGGGGGAGCTTCAGCCACCTGTCGCCTGAAGGATTTAATGGATCGTTTCGTCAACAGGTGCAGCATAACTTGTACAGTCTTTCAACTACTGGAAGCATGATATTACACGATATTTTAAGAGACCTGACACTCTAGCTTAAACCCTTCACGATTCAAGTTCTCATGATTCCGAACATTTCACCAAAGCTGACAGCAGGTCTCAAAACCCACTTTGCAATGGACCTGTTATACCAGGGTGTTCCGAGTTCCTGGGACGTCTTAACCGCCGATGAATTGACCACTCCCAACACTCTTTCAACAAAGGCGGCCTCAAACTGCAGTCATCTGTTTGTTGTCTCTCACTCAACGGGTCTGGCGCTTGCAATGTGAGTGAATGCAATCATTTGTCTATTTCTTGTCCGTAGGGCTGTCATCGTTCACGAGACCTGTGCGTGTCTGTATCAACAGCCCCTCGTTCGGTACTAAAGTCTCTATGTCCCCCTCACCGCCCATCGATCATATTATCAAGCTGCAGCCGAAGAAGCGACCGACTGCTGATACTGAAGTCTGAAGAGGCGCTTGCAAAGTCCAGCGTCTACACGAAACCTCCATTGGTGCCTTGCTCGGTGCTTTCTATAGTTGCGTCGTCAGTATCAGTCACGAAAATGCGTTGAATAAACTTACATTCACCGAAAGCCAAACCACCCCGAGTCCAGTTGTGCATCTTCTGCTTTCGAAACTCTTCAAAGTTCCATTCGCCTTTCTCGAGATAGGAGGGCTCGTTGAATACGTAGACCGACGCCTCCTTGAGCTCCTCCTTAGCGGGGGCAGTCCCGTCCTTGTTCAGCACCTTGACTTTGACGGTTTCCTTGATGTATTCAGACCCCTCAAATATGTCAAGCTTATCCATGTTGGCGTCAGTTAGTCCAGTGGCGTATACACCGAGAACCGTGTGGCCCTCCTCAGCCACAACAGCAGGATAATCAGCATGCTGAACTCGGTGACGACAATAGCCTTCGAGGATGGCAGGAGTGAATGTGTGCATGTCCTTGATAGCCTGAGGGGGGTTCCGGTCGCCGTAGCAAACAGTGAAGAAGACCTCAGGGGCCATCTGCAGCAGTGTATTAGAGCTTGCCTTGCTTACACCACCTCGTCATTCATGAACATCAGAGTCGTGATGGACCTACCAAAGTGCCTGTCATTTGAAAGTCAGTCAACAAGCTCCCTAGTATTCATTGGCACTGAGAGTGGCTTACCATAGAAGAAAGCTGTAAAGTCACCGCTCATGTTGTCGGTGTTGAGTGAGATAAGGTTGATCGTGAGTAAAATGATGAAGTTCAGAGGAGAGTCGAATCGGATGGGGTAAAGTGGCAAGGATGTGATGTAGATGAGACGGAAATGCACTGATACAGTTCGACAGAAGATAGAGTTGAATTTATATTCCAGTGGTTTTTCTCGAACAAAGGGTTTTGTTTGCTAAATTGCTCGTTTGATCAGTCAATCATCCTCCTACCCTATTGATTCCTAGAGGCGGGCCGCTATCAGTGGGGCAATTAGCACGTTTGGGGTTATTTGTTAGCAATTCCTAGGCACGTATGCTGTAAACTGGATAATAGTAACAATTCTGTTTTCAAAAACCCACGGGTGATCGGTAGATAACACGAGTTTGATGCTTGTCTGAAGATTTCAATACAATCAAACTATTATGAGAGTTGGTACTAGTTACTGGCATGTTTCTTTGTCTCGATACAGTAGGTAGTAGCTGTCAAGCAGGAGTAGATAAGATACAAGATAAGATAACTTCCCGTCACTGTTCAGAAACCAGATCGAACGTGATTGGCTGAATGAAGTAAGCTAATGCCGGTTAAACTTTAATACGGCACTAGCGTCACTGGAATTGGCGGCGGCAGTCCCCAGCTTGGTTGTTCTCGTAATTTTCAACGCGACAGCCATCCACGTCGAACGCCTACTTCCAGAGCTTCTAACCAGACTCTTAATACGTGCACCTCCAAACACTCAACTCCATTTTGGCAACACAACCAAAAGCCCTAGCAACCACGAGACCGCCTATTCACAAATCGCCAATCCTATTCTTTTACAAATTGCTGTTTTGTGACATTGAAGCGATTGCGACAAACGACCACATAAGTCGAAGCTCTGAAACCCCCGGCCGAAAAAGGGTTACCATTAAATCAACATTCTTGCGGATGGAAGGTCGGATCGCGTCAAGTGGACGCTGATAAGGCAGTTATGTCGGGCACCACTATAGACGATGTCGTAAAGCGACTAAGCACTGTCGATATAGGTATGGCTTTCTGCGAACCTCCAACCCCTCCATGTTGGCTGTCGCATGTCCTCTGCAATACCATGATTGCTAATGGGTTTGTACTTTAGATGTTCGACTCAAGCTGGAAGCCGCAACGACATTGCGCGATAGTCTCGATCATTACACCAGCGGTCAAATATACCCCCCCTTTCTTAAGAGGTTGATGCCCATCTTCATGAGCATATTGAGGGGACCATGTACTTTCCAGAGCAACTCACCAGAACAGGTCAGTTTGAGAGTTTCACCACATGGCTTACGACTAACACCCAGCTAGAAACTTCGAATGGCCATCCTCGAAGTTATCCACCGATTGCCTACCCAATCCACTCCTGCCGAACCATTCGAACCATACGCCGAAGAGACAGTCGACCTGTTGATGCAGTTAGTACGGACGGACAACGAAGAGAACGCGACGATATGTGTCAAGATTATATCAGATATTATGCGCCACCAGCACAAGGTTCTACAGGGCAAGGTGCAGCAATTTCTCACACTGATACAAGAGCTCTTTGAGCAGATGGAAAAGGTCGTTCGAGAACAACTTGATAATGCCCCTCACAATGCGCCATCACAACCTGGCGCACCCTCAACACCCGGCAACTCGCAGACGAATTTCCAGTCCCCACGTCCTGGCTCGCCAGTCGCCTCTGTCAACGACCTCGGAGCTGATCCGCAGCAACAAAATCGCCCACTCCTGAAGGGTATGCAGTCTTTCAAGGTTCTTTCCGAATGTCCTATTATTGTGGTATCGATATTCCAGGTTTATCGAAACACGGTCCAGCAAAATGTTAGGAAATTCGTCCCTCTCATCCAGAATGTGCTGTGTCTCCAAGCTTCAGCTCAACAGCAAGCACACGCCGATGCCGCCGCGAAAGGAACGATTCATACCGGAGTTAGTCCCGCCATCAAGAACCGAGTAGCCTTTGCCGACTTCATTACGGCTCAAGTCAAAACAATGAGCTTCTTGGCTTACTTACTCCGCCAATACGCCTCACACCTCAACGACTTCCTGCCCCGGCTACCCGACATAGTCTTGCGCCTTCTGAAAGATTGCCCTAGGGAGAAATCCGGCACACGGAAGGAACTGATTGTTGCCATTCGCCATATTATTAATTACAACTTCCGCAAAATCTTTATTCCCAAGATCGACGAGCTTCTGGATGAGCGAACACTCACTGGTGATGGACTGACAGTACATGAGACTATGCGCCCCTTGGCTTACAGTATGCTTGCGGATCTGATCCACCATGTACGGGACTCTCTGAAGCCGGAGCAGATTAGGAAGACCGTCGAGGTCTACACCAGGAATCTTCAGGATAATTTCCCCGGTACAAGCTTCCAGACCATGAGTGCCAAGCTCCTCCTGAACATGGCTGAATGCATTGCGAAACTCCCCAACAAAGTTGATGCCCGGCATTATCTGATCATGATCCTGAATGCCATTGCCGACAAGTTTGCTGCTATGAACAGACAATACCCCAATGCTGTGAAGCTCTCAGCGTTGTATCGCGAACAGATGGAGGCTGGCACGCCCGAGACCTACTTGGCCGACAAGGACAGCCCACCTGATTGGGACGAGACCGATATTTTCTCAGCAGTTCCCATCAAGACCTCTAACCCTCGAGACCGAGGTGCTGATCCTGTGGTTGACAACAAGTTCCTCTTCCGAAATTTGATGACAGGCCTTAAGAACACATTTTACCAATTGAGGACGTGTAACGTCGGGTCGCCAATCGATGCCCAGAATGCACCTGCACACTGGCAGGATGTATCCTACGGATTTACCGCTGAGGAGGTCAAGGTTATCATCAAACTGTTCCGTGAAGGCGCTTATGTGTTCAGATATTACGAGATCGAGAAACCTGCTGCTGAGTCTCAATACATGTCCCCAGTGGAGTATATGGCCAACTTTTACATGGTGTCGTGTAGCAAGGAAGAAAAGGACTTGCTTGAAACCTTCGCCACTGTCTTTCATGCCATTGATCCCGCCACCTTTCATGAGGTGTTTCAGCAGGAGATCCCACGTCTTTACGATATGATTTTTGAACATACAGCGTTGCTGCACATCCCCCAATTCTTCCTCGCCAGCGAGGCCACTTCCCCCAGTTTTTGCGGTATGCTCCTGCAATTTCTCATGGAACGTATTGATCAGGTCGGGTCTGCCGATGTCAAGAAATCCTCCATCTTGTTGAGGCTTTTCAAGTTGGCTTTCATGGCCGTTACACTGTTTGCCAACCAGAACGAACAGGTTCTCCTACCGCATGTCGTCAATATTGTCACAAAATCCATCGAGCTATCGACAAAAGCAGAAGAGCCTATGAATTACTTCTTACTCCTACGCTCGCTATTCCGCAGCATCGGTGGCGGTAAATTTGAGCAGCTCTACAAGCAAATTCTACCTCTGCTTGAGATGCTTCTGGATGTACTGAACAACCTGCTGATGGCTGCTCGAAAGCCGTCTGAGCGTGACTTGTATGTGGAACTCTGCCTCACAGTTCCGGCACGACTCAGTCATCTATTACCGCACCTGAGTTTTCTGATGCGTCCACTGGTCGTTGCACTACGAGCAGGGACAGATCTTGTTGGGCAAGGACTGCGAACCCTCGAACTGTGTGTCGACAATCTCACGGCCGATTATCTTGATCCTATCATGGCGCCTGTCATTGACGAGTTGATGACTGCCCTCTTTGATCATCTCAAGCCTCACCCTTACAGCCACTTCCACGCCCATACAACCATGAGAATTCTTGGCAAGCTAGGCGGTAGGAACAGAAAGTTTATGACTGGTGCTGTTCCGCTGGCTTACAGAGAGTACGCCGATGATCCTTCAAGTTTCGATGTGCGCTTGTTGGGTTCCAAGAAGGATAGAGCTTTCCCCGCTGATATGGGCATTGACTTTGCCATTCAGAAGTTGATGGAGTTTCCAAAAGCAACCAAGAACAATCATAGCAAGCAGTTTGATGGTTACTACAAGAAACAAGCGCTCCACCTCATCAAGTCTCAACTTAAGCTCCGCATCGGCTACGATCAGCTTCCGGATGACCTTCCACGCTTACTGCGACTTCAGGCCGAGGATTTGGTCGCACGACGGTATGAAATCAACTCCGCCAATTTCGAGGTTTCTGATCGTGAGCGATCGATCCCGAAGAAAGAGAGCGAAGACATAGTCGTTAAGCAGCTCCTCAAGGCAGTCATGTTTGCCCACTCCTTCCCTGAATTCAAGGACGAAGCCAGCGCTTTCTTATTGAACCTCTGCAAGCATTTTGCAATAATCGAGATTGGAAGAGCTTTGGTGGACCTGAAGCGTAACTATAGCCCCTTCGATCCTAATGCTGGTGAGGGTCTCTTGCATATCGATACGCGCAACCTGTCCGATGCCATTGTCGAGTCACTGGCTTCTGATCATCCAGATGTGCGTGAGGCGGCCAAGAGTGCAATCCGGGAGATGTATGACTCTACAGCGATCATCTTTGGTTCAGAAGATGACGTTGGTAAGCTACCTTTCTTCGGTCATCTAAGCAGTACTTTCTGCCACAGCTGCTACGAAGAAGAGTGGTTCACCAAGACTGGTGGTAGTTTGGGAATCAACTACTTACTTACTGAGCTTGACTTCGGCGACACATGGATTGCTTCTAAGCAAACTGAGTTCATACGTGCGCTCACGTATGTGGTCAAGGATATGCCCCAAGACCTCCCTGAGAAGACACGCTGCTTGGCCCAGACAAGCTTGGACGTTCTGCTCAAGCGTATCACGAAGGACATCACCAAAGAGGATGCGCTACCAATTGCACAACAATCCGGCCAGCCACCGAACCCTCAGCCTAAGCAACCTCGGCTTTCCCAGATATGCCAACAATTCGGCAATGATCTGTACCACATGAACAAGCATGTTCGGGAGACGGCCAAACATTCGCTGGAACTCATTGCAAAGGCCGCAAACTGCGAGGTCTGGGAGTTGCTCGAATCATGCAAAGACAAGATTCTGCAGCCTATTTTCGCCAAGCCCCTACGTGCGTTGCCGTTCAGTATTCAAATTGGCTATATCAATGCCATGACATACCACATGAGTCTCAAGAACGATTGGGTGCCTTTTGACGACAACCTGAACCGTCTTCTGATGGAGTCTCTAGCCCTGGCTGATGCAAGCGACGAGTCTCTTGCTAACAAGCCTGCAGAGTTCCGTACCCATGAGCACATTGTCAATCTACGCGTATCATGCATCAAGCTACTCACAACCGCTATGACTTTTGAAGAATTCTCTAATCAACCCACTAAGACCAAGATTCTTAGCGTTTTCTTCAAGTGTCTCTACTCTGAATCCAAGCCCACTATTACTGCGGCAAATGATGCCCTGAAGTCAGTCTTGTCGGTAGACAGGCGTCTGCCTAAAGAGCTTCTTCAAGGAGGTTTGCGGCCAGTGTTACAGAGCCTTTCGGACCCGAAACGCCTAAGCACTTCCGGGCTAGATAATTTGTCTAGGCTGCTCAAGTTGCTCACGTCTTACTTCAAGGTGGAAATAGGAGCGCGCCTACTGGAACAGATTGACTCGATTGTTGAGCCCAGTGCCTTACAGCAAATATCCTTTACCTTTTTCGACCAGCATCCCCAGATGAAGATCATCACTGCTATTCTGAATATCTTTCATTTGCTCCCTGCACCCGCTGAAGCTTTCAAGGAAAGATTAATTGATTGCTTCCTTGGCCTAGAGGATAAGCTACGCCGAACCCAGCTCAGCCCATTCCGTCTTCCTATATACAGATACATGAACCGATATCCGAAAGAAATCTGGGCTTATCTCTTCGGAAAAGTGGAAGATCTCAAGTATGGCCGACTGTTGGCCCAGGTTCTCCGTCATCCTGACAGCCATGCTCTGAGGGAGGTCGCGGTTGAGAATGTGGACGGTCTAGTTGCTCGGTGTAACGAGCTGATTAGCCAGGGCAATGAGGCCAAGTTCATTGCCATGGTGAATGCGATCCATATTTTCGAGTCTCTCGGCCATTTCCCTAGCTCCGAAAAATGGATGGACAAAAAGGAGCATCTGGATTGGCTCAAGAACATCGGCAAGGAACTAGAGATGCATCTTCGACAGCATACACTTCCAGCCCATCTTCGATTGCCGGCTTACCAAGCTGCGGAACAACTCATGACTATTCTCGTCAGGTCACTTGAAAGAGCGCCGAAAGATTTGGATCCTCTTTTCCATCTGATTGAATGCGTCACTTCCGATGAGCTTCGCAACACGCAAGAGCTTTTCTCGTTTATTTACCAAAAGATCATTTGCAGTGATGCAATCGACTTTTGGAAGACGACCGTTCTCCGTTGTTTGGATACATATGCTGGAAAGTCCGCATCTAACAAGATGAAATACTTCCTCTTGCATTACATCGTTAACCCAATCGTTGCGATGGATGTCATGCGGAACTTCAGCCAGCTCGATCAGAACAGGAGTCCTCGACTGATGGACAGAGCTGTCATTGATGCAGTGAGCAGCAAGATTTGGAAGGTTCACCCAGAGATGACGATGGATGATCAAGCCCAACCTGGTATCGACCACACTAGGTATGAGGTCTTACAGCTCTCTGCAATGTTGGTCAAATATTATCACACACCACTCCAAGATGCGAGAAAGGATATCATTAAGTTTGGTTGGACCTTCATCCGCCTGGAGGATGTCATCAACAAACATGCTGCCTATGTGGTGATAGGTTACTTCATTGCACATTATGAGACTCCCCCTAAGATAGTGACTCAGGTGTACCTCTCGCTTCTGAAGGCAAATCAAAACGAGGGACGTGCTTTAGTCACTCAGGCACTCGAGCTCATTGCGCCCATGCTGCCAAAGCGTTGTGGAACCGGCCAGAACGAACGCAACGCACCTTGGGCTGTGGCGCCTCGCCGTATCCTTGCTGACGAAGGACAAAACGCTCAGCAGATGACGAGCATCTTCCACTTCCTCGTCAGGCACCCAGACCTCTTCTACGAAGCTCGTGATAAGTACATCACTCTGATGATCAGTTCTCTGCGGAAGCTCGCCACCCCGCAAAATGCGTCTCATGAGTCTAAGAGATTATGCCTCAACATGATGTGGCTGATCTGGACCTGGGAAGAACGACGAGTCGAAGGGAAATCACCTGCTAATGGAGCGAGATCCTTTTCTCAATCGCCCAACACGAAGAAGAGAAAACTGGAAACCGAGCAAGTAGGCACCTCTCAGCCAACAGGGCGTGCTGAGTATCAGATTCCACCTCTTTTCCGATTGAAGATGATTAAGTATCTTGTTGAATTCATCGCGCAACTGAATGAGCGATACGAGCTTCCTTCAGCCAAGCCCCGAGACCAGGTCGCATCATCAATCCCCCCCGTTCCTCTAGCGTTGACCGATCTTTGCAAGAAGGCCATGAAGTTGCTCTACAATTTGGTACAACCTCAGTACTGGGGAGATCTCGACCTCGATCTGTTTCCTAATGTGACTCAAGTGATCCTGGCAAGCGATCGAACACAGACCATTCTCACTGCTGATCCTTCTGACAAGGAGAAGTTTGATGAGAAGTTCCTGACCAATATTATCAATACTCTTCAGGTTGTTCGCATTGTTCTTAACTCCAAGTCGGATGAGTGGATTCAGAAGAGCATGCCGGCTATTCAGAAAGTTTTGGAAAAGTGTCTCAAGTCGGAAAACCCTGAAATTCAGGATTGTCTCCATCTTTCCGACAAGAAGTTTGACGACGATCGCGAGCTCAGATCAATTGTAAAGCGTATCTTGGACTCTGTCCCTGATGATACACCTATGGAGGACGCCGATGGTGATGGCGAACCGGAGCAACAGACATCCGAGATCGTGGTTTACCTGTCTCAGCTTGCGACGGAAGCCATGAACAGTAACAACTATACCTCGGGTGTCAACATTCTTTGGTCTCTTGGCCAGCGGAAGCCGAATGTTATCGACCAGCATATCCCTTCCTTGATGAAGGCTCTTCAGTCTAAACATGCCAGGGAGCATGTGCAGCACTATAATGCTGTCGCGAACCAGGCAGCTGGAGTCAATAATAGAAACCAGGACCCCAATACGCCAAGTGGAGAAATGTCTGCCTACGATCTTGAGATCCAAACCAAGATTATGATCAAGGAGATCCAGGTCGTAGCCTTGCAGATGGAGGTTCTAGGCGATGCTCGTCGGCCTTTCCTCAGCGTTCTTGCAACGTTAGTGGAAAAGTCTATGTCAATTGAGCTTTGTGAAGAGATATTGAACATGGTTGAGGGATGGGTATTCCGATCAGAAGGGACATGGCCGACCCTTAAGGAGAAGACGGCCGTTCTCCACAAGATGCTATCCTTTGAACACCGACAAGACCCAACCATGCTATCAAAGTTCCTGGACCTCGTTATTCGCATTTACGAGGATCCCAAGATTACCCGCACAGAACTCACAGTCCGCATGGAGCATGCCTTCCTTATTGGCACTCGCGCAGCGGATGTCGAGATGCGTAATCGCTTCATGGCCATTTTCGATAAAAGCTTGTCGAAGTCAGCCAGTGCTCGCCTATCCTATGTTCTTACATCCCAGAACTGGGATACCCTCTCCGACTCCTACTGGCTTGCCCAAGCCACTCATCTGCTGCTAGGTGCTGTGGAGACGAACGCCAGTATCCAGCTCCACAAGTCTGACTTCAAGACGCTGCCAATCTCACTCCTACTGACCATCTTCACAAAAGAGATGGAGGCTCGGGAACCTACTACCATCATTGATGACAAGTTTGAGTCATTCATGGCTTCTCACCGCCGATTCATGTTGGAGCTTGGTGACGTTAAGGTGAAGGATGTTGTCGAGCCTTTAGTGCAGCTCCAACATGTTGATTCCCAACTTGCTCATAACCTTTGGGTAACCCTCTTCCCAATATACTGGTCGTCTGTTGCCAAGGATGATCGAATTGACCTCGAGCGTGGGATTGTGGCTTTGCTCACCAAAGATTATCATAGTCGACAAATCGACAAGCGCCCTAACGTCATTCAGTCAATTCTTGACGGTGCTGCAAAGACCTGGCCCGAGTGCAAGATCCCGCCGCATGTCCTCAAATACGAGGCCAAGACATACGACGCCTGGTACACTGCTCTGATTCAACTTGAGAATGCCGCTATCAAGCCCCAAGTTGAGTCTGCCACGGCTCGCGAGAGTAACCTCGATGCCCTTGTCGAGTTGTACGCTGCTTTACAAGAAGACGACCTGTTCTATGGTACTTGGAGGCGGCGATGCCAGTTTGTTGAAACCAACGCAGCCCTGTCATACGAACAGAACGGCATGTGGGATAAGGCACAAAAGTTGTATGAGAATGCTCAGATCAAGGCTAGGACAGGCGTGATTCCATTCTCCCAAGCCGAGTACATGCTCTGGGAAGATCACTGGGTTCTCTGTGCTCAGAAATTGCAACAGTGGGAGATTCTTCAGGATTTTGCCAAGCACGAAAACTTCCAAGATCTCCTTCTTGAGTGCGCTTGGCGAAATACAGAGATGTGGCAGGATGAGCAGCACCGCGAGGCTTTAGACAACATCATCAAGGGCGTCATGGATGCCCCTACACCCCGCAGGGCCTTCTTCCAATCCTTTATGTCTCTCCTCAAGTTCCACAATCACCAGGAACCTAGCACTGATTTCGCGCGCGTCTGCGATGAGGCCATCCAGCTCTCTATCCGCAAGTGGCACCAGCTGCCTGAGCGGTTAACAAACGCGCATGTTCCTCTGCTCCAAAACTTCCAGCAGTTGGTAGAGCTTCATGATGCCAGTGTCATCTGTCAGAGTCTCGCCAACACCAATCAAACAAACCTGGATGTCAAGTCTGGCGAGCTTAAGTTGCTGCTGGGTGCTTGGCGTGACCGACTCCCCAATGTTTGGGATGATATCACTGCTTGGCAAGATCTTGTCACTTGGAGACAGCACATCTTCAGTCTCATCAATCAAACGTATTTGCAATTGCTGCCTCAACAGGGCCAGCAAAACGCTGGTGGAGCCAGTTCATTCGCTTACCGCGGTTATCATGAGACTGCCTGGATCATCAACAGATTTGCCCATGTCGCCCGCAAGCATAACCTCCCTGAGGTTTGCATCAACCAGCTGAGCCGCATCTACACGCTGCCCAACATTGAGATTCAGGAAGCTTTCCTGAAGCTTCGTGAACAGGCCAAATGTCATTACGAAAATCCCGAAGAGCTCTCCAGTGGTTTGGATGTGATTAACAATACGAACCTCAACTACTTCAGTCCTTCTCAAAAAGCCGAATTTTACACACTCAAGGGCATGTTTCTGGAGAAGCTCAAGCAAAAGGAAGAGGCCGACTCGGCGTACGGCACGGCCTTGTACTTTGACATTGGCGCTGCTAAGGCTTGGGCTGAATGGGGTTATTTTAACGATCGCAAGTTTAAGGAAGACCCGACCGACCTCAACGCGGCACGACAGGCACTCACCTCGTACTTGCAAGCTGCAGGAAGCTACAAAAATGCTAAGTCTCGGAAGCTGCTGGCACGAATTTTGTGGCTTCTCAGCTTAGATGATGCTAAGGGCACTATAGCCTTGGGCTTTGATGACTTCAAGGGCGAAACTCCTGTATGGTATTGGATTACTTTCATCCAACAATTGATTACGGGTCTCGGTCATAAGGAGGCTCCTAGAGTTTTCCAGCTCCTGCTTAAGATTGCTAAATCTTATCCTCAGGCTCTGTACTTCCAGCTACGAACGAACAGAGAGGATCTACTTGTCATCAAGAAGAACCAGGAAGCCAGAGATAGGACAGCACGACAACGCGCGCAATCAGTCGCATCCAACGGAAAGGCGAGCGCATCACCTTCCATGACCAAGCAGGAACCTCCCAGGCCTGGAACAGCAACTTCTCGACCCGGCACCGCGAATGCTGCTGACGGCACACCGGTTAAGGCTGAAGGCGAAGCCAATGGCAACGCAGCTGGTACTCCAGCACCTGCCAATGGACAAACACCCGATCCCTCAAAGGCTGTACAGAAGGCTACACCCCAATCTGGGCAGACAGGACAACCTCAGAAGAAACCCCCGTGGGAGTACACCGAAGAGGTCATGTCTGTTCTCAAGACGGCTTTCCCACTCTTGGCTCTCTCAATGGAGACAATGGTGGATCAGATTCAGAAGAACTTCAAGTGCCCTCCTGATGAGGACGCTTACCGACTGATTGTTGCCCTGCTCAACGATGCTCTGGCCTATGTCAGTAGAACACCGCCTTCTTTTGCCAAGAACGTCAAGCTCCCAGCAGCGACCGAGACAAACATCACTCGTTTTGCAGAAACCATCTTGCCAAGCCACATCAAGAAATCGTTTGAGGCGGACTTTGTTACTGTTAAGCCCACTATGTATGAGTACATTTACAAGCTACGTCGCTGGCGAAACAAGTTCGAGGAGAAGTTAGATCATCGAGTGCCTCGAGCATCACTTGAGATGTTCTCTCCTCATCTGAGCGAGTTCAGATATGGAAAGTTTGATGAGGTTGAGATTCCCGGCCAGTATCTGCAGCACAAGGACAAGAACCAGGACTTCATTCGTATCGATCGATTCCTGCCAAACATCGACCTTGTGCGGTCTATTAGTGCTTCTTATCGCCGTATCAAGATGCGTGGTCATGATGGAAGCATCCACAAATGGGCTATTCAGCACCCTGCAGCCCGTCATTGCCGACGAGAGGAGCGCATCTTGCAGCTCTTCCGGTCGCTTAATCAGACTTTGGGTCGTAAGAAGGAGAGCCGACGACGCGATTTGCAGTTTACGATACCCATCATGGTTCCTTTCGCGCCACACATCCGACTTGTACAGGAAGACACGTCCTACACTACACTACAGGGAGTGTATGAGGACCATTGTCGAAACATGGGCATGTCGAAGGATGACCCTGTTTTGTTTACTATGGAGAAGCTTCGGGGTGCCCTCGAGAGTAAGAGCTCGGTAAGTTCCTTCGATACCCAAAAGAGTCCCACAGCCACTAATAAAAAGCAGAACAAGCCCGAACAGGCGGCGACAGCTCGACTAGAGGTATTCAACGCGATCCAGGAGAAATGGGTGCCATCAACCGTGGCAATCGAGTATTTCCAGAAGGTTTTCCCACAGTTTGCCGAGTTCTGGCTGTTCCGTCGTCAGTTCTCGTATCAGCTTGCGGCTTTGACATTTATCACATACATCATGTACATGCACAACCGATACCCGCAAAAGATCAACATATCCAGGTCTACGGGCAAGGTTTGGGGATCCGAAATGATGTCGTACATGAGCGCCAACAAACCCTTCTTCCACAACCCTGAGCCGGTGCCATTCCGACTCACACCCAACCTTCAAACACTGATGGGCCCACTTGCTACTGAAGGTATCTTCGCATGTTCGTTGATGGCTATTGCGAGATGTCTGACGGAGCCGGAACACGAATTGGAGCATGCTTTGACGCTGCTTGTCCGCGACGAGATGCTGTTCTGGTTCACTGGAAGTCATAGGAATGGCGTGATTACGGAGAGTCAGCTCAGGGATTCTGTGCAGGTCAACAGCGAGTCGATTGTCAAGCGGGCAATCAGCTTGGCCCACAGCCCAGTTGGCAACTTGCCTGCGAACCAGACGGTGATTGACGCGATTGCCAAGGCAGTCAACCCTATGAATTTGGCGCAGTGCGATGCATTGTGGATGCCATACCTGTAAATGGCAGGGTGATATGATAGCTTAAGATTTGAGGACATCGACAGGGGGGTGGACATTATATGCGTTGAAAAGATAACATGGTTAGGACTTTTGTGCATGGCGTTGGGGGTTTGGGAGATGTGTAAGATGTTTGGAAGGGTAGATACTGTTGGGGATAGTTGACTATACCACCTCATGTATACTGGGGAGACAGCGAGTGCTATTTTAGTTTTATTTTGAGAGTGGTGACCGAGCATTGGGTTATCTGCTCCATCTAATTATACAACTGTTAAATTACCTTTAGCCATAAGATAATAGATATATGACGAAACATCCAAGTCTTTTGGAAAGGTTGAGCTTAAGATAAACCAGGCTTGGCCTGAATGATTCAATGTCTTGATATTTTATCCTCATCTCAGACGGGGGTTCTCCACAAGCCGAGGCATGGAGTAGAAGATCGACAACTGCAGTTGAAGGAATACAAAGGACGGCCAAAGCAATAATCCCCCAGCTTCCCAGTTTGACGAATGATTAAGCCATTGACATGAGTGAATAGATAATATTTGCCTAATCATCCTAGCTTGTCAAGTCACTACAATCATTCACTATTGTTCTCTATCGACCAACTGCCTTTGGACAAACAGGAATAGCTGTGGAATTTATGGAGTCGACATGGTTACCCCAGACATACAAGATGGCCTGTCGGTGAATTACCCCAGAAAGTAGCTAACTTCAAGAGGCCAAATACAATCGGGGAGCGGCTGAGACCCCGCACAATTGAGGCGTTGGTCGAGTTACCTCGGAGGTCGGATTGCGCATACTGTACGTAATATATAAAACAGGGGACATTGCAGTTGTTTTGTTGTTGAGGTTTAATCATTCAATATTCTTGTATAACTTCGCTTTGTTGTGTTTATTGCTCTCTCATAAGCCAAGTTTTTATAAGTTCAAGATACGCTTGTTACAATGGATCTAACAAAGACACCTCGAAAGGTCTGGGAACATCCCGATCCCAAGAGTACGGCTATGTGGGCGTTTATGCAAGAGGCCAATAAACTCAATGGGCTCAATCTCACGGTATAAACACTATGAATTGAAATGTTGAGTATTGATAGTATACTTACTGGTCTTAGACGTTTAATGAGTTATACGAATGGTCCTGCTCTAAACGCAGCGACTTCTACGCCCAGCTCTGGGCCTCTCAAAACTGGATCCATGAAGGGTCCTACTCATACGTAGTCGATGAGTCCATTCCCATCACCAAACTTCCCACTTGGTTTCCCGGCATTCGCATCAACTTCGCCGAGAATCTCCTCTGGACACGCCCTATAGGCGGTGCACCAGGCGAGCGCTCAACACTCCACAAGGAAGACGACAGCATTGCCATCACAGAGGTTCGAGAGGGGAATTCATCTGTGACGCATGTGACGTGGGGAGAGTTGAGGAAGAGAGTGGCTAAAACAGCGAGTGCGTTGAAGCAGAGAGGCGTGAAGAAGGGCGATCGAGTCGTCATGGTTGGAGCACACGCTATTGAGACTTGTGTGGTGTTTCTGGCTGCGACTTGGCTTGGGGGGTTGTTTAGCAGTAGTTCGACTGATATGGGCGTTGGGGGGTTGTTGCAGAGGACTGTTCAGATTGATCCCAAGGTGAGTTGTGATGACAGCTTCAGATGGAGATGCTAATACTGGATAGTTTGTTTTCTTCGACGATGCCGCTCTTTACAACGGCAAAACTATTGATCTCCGCGATAAGATCAAGGGCGTTGTTGAAGGACTGAAAAAATGCCCTTCTTTCAAAGGAGCAATCGTCGTTCAACGCTTCGACACTCCCCAGGATACCTCTCAAATCCCAAACACCCAGCGTCTGGAAGCCTTCCTCTCTTCAGCCTCCTCAACACCACCACCGATTGAAAGAGTCGGCTTTCAAGACCCAATGGTAGTCTACTACTCCTCCGGCACAACAGGAATGCCCAAGGCCATTGTCCATGGCGTCGGATCTACTCTCGTCTCCGTAGCCAAAGAAGGCATTCTGCATCGCGAACTCACGCATGAGGATATTTCGCTGCAGTACACTACCACTGGTTGGATTATGTACCTTGCGAGTGTCACCAGACTTGCCTTTGGTGGACGGACGGTATTCTATGATGGTTCGCCTTTTGTACCGGATCGGACTGTCTTATTGAGGATCGTGGAGGAGCAGAAAGTTACGAATCTTGGAATCAGCCCCCGTTGGCTTGGAGAGTTAATGAAAGAGGGGATAGTTCCGCAGAAGGAGGCTGATCTGAGTAGTCTCACGGCTGTGCAGAGCACGGGAATGGTGTTGAAGGAGCAGATCTTTGAATGGTTCTATGACGGAGCTTTCCCCTCGAGGATCAAGTTGGTTAACTTCTCAGGAGGTACAGATATCGTGAGTCTCTCTCTTTCTCTTCCTCCTCTTTGTTTCATGACACTGACCTAGCTCTTAAAGGCCGCCTGCTTCGTCATGGAAAACCCTCTATCTCCCATCTACGCCGGCGGATGTCCAGGACGAGTCATCGGCACACCCATGGCAATCTACCCATCCTCCGCCGATCTCACCAAGCCAATCTCCCCCGTTCCCGATGGCGAACCAGGAGATTTAGTCGGAACCGCAGCATTCCCAAACATCCCTCTGTATCTCTGGAACGACACGACTCCCGCCCCTGGAAAGAAGTACATTTCCGCCTACTTTGATCGCTTCCCCGGGGTATGGTCCCAGGGCGATTTCGCAGCAGTGCATCCGCAGACGGGACATATTCACATCCTGGGTCGTTCAGATGGAGTTTTGAACCCAAGTGGAATCCGCTTTGGAAGCGCGGATATTTACGCTGTGCTTGAGGGGGGTTTTGCGAAGGATGTTGCTGAGAGTCTCTGCGTGGGACAGAGACGACCACAGGATCACGATGAGGCTGTTGTGCTATTCCTGCTGATGAAGCCAGGTGTCAAGTTCACCGCTGAACTGGCGAAGGATATCCGAGGGAGGATTGCGAAGGAGTTGACAAAGAGGCATGTGCCCAAGTACATCTTTGAGGTCCCTGATATTCCGGTAAGTCCTTATCCTGACAGCGCTTGATAATATGATACTGACTGATTTAGGTGACGGTGAATGGTAAAAAGGTCGAATTACCAGTCAAGCAAATAATCTCGGGGGTCAACATAAAACCCAGCGGCACGCTGTTGAATCCTCAGAGTCTGGACTTTTTCTACCAGTTCCAGAAGATCGAAGATGTTGAGCAAGTTCGGGCAAAGCTGTAGATTCTATTACACATAACTTACTTAGGGTATACTACATATATACAAGTTATCAACACTATTTCTACAAAACATTCTCCTCCTTGGGAAACTTGCCCCCATTCACACCATATCTCCAAGCCATATATCCCAACATCCCACCCACAGTCCCCAGCCCAGCTCCTCCAACATAACCTCTCCAGCCCAGCCCAGGCACATTCGACCCTAATATCGCCCCAGCCCCAGCGCTCACAACAGTCCAATCGTCAGTCTCCAACTGTCCCGGGCTCTCGAGCAATCTCCAGCTGCGATCCTGCCACTCGATCTCTTCCCTCCCGCGCATGCGCCCAAACGTCATGAGCACCCCGAGGCCCAGCGCAGTAACCGTGCCTGTTGACGCAGAGCGGATGAGCCGCGGGAAGAAGGGAAGGACATTGGGAGTCTTGGGACGAAGAAAGGGGATGGGTTGGCGTGTTGTTGTTATGCCTGTTGCGATGATTGTGTTTAATGTGATTGCGCGCACGATAACATGTGTTGTGAGGATTGTGCGGGATAGAGGTTGGTCCTCTGCGTAAGCAGCATGTGGGAAGAATTTCGACATGACTTGAATTTGAATTGGTCTTTGATATTGATATCTTGTGAGGTTCGTTTATAGTGTTGAGTAAGACGGGAGTGATCAATATGGCGTGTCTCACTCTATATATATAAATACATAAGCACTCTACCTCCGCCGCGTCATATCATCAAGCCACTACTTTCCCTACTAAGAAGTCAGCCTTATTACAGCGCATAATGAACTCTTGCATCTCTTCGGTCCCGATGATTGCTTCGGGGATTTAGGTTGAATAAGCACGCGGTTATTGGTTCCCCGATACGACGGCCTCGGATGGATAAATATACCGGGCGTTATCCACTGTTTGGGCTTGTTCTGCGGGCATGGAGGAATAGCCCGATGTGCGAGAAGCGAATGCGAGATAACTGGGTTCATTAGTTAACGTTAGCATACTCTATTACCAGGATTACTGATGCTGTATACAACAATTGTCCAATGTCATCTCTTTTTTACCGAATATGTACATTCTTATAATCAACCTCTTTACACCATGTCCGCCAATGCATGCATATCCCCTCAACGCCTAGACCTTATCCCAATGATTTAATGTTAATTCCCCATCCTCCTTCGCAAGTCACTCGCATTCCCAATTCCATGCTTGTCCACTTTCTCTATGGTATCGCTCCTACTCAGTATCGCTCATCTCCATCATACTGTCCTCTTTCTCCTCCGAATCATCCTCGTTCTCATCCTCCAACACCGTCATCCGCCGTGATCGCCTCACTCTTCCTTTGCCCTTCTCCATTCTCCCTGCTGTTCTTCGACCGCCGTTCACCTTGACTGCTGCATCGTGCTTGCGCTGGTCAAGAGTACGTTCGAATTCTAACAGATCCTCAGCTTCGGAGTCTGCTGCACCGTCAAGCAATGCCGTCTCTTCTAGCGCCTTGTTAAGCAGCTCAGTCGCGATACTATCCTGCGGGTTGATCGCCAACGCTTCGTGAAGGACTACCACTGCTTCTTGTGGCTTATTCTGCTCCATGAGAATGAGTCCTTTGGCGCTGAATATAGCCGCATCCTTTCCTCCTTGTCTCAATACCTCATCAAACTCAGCCAAAGCTCGGTTAAAGTGTCGCAATCTGCGGAATGAGTGACCGAGATTTGTCCTGGCTGCTAACCACGCCGAGGGGTCACTTTCCATATCATCAGCGATCTTAAGCGCTGCTGTAAAGTACTGTGCCGCCTCCTTTGGTTTGTCCTGGTGATACTTCACGATGCCCATCTCGTTCAAGAGAAGGGGATCTGTTTTGCAAAGCCCGTAAGCTGTCTTGAGAAACTCTTCTGCGAGTGTCATGTTGTTGAGGGCATGATTCTGCATCCCTAAAAACACTTGAGGCAGATGCGTACCCATGAATAGTCTCGCCGCTGTTGAATAGGCCGAAATCGCCTGATCGTGTTCACCCTCTGCTGCGAAAGTATGCGCAAACCCTATCCACGCTGGCCCAAAATGTGCATCCATCATACTGGCTTTGCTAAAGTACCGCCGCGCCTCGGGAATTTTGCCGATCGAAAAGTAGTAAATACCAACTGCGAGCCACGAGCATGGCTCTTCGGGGTGGCTATCGGCCAGATCGTGAGCAATCAGAAACAAGAGGTTCTTTTCCTTGAGCTCAAACAGACATGCCAGATGCACCGGATAAACACTGAAGTTGTACTTGTCCTCCTGCAGAATCCCATTTGTGATATTCAAAGCATCGCGGTACCGACATTGCGTATATAAAAGATCCGCCCGTGCAAGCTGTAAATCTGGGTTTGATGCCAGATGATAATGTGTCGAAAGAGAATCGTAAGCTGCCTCGAAGGCTGCAGGGTTGCGGTACTTGGATAGTCGTGTCGTGTAAAGCATCTTTGTAAAGTCGGCAGCCTGCTGCGAAGACGATACATCCCCCGACACATGGATCGAGTCAAAGTCTAGACTCTCAAGAAACTGCCACTCCTCATCAGGCGACAACAGCGAGTTATTCATTAGCTGCTGGAACGCCTCGAAGCACTGCACGTCGATCCGCACTGCGTCTTTGTAGCACTCTTTGGCGCGGTCAAACGCATTCTGCTTGGCATAGCAAATACCACGGAGAAAACACATGGCAGCCTCATATCTCCGGTTCGCGGCCTCCTCCTCGGCGGCCTGATCGCGACGTCGTCCCTGGCGTGGCTGTGTCTTGCGCTTGTTGCTGGCGTTGTTGGCGATGAGATGCGTTGGGTTACGGTCGCCGAGAATGGAGAGGGCTTCGTCGAAGCGGGACTGCTTTATGAGGCAGTGGCCGGCTAGGTAGCGACATGATGGGTTTCGAGCGATGAGGTCCTGGCTGGAGAGGAACGCTTGGGCGCGGGTATAGTTTCCTGTCGCGAAGTGGACTTGAGCAAGCCAGAATGCGTCTTGGTCGTCATCTATGAAGGCTCATGTTAGAAGCTTGCGATGATTATCTGAACCAAAGAATAGACGGACTGGTCAATGCAAGCAGCTTGTCGCCAATAAAGATGGCCGACTCGTATTGCGCCTTGTTGAGGGCATCTTGCCGCCATTCCCTCAGGAAGTTTTCCATGCCTATCTTATCCGTGGCGCATTGAGCATTAAATCAAGTATCGTATCTAGTCGCTGTGTAAGTAAAGTGCCGCGTTGTAATATCAATCTGGCAATCCGGTTGGTCGTGTGTTTTGGGTCAACAACGTCAATCAACATCCCACCAAAAGTCAACAATCTCACCGCAAGCCTGGACCGTTGCTCGCGCCTGGAGCTAAGCGCGTTAAGGACCTGACCTACAGGGCGTCATCATAAGCTACAGCGGGTGTGACCCCAGCAGCAACGGCGGGGTAGTTTACAGCGACCCTTTCCTCGGGGGGAAATAAAACACAAGACGCTAAGCATGAGATACTACGTAGACCTTTTTTTATTAATATTGCTTTGATAAGATAATGAAATTATATAAAATTATAATCTTTTAGAATAAATATTAAGAATATTTATGATATTTTATCTAAGAGATATAGTTTTATTATTGATATTTGGTCTAAAAGTTATCTTGCTGGTAGTCTCGAGTCTTATGGTTTATTTCCGCTCCTAGCCTCTGCCTTCTGTGAGAGAGAAATAAAAAAAAGTTGGCGGGGTCAAGTAGCGTATCAGAAGCCGCCAATTTGACACTCGCCGATACAGGAGCTCGTCATACTTGATCCAACTCTTAGAAATTCATAGTCAAATTCGTTACTCAATTCTTGCAACATCACCAATTGATCTTCAAAATGGCCTCTTCCCAAGCTACCCGATGGGCCGCTCTCGCTCGTGACACAAACGAGACAAAGATCCAACTCGCTCTTAACCTCGACGGCGGCGATTTCCCCCCGGACACTGACTCTCGTCTCCTCGACGACGGTGATAGCCATGCTTCCCAAGCTAGCAAGTCGCAAAAGATTGCCGTCAACACAGGCATTGGGTTCCTCGACCATATGCTTCATGCTCTGGCTAAGCATGCCGGCTGGAGTCTTGCACTGAACTGCAAGGGTGATCTTCACAGTTCGTCCCTCTTCAACTGCGCCACTGAGAGACGATAAATGACTGACTTTGAAATCACTGTTTAGTTGACGACCACCACACCGCCGAAGATGTCTGCATCGCTCTTGGCTACGCCTTCAACCAGGCCCTAGGAACCCCCGCCGGTCTCGCCCGTTTCGGCTACGCCTACGCTCCTCTCGACGAGGCCCTGTCCCGCGCCGTCGTTGATCTTTCCAACCGTCCTTACTGCGTCGTCGACCTCGGTCTGAAGCGCGAGTGGCTCGGCCAACTCAGCACCGAGATGGTTCCCCATTGTCTGCAGAGCTTTGCTCAGGGTGCCCGAGTTACGATGCACGTTCACTGCCTCCATGGTGACAATGATCACCACCGAGCTGAGAGTGCCTTCAAGGCGCTTGCGGTCGCTATCAAGGGTGCTACCACGAGGATAGCGGGCAAGGAGGGCGAGGTGCCTAGCACCAAGGGTACTCTGAGTGCTTAAAATGGATTGGTAGAATTAGGAGTTCCGGATGAGTGTTTGGTTTTGGTTAGATCTAGACCTGGTGTTGTTGATGGGGTTGCAGGAATCAAGATCTCTGGGCGTATAACAACGCAACATTTGAATAAAATAACAGAACAAATAAAGGCTGGTCCAAATGCCAATACTATACGTATTGTTATATATGTCCATGTTATATATCATTCCGAGACATGATATCAATACAAACAATTAGGCGGCTATCGCACTGATCTGTCAGATCACTACTCTCGTGAGCCTGAGCAGAATTATGTAAATATCTCCACATGTAGAATTATGTTTTATGAAATCTCAGGCTCTGTTTGATATATAGACCTTGAACTTGCCCTTGGTAGATTTCAAGTTCGGTAGTCACCGTTGATGGTTACATAGTCATGGCTAAAATCGCAAGTATAATGCACAGCAGACTTATCGCCTGTGCCCAGCTTAACAACAATCTCAAGATCCTCCATGGCGAGGATCTCAGCCGCTCGCTTCTCGTCAACCTGCTCAGGCTCACCATCCACAAGCAGCTTAAGCTCAGGAGAGCCATCTGTGGGAATAAAAGAGACATTTGTGCGCTCGGGAGTAATCTCAGGGACATCGTTTACGGGCTGTCCAGGAGCAGAGATAAGAGCGTAGCCAGTGGCACACAGAATACGGCCCCAGTTGGCGTCCTTACCGTAGAGAGCGGTCTTGACAAGGGGTGATATGGCGATGCTTCGTCCGATTTGACGGGCTGCCTCCTCGGAAGCACTGTCGACAACTCGGATGGTGACGAACTTGGTGGCACCTTCGCCATCTCGAACGACATATTTGGCTAGATCGATAGAGAACTCAGTCAAGAGCTCCTGGAAAGCCTTGAAGTCGGGAGACTGCTCAGAGGTAACCTCCTTGCCGCCAGCAGCACCGTTGGCAAGGAGAGCAACAGTATCGTTGGTGGAAGTGTCACCATCAATGGTGATGGAGTTGAATGAGCGGTCCACAGCGTGTCGAAGCACATTGGGCATAACATCAGGAGCGATAGGAGCATCAGTGGCCAGGATAGTGAGAAGGGTTGCCATGTTGGGAGCAATCATGCCCGCACCCTTGGTCATACCAGCAATTCGGTACTCAACACCTGGAGAAGAGGGAAGCTCAAAGGTTCGAGACATGAGCTTGGGGAAAGTATCGGTAGTGCAGATAGCCTTTGCGCACTCAAGCCAGTTGTCGTGAGAACCGCCAGCTTTGCTAACAGCGGAAGGGATCTTGTCAAGGATCTTCTGAATAGGTAGCCTGTCGCAATCATGAGCCATTGAAACACCAAACAAAATCAATTGAGAAAAACAAACCTCTGGCCAATAACTCCAGTGCTCATGACAATAGTAGAGTCCTCATCGCCAACCCTTTTGTCCGTAGCGCGAGCCATATTGGTCGCATCTTCAAGCCCTCCGGTGCCGGTGACAGCATTCGCATTACCCGAATTAACCACCACGCTGCGCAGCCCAGCGTTCTTCTTCTGCTGAAGAAGTTTCCTGCTATAAGTCACAGGAGCAGCCTGGAACTTGTTCTTGGTAAAGACGCCAGCCGCCGCGCAAGGACGGTCCGAGGTAATGAGCGCGATGTCGGGCTTGCTAGTGTTTCCAGGCTTGACACCAGCCAAAACACCCGCAGCGACGAAGCCCTTGGGATATTTCCCTGATGTAGGGATGTATTGGATCTTGGAGGGCGGGACGGGGTTTGAGCCAAGAGTGGCTGACGCCGAGTAGGCGCGAGCAAATTTCTTCATCATCTTTGCGGTGTTGGGACTGTTGATGCTGTGGTTTGGGAATTTGGTTGGGGTCTGATATACTGGACTTGGCTTGGTGCGATAGCGGTATCGCAGCGATCAACGTGGCTGGGAGTGAGTGAGCAAGCAACTCGGTTGACTCATTTCTGGGGTTAAATCCTTCGGCATATTGAAGACAATATCATCACGTAGCATTCAATATCTCAGTAGGTATAATAAATAATATTTGGTTGGGTCTGGTTTCGTCACATATACCTAAATAGGTAGGGTGCGCATTGTCTCTTCTGTGTTAAAGTTGGGTCAGGCTTCTAACCACAGGGCGCAAGTATACTGAGAGATGAGTATAGCATTATGGAACTCATCATGTTATGCTCTTTGGGTATGAGTAAACACTGCTGTTCAAAGAACAGATCTCTTGAATGACTGCATATGTGATCAAGGAAATTGGCACTTGACTCATACAGGGTGAGCCATAACAGGCCTCTCTCATACAGCTGGAGGCTTTTCGCCAACACTTATGTATAACGAATTTGACTTCAAGGTACAATACTATCAACAGCTCATATTCCTCGTACGTCATCATAGACGTCGGTCTCTAAAACTTTGTTCTGTGTGTTTGACTCACAGAGTTCTAGGCTGGTGCAATGAGACGTCGTGTTTTGTAGTGAGTGAAGCAACCTACTCTCTCATTCACCCAAATGTAAAAACAAAGTTAATCTGAAAATTCGAATTCGCATAATAAACATCATAATAGCACACGTGGGCTTTCTTAAACATTTTTCCAGTGTAACAAAGAGGTCATCTGATAATACCACGTCAGAAAGCAAACTCAGCTTGAAGTTCATATCAGATAGACTTCGCTAAAAGTGAATCTCGGTTCGAGGCCATGGTCATTAACCGAAACAATTGAGAAGCGGAAGATCAAGCAGCGCATACAGAAAGCCAAGGAATAAAGGGCGACTCAATACGGACATGTAATATTCTTATTGCGTACAATTCTGAAGCTCTTGATCATGTATAAAGAGAGATCTTGGTCAACACGTCGTGTGTGCCTGCCTACTATCGGACCTGCCGCCTGCGGCTGAAGGTTGTTTGTTCCTGCCTAGCAACTGTGGAACCCTGCTGATGCCTGGAGGCTGGAGGCGGCGGCTGTAAAATTAGAGCTCCACCTGTTGAACCCAACCTTAAGCTGCATACACAAGGTGGGCACAAGAGGCTAGGGTTATATGACAAGGACCTAACCCAAAGAGGATAGCCCAGATTGAAAGGGATAAAAGAGGGGAAATCGGGCTAGATAAGCTACAATAGATATACATATAGATCAATAAAATCACTCACCAAAAGGAATACCTTTCGGTTTAATAATTAAGAGTCTTAGAGCTATCTTCTATTAATTAGAAGATAGCTATAATTACAACTATAAGCTTTAAATCAATATAATAAACCTTAAAGATAAGCTTTAAACTATAATAAAATACCTTAAAGCTCTTATTATCTTAATAGACTAGATAAATAGGAAATCTTTAAATAAGTATATATTATAAAGATAACTATAGAAAGATTATACTATCTAAGAGATCTAATCTAATTTATAGCTTAATAAATCTAAGAACTATAAAGACCTAAGATTAATAACTATTTTATAAAAAAAGCTAATAATATATAATAAATAAGCTTTATTTAGAGTAATTATAATATAACTATATATATTAAATTACTTCCTAAAGATTAAGAAGTATATAAAATAGAGATTATTATCTATTAAATTAATAGAAAAGACTATAATAAGTAATAAAAGTATATTTTAAATATACTTAATTAGATAATTAAAAACATTAGCCTATACTATATAGAGATATATATATCTATAATAAATAGATTAACTAAATATAATAATATATTATTATTCTTCTTAAACCTTTAAACTGCCTATAGTATTAATAAAGAGCTATAATAAAAATAAGCTTAAAAATATTATTTTAAGCTACTTTAATTAATAATAAACTATAAAACTAATTAGAGTAAATAGATTATAAACTAAAAGTAAGTAATTAAGATTATAAAGCTTAAAGGTATTATTAAAGTATAATACTTAAATATCTAGTTTAATGATATATATAGTATATTAAAAGAGTACTTTAAGCTCTTTATTAAGATTAAGTAAAGCCAAAATAAGGAGTAAATTAAAGAAAAGACCTATCTTTTACTTACCTTCTCTAGCTACTTTTAATAGGAGCTTTAAAATTAATAAGTTACTATAAAAGAGTATACTATAAAGGATTAAAATGCCAATTAAGCTATAAAGACTAATTTATAATAATTAAGATATAAAAGGGTAATATAGACTTCTCTCTTAAGCTTAAAGAGGTATTTATAAAGAACCTATTAAGTAAATAAGTCTTAGAAATAGTCTAATTAGATATAATAGATAAAGTACTCTCTATAGAAAAATAAGCTATTAGGATCTAAGGTTATATACCTTATAAGGAGTTAGATTAAGGTATACCTAAAGCTAAAGATTAAGAGGAATTAATATAGTAAAATTAATATAATAAAATACTAATTAGTACTATAAAAGAGGAAATTATACTATAAAACACTAAAATAAGCCTCTCTATAGATTATTATAACCTTTAAATCTAGGGGGGTATATTAAACCTAACCTTAAGCTATATATATAAGGTGGGCATAAGAGGCTAGGGTTATATAATAAGGACCTAACCTAAAGAGGATAGCCTAGATTGAAAGGGATAAAAGAGGGGAAATCAGGCTAGATAAGCTATAATAGATATATATATAGATCAATAAAATTACTTACTAAAAGGAGTACCTTTCGGTTTAATACCACCTTCCCTAGGGGGAGATAGAATACTTGTCTGATGACCTACCTATACTATAATACTATCGCGATAATAGTTATAATTAATTATTAATATTATTAATTATAGCTAGATTTTAATAGAATTAATATTTTTAAAGTCACTAAAGCTAACTTTAATAGTTAGTCTTTTTTCTATCTAATTTAATATACTTCTTTAATCGATTAGGCATTAAATAGATTAGGCTATCGATTAAAGCTTAATTAATCTTATCCTAAGCTTTAATAGCTATAATTTTAATTATATTACCTTCCTATAGGGAAATCCTTTATATCTTATTTTTAAGTAATCCCTAGGTATTTTCAATAGGGGCTAGATCTAGTGACTTTAGGCAATTAAAGTAATATAATAGATTATTATCCTTTTTCTATTTTACTATATAAGACTTCTTATTAAGACTATAGCTAGAATTATTACTTTCTTTAAGGATAAAGTAATATCCCTCTTCTATTAGAGGCTTAATATAGATCTCAAGAATTAACTTATAAGTCCTTTAATTTATCTTACTATTCTTATTAATAGGAATATTATAGAAAACCAAGAGAGACTTATAGCCTAGTCTAATATTAATAGAGATATTATAGAATAAAGAGGACTTTTTATCTATTTTTATAGCCCCCTAGGTATACTATTTCTTCTAATTAGACTCTTTAGGGGACTTCTTTTCTTATAGATATTCTAGGTTATTATAAGTCCTAGGTTTTCTTATAATCTAAGTCTATTATTTATTATTATAGCTAAAGTAGACTTTATTAGAGAAAAAGATAACTTCCTAGTCTTTAGGGTTAGGTTTTTCCTCTATTTTAGACTTAATAAAGTCCTTCCTTTAGTCTATTTAATCCTAAGGGATAAATTTAATAATATAAGCCTTCCTTTTATATAGATTTTATGTCTATAATCTTCTTTAAAGTATATAGAGGTAATAGTCCTTATTTAACCTAGTTGTAACTAATATATTATTAATTTTTAGTCTCTTTACCTTAAATCCTCCTTATTAATATAGAAATTTAACTTTATTAATATTATCCTCTATAAATTTCCTTTTATAATCTCTTACTTCCTCCTTATCTAGGTTATTATAATATATATAAAGGTAGTCGTTATATTAAATGTATTAAATTATATAGGTTAATATATTAAAAAGCTTAGCGATATCTATCTTCTTATAGGGTAGCCCTAAATATTTATAGATTTTAATTATACCTCTGATTTTAGCTTTTCTAGGTATATCTAATTAATCTCTAGGTATTATAAAAAAAACTACCTATAAATTCCAATTAGAATAATATAAAAATCACATCTATAGGTATTATTGTTATAGAGGGATTTTATATATATGGGTAGGTCACCGGATAAGTATTCTATCCCCCCGAGGCTTCCTTGCTTCACGCATAAATTCTCGCCTTGTTGCCTTAGGTAATCACATCAGATGGCCCGTGCGCTGGTGGTCTTCCCAAGCTATAAAATGCCGACTGCCCTCCCATCCTTTCACTTCTTTTTTCCTTTCTTCTTCATCCGAGTGCATGGGCGTTTTCCTTCTCCGTGAAGCGATAAGCTGAGAGAGGAATTTTGCTAGTTGAAAACTATACACTGACCGCTCCTCGTTGGGTTCGCCTGGCGAGGGAATTTTTGGAACTCTTTCCTCTTCTGGAGACCTTTTCTTTCATTGCGAACAGTCCTTGATGGATTGCCGCGAAGAAGGATTTACAACTTGTAATGTGACGCACCTTACGTGCGTTTTGATGCTCCCGAGATGTGTGTTCACGCGTAGTGTGTGTGTGCGCTTGACGTCAACGCGTTACGTGAAGAAGTGCTTGATAGTGAAATGTGATGCTGTGTGCTGACTATCGTAATACATCTCATGTGCCAAGCAGTCGCATGAATAAAGTGTTGAGCTGTAAAGATATCCTCTAGATCCCTTCTCTGGAGTCCCAGCCTGTCTTTGTTTGCCTGCACTTCTTTCTATAAATGTTGCAAGCAAACACAAACGCTGCAGTGCTGCACAGTTTGATGCTCATGCTTCTCTTGTGCTCGACGCGATGCGATGCGCTGCAACTTGTTTGTGCGTGCTGACAATGACGGAGATGAGGCGTACAAATGGATAATCGTGAGATATTAATATGATTAAAATACTACAAAGTGATTTATTTATATATCATTTTCTTTCAAAACTATCATCGTATTATCTTATACGCCTGTAGTGACATGCCCCCATGCCCCATGCTTCATGCTGTGTCGCCCACACCCACGTCTTTGGCTAGCGCGGGGCATTCGACATTTCTCCATCCAAATGCCGGTCCAAATCATTATTTTCGAGTGACTCAAAGCCTCCAACCGAGCGCCCCTCGTCGCAAATAACACTCCAACAACACCAATATTCCTGTATTAGCGACTATTCCCGACTCAAATTCTTCAAATATCACGCCAGGAGCACCATAAAGAATATTCTACACAAGTCATTAGGTGCAACAGTCAAACACACACTCTTCGCAGTCTCGGAGTGCCCCGCCCTCAAACAACCACATACATTCTCGATATTTCTCTACTGCGACACAACCTCTCGAAATAGTTCCCATGTCCACAGAAGCTGAAGCCTCGGCCTCTGCGCCGCAGGTCCCTGAGAACCAGGATGTCAAGACGGAAAAGAAGGAACAGACCAAGCCTCAGCAGCCAAAAGATCAACAGCAGCCCAAGGACCAACAGCAACAGCCAGCTGCTCCCGCAGGCGAGAAGAAGCTATCCGGAGCCGAGTTAAAGAAGAAGGCCAAGGAGGAAAAAGCCGCCAGACGAGCACAAGCCAAGGCTGTGCAGCCCTCGCAGGGTCCGGCGCAAGGACAGCAGGCCGCTGGCGGTGATGGCAAGGGAGGAAAGGCGAAGCCTAAGCAGGATGGGCAGCACCAGCAGCACGGGGGCGCAAAACTACCTATTCGCTCAGCGGCCACGACGGCTGTGGTTAAGGACGACAAGCCCTCAGTACCAGACTGCTTCAGCCACTTGTCTATCGCCAGACGGATAGATATGATCCATGCTGACAAGGACGTCCATCCTGCTGTCTTGGTTCTCGGCGAGCACATGAGCGCATTTACGATCAGTGATAGCATCACTCGACTCGAAGCGACTCTATTTGCTTTCAAGAAGGTAAGTCACTTTCTACGTAGAAAACACAGCAATATTCTAACAGCCTCAGGTCATCGACTCTTACACAACACCCCCTGGCTTCACATTCTCACGTCATTTCACCGCCCATGTTCTTAACCCCCAGATCGAGTATCTCACAGCATGTCGCCCCATGTGCTTTTCCATGGGCAATGCCGTCCGATGGCTCAAGCTCCAAATTAGCAAGATCGATATCGATCTTCCCGACTCTAACGCCAAGAAGCTCCTGGACGAGTCTATCGATAACTACATCCGTGAGCGCATCACTCTCGCGGATTATGTGATCGTCGAAACTGCGGCCAACATGATTGCCGACGACGATGTCGTGCTCACCTACGCCCACCACCACCTTGTTGAGCGCACTCTTCTCCAGGCTCGCAAGGAGAAGAAGAACTTCCGCGTAATCCTCGTCGACGATCCTTACGAGCGCGTTGGCATTGAGGTCGCGAAGAAGCTTTCTGCTGCTGGTATCCAAGTCGCCTATTCTTCCGATTTCGGCGCTCTGCGGTCACACCTCTCTGAGGCAACCCAAGTCCTTCTCGCCGCCGAGGCTATCTTTAGTAACGGCGCCATGTACGCTCGCGCAGGCTCATGCGATATTGCCACAGCAGCTACCGACCTGGGCGTCCGCGTTGTCGCTCTCTGCGAAACCATCAACTTCACCGAGCGTGTGTCCATCGACTCACTCACCTACAACGAGATCGACCCTGAGCGATCCACTGACGTTGGCTTCCGCCTGCTGTTTGACACCACACGGGACAAGTACATTTCAGTGGTAGTGACAGAGCTGGGCAATTCCTCGGCCACATCTGTGCCGGCGATCCTAAGAAAACTAGAGGAGTTGTAGGCTTTTGAATTCAACTAAAAGAACATGGGTTTCACTTTTTATCTGTTAGATGATGCGGCGTCTTGAGTTGTTGTTTTGGTCTTGGCAATGTGAATGAAGTAGAAGCTTTATGAGACAATGAAACTAGATTCGTAGTTTAATGTGTATGCCCTGTAATTTGGTGTGAGCCTGAATCCGGTGGTTATTATCCTTCCAGAAGTTGCAGATATTGGTTTACTGGAAATATCATGTCATGCCATGCCATCACATCCTGACAGAGCTCGGGTGTAATTGTTCCAAACCAAACGTCCCATTTCGACGCTCTACATCCCAATACCACAAATGTACAATATTCCCTCCTCGCTTCAATCTCTCTTCTCTCAAGCCGAAGGTGGACGTTTAATCTCCCAATATCTTTGAATTTCCTTTCCCATTGTCATCCCCTCTAAGCCTGAGCCTGAGCATCCCGCTCCGCCTTGCGCGCCCGCTTCTCGAGGAGAATCGCCTTTCGGTCTAAGAGTGTATCGGTTTGTCTGTCGTCGACGCCCTGCAGCCAGTATCCGAAACTAGCACCGCCCGCCGCGTACACGGGGTACACCCAGAGGGAGGACTTGTTGAAGAAGGGGCGCATCTCGATGCCCATTTGCCAGAAGCGAGCGCCGATGCCTTCATCTCTGTCAGTATTCAATTCTGTTTTTCGATTCTCCTCTCGTCTGTCCAATTGTCCAGGTATGTGTTGTCGGGGCGGGACGAGCGGTTGAATTGGCTCAGGTGTGTGACGTACCGAAGAGGCTCCAGAAGGCGATGCGGTGGACCATGTTGGGCAATTGACCGTCGGGTGATCGAAGGTAGAGAGTGGAGATATTTCGTAGGAGAGATTCGCTCGGAGTGCGACGACGTGGGCGTGGGCGTTGACTTCGTTCGTTGCCGAGAGGTGAGGTCGTGATCTTGAAGATCCGTCCGGCCAAGCTCACAGCAATTGGAGCCAAGGTGATTGGTCAGAGTCACGGCTCCAGTCACGTGAGAAGTTCCTGGCTGGTTACCCTGTACAAGCCGGATCTGCTATCTGCGTATTCAAAACGCTATGTGCAAAAATCGTATTTATTGTAAGATTTTAAATAATATCATGATGCAAAAGGGTAACTTACAAGTGTTGAGAAAATTTATATTGACCTGCTTGGTGTGATGCATGGAAGTGTTCCCATTAAGTCTGGAGTTTTGCAACAGTCTAAGCCTTACAAATCGTCAAATATCAGGTAGCCAAAGTTTAAATGCAACAGAAACATAAAGACAATATGCATGAGCGAGACCTCGCATGTGTTGAATATCTATCGAATCTAGTATCTACTTCTGCTCTAATGTCTCCACAGCAACATAAACAACTGGAAACAAGAGAGGTGATCCCAAAGTACCTAAAAGCTACAAAACTCCCCGCTATGCCCATGATTAAACGCTCATCAGTCTAGCAAGTTTCTACTCGCTTCACCAGGATAAGGTGGTGGAGCTCCAGACGGCGGTGGTGCTATTCGAGGTACTTCGCTGCGAGACCCAGCCTCTACCGTCCACTGTGCCGCCTTGGCCACGATCTTTGAGAAATACTGCTGAATGAAAGATTCACTATGACTGTTAGCACATGTACTGGAGATAAAAGAAGGAATGACTTACGTGTAGTAGCTGTGGTCAGAGTTATGAGGCGACACAAGATTGTGTGCAAGCTCATGCGCCAGAACCACCCACCACCAGGTCGCAGCCTCAGCCTTGGCCTGTCCACTTCTGCTTTCGATCTGCGCAGCATGCAGCTGCAAGAAGAACCTGAAGTTGCAGAAAATACTGCCCCCCGTATTGAACGCAATAGTCCCGCCAGCCTCATCATAAAAGATGTGCAGTACTTTTGGTGACATGGAGTAAACGCTGCCGATCTCAATCAACAAGCTGGAGAAGACGTTGATGTTGCTCAGGTGTTTCGACAAGAATTCGCTTGGGTCCTGGATATCCTTGGAAACGAAAACCTTCATCTTGTTTGAAGTTTCTGCTATAAAGGTGATATTCTGCGCAGGTGTCTTGTCACAGTAAGTGGCCTGCTCCTTGACTTCGTTGACCTGAGGCTCTGAAAAGACACTATCAGATCCGTATGCCCGGGTCGACTTGATAGCATTGAGCAAGTTTTGCTGCACCACTGCAGGGCTTGTCACTCTGCCTTCTTCCTGCTGCGGCCTCTTTGCTGTGTTGGATGAGCTGGCGCCAGGTGGTGCTTCAATCTCCTTGGGCTTATCCAAGAACTTGTTCAGCTCCTTACGAGACTCGTCTTCATTCTGCTCGGTTTCAAACCCGAGGCGACGGCTGAGGTTCGAGAACAACCCTCTGCTCTTCCTAGCCTGCTGTTCCGGGCTGGGCTTTGCTTCCTCGGGCGAACCCCATGAACCTGGCATTGCTGGGCCAAGAGGCTCTGGTATTCTGGTCGCTTCGCGTGCAGCCTCGGCTGCCTTTGCCTCAGCTCCCCATTGCTGCTCTCTCTCCTTGATTTGGCGCTGCTCCTCTTCCAGTGCCTTTCGCCTTTCTTCCTCAGCAATTCTGGCTTCAGCAGCCTTGGCTCGCAAGATTCGGTCCACATTGTAACCACGGCTGCGAAGACCCAAAAGATCCAGCGTAAGGAACGGCTCAAAGAAGAGGTAAGCCTGCTGATTTGGCCGGTTCAGCAGCATTTGACAAACAGCTTGTCCAATCTGATACATATCAGGCTTTGCCTCATCAGAAACGTACAAAATCCAACCATTGCTGGTCTTGTTGCTGGCAGCTGATCGCTTCTCTGTGTGAGTCTGAACTTGCCCCTTAAGAGTTCTCCTCAGGGCGACTGAGCGAACGATGTCGACTGTCAAATTCTTGTCCAGCCATTTTGCATCATGTTTGATAGCGTCACGTCGATAGTTTGCGTACTCAAAGAGGAAGATCTTTGATCTCTCAACGACATGTTTGCGCAGGCTGAGAGCAGTCTTCTGTCGGTCACTTTGGGATCCGATACGGACCTCCTCCTGTACGATACTGCTCAATCTCTGGGCTCCAAGTGATAGATAGAACGCTTCAAGAGCGTCCTCCTCTGGTGCACAAATAAGTCTATCCTTGAACAGTCTGTAGCTGATGATATCATCCAAAATGACAATCTGACTGGCAGAGGCAAGTTGGTATTGTCGAATAGGCTCATCCTCTTCCTCCAGGTCGTCTGACTTCTCCTTGGGAGGCGCTAGTTCTTTGTATGCAAGTAGAAAAGGAGCTGTGCGCATTTTCCTCCAAAGCTCCTTATCTCTGTGAAGTGTCGTCGATGCTTCTGCTAACGATTTGAGAAGGTCCAAGTACTTCTCCGAGCTTTGAAGTACACCAAGAAGGCGAGCTGGCTCAGTGCATGCCATATGTGCCACCTCCAACTTTGTAGGCTCGTTCTTGGCACCGCACTGGAACAAGAACGCATTTGCCTCAGGACCGAAGTCGACAAAGTCAAAGATATCACCATATGTCGTTGAGCCACCAAGGTACACACGAGAGGGACTGACATGAGTCATCGTAGACGTTGGCTTCTCAGATGATCGAGATGTCCGTGTAATCGGGACTATAGTGGCATTACGAAGCTTGACAAGATTGTTCTCGCCCAATTCCGTGATTCGGGACGCGAAGTAGCTAAAAAGTGCCACAGCGTTCTGGTGATCTTGAGGAGGTGATGCTAGAAGGCGGTTTACGCAATCAACCATTGGAGGATCCCTAGCAACACCGAATTTCTATAAATGTTAGTCGGATTTCTTTTTTACCATGCCTAGCATTAAACTTACGATCGCATGATCATGGAGATCTCTCCTTAGAATATTAAAGCCAAGGATAGCTGCCCGCGGGTTATAAAAACATTGCGACGGTGGCACAAGCCGGGTGCTCCCCTGAAGAGGCATGATTGCCTTCGGGCTCCCACCAAGGTTGAATGACCCATATCCGTTAATCTGATGATTGGCAAGGAAATATGTCATGGATTGGACTCGCAGAGTTTCGTCTTTGCCTGACATCAATTCGACAAGCTCAGGAACAGAGGGATAAGGCCGTAGTCCAAGGAAACTGAGGAATCTTGCCTCTTGACTTCCTGGCCGATAACTACCAGGAGGACCGGGCCACTGGAGAACGGGCAACTTCAAAGCTCGCAGAGCATCTTTAGGTTCGAAGAGTTCCGAAATCTTGTATAGCTTTTCTGTTGCCTTGGTAGACTCCATACCTTTAGGACCAGCCTCAGCTGGACAAAACCGGGTCTGCTTGAGCTTAGCAAGGTCTTCACCGGGAATGTCCTCGCGGACAGACGCAAGATATTTGATGAGCTCGACGTGACTCCATTTCTGTTGGCTTTCACTCGATGCGTTAAGTAATCTTGTGAAGATGGTCTCGAGATCAACTGTCTTGCGAACACCAACGGTAACTAAGAACTTTTCCTTGATCTTCTCACAGCCTTGAATGACGGGAAGGTCGTCGAATAGCTTTACGATCGGAAAGAATGATTCAGTGGGCTTCTTCATACCCTGCTTGGTAGGTACCACTGTGTTGGCCTGAAGAAGAGAAACAATGGTAGTTCTCGCAGACGGGCTAGAGTTCTCAAAGTTCTTGGAAAGAACAGTCAAGACCTGCACAGCAAATTTGGATGATTGAGTCAGGCTCTGGTCCTCGGACCTTGAAGAGTTTGTGTCGAGGAGGAATCTCAGCCACGGGAGGATCTCCAATGGTTCCCATCCTAGGGCACGCAGCTCTGCCTGTTGAGAGTTGGCTGTAAGTGCATGAGGAATAGTCGTAGGAGGAATCGGCAAGCTTGCAGGAATTCTGTTGGCAATGAGATGATTTGTGATGCTTCCAAGGGCAATGATTTCGCCCTGCTCTCCATCATCACTCATGGTACCAACAGCAACCTCAAGCAGAGCAGATCGACTACCAGGGTCGAGTTCACCACTCAAGCTCTTCTTGCCCGCCCAGCTGATGAAGTTCATCAATTGTACTTTATTCATAGCCTTTGTTTCCAATTCCTTCTTCACATCTGTGACTGTGATGTGTGATATAAGGCCAAAGTCAATGAGTTTCTTTACAAACGGAACACCCTTCATCTCCTCAGGCACAACAGGGATACTGTCAACAAATTTGCTCATCTCATCCGAGGCCATGCGAACATCTGCTGTTTGCAATACACCTCGGGTTGAGTAGGTCTCAATTGAGGCCTTCTTAAAGCATATCCAAAAAGCTTCCTCAATGATTTGACCAACTTGTCCACTGGGAGTAGAGTCGCCAAATGTGAAAGTCTTGAGAATATGAAGAGCCTCTGGCATGTATTTAGTAATGACGGCCGGAGAGAACTTGGTCTCCTTGGCCATCACCTGCTTGATCCTACTGCTCAGATCGCTCATCTCGTTGGCAAAAGCTAGTCGAGTAATGATGCCTGCAGCACGAAGAATCTCAAGATTCCATGTCCTGACCCAGCGAGCATTCAAGTCTATAGCTTCTCGTTCCACAGTGGGGATCACCGACGGCGCTGAAATGTGTAGTCCGGCACCTGTAGTCTGCATTGTAGGGAAACCAATAAAAATACGCCCGCCAGGCTTTTTGTTGGGAAGTACCGAAGCAAATACATCAGTAGCTTTACCAACCGCCCCAGAAGAGGCAGACTCATGAGAGGCTTGAGCCTCGTCATATGATGAAGTCAAAATAGCAATCTTCGTTGTTTTGGGTGGAGGCTTCTTTGTCGCTCTCTCAAGTTCGGATGCGAAAGAAGCGGCTACACTTGTGCGAATGCTTGCAGATGTAGTTCGAAGGAAGATCGTTGACGTCGAAAGCTTCGTCACGTCTTCAGAAATTGTCACCTGTGCTGCATTCTCCTCACTCTGGGCCTTGGTCCTGATACTAGCTTGCGACGTATTTGACGTGAGCCGGGCGAAGAAGGATCTGAGTGAAGGAGCTTCAGGGGCACCGTAAGAATCCGTCTTTGTGGCGGATGATGTAGCCTGCGGTTTCCATCCTATAGCGGCCATGTAAGACGCATCAATCTGTGTACTTGTGCGATCAACACTCGTTACCTTCATGAGACCATCCTTGGTCCTTGCCTCTAGATCTCGAGGTAGAGGAAGCTCAACACTTGGGGATGACTTTTTCTTGAGAGATAAGATCTGGTAGTCATCAATACAGAACTCGATGTGCTCAAGCGCAACAAAGGTCAAACTGGTTGCAAGAAACTGGCTAACAGACAACAGATTCGGCAAGGGTGTCGTGGTATTTCGGTAGTCCAGGACAAATGTTGTATGATGGGTAGCCTGATCTGCAGGTATCTGGGACTTCTTGGTGAAGAGTGCATTCCCCTTCCAGTAAAATGCCATGGCCTCGTTTCCGGAACTGACGAATGGCTCCTCACAATCTGCAAAGACACTGTAGAAACCAACACCAAAGGCACCAATCTTGGTCTCGTCCGGGTTTCCCTCAGCAATGCGCTTCAACCTCCCCCAGTCGGTTTTAGTGAAGGGCTGTCCATCGTTCTGCACGACCAATCGGCGTAGTGTGTGGTTTGACAAGGTATGCTTCAATATCTCAGATCGGTTCGTAGTGCTCGGGAGTGGCACTTGTGTCGAGGGAAGTGTTTCCCACTTTACGGTGACCGTCTTTGCCTGCGCATCAGCGGCGTTCTGGATGAGTTCTCGTAATGTTGTCCATTCTCCTGAGTATCTCGCAAGGACTTTGTCGATAAGAGCTCGGGTATCGACAGTGACGGCTTCTTCATCTTCACCGTCCCGCAAAGCAGCGGCTCGTAGTCTCGAATAGTCCATCGTCGTTGTGTCGCAGTAGGTTTACGATCGCATTATCGTTTCAAGGGAAAAGTTAGGATGCTGGAAGGTACAGTTGAGTAAAGAGAAGCTGTATCCTAAGAGTTAGCTATGTGCTTTGAAATAGACCGAAGCGGACGAGCTCGGAGGTCGCGCAAGGCAGACAACAATCTACGTACAACGGTGAGATGTGGCAAAGGGTATTAGGGGCGGTGTTCGTATGCCAGACAGTATAGGAGAAAGCGATAAAAGCACGAGCAGAAGATAGGGTGTGGCGAAAGGGTGATGATGCTGAGAGTCAAGAGGTATGAGAAATTAGGAGTTCGATTCGCTCATATGACCTCTAAGTTGACTTAGTCGTGGTTCAAGGCTGTTAGAGATGGTCCCTGAAAGTGACGTTGACCGCTGTCTCAAGACGGAACAGCCAATCAGGGTCACCGGTACCTCACATCATCGCTATCTTGGGGGGGAGATCTGGTGACATGGGGCAGCCTTGCCGCTAAAATGGCTTTCATTAACCCTGGATAGTACGGGCATCAGCAGCGACGTAGAGATACCTAGAAAGGGTTCTTTGTGCCATTTCTTGTTCATAGAAATTGTATACAAACTCCTCTGGAATTTTTGTCTTATGAAACAAGGCCTTTTCTCATACTCATACAAGTTTGGGTTTCATTTCATATATCCCGTTTCAAGATCATCCCCACTATTTGCCATTAACTCAGAGCGGATGCGCTTACACCATAAAAGTTTCTGGATTGACTCGACATTTTGAATTAGATTCCGAACTCGCAGCTTGGTATATTGGGCTGTATATAGGGCTATTGAGAATAATTGCTTGGTATAAATTAATGGCTCCATCCCTTGACACTTATAGTCAGTCAAAACATCATAATGAAATTAGTGAAGTATTTCTGGGGTTCGTAGATATCTCGATTGGTCCGGGCTCGGAGGCCGAAATCGTGTAAGTGAATCATTGTGTAGATAAATCGACCACTTTGCTTTTTGTCACAGTGAAAGCATCGATTTATGAGTCAACCCAATCAATACAAAAGATCTCTTCACCTTGCCGTTCATCTGAATTCAATCACTTCCTTCTCACATCACAAAGTAAACGCCCTCTTCATCCAGACCACACCTTACGCTTCACAACAAAGACAGTGCCATTCATCATGTCAAAAGGCCGTGTTTGTCTGTAAGTAGTATCACATTCTCATCTATCCATTAGTAGTAGTGTTGCCAACATTCGCTTACCCCAAACTTAGCGCCTACTCTGGAGGTACAGCTTCCATCCCAAATCGCATACAATCAACTCGATTGTGGCCACCACAAACACTCTCATGCTAACAGTTCAACAAAGGTCTTGATACCTCCACGATCCTGAAATGGCTCATCCTTGAAGGCTACGAGGTCGTGGTATGTTTTCTCCTTACACTTGCTTTAGTAATTCCTAACACTTTATAGTGCTTCCTTGCCGATGTTGGCCAGGTCGAAGACTTTGATGCTGTTGAGAAGAAGGCACTTGCTCTCGGTGCTGAGCGCATGATCATCGAGAATCTCCAGAAGGAGTTTGTTGAGCAGATTGTCTTCCGAGCAATTCAGTGCAATGCCATCTACGAGGATCGATACCTCCTCGGAACCGCTTTGGCTCGCCCTGTTATTGCTCGTGCTCAGGTCCGCGTTGCTGAGAAGTACAACTGCGATCTTCTGAGCCACGGCTGCACAGGCAAAGGCGTAAGTCGAACTCCCCTATCATACCGAGAAACCCATGCTAACATACCATAGAATGAGTACGATACGTTCCACTCCCCAAACTGCATTTCATACTGACATAACTTCTTTAGCCAAGTTCGTTTCGAGCTCGCCTTCAAGGCCTGCAACCCCTCCATCAAGATCATCGCTCCCTGGCGACTCCCTGAGTTTTGCGAAAAGTTCCAGGGCCGACAGGATCTCCTCAAGTTCGCTGCTGAGAACAACATTCCCGTCTCATCCACACCCAAGGCTCCCTGGAGCCAAGACGAGAACTTGGTTCACTGCTCTTACGAGGCTGGAATTCTTGAAGACCCTGACCACACTCCTCCCAAAGATCTTTGGACTCAGACTGTCGATCCTCTTGAGGCCCCTGACAAGCCTTTCGACTTCACTGTCTTCTTTGAGAAGGGCCTGCCAGTCAAGGTTGCTACCCCTGATCAGGAGGCTACCGACTCGGTTGAGTTGTTCAAGCTTCTCAACAAGATTGGTCACGACCATGGAGTTGGCCGAATTGACATGTACGTACACTCGTCGTTTGTTCTTGACCGAATATCATGCTTAAAATCCCACAGTGTCGAAAACCGATGGATTGGACTCAAGAGCCGTGGCTGCTATGACACTCCTGGTCTCACAATTGCTCGTCTAGCTCACGTCGATCTCGAAGGCCTTGTTCTTGACTCGAAGGTCCGAAAGCTCCGAGACCAGTTTGTGACCATGGAGTGGTCTCAATGCCTCTACAACGGCATGTACTTCTCCCCCGAGCGTGAGTGGCTAGACGAGGCCATCGTTTCTGCCCAGAAGGGTGTCAACGGCCAGGTTCGTCTCCGAGTGTACAAGGGCAACGTCTATGTTCTTGGACGATCGAGCGAGACCAGCGCCCTCTACTCCCAAGAAGATGCCTCCATGGACAGCCTCGACACATTCTCTCCTATGGACAGCACCGGCTTCATTGCTATCCAGTCTATCCGATTGGAGAAGTATGGTGCCCAAAAGGCCAAGGATGGCCAGCCTCTCAGCCAGTCCTGAGGTCTTATAATAACAAATGTAACAAAAGTGGTTTATTTTGGCGTTGGGTTAGGTAGAGAGCTCTAAAAGCATGCAAGCTTCCGCTTTAGATAAGGAGAGGAAGGAATTGACTGTAATTTTTGAAACATGTTCAACAAGAGTGATGGATTTTGCATGTCTTGAGTAACTACTGTGTGGGGTATCATATGTTTGACTGAGGTTGTGGTTTTTAAACCCAAGGTTTTAGTCCCGGCGATGAGTCCTAGGACTACGACTCCGTCGGTCTCGCGACCTTGATCGGCGGCGCTCCCTGCTTCTATCTCCATGTCTTCGACCACCTCCTTCAGTATCTTCCCTACGATGGCTATCGCGGTGCCGTCTATGGCCGTGGTCTCTGTCTCGAATCTCGCCCTTATCTCCACCTCTATCCCTTGGCTTGGCCTCATCTCTGTCCTTCTCGCCATTGCGGTCGCGGCTTCGGCTCCGCCTGTGCCTGCGATGACGGCGCTCACGATCGTGGTCGCGATCGCGACTCCGACTTCGGTGTCGTCGTCTCTCTCGTCTTTGAGGGTCATCGTGGCGTCTCGAACGCTCTTTCTTTTCGTTCCCGATCTCTTCAGGTGGTCCGCTTACTGGTCCAACCTTTCGTCTGTCGGGATCGACTTCTACCGCATTTGCGCCCGAAGAGTTTCGTACGGGGGGCGGTAGCCCGAGGGCCAGAGCAATGGCATCCTCTTCAGCTTCCTTGACCTTGCGCAGCTCTTCTTTTCGTTCTCGCTCGCGTCGTTGCTCGTCCGTCTCCCCGTTCTCATCTGGCTCTCCAGAATCGTCTTCAGCTTTGGCGTACCAGGTGAGATCACGCCCCTTCTGCCAGCGTCCAACAGGAGCCTTCAGACTGTGACCAAGGTAGTTTTCGCGATGAGAGGAGCTTGTGACTTCGTCCCAGCTGAAGTTGACACCACCTCTGGAACAGGATTTACGGATGCTTGAAAGCAGATCCATAGTGTGATTCGATCTCGTGTTTGTGCGGTAACGTCAGGTTGTCGTAAATCGGTATTATCTATGTTTTTTGTTGTCGCAATGATGAAAATAGTTATTGTGAGGTTAAAGATTTAAGGTTGAACTGATGCGCCGCGACAGCCACTGGAAGAGCCGCTGAAGCGGAACACGGCCGCCCCTTACTACGCGCTAGAAGCGGAACCCCCACGTCAAGCTTGGAATAGATGGAAGCTTCAACCATTAAACTCCAACTAAACATTCACCATATCAATAAACACCACAGAGAGAAGCAGCGCAACGAATATCCTAAATTACCTCGCAGACTACCACTATGTCGAATCCTAACGACCCTCCTCTCGACGAGATCCAATGGCGCTCTCCAGTGGCCATCTCGCAAATGGGCGGCCTGCATAGCAACACCATCCTCTTCTACTTTGCCGAGTCGCCATTCTTCGAGCGCACGTCAAACAACGCTGTTGTATACAACCAAGCCATGAACGTACCTTCCATGTACCCTGTCATCCAAAATCGCGAAAGTTTCGAATCACATCTCAACACCATGTCTGGTCTCGAGTTCAGGGTTGCGGAGGAGCCTGCTGAGACTGGTCCTGGAGCTGGTACAGGCGTATGGGTGATTCGCAAGCAGACACGGCGGAAATCAGCATATGAAGACGACGAAATTACTGTACATTCTTCCTATTTTATTGTCGGGGAGAACATATATATGGCTCCAACTATGAGTGGCATTTTGGCTGCTAGAATTGTACGTTCTTTGAATCCTTTGTTCTGTAACCTAAACTAACGCGGTTATACTAGATGACGATATGTTCTTCCGTCACCAAAGCAGTAACAGCGGCAGAATCTGTTCGAAAATGGGGACCCTCAATCGGCAACCACTACCAGCTTCCCACAGCAAAGACAACAACCAAGTCAAAGAACCAGGACTCAGCTGCGGCAACTCCGATGCCTGTATCAGAGGAACCCAGTAAAGCTCCAGCTGCTCCGCCGGCTGTGACACAGAAAGACGACGAGAAGGCCTTGGAAAGACTGGCGGAGGAGTCTTTCATGATTCACATGAAATACGGCGGCGAGTACATTGACGAGAACCCTATTACAGGTCGCCCAGGAGAGTTCCACCTCACATCCACAGGGCGCAAACCACCACAGCTTGCAAAGAAAGACGGACCTATTAGGAGTATCACTGGGCCGACGATCAACACAAAAGTCGAAGATAAGAAGGAGACTAAGGAAAAGACACCTAAATCAGCGACTGCGCCCAAACCAAAGCGAAAGAAGAGCAAAATGGTCAACACTACCACACCAGCTGCATCTTGAAGCAGAGATTTCTAGGTGCGAAAGCGGCGTTAAAATGGGCAAAGGGTTCTGTTTTACTTTTCTATACATTAATTGATACCCAGCATTATTTGGCATTTACTCTTGGCCCCTATTTTGTCCGTGTCCTTTTTCAGCTGATAGTATAACCACCGTCCACTGATAGCGCTGACCCTTGGATAAAAGAAGCCTTCGAACTGGAGAGGAATAGTACGGCATCTGCCACTTCTTGCGGAGTTCCTTTTCTTTTCATGACCGCAGTTTGGACAGCAGGATCATCGTCTGGAACATTGGCTGTCATGGGCGTTCTGAAATGGTCAGTGTGTGAGCTGAGAAGATTGCTTTAACTTACTCAATGACTCCAGGGCAGACACAGTTGACTCGTATCTGATGTTTCGCGTACTGCGAGTTTTGTTAGCAAATTAAATAGGAGGGGTTCACCAGTAAAACATACATCGATAGCGTCGCTTCTCGTCAAGCTAATAATTGCTGCCTTTGAGGCACTATACACGGCTGTAGGGCCATTAGCCAATATATTCATGATGTTGTAGATAAAGACGAGAACTTACGTGTTTCTGGCTTTCCGACAAGTCCAAGGTTGCTCCCCACGTTGACAATTGACCCTCTAAACCCCGGGCGTCCATCATGCGTGGTCCCGATAACTTGATGCATAGACATCAATCTCAGCTCCTCGCGTGAACAGAGCCATAGACCCCGAAAGTTTGTATTCATGACTTGATCGAACTCTGTAGGTGTGACACGATGACTTGGGTTTGTAGGGCCGTAGATGCCTGACCATCAGAAACGTAAGCACTGTTAAAGGTTATATCGAAAAGAGGGCAAACGTACCTGCGCAGTTGACAGCATAGTCAATACGTGTAAAGTGTTTGAAAGCAAGGGTTATGTTCATAGCAACATCATCTGCATCGAGATTGTTTACCGGAAAGAGCCCTACTTCTGTATCTGGTGCTATAGCATCAATGACATCCCGTGTCTCATCAAGAGCCTCCTTGTTCTTGTCGAACAAAGCAATATTACGGCACCCCTCTGTAACAAATGATATAGCGACTTGGCGCCCAATTCCTTGAGTCGTGGAATCAGCATGGTGAAGTTTCTATTGCCAATAGACTGCACGTACCAGATCCAGCACCAGTTACAAGAGCCACGCCAGGGAAGAGAGTGTTTGATGCTCTAGACATGACTGTTGATGCACAGATGAGTAATAAAGTACAGACTGATGTAGATAGTTGAGTTAGAGTAGTCTGATTAAGTGGTTTATGGCTAAAGCTCTCATCAGGTTATAAACATGATACTATGCATGCTTGCATGATGACGTCGAGCTTGCCCAATCACACAATATCATTTTCTACATCACTGAACCTCTCAATCAACACCAACAATATCATGCCATTTTTGTATAAACCACGAGGTATCTTGTCTATATAACTTTTCAACTATGAACAACATCAAGTACATCCAAATATTCTACTCCACAACCCATCCCTTGCCGGGAATCTTTCGCTGCTTCACCTTCTTCGCAGGTAGAGGCCATCCTTGGCCACCCGTGCCCTCAGCTCGCAGGTAAGGAACCACAAAGCACTCTCTTACTGTAGCACCCTCTGTGTTCGTTGTGGGTTTTAGCTCCTTGATTGGCTTTCCATATGTGATAAGGGGTGTGCCCTTGGCCAATCCTGCCAGTTGTCCGCCTGTCACGTCCGTGAGGGCGTGCATTCTGGTCTTGGGTCGTCTCTCCGCATCAACTGCTTGTGCAGCTCGTTGGAGGTATGAGTAGACGATGTACTCGGGACATTCTTGGATGCTGATATGGGCGAGAGGCGATGTGGGATGTATGTAAACCGCACGATCGCTCTCGACCTCTTGACCGCCGTGGATGGGAATCAAAGGGATATAGGGAACGTCAATGGTACGGCGGGGCTTGCGGAACTGCTCAGGAGGGTTCGGTGTAAGGTCTGCTCGGATGGCGACCTGATCCACGAAACCTGCTGCAACCATCTGCTTGAGAGCAGCCACCTGCTTAGGCGATGGAGGATCCAGCTTATCCTGGTACTTCAGGTTTGTGAACGCAGACACATTAGTCCTTAGCAATTCTGTAATCTGTCGTCGCAGTTGCTGAATTTCCTTCAGCACCTTGAACCGGACAAAGTGGCTCTCACACCATTCCTCAGTAGGTTCATGGGCAAATTCTCCCACGACCTGCAGTAGCTTCATAGCGTCGGACTTATCGTCCAAGTAACAGAAGTTCTTGTGTACTTCGTTGAACATCTTGCGTACGTTGGCTTGACGATCTTCAGCAATGACATCTGATGTTGTGCGAATAGCACCATCTTCCTTTGCAGCAAGTGTCGGAATAGCTTGGTTTTCAGGGATGAAGATCTCAGCAGCTGAAAGACCAGCAACAAGAGCGATGGTATAGTGAATGCAGTCGTGAAGATGGCCGACCAACAAGATACGAGCGAATCTGGGAGACAGGGGAAATACAGACATAGTCTGACCAATCGGAGTAACCTGGCCAGTCGAAGAGATAGCAGAGAGATATGTAAGCAGCTTCTCAGACTTAGCAAGAGCGCGTCGATCGGGAGGTGTTGGGAAGGGGAAGTTGACAACATGCTGCAGATTCATCGCCTTGAGCTGGAGCACAATGCCTTCGATGGGCATTCGCAATAGCTCAGGGTCGGTGAATGCTGGGAAATCTCTTTCGTAAACTGCAGAGGAGTAGAGTCTATAGCAGTGGCCAGGGCCGGTACGACCAGCACGACCAGATCGTTGGTTTGCGCTGGCCTTGCTGATCCAACCGATGGCGTAGCTCTGCACGCCGCTCTGGCGATCATATTGTCTCTCCTTCGATCGTCCACAGTCAAAGACGTAGCGAATTCCGGGAATAGTCAAACTGGTTTCTGCCACGTTTGTCGCCAAGATAATGTTTCGCGTGCCCTCGGGTGCGGGCTCAAAGACTCGCATCTGCTCGCGTGTTGGAAGCAAGGAGTAAAGAGGTAGAACCCGCATCTTCAGTGGCGCGACCTCCTGATCTTCCTCAACCTGGAACTCGTTCTCATCCTCCTCTTCGTCGTCTGTGGGTATCTCGTCAAAATCGTCGCCGTTGCGGTCATCCACGTCTCCGAATTCGATATCTTCTGCCTCAACCGGAGCTTCGCTAGCGGAAAGCTGCACCTTAGGTCCCTCTGCGGATTTAGGGCCGCCAAATGCAGTCTTGAGTTGCTTGCTGAGCTGCAAAATTTCGTTACGGCCAGTCAAGAATACCAGGATATCACCAGGTGGTAGCTTCTTGTGACCCCTGCTGATCTTTCGGAATGCCTCCTCGACGTAGTCGTGCTGTGTTCTTCGAGAGAAATGGACGGTAACAGGATGTTGTCGGCCCTCAACTTCCAGAACAGGAGGTGGTGTTGCGAAGAGAGTAGGGTTCATAGTGAGATCCTCTATTCGGAGCGTGGCAGACATAATGACGAGCTTGAGGGGCTTGATTGTGGGATCCTCGGCTGCCAACTCTGCTCGAAGCTTGATTACTCGACTGAGCATACCAATCAGAATATCGGTGTTGACACTTCTCTCGTGAGCTTCATCAATAACGATGGCCGAGTACTTCTTGAGTGTAATATCCTGCGCAATCTCGCGCAGCAACACGCCGTCAGTCATAAACTTGATGGCCGTCTTAGGGTCAACTGTGCCCTCGAAACGAATCTGGTAGGCAACTACTTCAGACTTGTCTCCAAGTTCCTCAGCAACTCGCTTCGACATACTGACTGCGGCGACTCGACGAGGTTGCGTGATACCAATCATACCAGGAGTAGGCGAGCCAGGAGAGCCGTAACCAGACTCATACAAGAATTGTGGGATCTGGGTAGTCTTTCCAGAACCGGTAGAACCGCACACAACAACAATATCGTGGCTGTGGATTGCTTCCATCAACCTTTGTTCCTCAGACACCACAGGGAGCTTCAATCGCGCCTCCTGAATTTCTGGCGATCTGGTGACTGGCACGCTGTATACTTTTCGGTTGATATTTTGTGTCGGTTGTAGTTCCATAGGCAAAGGATCTTGTTCGAGGGCTCGAGGAACGAAGTTATCTGGCTTGGGAATTTCGAGGTTGGTCGTTGAACCTTCAATTGATGAATATCCAAGGGCTTCGTTTCGTTGTTGATGCGCCCAGGCCTTGAATGAAGATGACCTTTGCGCCTTGTTGTCATCGGCGTCTTCCATATCCTCATCTTCGGATTCTTCCTCAGATTCCTCACTAGATTCCTCTTCGTCTTCAGCCTCCTCGCTTTCACTGTCCTCCTTATTTTGAGCTCCTTTTTCTGCCGCATCGTCGCTGAACCCGTTCCACTCGTCGCTGTTACTGTCGCTGTCGCTTGCATCACTGTCGGACTCGGACTCGGACTCGGACTCTGGCTCGGGTTCCGCCGCGACCTGAGCCAGCGAGAACTTTGATTTAACTCCTCCTCTCTTCTGTCGCTTTTTGATCACGGGCCGTCCTTCATCGTCGACGTCGAGTGGTCTCTTGAGGCCGGAGCCAAGCGCTGGCGCACTGGTTGCTGGTTTCGACTGAGCTGTCTCGCTGGGCGCGGGTGTTGATTTGGATAGCTTTGTCTCCTCCTGTTCAGATGCGTCACTCTCACCGCTGGAGACTTCTTCGTCCGCCTGTCGTTCTATTCGCTTCTCGAGAAGAATCTTCTCCCTCTCTTCTTCGCCGCCCTCCAAGCCGGCCTTCTCCTCTCTCATCGCCCGCCTTAACGCCTCCTTCTTGGTCTCGCGACCCTGTCCGAGCGATCGACTACTCGAGAACAAGCTCGTGTCAACCCTGCGATCAGCGAGCTTGGCTATCAATTCGCGGTTCTCATCCTTTCGCAGCTTGCCCTCGATGTATTTCTCCAAGCGCTTGGCCTTCTTGCCGCTCATTTTCGCGCCATCTTGTCGAAGCTCTGCTTTCAACTGTGCCTTCTTGGCCTCGCGATCAGCCTTGGCCGTGGGAAGGAGCTCGTCCTGGTTTGAGTCCTGGACTTCGTGCTGTGCATTTTCTTTTGCTCGTTCACGAGCGAGCACCTTGTGCTTTCGTTGACGAGGAACGTATTTGGCCATATCTAGTTACTGTCTAACGAATTGACAATGAACTTTGTAAAAATGGCATGAAATGACGATACGTTGTAAAATCAACCGAAGTTAGAATCGCGACCATGGATTTCTTGAAATTTTGGGAACTAAAGTGATTCTGCCGCGCATTACCGCCGAAACCTGGATCTGCTTCAGGCATAGTGCGGGGTGGTGGGGCGCTTTAGCTCGGCGGCCTGGAGCTGTTGAAGCGGGATTCGTTACAGTTCAACTCCCTCATTAACAACACCAAAACTCGCTTCAATATGACGTCGATAGATGTTAGAGAAGACACTTTCCCTTCTAGATCTCGAGAGGTCTCAGGTGTTGTCAATGGAGTTGCCACGGAGATTACATCCACCAGCTTTGCCGACAAGGTTCTCATCACTATCTCTCAAGAAGGTCGACTTTCACAATGGGTATATAAGTTCTACCATAACTTCACTAATATCTCACTAACATGAGAAAATAGATCCAAGTTCCCTTGAATGGCTCATCATCCGGAGTTGTCGAGATGAACATACCGAGCTCAAACAAGGGTCTTTTGCCCTCAACACATCTTACACCTTCAACACTTTTTGGTGGCGGAGGTGAGGAGCGTGAGACTCTTGGACAGCTTTACGCAGCACAAATCGCAAGTCAAATATGTCTAAGATCACCAGAAGATCGACGAATTCTTGTTCTAGGCCTCGGCCTTGCGAAAACAGATCTTGAGCGTGAAGCTTTCTTTGACCTCTTGGAGCTTGTTCAAAAAGTACTGTGAATCATTCGGGTCGCGAACTTCAAAGATCGTCCGCGAAATCACTCGCGACATATGAGATGCTTCTGTAGAATCGCACGGTTCATACACATCTCCAACTATGGAAGGGGCATAATAGAAGAAACACAGATCCTGAACATGGGGTTCGGGTACTATGACCTTATAGACCCAGTTACACATAGGGTGCTCATCGAAATATCGAGACACACCATAAGTCGACTGTTGAAGAACATTCATATATTCATTAAGACAACTACAAATCCTCGGCGCTTCGTCCGCTTCTAGACGTGTCCAACGTGCCTGCATTTCTACCTAGCGTCTGAAGCGACATTGGCGCCACCCATCCTGCTTTTGCATCTTGCTCAACTTAGGAGCGTAGGACTAGTGACAACAACCTGACTTTTCGTGGTCCACTCGACGACCCAGATGTCAGCAGTCACGATGAAGAGGGTTGTGGCAGTCTTGAAAAGCCACTCGTGTATGGAAAATTGATAATTAATCTTTCGTTCAAGTCCCTTCACCCCACTTTCATATCAACGTAGATGCTACTATACAACAAAGTTTCATGATGTTGGAGCTCGGTTCTTACGGTCACTACTAGAAAGTTAGCTTTGTCTCCACATTTAAGAGTCCGTAACTTACGTGCTGAGCCTTCTAGATAGCTGCTGCAACTTCTTGTCGTTGTTGGCATCATCAGCGGCCTTCTGAAGTGCGGTGTTTCGTTCCTCCTCCTGATGCTTGACCACCTCGTCATGCGTAGGTGGTAGCCTCTCGTTCTGCAAATCAACCTTTCGGGCATCTTCAAATCCGTTGATGGCGTTCTTGAGACCCTCAGCACCAAGCATGAGGGTTCCGGCAGGCAACCTTCCACCAGAAACAGTCTTGAGTTCTGTAACCTTCTCCGACTCCTCGCGAAGCACCTGGAATACACGAGACAGTCGACCAATGGCGAGAATCTTGTTCTTGATGGCTCTTCGTCGAACCTCAATCGACTCGGGGTCGTTGGACAATGCTGGCGAAGCGGGACCGGGTGAGGTTGCAGAAGATGGTGTCTCTTCCTTGAGTTCCTCCTCGGAGCAGGTGCTGAGAATGGCAATAAGCATGTCGGTGATCTTCTCTCCCACGAAAGGAAGAGACCAGGTAAAGACGTCCATGAAGTTGGGGAGCCAGTAAGGATGAGGGGTGCAGTTGAACTGCCTAATATTCATCACGTTGTTTTCGTACTTGAGAACGGCGGCCTTGTTGTTGTAAACATCGAGGTAGTTGGGCGCGGAGAAGATAGTCATGACACTTGGGAAGCCAGTGGTGCGTGTCTTGCGGTACATTCTGTAGCCTGCATCCTGAGCCTCGTGTGCGCGAATGATGGAAAGGAGGTTATTCTTTTCCAAGAAAGCACATGCAGCAGGATAGGAGAAGAAGTATGAGCATCCTCGAACGTGGTTGTGTAGGAAGTAGTCGCTCGTCTTTTCCTGGCCAAAGTCTTCGAGAGGGTCGGCCCAGAGGATATCGCACATGAGACCCTGAGTAGGAGGTTCACGGAAACGATCAACCTAGTAAAAGTTAGTCATAGAGTTATTGAATTGTATGCAGCAAATCGTAACGCACGCTCTTCAGGTCATCAAGAGTGTGCAATTCGGGGCTCAATCCACCGTGGATACAGAGGAATTGCTTGTTCATAACAGCCGCAAGAGGGAGGGCGCAGAAAGAATCCATGCAGGCCTCGTAGATGGTCTCTGAGTATTTGTGCTTGCATTCAAGCTTGAAGGTGAAGTAGTCGGTCAAATGGCGACATTCGTGGTTTCCTCGCAGCAACCAGAGAGTCTTGGGGTAGTGGATCTTGAGACACCAGAGGTAGAGAACACATTCTATACTGAAGTAACCTCGATCGACGTAGTCACCAAGGAAGAGATATCGGGTCTCGGCGGGGTCGCCACCAACTTCGAAAAGTTTCATAAGATCGTAATACTGTCCATGGACGTCACCGCAAACTGTGATGGGAGCGTCCATCTCGAGAAGGTTGGGTTCGGCTCGCAGAAGCTCAGTACCCTTCTTCAGAATCCAAAGAGCCTGATCATCGGTAAGGCGGCCCTCGCGGTAGAAGTGCTGCTTAAGAAACTGGAGATTGGGCTTGGAGTGAGTGTCATCTTCGAAGAATTGCTCGTCGGTAGGCTTGTACATAGCAGGAGCCTGAACGTCTGCGAAAATGCAAAAGACCCAAGTCAGTTAAAGATCTTTGAAGAGACATGGTAATTGTGTTTGGCCATAGACACATCATTCAGAAGACAGGCCTCATCGACAATGCAGTGCACGGTCGAATCTGCGACAAAGCGGCTGTCGATGATGATGGCGGGGTTGAGGCGGCGACAACTGGAAGGGGGATCTCACGCACCTTTGCAGACACGCTCCATGGTGTTGACCTGGGTGTTGTCCTCCATGGTGTGAATAGTAAAGTCGATCTCAGGGACCGGCTTCTTCTCTTGAATTGCGCGAATGGCATTGTCGACCTGGACGTTGCGTCGCTCCTCGCCGGAGGGCGCTGTGTTGGTTTCGCCGTCAGAATCCATGATGGGCGGCTAGGGGGGCGACGAGACAAGAGGGGAGTAGAGCTGGCGGCGGTGAAGCTGCTGCTGCTGCTGCTTATGGTCGATAAAAAGAAGAATGCTCGTCGAAGCCTGCTGTTAATGAGAAATGCGATGCGACTATATGAAAAGCAAGTCGTTGATGCGCAAAAGAGAAATGGTACAGGAGTAGCCGTGTCTAGGTTTGAAAGAAGACGGTTAACGTTACTGGATAGAGGTAGGGCTGATCAGAAAGAGCGGGAAGTCAGGTTGCAGGCTGGGGAGGTAAGAACTCTCAGCAGCCACTACCAAGTGCAAGTGGGAGATGACGGGCAAGCAACCTATGCTAAGGTCGGGGGCGACCAGACTTAGGTACCCTGGGAGGGAGCTCACGTACCTGAGACAGCGCTGAGACGTGGGGAGATACCAGTGAATGCGGGCAGGGTACCTATAGAGAGTCTAGCTCCTGTTACCTTTCTGACAGCTCCTCACGTTGGATTCAAATGACAGGTGCTGGCCTCGGTCCAATAACACGATAGCAGTCAAGGTAGCATTTTTACTCGCGTGGTCATCATTCACTTTACTCTCAGCAGCGCGGCTTTTTATTATTCTGCGGTTTTGCGCAAAGTTGTATGTCTTGGTGATGAAGGAATGGTCCCCTGGGTTTTGCTGCCGAAAGCAGAAAATTGAATGGGCCTGCTTCTCATCCAGCGGTCTATGGAACATTTCTCTGATCAAATAAAGCGGTGAAAGCTGAAATATGATTGCCCACGTCGTATCCTGCGCATTTACGTTCTGGCGGTTGAGTTACAGTGCCATTGAATAAGGTAGGCAAGTCTTGCAATCTGTCAGGGAAGAGGGATTCCGAATTCTAGCAATCATCGACGAGGGGTCTGTGATTCTGCACCCCACGCTGGTAGCTGCTAACCGGAGTATTTTTGATTTCTACCAATGCGTTTCACTGATACTAGTATCAATGACTTTTTAAGGTCTTGTAGGAACTAGGGTAGTTTGTTCGATTCAAAGGAGAGATACTTAGTCCTCAAACAATAATGGCCAAGTTCCTTTATCTGGTAGAGTTCTCTTGGCGATTCTCACCCGGCACAAGATGATCACTGGATTGTAGTCAACTTTCGTGTCATTGGATGCTGGCCACTGTGCAAACATGATGTCGAGAGATGTATTCATGTCTAATTGGAAAACCTTTGATATCCATCTATGTCCTTAACTCCCATTATCCGACGCACGACTACCCTATTCACCACTATAATTCAGTTCCCTCAAGGCAAGCAGTAGCCACCATCGACGATCATATCGAGACCAGTTGTAAACGACGAGGCGTCACTAGCCAGGTACAGGTAAGCTCCCTTGAGCTCTCCAGTTTCGCCCTGGCGTCTACACAACATGTTAGTCAACCGTAAATGAGCTCCAGTGTCGTCTCGTACTCACCCAGCAACTGTTTTCTGCTTGAAAACGTTCTGCACTTCTTCACTGATAAAGTCTGTAATCTCAGTCTTGATGTATCCGGGGGATACGGTGTTGACACGAGCGAAGCCCGTCCATTCCACAGCCAGAGATTTGCCTTGTCATGATAGTTAGTGTCTATACTCTTACGCTCACATCAACGAAACACTTACAGAAGTGAATGACGGCCGCCTTTGAAGCGTTGTAAACAGCCTGCATTTGCGGGATGTTGACAATGCTTCCGCTCATGGACGCTGTTGCGATGAAGCTACCCGCCATAAAGTTGGACAATTTCTTTCCATCTACTGTCGTGCCCTCCTTCTTTTGTCTTCTGAAGTGCGCTCCTGCGGACTTGGCGCACCACATGACGCCGTCAACATTGACTTCCATAACACGGCGGGCTCTATCAGCAGGCCCGTCGATGAAAGCACCGTCTTCCCAAGCGATGCCACTGTTGGCCACGAAAACGTCCAGTCTGCCGTTGAACTCGGCGACAATCTCGTTGATGGCCTTCTCGACTGCCTCGGGGGAGATGACATTGACCTGGTATGCTCGACCTGTTTACCATGTAAGCTCTATTCTGTGACGGGGAATAGCCAACTTACACTTGACGCCGTATTGCTTCTCGATTTTCTCGGCTTCAGCCAACGCTTGCTTGTTGCTGTTGTACCAGATGGCTACATTGGCGCCAGCCTCAGCAAGTCCGTGAGCGATAGCCAGACCAATGCCGGCACCAGCACCGGAAACAATAGCTGTTCGGTCCTTCAGAGAAAAGAGCGGCATGACTCTGGAGGTATCTGGCACGGCCATGTTGCCATGATGAAATGCGCCTGTTTTGGGATCCATGTTGACTGGTAACTACGAGGGTATGAGAAGAGAAGAGTGTTGACGACAATATCTGAGCAAGCTCGACGTTGAGTGGTAGGGTTTGAGAATAAGAACGTTACGCATGGAAGCGACCTAGGGCAGGGCAGTTCAATGCTTTATATATTCCACTCCAGCTCCAGATCTTATCCAATGTCAGGTATCCTCGGCTCTTTCCCCCAAAGAATACTTGTCCTCACCTTGCGACATTTATCAACGAACCAAACAAGCCAGTCCTAGTATCTCTGTCGGTCCTGGTCCCCTCGGGCTCCAGTGGACACTACCTACGTATCTTACAGAAAGGCCTGGAGGTTCACAAGGCACAAGCCCGTCTCCACACGTCTGGCGCGCCTATCAACAAGCTTTATTCCAAGATTAGCCGTTGCAAAACCTCAAATATTGCGTCTTGTGATACGTTGTAACGGCCTTCGTGGAGAAATATCTCTAGCGCTTGAGATTAGGTACTATCAGGGTCCGGGTGCTTACTTTCAGGCCCCGTTGCCGTCCACTCAGCTCCGACTACAGCTCCATCTCTCACTACCTATGCCGAAACTGTCAGGCCCCGGATGGCATCGCGGGGTTAGACTAGAATCCCCCATGCCCCGCCATTAAGTGAGGACTTGGGCCATGGAGGTTATTGCGGGTGGTTTGCATGAATTTGTCTATTTAGCCTGGCGATTATGGCGGATAATTTTGTGTGAGATTTGTCCAGTATCAAACTAATCAAGATGGCCGGGCATGTAGGTTCAGGGTCCTAAACCTCTTGACTAAATACTTGTGGCCGCTCTGCTAGCCTCTCCAGCTCATCGACCTGCCTACTAAAGATTGATTCAGGCAAGGCATATAATGAACAGGAACCCTTTCCTGCACTCAAACTCGCCATAAAGCGGTACCGGTTCTGGTAAATATTCGCTGACTTAGTACATAGCTGCTCTCAAAAGTAACAGACTAAGGACCTCGAGTGATACGGTCGTATACGGCCTTGTTCCGTGCAGGTGTATCTGCCGGGCTGGAATGGAGATTGTGCCCGATGACCAGCTCGTGTTCGAAATTTGTGGTTCTGTAACGAGAAACGAAGTCATCGTGAGGTACTATACGTAGTGAGAAGTCAGTCGCTTTACGCTTAACGAACCCGCAATATGCTTGAGCAAGACTTACTGTAAGCTCCACAGATGCGGCGAGTACCCTCGAACGCACTTCGCCCATGCATAATCCTCCAGTTATCAAAAACTATGGAATTAATTAGTATAAATTCGGCGCAGGGGCATGTCTGTTCACTTACTGAGAATGCGACCTGGGTTCAACTTGAACCAGAACTCATTGCTCTTGTGACGCACGATCTCAGTCCACTTCTGAGCGGCTTCGTACCACTGTTCTGCCTCGAAGATATTCACAACTCCACGATCATCATTGTTCCAGCGAATTCGGAACGGGGTGCTGCCGTGCTCTTCGATGACAGGGAACGCGCAGCGCGGCGCAATGGCTATTCCTTCGTTGCCGCTAGCGTGCCAAGGGAGTTTGACAGTTGAAAGAACAGAATACGCCTCCGGATACTTGTTTTTCAGAATTTTGGCACAGTTGAGGCCATCAACAAGTAGCGATTCGCCGCCCAGTGGCTCGTTTGGGTCTGCGTCAGGGGATGCCTTGTGTGAAAGACAGTGAAAGGCTTGAAGACCTGCAGGCTCGGTGAAGTACGTGGTGTCTGTGTGAGCTGGAAGAGCGAGGTTTGTGTAGGCAGTGTCAGCCATAGCAAGGTCCGGAATAAAGTCGTAAAATCCTCCATAGTGTGTGTGCTGGATTGGCCCGATCTTCTTCAGGAGGCTTTCAGTCGCCTCAGGAGTGTGAGGTGAATTCTCGACAAAGCAGAACCCACGCATCCACTGGTTTTGTCAGACATCAAAGTACAAGCCAAAATGACAGGCAGATTACTTACAATGTTCCTGGTTAGTCTAGACATGCCTTCCTTATCATTCAAGGCATATTCATAGTCTACTGTAGGGGTCAGCTCCTCGATGCTTTTGCCCCCTACATCTTGACCCCAATATCGAGTTGGGCTTCTCTGTTAGTAAATGTAAGAATTCAACTATGAAATAGACGACTTACTGATCTTTGCCAAACTCCTCCATATATCCTTTCTTGAACAAGCTACGAAGCCATAACCAGGGATGCGAGCTCTTGTGAGAATCAGACCCTAAGGATAGTCAGTATCTATGAACAGCTCATTTCTCATCGGTGACTTTTCTCATACACTCAATCTCGAGAGTCTTTTCTGTCTCCGAAAAATTGACTGGACGAACATCTTTTGGCAACTAGGTGAACTGTCAATACGATGTCTTGGCCCCCAACAGCAGGATACACTCACTTGGAAAGTGTCAAAGTTCCTTTGTCGTGTGTCTGGATTGACGCAGCTTCCACACTGGCAGTTATCTCTGGCGACCTATGAGCACTTCTGATCCATCACATCAAGCGTTTAAGCGCGGTTCTTCACTTACCGCAGCCAGAAGTTAGGGCTACATCACAAAGGCCGAACGTCAGCAACCACGGTCTAGTAAGCGCGATGAAGCATGACACTTACAAAGTGCGGTACTCAACAGAGTTATCTGCCCTCTCACCCTTCATCATAATTTGAGATTGCTTTGTAAGGGTGGCGGATACTTTCTCGAGCCTGTCATTCTTAACCCCTCTAGGTGAAGCATTTCGCGCGGCTGTTAATGCTGCAGAGGTCTTGAAGCCCTGGACAGCCTGTGTTCTTACACATCTGGCGGCTAGCGGTACAGGACGACTTAGCGACCTGGCACTATATATGAAATAAAGTGGTTAGATAAGACGAGACAAAACAGGGCTTGAGGAATTGGGTGAATAATACCCCAAGCAGCGAGCAAACCGACTGAGCATTGCGATAACTTTGAGATACAATATTCTTGCACAAGGTTACTTAGTACTGAAAATGATATGGCACGGACTATTCAAGGCGAATGGCCATGATGTTAGATGGTGTTTTTGTCTAAGTTTTGCCTCGGGACGGCAGGCGACGTTTATTCGTCAATGCGCGTGGAGTCGACAAAGAAAAGGGCGTCATAAGAGTTAAAGTGGCTCGTGCATTTAACAATTCAAATCCGGGTGATACAAACCTCTCCTCCGGTATTTGAGTTTGTTTTTTCAAAGGAATTTTAAAATTACGCGGTGTAACACTCACTAAATCAATCTTTTGTCTCAAATGCTTGATTCATTTTTCTGTGATCAAGATGAACAAAGAACTGCAAACCCTACCTATTGCTGGGATGTTAAAGTTGCAGGGAGCATGGATCAATGGATGGCTCTCGACAGCTTCAGTACAAGCCTTTCCCAGCCAGCTATTTTACCTGTAGGATATCATGCCTTCGAATTGCTCACAACTCTAATGCTACGCTATATCAACTGCTATTAATGATTTCAGAGGCTTCAATCCATCGCAGAACCCAAGAGAAAAGCCAATCTGATAACTTCCGGGCCAAAAGTTGCTATTTCCAGTTTCCATTCTCGATCAACCTCAACCCTCAAGCTACAAGCCCGTTATCACGGCCAAAGGCAGATTCATCAACCAACAACAAACTCCTCTTGACTGTTTCGTTTCTACTCACCCTTGTCTTACCCGCGACCAAGTGGCTGTCTCAACTCCCAATAGCGCGTCTCCCCCCACTTGTGTAAGCGCCCGACCATGGACATGCGTCTCTTTGATGGTTGATATCGAAGTTTCAACACAACCAACGCCTTAAACTATGGCAGAGAGATATTTATGGCCTCTGCTTCCCGAGGGTTTGGGTTGCGTCAGGGGGGACTCTGGCCACTTTCAGGGGCCTGCTTGACGCTATTTGTCGCGCCCGCGGTTAGGATACCTTCGTGATTGGCGTCACCAGGCGATCCACGATCCGCGACCCATGCCCTCGAGGCTGACTTGGTTGTTTCTTGGAACAGCTACAGGACAGGGCAGGACCAACACTGACTTGAGAAAAGTCTGTGATTCATGTAGGGCAGGACTAACAATGGGAACGTCGTGCCGTGCAGGAATAGAACGCTGTGGTTCTTTCATCGCTTCTTCCTTTATCACTGGGGGCTGCTGCACGGCGTCTGCACACTGAGTGCCTCGTTCTCACTTCTACCAGTTCTCCTCCCCTCTTTCTAAGTTATCTCGACTGCAGGCCGTCAGCATTTCTCTCAATCTTCCATGTAGATCCATCATGGCTTTTCCCCTTCAACCTCATGAGGGACACCTTCTCAGGATCTTCCTTGTGTTGGTTTCGTTTCTACTTGCTCCAGCAAGTCCAGCTGCTGTCGAACCTCACGTGAGAGTGTTTGCAATCGAGGAACCGGAAAGTCCTCGAGAGGTTCCATCATCCTTTATGGACTTCCCATCACAATATCACGAGCGAGATGGGTCATGTCCCATATCTGGGGAGAATTGGTGTGGCAATGACCTACCTGGAGACTTCTGCTGTTCGTCAGGGTCAATCTGCAAAGTGCTCGCTGCAAACACCACTGCCTTATGTTGCCCGAAGAACTCGAAAGGGAAATGCGAGGTCATTATGCCTATTACGTGCAGTATCAGAAACCAGAACCCATCGACAAACCCACAAGCTCAAGTCAAAACCCTTGCACTTGATCAGAAACTCAAACGTTGTGGTAGCAAAAGCGGAACAAGGAGATGCTGTCCGTTTGGCTACAGTTGTAGGGGCGACAAAGAATGCGTGCTCGATGAAGACCAGGATGAAAGTTATGCCTTTCTTCTTCCCGTTCCTCAATATACAACAACCTCGTCTTCTGCTGCGACATCCACGGCTACGTCCTCAGTAACGTCTGACATTCTCTCGGTTGAGACATCACAAGCTCCCGACAGAATTATCCAGCCTCCATCAGCCATCCCCGCGGCATCAACTACCGGATCAGCCCCCGACAATGAAGAGGAAAAAGAAAAAGAGGAGAAAAGCAGCGGCATAAGTCCAACAGGGGCAGTGACCGCGGGCACTGTTGCTGGCTTCTGCTGTCTCGCTGGGATAGGCATCTTTGTCTGGATGAAGTGGTTCAGAAAGAAGAGAGTCCAAGACACTCCCAGCTCCAACATGTCACTGGCCCGAGAATCCTGGGGCTACTTCTCGACACGAAGCACACCGTTAACTAGACATGTTCACCTCGCTCGCGGCCCTGACGACAAGTTCATTGTTACACCAACCACAGCTGGCTTCACGCCTCATATGCCTCCGCTTGACTCAATCGTGGAAGAAGAAAGACACAGCCCTGTAGAGCTTCCCGCAACGCCGGTATCGCTCTGCATGTGGTCAAACCTTGAGGATGCTGCTGTGGAAGAGCCAAAGTTGGCCTATGTTATCCCTGCCAAACAGCAAAGATGACATTTTTGATTCAACAAAAACAAACTATTATGATGATTATGACACGAAACATGCCGTGAAACGCTTTACCTTCTTTGTACATAGACTTATTTATTCTTTCTTCTTTTTACACTTCTTTGTTAGGCAAATTTATGACTGAGACATGATTAGGATAAGGGACAGTTGCCATTGGCGTTGCTATTAGCACGGGTATTGCATGAAATACAATTTCGTTACCTCAAAGGCGCGTTGATATTAATTTTCGCACATTATGATTTATAGTATTCTAGCATAAGGTTTGCCTCTTCCAAGGTTTGGCGAATTAAAGAAACATTAAAGAGTCCACCAGTGAGATAAGATTCGTGATACAGGCACAGTACAGTGCCGAATATGAAACGCTTGCACACACTGTACAATGATGGGCTTTGAAATCCACTAACTCAAAGATCCAATATTGAATTTTGTTCAACAAAGAGTTCAAACACGTCTGCATCTTCTCGCTGTGACGGCAGACCGATTGTCTTGTTGTCAATGATAACCTTTCTATCCCGCAATATATGATACCCCATTATCGCTTGGCCACCATTTAAAAGTCTGTTTGTCTCAAGGGCCACATATATATATATATATTTCCATCGCATGTAGGCCATGGCTTGCAATTTGATCGGCACCATCCATTCTCCTACTTTACCACTTTACAACTGATCACGGGTCCCGCGTTCGCCGCATTGCGAGGCTAAGACACTTCGAGCTGCGACCTCGACTTGATACCTACCTAAATTAGACTTCCAATACAGCATGACGTCTCAACATCCTGACTTCGACGCCTTCTACGACGACCGGGTAGCTGCGCATCAACAGCTCTTTCCACGACAATCTCTCTGGGATCGCATCGCCCAACCGAGTGTTCTTATCTCTTGCCTCATCGTTGTCCTCACCCTTGCATACAACTTATATGCTTCCACCACCACCGTCCAAGAATCGATAAATTTGCTGGGATCAAGTCTCTGGGACGGCTTTGTATTCCTTGTCCCGGAGAGTCTCCTGGATGCATTAGATACACCCGACAACTCGACGACACCCGGAACCTCCGCCTCGATGCTGTGCGCCGAACGAACTAGACATGCTGTTAAGTGCGAGAAGATACGGAGGGTCCTTGGACTCGACCGCTCCGGCGGCATCATGTCCTCGGTGTTCACGGTCAGGAACCGCGCCCTCTCAATGACTGGTAGCGTTTTGGGGTTGAAGAACGAGGCCGATCGTCCGCCAGGCCTTGGTAACATGGACAACTCATGCTACCAAAACAGTATCCTCCAAGGCCTTTCGTCCCTCAAGCCTCTTCCCGACTATCTCTCTACATACCTCGAGGCATCAAAGAACAGCGATGGTGACGATGTCGCACAAACATTACGAACCCTGATTACCGACCTAAACAACGTATCAAATTATGGGAGAACGCTGTGGACTCCAGGACTGCTCAAGTCAATGAGTACCTGGACACAGCAGGACGCCCAGGAATACTACTCCAAAATACTAGACGATATCGATAAAAGCGTCGCCAAAGCCGTCAAAATCGCCCAACCTCAACATCCTGGTCTGACAGCTAAATTGGAAAAGGACGACATGGCCGCAAGTCAGCATAGTGACGACAGTGGCTATCAGAGCATAACGAGTTCTTACGACACCAAACTACCTCGTAACCCATTAGAAGGCCATCTCGCACAAAGGGTAGCATGCGTTCAATGTGGACATTCCGATGGACTGTCTATGATACCTTTCACATGCTTGACGCTAAGTCTTGGCCTAAATAAGCATCAGCACGACCTGTACGAACGTTTGGATGCGTATACCAAGGTTGAAGCAATTGAAGACGTCGAGTGCTCTAAATGTACATTGATGAAGCACGAGACACTTCTGTCTAACTTGGTGAATAAGATGCGGAACAATGGTTCATCTGAGGAGCAGCTTGAAACATGTCTACGCAGACTCGAGGCAGTTAAGCTGGCCTTGGAAGAAGACGATTTCGAAGAAGACACTTTGACAGAAAAGTGCAAAATATCTAAGAAAGTCAGCACAACTAAGACCAAGCAGATTGTTGTTTCTCGAGCGCCACAAAGCCTCGCGGTTCATATGCAACGATCCGTTTTCGATCCATCTACCTACGATATGATGAAGAACTCAGCTCCGGTGGAGTTTCCTATGACGTTGGATCTCGGGCCTTGGTGCTTGGGCAGCGCGGGTGCCAAACCCTCGCCCGAAGAACCGATTGCCCAAGAAGAATGGCAAACCGACCCTCGACAGTCCATGGTGGCCGGTGATCAAGGTTCAGCCAGGTTTACAGGACCTATCTATGAACTTCGAGCAGTAGTAACGCACTACGGTCGACACGACAACGGCCACTACATCTGCTATCGCAAATATCCACGACGCAGTCCTCCCAACAAGATGGTCGACGACGATGAGCCTGATAGCAACACGGATGCCCAACCAGGCTCAAAAGATCCGAGCAACAATGAACCGGACGAGAATGAGATGGATTGGTGGAGGTTAAGCGACCACAACGTTTCCAAGGTCAGCGAGGATGTGGTACTGAGTCTTTCTCCCGGGGTGTTCATGCTCTTCTACGACTGTGTGGACCCTGTCATGGTTTCAAATGATGGGGACATCAACATGCAGGATGCAGATGAGGCTGCAAGCCCGGCCTCGGACTCTGCAGTCGAACTTGACAGTGCAACGAGAAACACGGCTCAGATCTTTCAGGGGCACGAAAGCCAAAAGGTGGTTGACGACAAACCGGAAGAATCACATGGTTGGACAGAGGGCGCCACGTCATTGTGCCTAAATGATGAGGATGAAACGATAACGCGCGGCTCGGATTTGGTTGCCAATACAGCTTCACCAATTCAAGTTGAACCATGGTGAACTCAGCAAGAGGACAAACAGGTGGGAAGGGGCGGTGCAACATTAGGCTCCCAGTATCAGCATACATACATACAATAAGCGAATGCAGACCAGGGTGGTGTCATTTATAGGATTGTATTCAAAAGAAAAGCATAGCGATGGCGTTACGAACCAGGCATAATGGTTTGAGTATCTGGTTTTATGGAAGGATTATACGCAGGAATAGACGTTATTAGCGGTTTGATAGGGCGTGCATGCTGTATCAAGAATAGATATTCAGGATTGATACCAACACAATGGCACAAAACACATCGAACGGGGATGGAGATACGGTGCTAAGCGAAGGAAACCGATTGTCACCACTTGCCATGTGAATTGAGCTGGTACCGAAATTGATGTTTCTCGGTTGTGATAAGAAGGATTGATATCCATTGTTTCGGTCTCAAAGGAGATTCCAAAGTTAAATATGGCACCGGCAATGAAGGGCCGAGAAAAGAGTCCAGAAGCGGCCAGGTCCTCTAGATTACAGTGGAACTGAGTGCCGAAACAGCCCTGGCTAGCACGGCATGTCCCTAAAGCAGATCGAGAGGGACTGTTGGCAGCTAGTTCCAGTAATTAATTAATTGCCCTGATCGACCTCGGGCGAAGAAACGGGATAATCTTGACTCCGCGGGTATAACGGCAACTAAAAAGGAGGCCATAGGCGCCTAAATGGATGGTGAGTTTCTGAATGCCTATCAGGAACAGACTATTACGTGGAGGCTCTAGAGGTGTTCGAGTATGTAAATGAACTTGGCATAATTCCTCAGCTATACGGATGCAATTAACCATGCAATGACAATCGGAATTTAACCGCTCGTATAAATGTTAGTGTCTCCATATCACTATTTACCTTCAAGTCCGTTCAACAACGGAGGTAAATGGTCCGATCTTATTTATATAATGACCTCGGCCAAGACCGATTAGATGGAAGAACTGACAGCTGCCATGAGTTCTGCTCCTATGTACTCCGTACGCGCGGGCCCACCTGTGTTGGCTGTTAGGTGTTACAGACAAAATTCTAGACCACAAAGCCCTGTCTTCTCGTATTCAGGTCTCGCGAACCATGCCAAGCTTCCTGAGCCAACAGTTAACAACGCTTAGTTGTGTCAACGAATCATTCTGATTGGCGAATCCGTAAACAGAAAACCCCCGGGACAGGGTCTCTGACATCCTAGCCCCCCAGTTGCTGATCACTTACAATGCTCCCTAATGGCCCCGCGGGGTGAATAAAAAGACAGTCCTCACTCACACTAAACATTGCTGTACTATGACCGAGTTTTCTTTCATCCCTTGGGTATGGTCCATGGCTTTACGGCCTTGTGGAACCGATTACTGATGGCACTGGGATGACTTGCTGGCCCTGCGCCCCTTTGAAAAGGACTTCGCTTGCGATGGCCTTGGCAGGTACCAGATGGTAAGTCGGGCGGACGAAACCTTCTGAGGGATCCATCAATGTAGCCCGTACGGAGTAGTCTCCATTTGTTTGGTGAAACTCAGCGTCTCTTGAACGTTGATTGACAGGGCCGGGGCTTTGACCTTGTGTTGGTCGTTCTTCTGTGAGCACGATCGGCATTGCTGAGCCGATGTTTGGTTTAGGACAGGCCCATATCGAGGCTGAGCTTGACGAGATACGTGCATCCTTGATTGACGGTGCTTGTTATTGTTAATAATAAAGAGCTCTCGGGCCCCAAATGCGATGTCTCGTCATGTTTGCTTTCGAAGCTTGTCTTTCTTCCCGTGTTTCATACGAATAAACGACCCCAACCAACAACAAATGCATAATACCAAAAAGCAGGAACGGCTTTGGTGAAGCTTCCCGTTTTCGCAAGACAAGACAGTAACTGAGACAGTCGCGACTCACATTAAGCTTGCATCCGTATCCATCTTGACTTGGAAGGCACCAACAAAAGAGGTTGCTCGACCACCCACTTTCCCATTCCGATCCATTGCATTTGGCTTGTGAGACCTCATCATCGAAATCTCTCCAACCTCTTTTTAAACACCCGGATTTCTTCCTTTCTTTTCAGTTTGTGTTCCCTCCCTTTTTTGGACTGCTCCGACCTTCTCCTTCTACTCAGTCACCCTCCTCCCTTGAAATACGTCACTTTGCAGACGAGAGTTTGGGTCTAGTTTCGAGGTGGCTGTGAACTCTCCCTGTGTTGGGTCACTCGTTGTCAGCAAGCCACCACTCGATCATTCTTACTCCTCACCACAACTCCAAAGGACGATATCGAACTGTCGATACCTTCAGACTGAGACAGTCGGAGTAATGGCAGGATCCAGCGATTTGGAGGCCAACAGAATGGCGCATGGATCTGTGGCTGCCGACAGCCAAGTTACAGAGAAGCCTGTAAATCAGGGAACAGCTCCAAGAATACATGCATCTGCATACATCCTGTATGTGAACTTGCTACTGGGAGAACTTGGAGGAATGACTAACACAATGCTTTCGACAGAACATGGATCTTCTTCTCCAATGCCACCATCATCTTCAATAAGTGGCTCATTGACACTGCTGGTTTCCGTAAGTTTTCTGTTATTCAGCTCTACGGGATAGAAGTACATATGCTAACATGATCTGGCAGGATACCGTGAGTATTTTATCCGTTTGACTACTGGATGTTCGTCCATGACCTATAGCTAACAAGCCATCAGCCATCATTCTCACAACATGGCATCTCGTCTTTGCAACAATAGCGACTCAACTTCTAGCTCGAACAACATCTCTTCTCGATTCACGCCATGCTCTCCCGCTTTCTCGACGACTTTACGTACGGACTATCCTCCCTATCGGCATCCTCTACTCCGCCTCGCTCGTCTTCTCTAACATCGTCTACCTCTACCTGTCCGTTGCGTTCATTCAGATGCTGAAATCCACCGGACCTGTCTTTACACTTATCGCCTCCTGGATGTGGGGCGTTGCCCAGCCTGATACCAAGACGTTTGGTAATGTCATGCTCATTGTGGCCGGTGTTGCCCTGGCTAGTTTTGGAGAGATCGAATTCTCGTGGTGGGGTTTCATCTTCCAGATGTGTGGTACCATCGCCGAAGCCGTACGAGTTGTTATGATTCAAGTTATGCTCAGCGCAGAGGGTCTCCGTATGGATCCTCTTGTTGGTCTATACTACTACGCACCCGTATGTGCTCTTATGAACCTCGTCGTTGTCTTCTTCACTGAGGGTCCTCGTTTCCAATGGGAGGACGCAGCGCACGCGGGCTATGGGATGCTGTTCGCCAATGCTTGTCTTGCATTTGTCTTGAACGTCATCACCGTCTTCCTTGTAAGCCAGAATCAAAATCGCCATGATTTCTTTCAGGTGCTAACTGCTATCCAGATCGGCAAAACATCAGGACTTGTCATGACTCTTAGTGGAATCCTTAAGAGCATTCTTCTCGTGGCTGTTTCTGTTGTTATTTGGAGCACCCACATCTCGCTCCTCCAAACACTTGGATATTCGGTTGCTCTCATGGGTCTTGTTCTGTATTCTGTAGGATACGAACAACTCCTCAACACATGGGAAGAGGCTGTTGCATGGGGCACAGGCACCCTGAACCGTGAGGGCGAGATGTCTCCCACACTACGCAAGATTATTATGGTTGGATGCCTGGGTTTCATCACCGTAATCATTGCTGGTGCGTTATGGCACTACCACGAGCTAGATAGTGCGAAAGTGGCTCGGGCGACTACGTCGTGGTTTGGCCAATGATATGATTAATGATTTCTCTTGGATATAGATAGACTTGTAATGATGATCAAACGTATTTCAGCAACTTTCTGTGCCATATGTATTGCGGTATTCTGCTATGAGAATTATTTGTGATGCCCTGATTCTATCTTAGGCGTTAAAGGGTATCTAATAAGCAAACCAGCCCCTATCTTCACTGGCTTGATCAAGTATGGATGCTGATATCTCCAATTAATCAGCAATCCCTAAGAATAATGATGTTTCGTATAAGCCATGGAGTCGACTCTGCAGGATTATCGACGGCTTCTGCTACGATCTCGCCTCTCTCGTCGAGGAGACAAGCTGCGATCTCGTCTGTTTCGCCTATCTCTAGACCGCTCTCTTTCACGATCCCGGTCCCGATCCCTGTCACGATCACGATCACGTCGGTCTCTATCACGGTCGCGATCTCGAGATCGGTCCCTGTCCCTATCTCGTCTGTCTCTATCCCTATCCCGATCGCGGTCCCTGTCTCGCTCGCGGTAACTATCTCCACCTCTCAACTTATCACGATCTCTGTCTCTGTCCCGGTTGAGATCACGGTCGCGATCCTTAGTTGCGTCGCGGGCCCTGGAAGGACTCGTTCTGCGCTCCTCGCGGCCTCCAGGCGTATATCTGTCAATATCGTCTGTGACCCAACGGCGGCGTAGATCGGGAGATTTCTCACCACTGCTCTTCTTGTCGTCGAGTCCTGGGATCGGCAAGCCCTTGTTTCTGGCGTCCTTCTGCGCCGCCAGATAGGCCTTGGCTTCCTTTTCTCGCTTTTTGACCTCTTCCCTCTTCCACTCTTCAAGTTCATCTTGTACCTTGCTGGAACTTGGTCGTACGGCAGAGGCGGTGGCTCGTGATCGAGAACGACTTCGGCGATCAGATGGCTTCTCCTTTGGCTTTGCTTTTTCCTTTTCGGGCTCTTTTTCGGGTGCTTTCTCAGGGGCTTTCTCAGGGGCCTTCTCAGGGGCTTTCTCGCGCGGCTTCTCTGGTTCACGATCGTCTCGGGTTCTTTCTCGGCTTCGTCGCCGGGGAGGAGATCTATCGTTTCTCTCGCGATCGCGGTCACGGGGCCGGTCCCTATCTCGTTCACGATCTCTTTCGCGGGGATCATAATGATCAGCACCGCCAAGTCGGGCATCACGCGAACGGCTTCTATCACGTCGTGTACGAGAGCGAACTCTATCCGGTCTGTCGGGTCCCAATCGTGAGCGTGAGCCATCTCTTCTGTCCCGACTTCGGTCCCTCCTTTCTGCTCGGGGTCGGGATCTGCTTCTCTCTCTTCGATCCGCCACCCTTAGTCGCTCGCGGCTCCCATCGCGTCTTCGAGATCTGCTTCGCTCATAGTGGTCGTACTTGGGTCGTGATCGGCTTCTAACACCACGATTGTCTCTGCCAGTCCGTGAGCGAGCTCTGTCCTGTCTAACTCGAGAGCGGCTTCGATCACGTCTATCCCTGATGCGGGATCCGCTACGACCTCTACGCGGAGAGTTTGAGCGCCGGTCGCGACGGCCGTCTCGTTCCCTGGCCCGGTCACGGTCTCCGTCGCGTCCCACAACCCTTGAAGCACTACGACTTGGCTTGTTTTCGTCCGCGGAAGGTCTCTTCGTCTGAGCAGGGGTTCCAGAACCAGCACGTTCGGCTCTAAGTCCTGCATCGCTGTTCTTTCGACCTTCGGCAATAGAAGAACGTTCTCGCCGAATGGGGTTGATGGCAGAAACAGGACCCGTCTTACGTGGCGGTGGTGCCAAAGACGAATCAATCTCTAGCTCTTGCTTTTGAGTCGGTTTGGAACTTTCGCGAAGTAGATCTGCCAGAGCCTCTTGCTCCAAGCGCTCGTGCTCCTCTTTGGAAAGCTTCTCCTTTAATTCGGCAGAGACAGCTTGCTTCTCCTTGTGACGATCATCCCTATGTCGGTCAGGATCACGACGATCTCTATCACGATCATTGTGTCGGTCTCGATCTCGGTCACGGTCTCGATCACGGTCCCTGTCTCTTGTGTCCCGACCACGGTCCCTATCCTGGTCGCGCTCTTTGTGTCGCTTTTCTCTTTCGATATCCCGTAGTCTTTCACGTTCCTCGCGCTCTTGTTCTCGCTTCCTGCGGCGTTCATCTCTTTCTTCCTGGCGTTTGAGTTCGGCCTTCTCACGTTCTCGCTCCTCCTTCTTTCGTTCTTCCTTGATAATTCTTCGTTTTTCATCCTCGATTGCAGCTTCTTTCTGCCGTAATTCTTCGCGAACGCGTTCGCGTTCTGCTCGTCGAGCCTCGGTGTCGGCCGCATACTCTTCATCGGTTTTCGATCCTCGGATCTTTTCTGCCTCGGCTGCTTCTTCGCCAATGTCTGCACGACGACTTTCGCGGATGCGCTCTTCGATAGCTTCAACGTCAATTAACTGGCTAATGACGTCTTCAGCTTTCTGATAGACTCCAGATCTCTCCAGAGCACCATCGATGAGAGCTGCTGCCTTTCGCCGGTCGAGTGTGAGAAGCTGTTGTGGATTCCGTTCGATTTCCTGTTCGGCCACTTCGAGGATCGATTTAGTGACTTGAGCTTCGTAATCCTGAATGCTTAGTTAGTACAGTAACGCGCAAGTATTTTTGTATGGCGTACGCTGGCTTCAAATTTGTCCCAGACTTGTTTTCTGATGGAATCATAGGCTCCCTCCTTTTTGAAGCTATGAGCCAGCGATTCTATCGCGGCTCTTGTCGCTGAGGGTAGAGGAAGATCTGAAGCCTTGAACTTTCGCGGCGCTGAAGCAAGTGCTTTTTCGCCATTCGCAGGCGTTTGTTCGACGCCTGTTGCTGCCATTATGGCGGTGATATGAGCTTGGGCGCAAGAGACTAGAAAAGGAGATATGATAGCGCGCGACAGGCGAACGCTGGCAGAAGTTGTGACAATCAGCACATAGCGCACTTGCCCATTAAAGTAACAATCAGTCGAGCCTTGAGGTTTAAAATTTCAAACCTTAACAATGACTTCTTCTTAGGTTAGCATGTTGAGCAAGTTGTCTAGGCGAAAACCTGGGGTTCTTTGACTGACGTGACATGAAAACGCCAGGTCACGTGGTCGATATAATTATCTTGGATCTCGGCCTACCCTGTACATCCAAATCAGATGAAAGAGCGTTACCGGCCATTATTCCGGTTCATTTCTCTTTTCAAAGTCAAGATAAAACTATTGTAACTCTCTCGGTGTTACTCTTATACACTCTGGGCTTGCATCTAGATGATTTAAGCTTTTAATAACCAAGCCCCAATCAACTAAATGTCATCTGATTGATGGAATGTCGCTAACGAATGTCAAAAAGGGATCAAACAACATTTAGATCGTGACCTCAAATGAAAGACAAATTCATTCAAACCCCCGCTTATGAATTTTTAAGCTGAAACAATACATCTAACAAATTGAAGTGAATCTCAACCCAAACCACCAACATCGTACCAGCCGAAAGAATGTTAACGAACAAGCCAACACCAAGCTCACCACTATCACAGCAATAGCTCCAAATTCCACACTCTTCCATACTACATAGAAAGTCCCCTAGTACCGCGAAGTGCACTTTGCAGTTGTCGTGGCCTGGGAAGGCTCCTGGTCTACTGATGATACACCCCCTTTAACGATGGTTGGACCAGGAACCTCATAGTCCACAGAGCTGGTGTAGATATTGACGAGAATTCCAGGATCCTCAGCGTCGTAGAGCTCTGTACCGAGATATCCAGAAGGAGTGTCAGAGCCATCGCCGGTGATTTTCAGGTTGAAGCACTGGGGATAGTTTTGAGCACCGCCTTGCTCAAGAGCATTGTGCAGAGCAATGATCTCGTGTCGAAGAACATAGTTTCCAGAGGCGATGTTCTCCGGAATTCGCACATTCCAGCTGTCTCCATTTTCTTGGAGGACGCTGTCTGCGTACTTGCCAGGAGTGCCGTCCTCGCCCTGCTCGAGAAGACCAAGCCCGTCGATCTTGAAGAACTCGAGCTCAGTCTTGTCGACGCTCTCACATGGACCGTTGCAGTTGGCGAGGTAGTTCAAGATGGGGCCGCTGTGGTTTTCAGGCCAGCCTGACCACCGAAGAGTGAGAGTATCTCCTGCTTCAACCTCGATGTGTCCCTTAGCTGGAGTGGCATCGCGGTGGCAGATGATGGCAGGCTCATTGTACTGGTCAGGAGTAACGAAGCCGTTGTCTTTCTGGGAGATGGTCCAGCCAGCAACCACAGGAGGGTTCTCCATGTAAGGGAAGTCAGTGCTACCATAACCCTGGTAGGCCACGCCGTTGACGATGATCTCGTTAACGTGGCCATGTGCAGAGACGGCGACGGCAGGGACAAGAAGAGTAAGCCAGAAAGAGGCCGTGGAAGGATTCATCTTGAAAAGGAAGCTCATGGTGAAGATAAGGACAGAAGTGAACAATTTAAAGAATGTGCAAAGTGAACAAAAGAATGTTTCCAGAATAAGACGAAGGGAATGATCTGCTTCTTTCAAATCTCTCAACCTTGGAGGTGATAGAGATCCTTTTATACCTATTGCTGTGTATTCAAAGCGCTTCCTCTGAGGCTTGATGTTTGGGAGCCATCCACCATCCTGCAATGCCTCCACACCAACGATAACCTTACCTTGATTAAAGGCACATACAAACACATTTCTCCGATGTAGTTATCCTGCCCCCCAGCGAATGAATACCCGATGGATGTATCGGCTCTGCTATGATTGGCCTCCCTTTCGGCTGTCAACCTCTATCCCCTGGCCTGTACAACGCGCCTCGACAAGATTTTCAACGTGCCAAGAAACAGCCACAGTGGGAGATATATGAAAGCAAACGCTTGGTAAGCGCAGAGTCAGATGGAAATGCCGTGAGATGAGTGCTTGAATCAGGGTGAGAGGCTGAATCTAAGGCGTCAAGTTGGTTCTGTAGACGAATGAGATGCCACCGTTGGCTGCAGGCAAACAGAACAGAACGTGACGGGGGCTTGCAGCCGTTGTTTCAACATGGATCATTCCGAATATGCATGGTCATTGGAGAGAACTGAGTCGTTGAGATGCAATGATCCGTACGCCACTTGAAAGCCGAGACGGGAGATTTGAGACCCGATCCACCAAGACCTGCAGGTAGGTCCAGGCGCTACTGATTCAAAAGCAGAGGGAATAGGCCTCAATGATCAATGAATATGTTCAATCAAGACGCCGATCAACTGAGCGGTGGATACGATATTCATTGGATATTCAGAGTTGTGATATGTCGTTTGGGATATAAAAAGTATGAACTACTAAGGAAAACAACCCCCTTTTTTCATTTTATACCATCTCATAATGATGGAGGTGGATATCATGCCGTTTCTTCGTCAAGCTCGTAGGGGAGAGATACATCCCAACCGCAACGCCATGCCAGGAAAATGCACCTCAGTACATGCAGAGCAAACACTCCTCGCTGTGCTCACTGTTTACTGAGTGGTCTTAGAACTCGCCTTCTCCGCCGTGGCCGACCACACTCGCGGTCCAGAGGCCAACAAGACCCCACCAATTGACCTTCCAGCCTCTCCAGAGTCCCTCGCGGCCCTGGCCCTTGTGCACCGTGGCGGCAACACCCTTAGTCTTGGCCTTGCCCTTCTTTGCTGCAGCTTGTTTTGTGCTTGAAACCTCGTGAGTTCCCTCCTCGTTCACGATATGGAACATGGTGCCGATGGTGCCTTCATAACGTCCTGGAGGAACAATGGTGTTGAACTGCTGACCAGGGCCGCTGAGAGCCTCTACATATTCACGGCTCGACAAGAGCGAAACCTGTCCACGTCGAAGAACAGTCTCGATAGGCAGCTTGAGAAGGATCGCAGATGACGAGGCGATGAATTTGGAGATGGAAAAGGCCAGAGGGGAGGCATGGCTGTCAATCATGAACTGAGTTCGGAGGACAAGAGGTGTTGAGAGTGTGATAAGAGGGTGGATCAAGGAGTTGAGGATGGTCGGGACTACTAGAATGGAGGAGCAGAGATATGAGGGGAGGTTTCTGAGGGTAGCTAGCGTCCTGCGCTGGCCGTTTGAGCTCGGGGTAACGATGAGCCTAGTCATGGTTAGCTTGGTAGCTCTTTGAAGAGCTATCATGGAACATACCTAGTTCGCACCAAGTCCAACGGTGAGAGAACAAGCCCAGTAGCAACAGCAGCGGCTGCGGCCACAAAAAGAGATGCCCAAGGATAGGGCGAGGCGATATCGATCATGCGATCAATATCCTCTCTTACACCCATATCTGGGACATTAAAAATGGCACTGAGAAAGCTTCTACCCCAGTTTTCCAGCAGTGACTGCAGCACCGTGTAGAGGAACGTCGCATTTGAACCCTTCCACACACCCCAAGCACCTTCTTTACCCCACAGCTGCCCGATCACTTCGAGAATCGAGTCTGGTCGGCGAAGTGTAAGGTAATGTTCCGGTAGGATCGGTTTCTTCACGGGAGACATGGCCCGTCGGCCGCCTATGCTTCTTGGCTCAGAAGGAGTGGGAGTGGGAGGAGCATTCGATGTGAAGTACGCAGGCTCTTCGCCCTCAGAGTCCGAATCTCTAAACTGATGCGTCATGATTTAGCGGTGTACCTCACGGGAAGCTCGAAGCTCGATATAACACTCACATCGTACATAGGGCTCCTCTGCGGAGAGACTCTCCTCTTGGGCGTCTCGGGCTCAACGGGAGTGGTTTCATACGCGGCATTTTCATCCTGGTTCCGGACCTGCAACAATGTCTTTGCTACCTCGAAAGGCTGGGCCATGAGAACCGAGGTGTACTTCCATAGCAGGTCGTCGATAAGGTCCTTGACACTTCGGACCATCGACGGCGAGGGATCGCCAAGGTAATCATTGTATTCGAGGTCGGAGAGGATATCGCGTGCTTTGGAGGCATAGCCTTCACCGGCGGCAGTCACATGTCGTCCATCGGGGAATGGGTTCGGGCTGGGGCTCGCCTTATGGATAGTCTCTGCTGGTTCACCAATCGTGGGAGGAATATAGTACGGCCTCAAAGGATTGACGCCATCTCTGTTAGTCGACATGATTGACCCGGGCAACACGACGACATGGGCCTCCAGGGAAAAGAATTGTCGACAGAGTCACAGTCACAGTCACAATGAGAGAGCTTCGGTTCTCACCAGAGAAAATGCAATCATGCCTGTCCATGGCCCCACCCCGGCCACCCGGAGTTAGACGTCGGACTCCGGCCAATGGATTTCCCGGCCGAAAGCGCCCTCTGCTATCCGAAGCTACTCACTTTTTTTCCGGGCTGCTTAATATCATCTTGGCCGTGAGAGGACGAGACGGGGGCATAAGCTACCATTGAGCAAAATTGGCGCATTCAGAGCCCTTCGAACTCTTGAGTCTCTACCCGGAACACTGGCAGCTTTGTTCCTACGTTGTACAGTTACAACTACCTAATTCCTCCCATTAATTATCGCCTTGTACTTCGGCCGATACCCCGAATTCCCCGGAACTATGTCGGCGTCACGATCCTTTGCGACTTGCTTGGCAAAGCTCCCAGCTACGGCGTCACGAACAGCACAGCCTATGCGACTCGGTCAAAATGCACTATCGCAGGCTCCTCGAACACGATCAGCCATGATTACCCAAGCTGTCCGATTTTCGCCCGTATCCCAGAGAGCTTTCACTACTTCAACGCAAAGACGACACGGACATATCGACCCTCCGAAGCCGGGTGAGGAGTATGTCTAAAATAAAACCTTCTAGCTCAAGTATCATTCGACTGACCCTATTTAGACTTTATGTTACATTTATTGAGAAGGATGGTACGGAGAACAAGTTTGCCGTTTCCGACGGCGACAACCTCCTCGATGTCGCTCAAGCAAACGATCTAGAGATGGAGGGCGCATGTGGAGGATCTTGCGCCTGCTCGACATGCCACGTTATTGTTACCGAGGACGAATACTTCGACAAGATGCCCGAGCCCGAGGATGACGAGAACGACATGCTGGATCTGGCCTTCGGACTTACCGAGACAAGTCGATTGGGCTGTCAAGTGAAGATGACCAAGGAGCTGGACGGTCTAGTGGTGAAGCTGCCATCCATGACGAGGAACCTGCAAGCGAGTGATTTCGGCAGCTAGGAAGATTATGATATGAGACATATGTTTGATATATGAGGAAAAGAACTGTACTTGTAAGATTACCATACTTCGGGAGGAATCGGAACCGAGCGATGACGGGGATTCAGGTGCATCATACGGGGGTATCTTTGTTGTGACTTTAGTTGCGAGGTCGGAAAAGCTCGACCTGATAATTCCACTACTCCTCTTAAAAAAAAGAAAGAACACACAGAAATGTTATTAAGCCTCCTCCAGCGCTCCCTTTTTCAACCCGCCACCTCCTGATGCGATCAACTCCAAAAATCCCTTCTTGCTCATCTCGTTGACCTTCTCCTCCCGCTTCTTCATACCGATGACACCCTCCTTTCTTGTACCCTTCTCGGCCTCAACAGCCTTGACCTGCGCAGCGCGGACGGCGTTGAACAGCTTGACAACACCGCGCTGAGCGACCTTGCGTAGCCTCCTCTCCGTCACCATGATCTCGGATGTGGATGTCTCGAGCTCTCCGGTGTTGTCGTTTGTGGTTGCGATGAGAACATCCTTTACTCGGCCCTTCTCGAATGCTCGCTTCTTGGCCTCGCGGAGCTGTTTCCTGGCCTTGGACTCTAGGGCGCTGTCGACGGCTGCCTTAGAGGCTTCGTGTGCTGCAGCGCTTCGGGCGAGGACGGGATCTGATCGTTTGGATGTTGATAGCTTGGTGTTGAGAATCTTGGAGAGCGATGTCGCGAAAGCATTGGGGTCGTTTCGCTTGGACTTCTTGCGCTTGCCGGAGGGCTCGCCATCGTCATCTTCGTCATCGTCGTCCTCTGATCCCTCATCGTCGTCTTCCTCCTCGTCCTCCTCCTCTTCGGACTCAATTTCTGGCTTGTTGTTCTTGGCCTTCTGTGTCTTGTTGTTTTGTTGTGTCTTCTTAACAGGCTTCTTCACAGGAGGGGCCTCGCCATCAGAGCTGGAGACTTCATGATCGGAACCGCCGACATCGTCCACCTGGACATTGTGAATATCGTCGTCGGAATCGAGCAGGTTGACAGCATCAAACTCTTGCGCCTCTTCGGATTCAGAATCACTGTTGTATTCTCGCAATTGCTTTCTCTTTTGCTTCTTTGAGGGTTTTTGTAGGCGACCCTCAATCTGTTTTCTCTTCTTGTTTCCAGGACCGGCCATTGTGACTTTGTTGTGTTGTTGTAGCTGGGATGTACAATGCGTTCAGTGGAAAGCGTCGCGGATCTGGACTGGTCGTCAAACTTTTGAGAATTTTGCCGGGGAAATTTTCTGGCGAGTGGAGGGTGGGTCTGGGCGGTGAGCTAAGCTTCGGTGGATGGTTCGTGGGGCCGATAGTGGGGCCGTGTTCCTTGCAAAGCCCGGGAATGGAACAAGGTACCTCACGATGTATAAATAAGTACTAAAGTGTTTAGTAACATGTTTAGCAACGGATGATTTATACAATGATAGGGAAATCTAGCAAGAAATAGTGGCTCTAATAATGTACGAACTGTCAATTACATGGTACTAAGCAAAACCCAGAAACACAAAGTCAGACCGCTAGCCTCCAAGTAGCTTTAATCCCCATTTAAAAGAACTTAATCTTGTCCCAGAAAGAAGGAGGAACAATCTCAGGAACTGGCTCAGGCGAGTCCGGAGCTTCAACGGTTGTCTTCCACGTCTCATTTCCATCAATGTAAAGAGTGTAGTGAAGCGAGCTTCTACCGTCCTCAGACTTCTCAATCGAGAATGAACCAAACTTAGACTTGCCTCCAGGGATGTAGCTTTATGACTATTAGCAACCGTATTGTCTGTGATGGGGTATATACTTACTTCATCATGTTATCCTCATCATCTGTCTGCTTGTATGTAGGGAAGGGAGAAGCAAACTGGTTGAGGGGGCTTGTAGAGAACTCGTGGGCAGCAGCGGACTGTGGCCATCGTGAGTCAACAGGGGGCGGGAATCTGGTTGCGGCAAACTCATGGCGATCACCAGACAGAATGACAACACCAGTACCTCGTGCACCAGAATCCCACATAGCCTCGAGGACTTGCTTTCTCTCAGTAAGGAAGCCACCCCAAGTGTCCTTGACGTTGACGGGCCAGTTCTTGGTGAATGGAACAGAAGAAGAAATGAACTTCCATCGTACTCCTTGAGGCATAGGACGTGCCAGCCATGCCAGGAGGTCAACCAACTGGTCCTTACCTAGCATCGTCTTGTCCGTCGCGTTGAAAGGAGCGTTGTTGCTGGAGCGGTAGCTGCGAGTGTCCATCATGAAGAAGCTGGCTGGTCCTTGAGTGAACTCATACCAGGTGGCATTGTGTCTCACGTTGAGAGGGCCTGCAGAATTAGAGATCGGCGGGTTGACGTTGGCCTGGTAAAGATGCCAAGGGTCGACAGCTGCGCTGTAAATTCCAGTTGTGTTTGAAGACCAATCATTGGAAATCTCGTGGTCATCGAGGACATGAATCCAGCTTAGGTTCTGAGCAACGGGGGCCCAGTCGGGGGAAGCGTAAACCTGTCGGTATTGCATGCGATACTCTTCGGCCGTCTTTCCAAATCGTTCAGGGACATCAACATAGATGAAATCTCCAAGAAACAGCATGAATTGAGGATCCAACTTGGGCAGCAAGTTTGCCAGATTCTTCAGTCCAGGAATAGCAAGAGCGTGATCTAATGGGTTGTATGGGAAGCGAGGGAGAATGCAAGAGGTGGAGAGAAAAGTGAATAGGCCGTCCTTGGTGTTGGGCATCTCTCCGGCCTTGGGGGCAGAGCGGAACTCGCCTGAGTGATGGTTGGAGGTCCTCCACTCATAAGTCATCTGCTTTGCTGAATCAAGAGGCACCGTAAGAGTTTGGGTGAAGTCAGTGCTGTTATCAGTCGAAGTAACGAAGCCTGCGGTGAGCCACAGGTTGGAGTCGTACTTTGGCTCAGCATCCTTGACCTGATACTCGAATATGATGGGCATTTGCAGCTGATCAGGCTCACGAATCACAAATCTGGCCTCTGATGGTGACACATATCCAAGTCGAACAAAAGATAGGTCGTTGGCAGGATGATACCATCGCGCACGATACAGAGCATCGGCGGTTAGAGCAATGAGGATAGAGTTGATGAGGAAGGTCAAGAAAGACGCGATTGGGCGCTTAGAACTGGGACCTCCTGATAGAAGGATGTTGGTGATGCTGGGAATCTTCTCTCCGACAACAATTTTCTCCTTGATATTGACAACATCAGTAACAACCTCGGGCTCAGGCGCGACTGCGACACCATCCTCGGTCAATAGGGGGGTTTCAGGTGTGACAGCGGACTCCTTGAGAGTGACATCGACCTCATCCTTGATAACACCAATGTCTGGCTTTGTGAAGTAGCTCGCAATATAAGATGGAACATAGATTGCGAATAATGCAAATGCAATTGAGGGGAAGTGTGCCTGTTACTGTGGTTAGATTGGGTGACCGTGAATAGATCTTTATAGTCAGTGCTTACAGGGAACTGCAGTATATGGTTAGTGCCGTGTCATACAAATAAATAGGAAGTACGAACAAGTCTGAAGAATATGAACGCGCTTATCCTCAGTGCGACTGAAGATAGCTTTGCGGCCTTCGTTTGAATGGCCATGTTGAACACGGTCTCAATGAGATGAGACTAGAGCAATAAGGAGGTGCTTCGCGGAAGCTTGGACAAGACTGATTGGTATGATTAAGACAATAGAATAGACCCTTGGCTCAGTGATTAGGGTTAAGGAGAGTCGAGAAGAGGGGGAGTAATTAGAAGATCAAATCATGTCAATGTTAGATGTGACTTGAAAATTAATGGTTTCTCGAAAAGAACAATCACGTTTTATCTTGTTATATTTGATGAAAGGACTGACAGGGGAGTGAGGTCATGACCCGCGATAGCCTGGTAATACAACTCCTCGACGCGTATTGGTTCAAGTGGATAGCTGTTAAGTTGTGGCTTGACTGTGGCTGAACCATATTTTGTGTCAGTCAAGGTCCTAAAAAAGGAGCTCAGGAGGGGTCTTTCCAGGGGGTCGGTGCTAGCAAAATTCCGCGCCGACTTTGGAAGCTCAGGGCAATCGTGGCCCGTTCAGTTACTTACAGCACATGTCCACTTTAGCGACAGCTTGTCCTGATCAGCACGCGACAACCTCTCATACAACGCCGTAACAATGAGACTACCAACGATTGTCGCTGGGCTCTTCGCCTGCCTGATCACCAATGTCGCTGCTACTGCTTTGACTTACAAGCTCGATGCCAACGAGAAGGCCTGCTTCCATACCACCACGAAAAAGCAGGGCGAGAAGATCGCATTCTACTTTGCTGTGAGCTTCCTTCGATCACACACTATTCACCGAACTTCGAGCTGAACATTTATTGCAGGTCCAATCTGGTGGTTCTTTCGATGTCGACTACATTGTTGAGGGTCCCAATGGCAAAATCATCATGGACGGTCAAAAGGAGCGACAGGGAGACTTTGTCTTCTCCGCCAACGTTGTCGGCGATTACTCCTTCTGCTTCGATAACGAGATGAGTACTTTCGCCGAGAAGTTTGTCGATTTCGAGATTGCCGTCGAGAACGAGTCCCGCGCTCAGCTGCCCTCCAAGCAGGGCACCACCCCCGAACAGACATCGGTCCTCGAGGAGTCCATCTTTAAGGTCTCTGGTCAACTCTCCACTATCTCGCGAAACCAAAAGTACTTCCGAACCCGTGAGAACCGAAACTTTGCGACTGTCAACAGCACAGAAGGCCGAATCATCAACTTCAGCATGATCCAGATTGGCCTAATCATCTGTATGGGTGCTCTGCAGGTGTTTGTTGTTCGATTCTTTTTCCAGGTGAGTTTGATTATCCCTTGTACCGTGGGAATTTCCGCTGATTGTATAATTAGGGTGCGCGAAAGGGTTACGTATAAACAATTCGCTGTATTATGTATACTGCGATGAATCTGTGTGTTACGAGGCGTGGAATCAAAAGGGAGATGGGATATTATAAGTGTTATGTATAATCAATGGAAGCAGAGCGCTTGGCCTGTTTTGAGAGTCTGGCACTTGGTTTTGACCTAAAGGTTCGCGGTACTGATGTGAAAGAAGTCATGATGCGCTTGATGCTTTACTTAGACGGCTGATATAATGGCACTGCACTGTCATACTTTGCCTCTTTTGAAATAGGATTTTGTTTGCTATAACTTCATGTCTTCTTGTCTCGGATGTAGCTGATGTTTTTTACCACTTTCCAAGTTCCTGATGTTTGATACCAGTCTGGATGAAAGAGTCCTTGGTCGTTCATTGACGAATGCGTGTTGACATTTCAGGTAGCATGAAATATTGTTACATATAATACGAATAGGTACGCATTCAGATACTGAGCCGTGTGAGATATCAATCCTGATGTAGTTGCAAGTAGTGAGCCTAGATAACTTGTGAATGTACCTACATAGTATGCAAGTACTGAGGTCCAGTGGTTGATCAAGGCAGCATTCAGCCTCAAATTATCCGCACAGTTGCCTGATTGAACCACTGGGTTATATACTAAGCCTATTTCTGTTCTCAAACTTAACAAAGGCCATGATTACTTTACCTTTTATTCAATTGTGCTTTTTCTGAAAAATACTTGACCGCAGTATATCCATATTCAAGTATTCCATTGTTTCTGGGGCAGTTGACGCATCGTCATCTTGGCGCGGTGCTACAGATATCCCGCGCTAAACCCACTTAGGACGGTTGCCTCTTGAAATTCTAAACCTTGGAGCCTCGCGACAGTCAAACAGATCATACAACTTCATCCTCACAACAACAATAAAATGACGTCGATCGCCGGGTCGCTCCAGGCTGCGCTACCTAAACCCAGATATACGGGAGAGGATGAAGAGACTCCCGCGCGAGCGCAACAACGCGGTGTTCGAATTGTAGGCCCCGGCCAGCTCGACGAAACGCAGCTCGTCCTCAAGCGATCTGGCCCTCCGGCCTACGGTCAACGTTCAGGATGGCGTCCTCGGTCGCAGGAAGATTTCGGAGATGGAGGCGCTTTCCCAGAGATCCCGATCGCTCAGTACCCGTTGGAGATGGGAAAGAAGGGCGCCAACTCCAGCAACGCGTTAGCGATCCAGGTTGATGCCGAAGGCAAGGTCAAATACGATGCTATCGCGCGACAGGGCCGCAACGAAAGTCGCATAGTCCACACCTCTTTCAAAGAACTCATCCCTCTCCGACAGCGCGCCGATGCGGGCGAGATTGATCTTTCGCGACCTGACAAGGAATCCGTCGAGGCTACAACGGAGAGGACGAAGAATGCACTGGCCGCGCTGGTCAGCGGTGCAGTGGCAGCTCAAAAGCCGAAGAACGTCAACATTGGACAACGAAAAGACCCTACTTTCGTTCGATACACGCCAGCAAACCAGATGGGCGACAACTCCAAGAAGCAAGACCGCATCATGAAGATTGTCGAACGACAACGCGATCCTATGGAACCCCCGAAATTCAAGCACAAGAAGATTCCCCGTGGACCCCCTTCGCCGCCTCCGCCAGTCATGCATTCACCACCCCGAAAGCTTACAGCCGAAGACCAAGAAATGTGGAGGATTCCCCCCCCTGTCTCAAACTGGAAGAATCCTAAGGGTTTCACAGTGCCTTTAGATAAGCGTTTGGCAGCAGATGGAAGAGGCCTTCAAGATATTGCCATCAGCGACAAACATGCTCAGTTTGCCGAGGCTGTTAAGATGGCTGAGCGCCATGCTCGTGAGGAGGTTCAGCAACGCGCGATGATGCAACAGCGTCTAGCAGAGAAGGAGAAGGCACAGAAGGAGGATACTCTCCGAGAACTGGCCCAGAAGGCTCGCGCGGAGCGATCTGCTGCTGGCCGTGGGCGCCGGGATTCTCACGATTCCCGAGACTCAAGAGACTCAAGGTCACGATCGCGAAGCTACAGTTATTCCGAGTCAGACCGCTCTGACAGCGAAGATGATGAAGTTAAAGAGCGTGTCAAGGCACGACAAGAGAAGCAAAGAGAGGAGGAGCGAAAGCTACGTCAGAACCGTATGGGCGCTGAGCGACGAGCTCAAGTTATGGCCCGTGAGCAAGGCAGAGATATCTCAGAGAAGATTGCTCTGGGTCTTGCTAAACCTACACAATCAAAGGAGACGATGTATGACTCGCGATTATTCAACCAGACGAGTGGATTCGATAGCGGCATTAACGAGGACAACCCCTATGACAAGCCGCTCTTCGCCGCACAAGACGCCATCACCAGCATTTATCGACCCCGAGCAAATGCGGACGATGACGACGATGCCGAGGCTGGTGACCGGGAAATGGCCAAGATCCAGAAGAGTAGCCGTTTCGGTGAAGCCCTTGGCAAGGGAACTTTCAAGGGCGCCGCAGACGCAGAGGTCAGTCTACCATTTTGCACATTTCACCTGACGCTTTACTAACATCTGTGATACAGGCACGAGAAGGACCAGTTCAGTTCGAGAAGGACGCAGGAGATCCTTTCAACGTGGACAAGTTCTTGTCCGAGGTGGACCAGAACTCAACATCAAAGCGAGGCTACGGTTTGCAGGACGAAGACAACAGACAATCTAAGCGGCCACGAGTTGACCCTGACGATGACGAAGATTAAGCAGCAAATTGTACAGATAGGTGTGGATGATTATTACAGTTAGACTCAGTCAGGTGTCAATCAGCAGCTTTTTGCGTTTCAAAAGGCATCTTTACAATACCAAGGCACTAGACAAAGCACAGCCCCCGGTGCTTTGCGAATTAATTTTAACCAACTGCCTCATGACCTGAATCAAAACTCTGTGCTAAGACCATTGCTGGGGAGCCTTGATCTCTAATACGTGGAATCCTGGATCTCATCCTCCTCCGCATTTCGGAATTATATCCAATTTAGGCCATTTCGCGGGGTACAAGACGACGAATGGTCAAACTCTGGACAGCCATCTTCTTGTAGCCACTTTGTTCCCTGTGTTAAACGAAGCTTCCCCTGAGACTCGCTCATGACTGTACCGAAAACCGAGAGCAAGGGTTGCTATCTCGCCCGAACCATGGGCTAAAGTTCTGGCCTTAGCCTGAAAAGAAGCGATCGACAACGTCCCCATGGGGAAAACCAGCCATTCCGGCCAAGCTATCCTTGCCTTCTCATGGCAGCTTCATCCCCCACAAGGGTTATTGGGGGTGAGTTGTGGGGTTGGGAGAGATACTCCGGAAGTTATAAAAGGGAAATCAAGTCGCATTGATCGTCCTGAAGTTGTTGTGCGATAGCTTCGAGTGGTCTTTGTCACTTACACCATCTCCCACCGTTACCATGAAGTTTCGCAAGCTTTCGACAGCTTTCCTCATCTCGCTGCTTCATGGGCCTCAATTGGTTGCCGCGGCTCTCAATGCGACCGAAACTGATACTCAGTTGGTCATCTCCAACGACCGTCTGTACGCAGCTGTCCAGAAGAAGGGCGGTGCTATCGTGAAGCTCACCCTTGACGGAACGAATCTGCTCGGCAGCCCGTCAGGCTCGACAGGCATCGGCCCCTACCTTGACTGCTACTGTACACCCAAGGGTTTCTGGACTCCAGGCTCTGTGACTCCCACGTACAAGCTCTTCAAGGGCAAAGACTCCAAGGGCAAGGACTATGGCGGTATTGTCATGTCCGATACATACGCCGAGACGGGCCAGGTCCTAGAGCAATACTGGTTCTTGAGAGATGGTGAAACTGGCCTGCACACGTTCAGCCGAGTCGCATACCACAACGAGGAGCAACCCTTCCTGCGCAACCTACAAGAACTTCGAACGCTCTTCCGACCGAATAATGATATGTGGACTCATCTCCTGACCAACACGAAGCAATACGCGCCTCTTCCGGGCAAGGAAGCCAAGGAGAAGCAGGTCGTGGTGCAGGATGCTACATGGTATCTTGGCAACACGCCCGACGATCCGTATGTGAAGCAGGAGGCGGATTACTTTACTAAGTATACGTTCCAAGATAACTGGCGCGATATCGATGCTTATGGACTGTAAGTTTGAAGTATTCGAATTTTTTTGAAACGACTGGCTGATATATGATAGGTTCGCCGATGGCTCCAAGACCGAGGACGGAGATGCCTATGGCGCTTGGCTTGTTATGAATACCAAGGACACTTACTTTGGAGGACCCCTGCACTCTGATTTAGTTGTTGATGGTATTCTGTACAACTATATCAGCTCTAACCATCATGGAGACCAGACAGTGAGTTTACTCTTAGACTTTATCTTCTGAATGCCGACTAATACGTTTAGCCCAATATCACCAACGGATTTGACCGTACCTTTGGACCTGTAAGCCTACCCCAAGGTATTCCTAGCTTTAGCTCCTCTAACTTCCTACAGCAATACTTCCACTTCAATCGCTTCCCTGGCGAGACCGATATCCTAAAGGCTCAGGCCGACGCAGCGCAATACGCGGACCCTGAATGGAACGCCGACTTTTACGACTCCATTGCGAAGCATGTTCCCAACTACGTACCAAGCAAATCCAGAGGATCTTTGCAGGTTAAGGTCGATCTTCCCAAGGGGGCTAAGAACCCTATCGCCGTTCTCGCACAGAGCGGCGTTGACTTCCAGGATAACGTCTTCGATACCAAGGCCTATCAGTACTGGGCTAATCTCGACGAGAGCGGCCGCGCTACTATCCCTCGAGTAAAGTCGGGAACCTACCGTCTCACTGTATATGCCGACAACATCTTTGGGCAATACACTGAGGATAAGGTCAAGGTCAAGGCCGGTAAGACTGAGAAGAAGAACGTTCGCTGGAGAGAAGAGTCCGCGGGTAAGGAACTCTGGCGAATTGGCACTCCTGACAAGACCTCTGGTGAATACCGTCACGGTTTCGAGCCTGATACGTCCAAGCCGCTGCACCCGGAGCAGTACCGCATCTACTGGGGTAACTGGGACTTTGTCAAGGACTTCCCCGATGGAGTCAACTTCAAGGTTGGTGAGAGCGATGTCGGTAAGGATCTCAACTACGTACACTGGAGCGTGTTCGGCGGAAAGGGCAACTATCCACGCCCAGAGCAGTATGTCGGCAATGGCGATGTGAACAACTGGACTATTGCCTTTGATCTGAAGGAGTCGGAGTTCAAGCGCAAGAAGCAGGCGACTTTCACTGTTCAACTTGCCGGCGCCAAGACTGCTGCTGGAAACACAGACATTTACAATGCCTCTGAGCCTCATTCGAACTTGAAGTATACCGTCAACATCAACGGCAAGGATCTTGAGCCATGGGTCATTCCGTAAGTTGAACTCGTTCCTATTGAAAGACTATATTTACTGACCTGTTGAAAGATACCACCAAAGCAGCTCTTGCGCGGTACGCTCTTCAGTGAGCTGCTACAACATCGCACACAAGTTTGAGTTCGATGCCAAGTTTTTGAAGAAGGGCGAGAATGAGATTATTCTGAGCTTGCCTTTTAATGCGACGAACTATGAGTCTGCTGTGCTACCCACGACGGTGTATGTGCAGTATGATGCGCTCAGACTGGAGATTGACTAGAGTTGTGGGCTGTATAATAAATAGTTGATCTTAATAAACGAGTCTTGTTGGCTTGAAGTTAAGAGAATAATTAGGAGACGGGATAGCCAGACTTCCGAAGTCATACGACAGAATTAAGGTTAAGAGAAACCTCCGGTTGTTGTTCCTGCAGAACCGGAGGGTTTGAGGTCGTGATATTGCCTAATGCGGTATTGAAGGATCGTGAGGGTGGAGTTGAAGGGTATGTCAGAATCAGGTGATGCTGGACTGGCAGACACCGATTGAGGAGTTGATGAAGATCTCGGAGGGTTTTCTTGTTCTTTATCGGCCTTTGTGAACTGTGCTTCATATAAGATACAATGTTCATATAGGACATAAGAGGAGAGCCTCAACCTCGTTCATTCACGTCAGCAACTTTGACCACCAACGACAACTTCACCTTGGTTGATTGTAACTTCTCGCCTTGTCTACTCAAATCATATCAACAAACATGGCGTCTGGAGCCTTCCTCAACCCCAAGGTTCTTCTTCTGACCACTCCCCTCGTCTCATCAAGCATCACCCTCTGGTTCGCCCGCGACCAAAGTTTCTTCCTCTCCCTCTTAACGCAACCCCCAATCAAGCGTAAAACAGCAAACGAGATACTCCCGGGCTACATCGCCAACTTCTACGGCTCAGGCCCGTGGGCAGTTCTCACATTTATCGGACTCACCTTCAGTACCTCTATTGCCAATATCTGGCGTGACCGCGCTCTACTAGAGTCCCGTGGATCGCTGGTCTGGTACGGTTGCTCGGCGGCCCTGGCGCTGGGCCATTTGGCTTATGTACCTGCAGTAGCGTGGAAGCTCAAGGCATTATGGGAGGACAATTGTGCGGTGGAGGGGACGGATGGTGTTGGGATGCTGGAGAAATGGGTGAGTGTCAACAACACGAGGATGTTTACCACAGATATTGGGGCTTGGGTTTGTGCTGTTGTGGCTATTTCGAAGACGTTGACTATCTGAGGTAGAGGCAGCAAATACGTGCGCAAGACCTAGCAATTGAATGTTTCACCACGTTCTGGTAGCAGCTTCGAGTAGTTGAGTTACCCCTGAAAGACTGATTGTAAAAGTTAAGGCTTGTACGGCTTCCGGCACAGCAAAATATCTCTTGACGCAGACTATTCTCGGCTCTACGGCAAGTCTCGTATGTGTCACTTGTAAGTAATCCTCAATGCTTTAGCGGCCGGTGGCGGTTGACATTACGTTCCCTATCCTACGATAGACCAAATATGGCATTTCCCTCTTGCTTCACGGCTCAAATAGTCCCAGTTCGTTCTTCTTAGTGGAGAATATTGACAAGAAAAGTAGAGAGTGACGCGGTATCAGACCGTATTTCCGGTCATGGATCCGTGAAAGTGATAGTGTTAGTTGAGATTACGCGTCTCTTTATCTTTTAACGACCACCTCGGGTCTAAGCACGTTTTGACACATGTAAAATACAGTAACGACCGTATGCTATTTTTCTGTTTTTAGTAAAAGGATATTTGGTCATTGATATTGTTTCCTCGTGTTATCCTTGTATTGTCAACACGATTTTACATGGATCAACATCATCACCACATTTGACAATGTCTGATATCGCTGGCGCAACCACCACCGCAAGATGCACTAGAAAAGGACGGGGAGACGGCATGTGGGGGGAGGTGAGTGGATTGGTACCTTTAAATAACTTTTATAGGAATTTGTCTCTGTAGCTAGTGCACAAAGCGAACGTTGTAAAAGTAAGAGGCTTATCTTGAATGGCCTAGGTTAAGTAGATGTCAGTGTTAGTACCTAGACACTGCCAGTCACTACCTAATTCACTACCTGAGAAAAGAAGGGAGGTAGCCCCGAGGTATGCTCTTTCCGACTCCCTCTCAAATGTTTCAACGTAGATTCCTCACTTCACTCCTTCCTGTGATAAGAAAAGAATATTGACTCACATTTCTCTGCCCACTCTTGCTCTTCAGCTCTTGGCTGAGACAACTCCCCATTCCCGTCTATTCATCTCTTGCAACCACATTCACACTTGACAGACCCAACATCAACTTTTCATTCTCTAATTCTGTCACATCCATTTGCCAAATCTTTCACTTCTTTTCAGTGTCAACATGTCACGATATTCCTCAGGCGTCAAGTCCGGAGAGGCTCCCGTCTACGATGAGATTATGCTCCCTCGCAAGGGTCAAGATATCCGACACGCCCCGTCTCGTATGCCTTGGTACAACCCTCGTTACTGGCGAAAGAGAGTCTGGGCTGGAGTCGTCACCATTATTGTGATCATTGTCATTATCATCGTTGCGGTCGCCGTTTCAGAGTCCAGAAAGAATAGATACCCAGACTACTCGACACTGAAGTATAGCCTAGCAGACACTTGTAAGCCAATACCAGTCCATTTCCGAAGGGAATACGCTCTAACCAATATATAGATGGAGGAGAGTCTTTCTTCGATCAGTTCCACTACTTCACTGGATACGACCCTAGTAAGTATTGTTTCCGCATCTATTGTAGCATCATTGACATCTCCTAGCTGAGGGCTTTGTTCACTACGTTCCCAAAGAACAAGCACAGTCTCTGAACCTCACCTATGCAGCTTCTGACTCGGCATTCCTGCGAGTTGACACTTCTGTTGGGCCCAATGATAAACCCAATGCCTCAACTGGTCGCTTCTCCGTTCGAGTCGAGTCCAAGAAGACATACGACAAGGGCCTCTTCATCTTTGACATCAAGCATACTCCTTATGGCTGTGGCACTTGGCCGGCACTTTGGCTCACCGACCCAGCCAACTGGCCTGAGAATGGTGAGATCGATATCATGGAGTCTACCAACAAGGCCGAAGATGGAAACCAGATGACGTTGCACACCACGGGCGGTTGTTCCATGGACGTTCGGCGCAAGGACACCGGCAAGGCTCTACAAAAGAACTGTAACCATGAGAAGAGTGACAACGCAGGATGTGGTGTCAAATCAGAAGCTGATGGATATGGCACAGCCTTCAATAAGAATGGAGGAGGAGTCATGGCTGTCGAATGGCGAGACGAGGGAATTCGCATGTGGCAGTTCGCCAGAAACTCGGTCCCCTCTGATATCAAGGGAAACAAACCCACACCCAACACTTGGGGCACAGCTCTCGCCGATTTTCCCAACACTGACTGCAATATTGGTTCTCATTTCAAGAACCAGAGCATCATCGCAAACATCGACCTGTGCGGAAGTCTGGTCTACTCCGTTTGGGATGACTCTGAGTGTAAGTTTGGTAATTTGTTTGTAGTTTATCAATACTAACAGAATCATAGGTTCTGGAAAATGTACCGATCTTGTTGCAAACAGCCCTGAAGCGTTCAAGAATGCTTACTGGGAGTTTGGCTCTTTCCAAGTATACCAGGCAAAGTGAGCCTGAAAAGGTCAACAACCTGTATAGAAAACAATTTCATTTTAGTAGCGAGGCGTTTAGGGAGAAAGGAGGATTCGGACTGCATTTCTGGGATAGACGTTTGCAAAACATGCTTCTTGTTTATTACCAATACATTGTAGACTCTTAATTCTACACGAGCTGCTCTTCTATGAAGCTCGGGTATTAACCACCCGTTGATACATGTGCCATATCATCATCTCCATATCTATCCATATGCCGCACTCAAAAATGGTGACCAAGAATCCAAAAGAGGAGAGAGTCCGTCTCCCAACGCCTGTCCTATGCTCTAGAAACATGGTAACCGTAAACTCCCACATCTGCAGAAAATCCAAGCATATCTGTACATCTCTTACAACCAACCCATACAACCACGCCTTTTTAGTTTATATCATTTCGTTGAGTTTAGTCGTCCTTGGGTGGCGATCGCATGTAAGCATCAATAGCCGCACTGAACGCCGCAAAGGCCAAGCAGCCGCCAGCAGCAGCTTGAGGACCAGCATTCTTGGCCAGAATACCACCCGTCACACATCCTGCCGTGACACTGTTGGTGAGATCGTTCCTTGCTCGCAGACCCTCGATACCGCACTCAACGCCTGAGTACAGCGCACCGACCTTGCCGAAGTTCTTGGCCATCCCCCACGATCGCACACCCATGTCTTTGAAACCGATCTTGAGTTGCTGCTTGAGAGGAAGCGATGTGATTGTGTTTTGCGGGCTGCCGGGCGCGGCTGTGTGGTAGGGTGTATCGTAGGACATCTAGTCAAGGGATTAGCTTATGATTTAATCGTTTCGTGAATTTCGAGAAACGTACGGAGGCCATGAACATTCCGAATAGACCGCCCATGCCGAAACCCATCACTCCTGACATGACCGATTTTCCGAAACAAGACTCCATCGCAGCTTGGACCTGTGGTTTTTAATGATTAGCACATGCGCCCGCCGGAAAGAAAGTTGCGCATTCAAAGACGTACAGCTTTGACATTTGGATCTTGAGGTCCGCCGATCGAGGGCGGTGAGGCCGCGCCGCCAGCTGCGGGTGTGGTTCCTGGGAAGTTCATAATTGTGAAGTGAGGCGAAAGACAAGAGGGATGGAGATGGGGTCGTTTCGAGGCGGGAGGGTATCGCTGCGGGCCGGGGATGGAACTTGAGATTCTATGGAATCTTTCGGGAGGATTATTTCTGCCTGCTTTCACCGCTTTCCGGGGTGGCGGAGGTCCGGCCCCACTATGCCGACTTCGGCGGTCCCGGCCTTGACTTGACTGTAAGTTGATTGGGATTCGAGCTGTGTTTAGTACAACCGGGACTTTCTTAGAATTGAATAGTACAGTAGAACAAACAGATCAAACTCAAGATCAAACTCCCTGTCACTAAGATGATCGATCTTAGAGCTTTTACATGTTTTCTTGTATTTTCAAGTACGAAGTATCAACCAAGCTTTACCACAAGCTGTCCCATGCTATGCCCCTTGCGTTGCCTTTTCTAACAATACAATTCGTATCATCAGATACCATATATCAGAAAAAAACAAGCCCCTGACCATAAACTTCAAAGCAGAAAAAGAAACTGACCCCTTAATCCATTTTGGCTACAGTCCTTGTCCCACGCTCAATTTCTATCCCTCGTCCAATCTCGTGGTCCCTCATCCACAAAACAGAACCAAAAAGTCATCTCTACTCGTCTCTGCTTGCATCCCGCTGCTGAAGTGGTTGTTGGTCGCACTGGCGGGGTACAGGCTGGTCAGGAAGTCTTCGACGCTTAGGCGTGGGATCGCAATTCTGATCATCGTAATAACCACGCTTGTTAGCTCGGTTTGTGGTGTCATAAGCGTAGGGAGGGTAAGTTGGCTGCCCGAAATCTACGAATGGAAGCATCTGGCGAATTGATGGAAGCTTTCCGTTCCACTCTTCTAGAGGTTCCATAGGGGTTTGTTGAACAGGCGGAGGAGCTGGTCTAGTCCATGGTGTTTGTTGCGGCGTGTACGATCGTCGAGGCTGGATGTTGGTGCTTCGTGGAGTCATAGCCATTGATTCCCTGGGTCTCTCGTTTTGCTGATTCCGGGGCGCTAGGCGCCAATCCCCACCTTCGACAGGTTCGGTAGACCGGTTTGAGAAAGTACTGGGTCTAACAGTGCGTTCAGATGTGAGCATCGGTCGACGGATAGGCCAGTACTCAGTACCAAAGCCTGTACGAGCAGGAATCGGACTCTCTCCCAATGCATATTGTCCAGGTTCGTTGGCTGGCGTGGATGGGTAAGATCTAGGCTCAGTAGGTGTGCTATGGCCACTGGATTCACCTATAGACGTGTAGGAGAGCGTGAGATCATCTTCAGACCCGTGGGAAGGTGGCAGACCAGGGTGAGGCACGACATTTCGCTGTCGAGGACGAGCTGCATTGCGTGGCCGTCGACTCTTAGGTTTCGACTGTTCCTCTAGAAGAGCGGCTAGTTGAGGATCTTGGGGTGTCAAAGTACGAGGAGGACTGGGAGGACGAGGAGAATTGTGTTTCTTGTAATACTCTGCTTTCTGATTAGAACCAACAGCGAGGAATGACCATCGTGACTAACTGACCGCAATCACTCAGATATTTCCGAGCGAATCGAACCGCCCTTGGAGACTTGGCTCCAGGCTTGATGTTCTGGTAATGATGCTCATCTACAAGAGTCAGTAGCAAGGAACTGTACAAAGAGACTTGTAACCTACAGAGCATAGTGCTGGTGTATATCCGGCGTGGGTTGTCGCTAGCCATCTCGTTCATCCATTGTGCACAGTCGGGCCAGCTAAGAGGTTGGGTAGCAGGATCCGATGGCGGGTGGGCGGCGACTGTTGATCGTGGAATGACAACTTCCCAAAAGATTCGCTCTTCTTCTTCAGACCAGACCTTTCCGCCCATGATGTGGGAAGGTCTTGTTGGCAGGCTTGTGAAAAGGGATTACTGCTGTGTAGGACGAAGACGTGATGGCAGCAGGGAGCAAGATATATATAACAAGCAACAAAAGCTGTAGAGAAGAGTGATGACAAGGAGAAGATAAAAGTGTAGAACGAAAAGTCACGAAGGAGGCTTTATAGACAGCTCGAGACAATAGACGAGTGATTCAGTCCCGTTTGCGCTGTCTATTTGAGCCATTATCATGCTCGGAAAAGGTCACCTGCCCGTGCTGAATGGCAGACAATAGAGAGGATTTTGGGTGATTCAGTGTGAATAGACTAGATCAGACGAACTGTATGCCCTCGAGCGCTATCGGAGGCAGCAATCGAAACCATGATAGCAACTACTCCTCGAAGATGCTGCGAGGTTCAGGGGCATGTATACCTCTTGCAAACAAGAAAGATGCCAAAGGTCGTTCAAATCTCGAGAACTAGTCTTGTTAGTTACTATTGCTGATGTTTCATCGCTCGAGGTTGAGGGGCAAGCGAGACAGTTACTCACAACATTCTTCTTCTTGAAGGGTATCACTCCGTCTTTGACCCAAAAACCCCACCCTCCCGTCATGTTCGCGAGCATCATATCGGTCGTCAGTCTATCACCAACAAACGCAACATGTGCGGGATCTGTCACTCCTGTCTCTGGATGTTTCTTGAAGTACTCCATGATCTCATCGCCACAGCCTGGTTTCTTGACTGAATGCGACAGTACAGTAATGCCAGTGTTCTCCTCGACTTCTGCGGCTAACTTCAAGTTCTTATCCCAGGATGTTGCGCCAGCAGTGTTTGATACCACTAACAATTTGCGCCCAGGATATGCTTGTCTAAGCTTTTCAAATTGAGTCTGTAAACAAGCTTAGCTGACAACATCGGGCATACGTGCGGAGCTCAATCTATAATAACCTTATAGGAATCATACACTTCAACACTGTCGGGATAAGCAAAACAGTCGTCCTTGTCGAGAACGACAGCCTTGATCTCTACTTTTCGGCCATCTTTTTGCAGGCCCTTTTCTAGAGGAATCGGCAACTCATTGAATGTTGAGACAGTATGATGAGGTAAACAGAGACTTGGTCTGAATATCAGTCTCGTGATATTTAGTGAAGCTGAAAGATTTAGATTCAACATGATTTTGCTGTTGTTTGAAGCTGTTTAATCAATCGTGAAGCATGTGAATGTCGTTGTTTGAGATGAGCTCGCGCCACGTTCAGGGGTGCCACAAGCGCCACAGCCAATTTAGCAGGCGCGTCACTAGGTAGTAACCACGCGACTGGGCCCTTTATTTCTTTCCCATTCCAGTTCAATATCAACATAGAAAGAATTCGCTTTTTTGAGGAGTGCAGGCGATCGCTTCGCTCTCAAACACTTCAATATGCCTCCTCGGAAGAAAGCAGTTGCTGAGTCTGATTCTCAAGAACTTCCTACTAGATCCTTGCGAAAGAGAAACCACCAAGATCTCGAAGCCATCCCAGAAAGCGACCAAGAAACCTCATCCCCTGTAAAACGACAGCGCAGCTCAGTCAGCGGATCACCTATATCCGTTGGCGAAACGAATGGCCACATAAATAGCTTCACTTCAAATGGCACTGAAGACCATGTCACAAGCGAGTCCGAATCATTAACGAAGATCGACCCAGACGAAACCCCTAAACCGGCCCCCAAACGACGAGGTCGACCACCGAAGAAGCCTGTGAATGCTGGCGAATCCCCGACACCGAAAGCGAGCCGTACTGCTCTGTTCGAAACACCAACGAAGAAGACAGCCTTTTCTTTCAATGGCGCTACACCAGGGGGAGCAGATCGGTCTGCGAAGCGAAAGAGTACAAGAGCCCTGATAGAACATGTCGTTGGCGACGATCTCACCGACGAGGAGGAGTATGAAGACCTCGCGCAACAAATCTACGAATCTAGTGAAGACGAAGATGCTCTCGAGGGCGATGTTGCCATCTCTTCAGAGGTACCAGCCCTAGACGAAGCTGCGACGCCTTCTAAAAGTACACCTCGGCGGAAACCACAACGAAAGAAGACAGCAAGATCTCCAAGTCCTCCTCGCGACCTACCTCCTCATGAACTATACTTTGCGCATAATAAGCCTGGGCGGCCAAAGACTTCGAATAACACGTTGGGATCACTCGCTCTACTTACACACGACGAATACTTCACCATTGTGCGAGAAACCAAGGACCAGCACGAGGCTGATATTGAATCTCTAGAGAATCTACATGCCGCATCATTCCCGCAGTGGGCATTCGAGTTGTCGCAAGGGTTCAATTTGTGTTTGTACGGGTACGGTTCAAAGCGAAGACTACTACACAAACTTGCAGGGCACCTTCACGCTCGGGGCAGACAGGACAAGGGAGACAAGATTGTCATAATCAACGGCTATGCTCCTAATACCACTATGCGCGAGATACTGAGCACAGTTGGTGCAGCTATCGACCCAGCCCACAGGATCCCCCTTGGGAAACCCTCCGTCATGGTTCCGGCCATCCTCTCTCACCTCAGCACCTTGAGCTCAACGATTACACTCGTTGTCAACTCGATCGATGCAGCGCCACTTCGCAAACCTGGCTCTCAATCTGCTTTGTCGCAACTCGCGGCACACCCTCAAATACGCCTTGTGTGCTCAGCCGACACGCCTGACTTTGCACTACTTTGGGATATCGGTGTGCGATCTGCTTTTAACATGGGGTTCCACGATTGTACAACATTTGCCCCGTATGGCGCCGAGTTGGATGTTGTGGATGAGGTACACGAGCTTCTTGGACGCAACGCTCATCGTGTCAATGGCAGGGAAGGTGTTGCATTCGTTCTGCGCAGTTTGCCCGAGAATGCTAAGAATCTATTCCGTCTATTGGTCGGCGAGGTGCTCATTGCTATTGAAGAAGAGGGCGATAACGGCGATGAGCCAACTGGCGTGGAGTATCGAATGGTGTATAACAAGGCAGTGGAGGAGTTCATCTGCAGTTCCGAGATGGCGTTCCGGACACTGCTTAAAGAGTGAGTTCACCCAAACCAAACATCTGAAGAAGGTTGCTGACCAAGTCTAGATTTCATGACCATCAAATAATCACAAGTATGAAGGATGCTTTGGGAACAGAGCTATTGAGCTTGCCGTTTAGAAAAGACGAGCTGGAAGCAATCCTGGAGGATCTCATGGCATAATGTAGACCACATTGGAGTATATACAACTGGAAGCATGATATGGGAGCATTGGCGTTGATGTTGGAGAAAACATGAGTATTATTGTCATTGACGCAAGGGTATAAATATGGGTAACTAAGGGAATGAATACCCAAATATCGAGTCAATATCTTTCGAGTCTGTCATAAACATTCATTCGTCTCTATGCAGCCGTCTGCTGCGTCCTCCCTTCTATACCATCCATTAGTCCAGAAAGAACCACCGGAACGCCACCATTTAAGGTACTTTTATATCAAACACCCAGGCTTTTAACGCAAGTCCACAGCACCACTGGGACGATGACATTGTCATTTCCACCAGTAAGAACAGCCTCCGTCAAACTAGCCATCGAAGCGCACATCACAGCGTTTCTAGTGCCAGCAATGAGTCCAGGTTGCTCGCCCGCGGCTGGCCAGCCGCCAATTCTCAACCACATGCTCGCGGCACCAAGTCCAAGAACAACAGCTATGGCAAATGCGACGCTGCCCTCAAGACTCTTGCCACCACCCCAGAACCATTTTCGGCGCCCATACCGACGGCCGATGAGAGATGCTGCTGCGTCTCCGAGACCTACGCAGATGACGCCGGAGACAAGGCTCACATCGCGAGTTGACATTTCCCAGCCAGCGAGATACCCGGATCCTGTGCGAGGTAGAGAAGCGAGGCCTAGCCAGAGAGGAATTGCGCATCCGATCAGCAGAAAAATATGCGAGATGACGACTGGACCTCGGAAATCTCTACCGTCAACATATGGGGCAAGGAATGAAGCGATGGGTTTCGAAAGCGGAGGAAGTTGACTCGCCCTCAGAAGATCCAAGATCAAGAAAACCGCCAGGATCAGAGAGAGGGCCAGAGCCGCGTAGGTAGGGTCGACAAAAGTTGCAGGAAGAAACATGCCAACCATCATAAAGTGAAACACCTTCCGCCGCGTGTCTACCTCGTAGATGTCCTTGAGGCGGAAGACGATTACCAGGCCAAGAATTAGGATGCCCAGCCAGTAAACGCTCAACATAAGCCGAGTGTTGGCTTCGCCGAAGTCGTTATGGCGAACATGCTGTACCCATCCAAAGTGGCATTGGGTGTCTTCTTCAGGATCAAGCCGAGGAGGCAAACAGACCCATCGCTCTAGGTTCAAGCTTACAACCTGATATCGGAACCAAGACCAGTCTCCAAGGAGATATCCTAGAGCCCAACCAATAGGTTCGTTGCCGCCGAGCGCAAACCTCTCGACATAAGTGCGGATACCAGCTAAAATGATCACCACGATGCTTGCATAGACGTATCCCGCATAAAGCCACTTCCTCAGAGTTGCTTGGTCTTGGGTGAGCTTGAAGAAAGGCCGGACAGACATCGATGTCGCCCGCTTCCTTCGCCCTGAAGGGGTATGTGTTGCATTGCGTCGATTTCCCGGATCAAGATGTGGTAATGTATGTCTCCGTGCAAAAGACCAATTCCCGAAACCTTCTACGGCGTCAGGTGAATGTGGCGGACTATCAACATCTGCTGAGACAGGAAAGCTAGGCCCGAAGGTTCGAACTTTTGTCACTTTCCTGAACATGGGACTTGCCTCATCTTCCGAGGAACCAGCGGTATCGTAGATTGCTTCCTCATACTCGGGTCTTAACAACTCGTTTCTCAGCCGACGCCAAGAGATCAACTGCCTTAGATTCTTCCAGAACGGTGGATGTTGACTGATTGAAGCCCTGCGGAATCGCCATTTGGGGACTCTAGCCAGAGCAATCCCCCATCTTATGATGGGGCCACAGAAGAAGAGCAGGGACAGACCACCACCCCACAGGAGAGCCTTGAGAATCTCGATCTGTGGCGAAGAAGCCAAAAGTAAGACATTGATGAGTGCGACTGAGAGTAGCTGAAGTTCAGCCGTCAAAAGACTCGTGGTTGTGAGATAATGCAGCACTCTACACAAACTTTGGTGCAAAGGGTATAGTAATATGGCTGTTTCCCCCGATATAAAGTCCTCCGGGTGCTGAATTTCGAAGTTCTCGCGCTGTTTTGGGCTCCAGATTAATGGAATGCAGGTCAAGCCCCATGCTACCACATCATATGTGGCATAAGGATCGACCTTTGGAATGACGCTTTGTGGAATAGAAGCAAGACTCAACACAAGATTGGGAAGTATAGCCGCCGGGTTATTCGACGATATTAGGAGCGACACAAAAAGGGTAATTGCCGAAGGATACAATATGGGAGCGGGGTCGAAGTGCGCAGGAAGTTCAAGTGGTATTGGGTGAGATGGTGACCGATTGCGGTAGGCCCAGGCGATGACCCGGATGGGATACAAAACGAGTAGCCCAGCATATAGAATGCCAAGTATCAGGATGTCTGGGAATGTTAGCGAATGCGATACCACCACGGTTGATGTGCATACCTTTGCCCCAAATTTTCAAGAGGTGCAATACCTGGGAATTCGAGGCTACCATAAGACCTAAAGCCAATACAGTACCTGCCTCAGTCACACGTCGAACAACAACCCGTCTTCGTCGTTTTAGAACTTCAAGAAGACGTTGTGTTTCCGGGGTCTCGGTAGGCATAGGCGGTTTTTCGATAGTGCGGATCGTGTGGCCATCAAGAATTGCGGGTGACGGAAGAGGTGTTGAAGAGCCGGAGAGGGGTTCATTCAGACCCCGTAATCCTTTGTGTAAATTGGTCTTGGGCGCTGGTAGGCCTTTCAAGTAATGCTCATCGTCAGCTTCCGAGCCGCTGTCGCTCGTCTGCGGAGAGTCTTTGAGGAAAGGTGGCCATGTCGAAGGCGACGGTTCGTGGCTAGCATCGTCACTGCTCTTGGCGGATTGCGCTTGGCGGTTCCGGAGGGTAAAGCGATCTGAGAGATGGGGAAGGTCTGTATTTTGGTGGTGATAAGGATGAGGCGACCGCGATCGAGCTCGAAGAATGGCTTCTTCATCGGTTTCGGGGGGGTTTAGAGAGTCGGGGCTGAGATGCTCTGTCATGACGAGGGTGTTGAAGGTGCCACAATATCAATCATCGAAGATGGTAGGGCTGCGCATGCGCATCAAGCACGTTATAGAAGATTGTTCGCAAATAGGTGAACGGGGTTGATGTAAAAACGAGGGTAAAAGTAAAGTTGAATTGAAGTCTATTCCCACCTCTGGCTTTTCTTCCACGTCGACGATTTAGTTGGAACTTGGAAGAAGCTCGAGCACCTGTTCTCATGCACATGTGAAAGTGGCCTTGTCGTCAGCTAACTTATTATCCGTACCCATAACTCGCTGGCTTCTCGAATCAGTCAGCCGAACGCGCAAGGCAAAGACAGGCACGGCCACTCACAAGCCACGACGACATTTGGTGGCTCATGATTAAGTAGCAGCTATCAATTAAGCTTAGCTTTGGCCTCAACATGGTCAGTCAATTTACTTGACAGAATAAACAATTCGAGACGAAATAAATGGGTATAAGAACCAATCTGCAATTCAATGACTACACTGCAGCCCAGGTAATCATTTGGTTCCTTCATTTTTCCTATTCAATGTTTCTGAACAATTTGTACTCCCTTGAGGGTCTAATATCATCACATTCCTCCCAATCCCACAAAGTGAACCCCCCTGAAAGTGTCATCGATAAACTTTGCGGCTCTTTCCCTTTTATCCGTACCTGCGGAGAAACTCAACAGATTGGGTGGGTACCTGAGGTTTGCTTTCGGAATTTGGGATGCGGCAAGAACCTGCCACGGGAGGAAGCTGCTTTACAAAGCGTCACGTGTCGTGACATGCCTTGGGCGACTTCCAGTTCTGCCTCGAGACTTATGTCTGTGAATACGATGATAATATTCACGATTTCTGATGATTATCAGAGGGTGCCACGCATGTTCGTTCACGAGTCCGTATTGCAGGTCTTACATCGAATTGGGGCTTACAGTGGTCTAAATTTAGACATGCCGTCAACTTTCAGCCAGTAGCAAGCAACCAAGCTCACTCCCCACGCCATCCATCCCGCAACTTCAGATCTACACGAGTACCGCGTAGGCTGTGTAGCTACTTTTTATGCCGAAGACTCGACGCTTGACACCCAGCGATTTCAAGAGTGTTAGCCACGTCAGTCGAGACCTTCAACATCAGATGAAGGTGGTCCTCATATCCCATGGTTGTACGGAGTACATCAAACAACTCCTAGGACTCGATGGAGTATTGTTCATTTATGTACCACACAGCGAACGCTGCAAGAAGGGTATCGTGCCATGCGTTACCAATACCTCTCCCATTGGCCCTATCTGACTCGGAACCCTAAGTTCACAGTCTGCACTTTGACAGCCACTTGCTCGATGCTAAGTCTCTGTAGCTGCATTGGTTTATGTTACAACCAACAAAGAGCCTTATGAATAACGATGGCTTACGGTGTCATCAATGAGACCTTATATGGGGATAAAACGCCAATTTTGTTGTCTCTGGGAGGGGTTGGAGTTTCAAGCTCTGAGATTGGGTGTGGTGGCCCGGACTGCGATTTGGTTATCGCAACAACAATTGTTACAACGCAAACTCGGCTGCATATTGTCCAATAACAGGCTGTTTATGTACCAGCCATGCATTTGTTTCTGTGGACAAAACTGCTGGCATTGGCTGATACAACGTCGACATTCAAACCAAAAAGACTACTGTAACTAACTAGGCCGCGTGGAGCTTTCTCAAAGATAAAGATGTTCAACATGTTCTCGCACAGCTAGCTAGCTGCTCTTCGAGGCACACGATGGGTCAATTGCTCCCAGAAAACGCTTGTTGTTGAGCCGCTTGATCCGGAGCATACATCATATCTGCTTGGCACACCAAATTTGGTTCGCCTTGAACGGGCACGCCGCCTGGAGCCAAGGATCGTGCGCGTATCCGTACTCCAGTTTTTGTTTGAGAGAAAGAAAAAGAAAACACCAAAAATAAGGATCAACCGAGATTCTCCATATCGTGTTATTGTCGGATATTGCGCATACCCATCCGCTGTCATCACAGCTGACGATCAGTTCAGGCCGTGGAGATTGGGAAGCCTTCAACGTGTTGATCTGCAGGATGGAACGGAATTGGGCACAAACAATCAAGCTCCGAGGCCGTTATAATATCATAACGTGTTATAAAAACCCATCAACTACAGCACATTCAGGACGGAAACCATGAGTATGGCATGGTCGAGTTTCGTGCCTAGACACTAATTAGCTTGGTGTTTAGCAAGTGTGATTGCTTGGCCAGACCAAATCAGGTTATGTTCACAAACGCGACCGTCGACACAAGTCGCAAGACAAAATCACTGATCAACGAACAAAGAAAGGTGGAGGGTAACGCCCAAAGTTAAGTCAGGGGCAGGGTTCAGGGGTTGAACATAGTGGATCTAACATGGAATGAAGCCTGGGGCCATGCGGGCAAAAAAAGCATCTTCTAGGACCAATGGCTTGGGCCCGAACGTCAACCCGTACGTCTATCACGACCGATGCTCAGCTTTTTATGTCGATTTTCTCGTATTCATGGCAAGGAGGCGACCTCCCCTAGGCTCCCCCTTCTGCCCTTCCACTTTGATGGAATTCTTTACAGGGCTCGGGAGATGATGTTAGAATACGAAGAACAGCGCAATGTGCTCGCTCAACTTGCACATACACAACACTCTTACGACAGCTTGTCCGTTTGTCGTTACATCCATAGTGACATCACAAGCTATATGAAGGTCTGTATGACATAGCGTCACTCCGGGGGGCGTACGGTTGGTGAGGCGCTGCCCGCTCGGCGACGGAGGACAGGAGCCAGGGGGTCAAAAGAGCTCTCAGCAGCACTGTCGACAAAATAAAGTCTACGGACTCCAGTTAGGTTATGGTTGTATCAGATCGCGTCAGTAAGCACCAACCATGCCAAAGATGGAAGATCGGAATTGCTACAACTCTTCCATTCTGGCAATCCCGGCCGTAGTGCAACGCGTGGTGATACTGTTGCGTAAACAATGGCTGAAACCTCCATCAACTTTTTATTGCGATAAAGTTTCAGGTCTCAGTAATTCCTCGCTGTCAGACATTCAATACTTCAGGCTTTCAGCTCACATTTGAACACCAAGTCAGAGCCGCCTCAATGGCCACTGCACGCCTCGTGTCTGGGAATAGGCTCATCGACTAGAACTCAAGGGCTAGACTGGTCTCATTGAGCCGCCCTTGAGCGCCTGAACTCCACCAAAGCACACCCTTCCAGGCTCCCCGGGCTTGCTCAGTGCTCTGCTGCCGGCCTTCCAGCGGACGGACATTGTAGCCGGCTGAACTTGGCAGGACGACAGAAGCGCTAGACATGGCCTAGCTGTTTGTCTAGTGTCCGGGTGGCGGTCGTTAAAAACTGCAAGCGGCTCCCTCCCAAGCCGAAAAAAGAAACACCCTTGGCAAGTTTGTCCAGATCTTCAACGACTTTTGACGTTGCCACATAGCAGACAAAAACAAGCACACAGCAAAGAAAGGGAAAAAAGCAGCTTGCTTACCTAGAATCACTGTGATATTACCCAGTCTTCTGCAACTCAGCCTCCCTTCGCCAAGACTAGCTTGGTTCTCGGGGTTTTTAGCTGACCAGATCCCCCATCCACCACGATCCAGCATCAAGGGCTGCATTTAACACCAAACTCTCCTTTCTTCCTGGGCTCATCCTCGCAGCTTGGCTTGACTTTGACGGACTCAGCTCGTGTAACTCATCACTCCACGGTCCACTTCCTCCACTCCGCATCGCCTCCGTCAACTGTCGACCATTTACTCCGAGTACCGGCACACCACTCGCTTCTTCGTCCGTTTTACTTCTCTCATCCTCTCATCACCAGCTCAGTCTCCATTCATAGAACCCAAGAGACTCCTCCCTTGAACGCTAGAGCCACCTCCTGTCTGCTTGGCACACGACACCTTTCATCATCGATAAAAGAATCACCCCTCTCACCAGCTGTCGCCTGCAGGTTTCTGGATCCTAGCTTGTTTACTGCACTGTCTTCACCACTCACCGTCTGGGATCTTCTCTCAACCTCACCACATCCCTCTCAGCCAGTCGTCTTTCGTTCAGTCCCCAAATAGCAAACCCAAAAAAAGCTTCCCGTCTGCATTGGCTCCGCATATTTCTGGACTATTCTCAGCCGCTAGACGTCCTCTGCATATCCGGCTCCAGTCTTTGTCAAGTTTGATACCACTCTGGTCGACTTACAAAAGTCAACGTCTTCCCAACCTTCAAGCTGTCCTACTTTGTTGCACATCATGGCATCTGTCGATATCAAGCACGATTACAGCATGGAAGCAGGACTGTTGAACACTGACCGAGAAGAGAGAATCATGTCGTCCAAGGAAGCACTCCTCCAGGATTCGGAATCTGCCCAGCCCCAACCGCGGACAACCACCAAAAGGATATCCCCAGCTGGCAAGGCTTTGATTGCATTGGCTGCCTGCTGTCTTCTGGGCGCCGGCGTAGCATCTATCGGAGGTGCTACTCGTCTCTGTCCTGGTCACCTTCGCCATGGAGATATCATTGGAAAGCATGGCATGAACGCCCACCGACCAAACCTGTCCGAGTCTATGGCCCAGATGGTTCGACGACAAAACACACCAGGAGCTACCGGCACTGATCAAGCCGCTGAGCCAACCGATGATGCTTCTGAACCCGCATCTGAACCCGCGTCTGAGCCTGCGTCTGTGCCCGCGTCTGTGCCCGCATCTGTTCCAGCATCTGATGCTGCTTCTGATGCTGCCTCAGATGTTCCTTCAAGCGTTCCATCCAACGTTGTCTCAAACACTGCGGCTGCTACTGCCGAGGAACCTACCGTTGAGGAACCAACCGCCAATGACCCAACGGATGAGGCCAGCGAGACTGCAGCCCAGCCTTCAGCTACCCCCGATGAACCATCTCAGGAGCCCAGCGACGCCGCCACAGATCAGGCATCAGAGACCCAAAATCGACCATCTGCCACGAGTGAGCCACCCTCACCCTCGCGCCCCGCGAGCACACAACTCGATGAACCCACATCTAACCCGGATACAGACCAACCCTCCCCCACTGCCCAGGATTCGGCCACTGAGGAGGCTTCTGCTACTGAAACTGAAGAGGAGCCTACTCAGCCTGCGTCCACTGCTGCTTCTACCCAGCGGTCTACTCGAAGGACCACTGCGACTCAGCCCGAGTCTACCCAGGAGTCCGACCCCGATTCGACCACCGATGATTCCGAGGCCACTGCCACTGGTACGTCCGTTTTGGAAGAGGATCCTTCCGAGACTGTTCCCTCTTCTCGTGCTTCAACGTCCAAACCTTCCTCTCCTAGTGCTGTAACCTCCACTGCTGCCAGTACGTCTACTCAAAGAACCTCTTTGCCTGATACTTCCTCTATTTCTGAATTACCGTCCGAGACGGTTTCTTCGGGTGAGACTATTCAATCCACCGCCCTTGATGATGCCTCCACTGCTGTCGAAACTACCACCACTCCCTCCTCCACCCGAGCCACTACTGTCCTCTCCGACTTGACTTCTGAGTTAGCTTCTGAGCCAGCTTCTGAGACAAGTCAAGATGCAGAAACAGCCTCCCAGGCTTCAGAGGCTACAGAGATGAGTACCGGTATGTGGGACGGTGCTGCATCGATGAACTCTTGACGGAGACATGGATGCGGAACCAAATCCCCAAGCCTGCTGTGATATTACTGCTTCGTGCCATTTCTCCATAGCCTAACTTGGTGACTCGCGCAAGTGCGCTAAGCCCTTGTATGCGTTTTTGACATGTACCTTGATTACTTCCACGTTGACCCCAGAACACTATGCGCATCACCTGGTTTGAGACATAAGCTAACTTGACCACAGACCAGGAAACCGAAACCCAGACAGACGAGGCTTCACAGACCACAGACGAGTCCGAAAGCGAGACTGCGACAGAGACGGAATCTGAACGACGAACTGTCACCGGAACAGGCACCAAGCGAACATCAAGCGCTGTGCCCCAGACCTTCACTTCAACTCTCGAGGATGGCGGTATTACCACTCTGACTTCAACTTCGTGGGTCGAGGTTGTCCCATCAGCTGAGGCCACCGGTAGCAGCGATCCCGAACTCCAGAACGCGGCCCCTCGATCCGTCGGTTCTGTTCTTGGTGCCGTTGTTGGTATGGTCTTCGGTGGCTTCATTCTTCTGTAAATGGAAAACAACTTTCACAGCCCTTTCCTCACATACCGCGATCACAGTCACGCGGACCCCGTGGTTAATGAAGCTGGAAGGTTGATATCGACGCTTCAGACAATAGGGTTCATCTTTATGAATATCACGGTCCTTTCTTCATGGGTACAAAATTGGGATAATAGACTGGGGAGAAAGCACCACAAGCTTGGATACACGGATAAAGGTTTATCATTAGACAAGAACATCCACGTAAGGTTGTATCTTGGGGGAGATTTAGCATTAATAGCGTTGCATATTTGCCGACTTGGGATCGTATTTAAAATGCATAGTACATGAGCATATACAAAACATCAGCATTTTGACTATTTTCGCTAACATATCTGAAGTCGAGTTTGTGTTGTCCTTCATTGCAAGCCATTTCACGTATGAATATAAGTAAAAATACCTAACCGATAAGATGCACCTTGCACTTGTCAATAAGCGATGAGGTAGATAATTACATCGCGTAGTTATAATCAAGATGGCGATAAGATGAGAAAATGATTGTTTGTACGAGGGTATAACCAATAAACGCCAGAACTTTCCTATACATCCATGCCCACGCCTCTTGCAGCCAACATGACCTTCTATGTGAATATACTTAGCCAGGGCCAATCCTGGGCATATCGTGATGCTCGCTTAGTTTGGATAGGTAGGTATTCAGTTCCTCGACTCGCTCCTTGTGTGTTTTGAGTAGTTCTGGTCGTGAGCCTGAAGACTCGGCAAGTTGTAGGAGCTAGAGCGTAACATGTTAGCATGATGTTGAGCACAACGGCTGGAACGTAGTGCGCTTACCCTCTTCTTCTTGATCTCCTCGTGACGCTTTTGCGCTTCTGTCTTTTGAACCTCGGGCTTCTCTTCGTCCTCGTCCTCGGCGCGAGGTTCATCGCCGTCCACCTCCTTATCCTTCTTCTTCTTCCTCTTCTCCTCGTCCTTGTTGGAAGTGTCGAGGTTCTTCTCTAAATCGGTCTTGTCGCGCTTCTTCTTTTTCTTGTGCACTTTGGCACCTTTGAGCTTCAATGCGCCACCGCCGCCAACGGCAGCATAGTCGTCGGAACCCATGGTATTGTGTTTGCTAGAGAAGAGTAAACGGAGGGTTACTAGGATCATGACATGGAGATGAAGGCAACTTTCATGACTAAGTGATATGTGGCTGTATGTGTGGCTGTGCGTGTGGCTGGCTACCCTCGAAACAACCTAACCAGGGGGTTGGGGTGTTTCTGATCCATACGCGGAAAGGAATGGTTAGGGAAGCACTTGCACTTGCATAGACAAAGCAGAAGCTTCCTTTCCTTTTTTGTCATGAGTTGGGGAAAGTCGACTCCTATTTGCTACCTGCCTACATTTCCCTTTTCTTTGTCTTGTCCCTCCGAAACGTGCGCCTGACTTGAATAAACCCAAGCAAACATCCCCCTTTTTGGTGCTGAATTAAAGACTTTCATGAGCAATTCATCTTTTGACGAATACGAATACCTCTTAATTGTACTGTTATACCCCCGTCCTTAATAGCCACTGCTTCAGACGCCATCTACAACTGGCCCTGTTGATTTTAACGACTACCTACGCCCACGAGAACGATACCTCGACATCTTACGTCACACATCTTGCATTGTTGTCTTGTTGTGGTAACGATCCGCTAAATACATTTCTACGACATTTACGCGACTCCGAACTGCTATGCGCCCTTGTTGTTAACGATTGAACCCTTCGAATTGAAACACCCGTGGACCCTTGATTGTGGGGGATTAATCAATTGACCGGCCGTTGAGCAAGAGGAGGAAAAGACAAAGACACAACACATCACAATGGCACCGTCTTACGGTCTCCCTTCGAATACGAGAGACTCCCTGGAGCTCGCGTCCCTGGCCAGCTCGAGCCAACTTAATGATGAGGGAGCTACAGAAATCTCGTCCCGGCCGAGCATATCATCATCGCGAAGACTGTCGCTTGAGCTGGATGATCCTTTAAACAGCGCCAATCCCGCAAGCAGGATGAACCGATCGTACTCGGTGTCGTCGGCCTTTGACTTCTCTGCCAACATGTTCCCTTTGAGCTCGACCGCGGGCGCTGAAGGATATGCCCCCATTGGAGCGCCAACTTCAAGGGCGAGACCGAGCGGTGGTTTGGGAGGAGGATCCTTGGAGAAGAACAAGACCTTGACATACTTAAACGGACTGTCGCTGATTGTTGGCCTTATTATCGGCTCGGGCATTTTCTCGTCACCAGGTGCTGTGAGTACAAGGGTTGGCTCGCCTGGTGCAGCCATCCTTGTATGGATTATCGCAGGTATTCTCGCGTGGACAGGCGCTGCATCGTATGCTGAACTCGGTGGCGCAATTCCCCTCAACGGTGGCGCTCAGGTGTACTTGGCAAAGACGTTTGGCGAAGTAATCGGCTTCCTGTTTACTTGGGTGGCTATGCTGGTCCTCAAGCCAGGAAGCGCCGCTATCATTGCCATCATCATGGGAGAATACTTCGTCAGAGCATTTATTGGCCCTGATGCTGAGCACGTCAGCCCCTGGATCAACAAGGCTGTTGCGCTCGTAGGTCTCTTCGTCGTCACGTTTCTGAACTGTGTTTCCACAAAGCTCGGAACACGTGTGAACGATACACTCATGTTTATGAAGTTTGTTGCCTTATTGGGCGTCACCGTTACAGGTGTCGTTGTTGCCATCACGGGGAAAACGCTCAAGGGCAAGTCAGAAGTTGATTGGAAGCCACATCAGCTGTTTGACAACACGTCGACAGACATGTCTGCTTGGGCTCTGGCACTTTATGCTGGCCTTTGGGCTTACGATGGCTGGGACAACGTAAGTGACCTGCGAATTGACTTTTATATGTTGGGATACTAACCCACTATAGACAAACTATGTTGTTGGCGAGTTCCGAAACCCTACTCGAGACTTACCTCGAGTCATCCATACAGCCATGCCTCTAGTTATTCTCTGCTATGTGTTGGCCAACATTGCCTACTTCCTTGTTCTGCCGCTCGAGAGCATGGATGGCTCCAACACGGTCGCTGTCATGTTTGGGAACCGAGTTTTTGGTTCCGCAGGCTCACTCATTCTCGCACTCATCGTCAGCGCCAGTTGTTTTGGTGCTCTCAACTCTTCAACCTTCACTTCCAGCCGTCTAGCATACGTCGCTGGTAAGGAGGGTTATATCCCTGCAATCTTTGGCACCATTGGTGTTGGAGGAAACGCACACGACAATGAGTTGAACACTCAGCGTACGCGAAGCTGGTTCTCTCGTAAGATGCGCCAGATGTTTGGTGATGAGGACGCAGGACTATTTTACACACCAGTGTATGCGCTCATCCTCAACGCTGTTCTTACCATAACATACGTGGTTGTCGGCGAGTTTAGCACTCTCGTTACCTTCTACGGTGTCGCGGGCTACACTTTCTACTTCCTCACGGTGCTTGGCCTGATCATATTGCGTGTGCGCGAGCCTCAGCTTGAGCGGCCCTACAAGACGTGGATCACCACGCCCATTATTTTCTGCTGCGTGAGCCTGTTCCTCCTCAGCCGGGCCGTCTTTGCACAACCCTTCCAGACCATCGCCGTTGTGTCGTTCGTGGTCGCAGGTGTCCCGGTGTACTTTTGGCGCATCAAGGGACGAGATGAGCAGGTCTTGAGGAGGATGGGCCAGCCTGGCGTGCAAAAGAAGTGGTGGCAGTTTTGGAAATGATGACGATACGTACGGTGTATTAAAAGTTGACTGGGTGTTATTGAGATGACTACTGTTTTATGTCATGGATGATTGAAATATGGGCGGGTGATACTCAGCGAGGCGGCATTATACGATGGCTTGTATACCATGAGCGTAGCCGAAACAGCGAATATGTACATGTACTACACAGCAACAAAGTAAAATAAGACAAATAGGAAGCATGATGAATCTGCTTCATCCTCCAATTCGGCTATGGTCAATCGTTGGTGAACGCATGAGCTTTTGTTATCAAGATTTAGGGGGGTCAGACAATACTGCCAGACAAGACTCCGTACTGTCCGAGAAGATAAGACCCAGAAGTCTGAACACCCTACAACTCGTACTTGTGGTGATTTACTGAAACACTACATCGACCTCAAACAGTGCTATACTGCCCAGCATTATATATTCTCATGAAATCGGCTAAGTTGATGGAGTTCGGCTTAACAGATGGTCGTTATTGATTGTAAGAACATGTTGTGAATTGAGAGCATTGCAAATAGTAATGCTAATAACTCTTCAATATCAAATCAAACTGCAAAAATCACTAGAGAATGAAGCAAAAATTAAACTTTAACAAATTGTATTATCTGCAACGCTGATTACTTTTGACCCGCGTCTATCATGCAGTGGTAAAACTAGTCATCATGTACATATCGCTTCTTCCTTTCTCAATACATTTAGCTCGCCTGGCGCTTCTCCTCACGCTGACCGTAGGACTTTGTGGCGTAGTCACCCTTGTAGACGATGAGGTCTGTGGGCTGGTAGTCGTGGCGGCCTGAGAGGTAAGAGTCGATGATGGCCTTGGTACCGTTGGCATATCGGATCTGGGCATCCAGAGAAGTACCGGACATGTGAGGAACCATAGCGTTACCGCCACCCCAGTTGTTCTTGGCGGTTCGCAGAGGGTGGTTGTCAGGGGCAGGCTGGTGGTCCCAGACATCACCACCGTAACCGGCGAGGTGACCAGACTTAAGGGCGGCAGCAACGTCCTCCTTGACAACGATGGCACCACGGGCGGTGTTGACGAGGTAAGAGCCCTTCTTCATCTTGGAGATGAGGTCCTTGTTGAACAGACCCTTGGTCTTCTCGTGGAGAGGGCAGTTGATGGTGACAATGTCACACTGGGCGAGCAACTCCTCGAGGGTGTCGACGCGGCGGCATCCAATCTCCTTCTCCTTCTCAGCGGACAGGGGCTGGTAATCGAAGTAGAGGAGCTCCTTGCAGTCGAAGGGCTTGAGGCGGCGGAGGACACGCTCACCAATGCGGCCGACAGCGACGGTACCAACAACCTTGCCCTCGAGATCGAACTCCTGCTTGGCAGCGTGGGCAACATCCCACTCACCACGCTCGATCTGCTCGTGGGCAGGGACGAAGTTGCGGATGAGGACGAGGATGGTCATGAGAACGTGCTCAGCAACGGAGACGACGTTGGAGCCAGTGACCTCGGCGACGGTGATACCGCCGTTGGTCTTGTTGGCAGCGTTGAGGTCGACGTGGTCAGAGCCGATACCAGCGGTAACAGCGAGCTTGAGCTTCTTGGCACGGGCCAGACGCTCAGCAGTCAGGTAACCAGGGTGGAAGGGAGTGGTGATGATGATCTCAGCATCCTCGAGCTCCTCGTCGAACTTGGAACCCTCACGGTCCTTGTCGGAGGTTGTGACGAGAGTGTGACCTTGGTCCTCGAGCCACTTGCGGATGCCGAGCTCGTTCTCAGTGGTTCCGAGAAGGAGGGGTTGCTATGAGACATGTTAGTTGCTATGAAACCAATTGACCGAGAAGTGATTCGAAGAAAGATTGAGGGGTCAACGATGCAGGGTTGAGACGTTGGGTGTAAGTTGGGTTGCATTGAGGTTACTCGAACCCATGCAGTGTAAACCACATGAGCCAGAAAGCCAAACAATGTCACCCAACTGCAATTCCTTGATATCTTTACAGGTGTTGCCCAGACATTGCCCCGCATCGTTGGACTGGATGTGGCTGATTGTCATGTAGTAAAACCATTTCCCCGCGTTTGAGATCGACTGGCGTGTAGAGGTGGTGTGGGGGAAATGTTTGTGGTTGTCGGCAGACATGAAAAGTTCGAGCCAGAAGCAACGGCCATCGAAGATAGTTGTTCGAACCAAGGGAAGGAATTGAGTTGCAGTAGAAGAAATATGGAAATACATACATCCTTGGCGTGCTGGCCACCGTCGTAGAGAACTGCAAGAACCTTGACCTGTTTGGTGTGTTAGTTGAGGCTCAAGAGGATATAGAGTGCTAGATGGGTATGGAGAGGAGTGCTTACCATTTTGGCGGTTGTGTGGGGTATTTGTTGTTTAGTTGGAAAGGTAAGAAAAAGGAAGAAGGATGATGATGCTGATGATGAGAGTGAGGAGGAGAGAAAACGAAATATCGAGGGTCGTATGCCAGATATTTATGCTCTGGGATGCAATACGCCACGGCCGTGTATCTTGTATCCGAGTAACGGGCAGCAACATGTGTATGGAGCCTGTTACAACGACACAGACAAGGTTCCACGTCTCACGCACTGCGCTGTGAAGCGCTGCGTTGCGTTGCGTTGCGTTGCGTCGCGTGCATTCTCTCTCCATCAACGGAACGGGAACCGTGCCACGGGCAAGGGCCGGAGTCTTTCACTCACACACAGCGAATCTCCATCGATCCCGCGAACCCCGAAGCTGTCGGCATCTGAGGGGGTGGTGACTCCACGGTGCTTGGCCCATGTGTGTACAGTCTGTAGGCGTCAAAGTCTGGAAGCATTTCTCCATATTCCCAACTCTGTGGAGGCGACAAGCGTCCAAAGTGGAAGCTGAGGGGAGACAAGGCCGAGTCTCGAATATCGAACCGTTTCGTGTAAAAAGCCCCGTCAGATACCTGGTGAACAGTAGACAACTCTGCCCTTTGGAGAGTACCTCATCACGGCGACCGGCCATCAACCCGCTAGATGCCGTCTTGTGCTAACATAGGACTCGCACGGCCGAAGAGAGCGGGGGAGGGGGAAGCGTGCGACCACACACCTCGAGGAGACTTACCGGATGAGGAAAGTATGGGCCAATGGACAAGATGCGCCTCTCCCATGATGTTGGAGGTATCTCGGAGTTCGGTGTTGGTTTGACAGGGAGAGAGCTTAGGTTGGCCTGGGATAAAGTGGAGGACGGGAGCTATAGCCACGGGCCAATCACGTGTGGTAATCTTGCCTGAGGATGGAAAGGTGGGGGCCTCAAAGTTGCCTCTTTCGGAGCAAGAAAGCGGGGTTGAAGGAGCCATCGCCAACCTCCCCTCTCAGAGTTTCACGGCAGCTACGGTGGATTTCTCCGTCTTTTGGAATATTCCACAGTGAATAGTGGCAAGAGAATGGCTGTGTAGGATCATGGTTGATGCTGTTTCTCCAATTGATAGAAGCATCCAAATCATTCTCCGTTGGAGAAAGAACAACCTAGGCAAACAATGTCCGGCCGAAGCTGTGGCATTGTGTAAGTGGGGGACATCCATTGATCACGATGGATGGATGATGCCGTAACAGCTACGGTATCTATATCTGCAAATGACCTACCTACTTTAACGTACGTAACTGTTATACTCGGCTCCAATATTACAAAGTCAAGGCTCATTAAAATTGTGGGAATTTGGGGGCAACGATGGTAAACGTAGTAAAAGTCCGACCTGGTTTCTTGTCTATTCATCTCGGGTAGAACCACAGATGAACCGACTCCACTGAGGCTCTGATATCATAACTAGATTACCTCATTCCATACCTAGGTAGTAGTATGGACTGCTTTATTGTGAGAATAGTTGATGTCAAATGTATCACTCTATGGTTATCAACATCCTATAGTTTCACGTCTGCGTGATCATGTCAAACTCCGCAGCGTGATACCAATTTCTATACAAACCCCTTCCCGAGCCTTAAATGCCGTTCCATTCCATCTCATTCAATTACCTCTTCACATCGCTATTCGGCATCCCGCCATCCGGCCGTGTCAGCCCCGAAACGCCTTGAGCTTCCGGGTGCGGGGTGACCTCTTCCGCACAATCATCTCCGGACATGAAGCCTGAAGACAAGGAAGCCAAGCTTTTGGGCTCGATTTATTTACGGCCGTGTACCGTAGCTCAAGTTTGATCCCTTATAATCACCTTTTTACAGTGTTCCCCGCATTTTCATGCGTGTTATCCAAATAACATAGCTGAGGATATGATCTGTATCATCAATTCGTCCACATGTCTGATGGAAGATGTTAGCTGGTAAAATTGTATTAAAATGAACCCTAGAAAGGCAAATTATTTACAAACGAAATCCCATAGACAATCTCATCAAAATCGCTTCGAATCCTCTTTCCCTGACCTATAACCAACCTCATGTGTCAAAAATACCCTATACCTCCACCTAACCGGCGCTTGTTTACCAAACCCTCAAGGTTCTTCGACCTCATTCCCTGTCCATCTGTTTCCTTGTGACAGGACCTCATACGTTTATAGATACCCCATAATGCCGTAACTTCTCCGACTTGTTAGAAAAAGCGCTTCAGAACACTAGCGTAAGGTTGTTTATTGCCCCTGGCTTTAGTCTTCCCCGCCGGAACTCGACGCCGACGTCGGGAATATCGCATCCGCTACTCGGCTTTCAGAATAGCTCGGACGAGTTGGTTATGCTTAGGTAAACGAGTAGATAGATGTTTGAGATCAGTTCTTCGGGTAAATCACTCAGACAATACAGATTCGTGACCTGGCTGCACTCTACAATACTGAACCATGTCATTCGAGTCTAACATCTATCGTTCTCATCTGCTCATGAAACCTTCACATGTCTTACATCAGACAATGGCCTTGAATCTTTGTGTTCAATCGTATGATGCTGGTTGCATATATAAATGCCTGCACTATGAAGTCCCGGACCTTCATATCATCCCGGAGTTCTACCTTAGATCCGTAAAACGCCATCCCAAGTATAATCCTTACATACCCATTGTGAACCATCACAACCCTTACCCTGCCGGGCCGCTATGAAGCAAACTGAACCGTACCCGTACCCTTTTTCCATTCCACATAACTTACATCAGAAGCCCAAACAACAGGGGAACTGGTATAGGCATCTGCCCGTTTTCATCATAGTCGTCGAACTCACTCGAATGATCTTCATCCCACCCATCTTCCCCTTCTTGTTCACCTTGCTCGCCTTGTTCGTTTTCCTCCTCTTCTTCACCCTCCTCATCCTCTCCATCCATGGGACCCATGAATGGAGGATAAAAATTGAAACCTTCATACCCTTCACTCTCGAGATCTGAGTAATCTGAATGATCGTCAATCTCGTCGCTTACTGAGCCGTATTCGAAATCCTCCTCCTCGTACTCTGAATCTTCTCCAATAACAGCACTGAGCATCTCCACCACGGAGGGTTCGACGTAGACGATGTCGAGAGCTTCGAGGACCTTTCGTCCTTCGATTCTTAAGATTTCCTTCTTTGGAATCGCCTGTTCCACAAGTTCCTTAACATCCGCATCATCGACGGTTCTTACATCGGTCCTCAAACCAGCTGAGATTAACCGGCTTGTGAAAGTCCAGTTGAGTTGTGGAGTAGGCCTTCCCACCTCGGCAAGACCCGAACTTGTTTCCCAGTAGATAAGAGATGACCAGCATTCTTGATGTAATCTTTCCGGCTTGTCGCGGAGTGCATGCGGGTGCTTCGCAAGAATTTGGCATGCTTGCGGTTGATAGCCATTGGTTATGGTATACATAAGGGCTCCATCCGGCATGGCTTTTGTCGACATATGAATGTCCGCGCCTCCATTCACCAAGACCGGGGTCGTCCGCCAGCAGCATCCGGACTTGAAACTGTAGTACAGCGGAGGCTCGCCTTCGAAGAGCTCGTTGGGGTCTTGACCCCAGTCAAGGAGTACTTGAATCAGGCTCGATGGTTCATCGGCAATTGGGGAAGGCTTCTGTAAGCAGCGGTATATGAGCCCCTTGCGCATCTCCTTGGGAATTTGTACTGATTTCATCAGGTCGGCTACCCGTGTCCAAAGCTGGTTATTGAGAGCTGTCTTCAAGAGGTCCACCAAGAATCCTTCTGAGGGACCTGTTATACCGTGCTTGGCATAATCGAGGAGCAGGATAAACTCAGTCTTTCCGTCGTCATATGAATCATGGACAGAAGCAGTGAGAATCTGTTCAAGATCACCCTGCTCCGGCCGACCGCCGTTCTCGAGAATTGCTCCAGCGAGGTTCAAGTTCCCGTTGAGAATAGCCTCTGTGAAAGGCCGTCGCGCAGAAACGCCCTTTTCATTCGGATCGGCGCCGTGCTCAATAAGAAGCTTGGCTAGAGCGGCATGCTGATTGTCCCATTCACGATTGAAGTAGGGCTCGCAGTGCCGTGAGCAAATGACGTTCAACGGAGTGACTTCTTCCTTTGATTCTTTCAAAGTTGCTCCCGCATCAAGCAACATCTTTGCTGAATCGTACAATCCCAGAATAGCAGATCCTTCGGCTGCCTCGCCGACTCGTGCAAGCGCGGTCAACCCGTCGTGATCTAATGCATTGACGTTGGCCCCGCCCTCAATCAACGCTTCCATGGCATCTGTGTTACAGCTCGCACTTGCGACCATCAGCGGCGTCATCCCGATAAGGGCCTCCCGTGCGTCGACGTCAAACCCTTTGGCGATGAACTTTTTTATAATTTCAGCTTCGGAGATCTCGCTCGGGGTCTTGGCAGGAGGCCCCAGAGGGTCGAAGAAGTCTTCTGGTCGTAGCTGACGAGGTCCGAGAATCAAGTGAAGGATACTGAAGCGATGCACTGATAATGTGGTGACGTTGGCTCCTAAATCAATAAGTCTGGCAGCGTCGTCGAAACGTCGGGAGAAACACGCCATCATTAACGGCGTCAGACGCGTCTCGATTAGTCTTCTGTCGAGGTCGGCCCCATGCTCAAGGAGGTATGGAACTATTGTGTCCCAGCGTTCATGCCATATTGCTTGAAATAGTGGTGTACCCATGAACGGCCCTTCCACGTTGATATCTTCTTGGTACTTTTCCTCCAGGAGAAACTTGAGTAGATCCAGCATGTTGTGTCTTGCAGCATCGTGCAGTGCAGTCAGTTTGAACAGACTTGAATCGCGAGTAACGTCGTCGTCTCGCCAGGCGGTGGGGTCCAGCTCGAAGTCAATTCCCTGGTATGTAACTGTGGATGCTCCACGTTTTAGAAGAAACTTTGCCGTCTCGAGTTGTTGGTGACATATAGCGACGTGCAGAGGTGTCCAGTTGCCTCCATGTAAGTCTTCAAGTTCCCCTTCGTCAACAGCCTGTGACTCATTGAAAGCTTCGATGGGTAGATGTGGGCGACACAAGCAGACACCCCATGAAGGCGCTTCTATGGAGGCTCCTGCATCAAGGAGAACCTCAATCATGTCTATCCGTCCCTTGCTCGCAGCAACGTGTATAGCCTCCCATCTGCAGTCACTGAAGATGCCGTCATCGCACCCACTTTCGAAGCAATCGCAAGTGTCGTGTAACACATATGATGCGTCGAGATCGACAGACTGGTCATCGTCCTGAATCCTCCACATGGGATCATCGTAGTAACTCGAATGATAGTTATACCACTTATGCTTATCGTTAATGCGTGGCTTGGGTCTGTGGGTGTAGGCTAGACGTGAAGGCTCAACACCAGCCTCGAGAGCGCGGCGCAAGACTCGCATTTCGCCATTGTCGACAGCCCAATGAAGAGCACCCGGCCGATCCGATCGAGCTTCGCGTTTCCATAGAATCGGGCTTGTGATGTCGTAGCAGTGTCTGTTAGTTCGCGAGAGGGCAGCTAGATCGTATTTCTTATGGAGGAAAGAAGCAATGCTATGCAACACCTCGTTAGGAAGCCGGTCCAGCGAAGGCATGGCGGGCGAGACTCGAGATGGGCGATGGGCGATAGGCGACAAGCGACCTATAAAGGATAAAGGTAGGTAATGATGAAAAAAGTAAACTTTTAGAATGAGGGGACGAAATGGAGCTACAGCTCTTAATTTGTTTCGATTTTCGTCAAAAATGGAGTTTCTTTCTTGCAGCTCTCTGGCGCGACAGGCTAATCTGGATTAGGGTTAATGGGACAGGGGTGGACCAACCAAGTGGTGCCTGCTCCGCACTTTAGTCTCATCAGCCCTGTCATAGCGGCATTGTCATCGCTAGGACTCTTTCTATCCGTGCACCAACGATCGGAAACCGCCATTTTTTGTCTTGTTTTTGCTGGCTAAACTTGAATAAGTAAGATATACTCCTGAAACACTCATTAGAATCGACGCAATCATCCATGATAATGATATATATGATTTTCTCGTTTCGAGTGGCAGGGTAGTTTTGCTGACCAAGCATACAACTATCGATGCGAGTAACCGGTTGCAATAGGCTTTCTTCATGCGTATACGTAGAGTTTTGACTTGCTGCAACCCTTTCACCTATTGCTTGTCATAAATCTTGCCAGTTTCTATGTATCTAACGTCAAAGTTGTTTCGCCAATTGGGCACGAAGTGGCCTAACGATATACAGCCAGCGATAGGACAGCAATGTGATGTTGGCTTAACGATCTGTTTTGATTTAGTTCAGGTGACAGGAGTAGAAAAAGCGTTGACAGTTTACCAACAACATACACATATCCTTGGATTTTCCACTTTCTGTCACTGTGGCTTATAACCTCGCTGTGAATGAACTTCCCCATCACCAGTGACTACCCCGACCTCAATTAAGTTAGAGGCCAGACTCGACCCATTCCGATTTATACTTATTAATGGGAGGCCGACCAACATACGTAAAAAAAGGCTTGTAACACAAAAGGCTTTGCACCTTAACAAGACTTCATTCTGCCTTGCATGGGTTGAGAAATTGTGATATAAACTCACGTTTGCCCGAGTAGCCTAAATCCTTTGCACTCGTTTGGCTAATTCACGTTAAAACGATACAATCTACCTCCGAATTATCAACATGGGCGTTGGAAAGCCTCGATTGGATGCATACGAGAGGATTCTATCACGTCTGTTCGAGAACCTAGCTCTCTTCCATATTCTCAAGAGAATAGATGGTCCACACATCGTCACTACCGAGATCCCAACCAACCTCCAAAGCTTCAGGCGGAGATTCCTCAACAGCTTGAGTTTCATCTGCGATAACCGGAAGGGTGGCGACACTACGACTTCGATGGCCCTCGAAGCCCAGCAACGGGGTGTCGCTATATTCTGGATCGCAGCAAACTTGACGCCAAAGGATGACGTCCTTGTATTTCTGGCTGATATCCTTGAGGACCTGAAGAATGAGCCAAAGGTGACTGACACAGATCGGAACGGTTTGAGCGATAAGTTGGCAGGAAAATGCATCAGATTTGCTGCTCCAAGACTGAAGAAGGAATGCAAGTTGCTTTCTCGGGCTGCAAGCTACTGTACGGAGTACCTCAAGAAAAATGTCACAAGCATAAAAGCAGCAGGTAAGTTTGACACTCTTCAAATGAAGAAGAAGCGCAATTAACGGTTCAACAGAAGTGGAAGCTCTGATACGTTGGCTCGGCCAATTCTCTATCACCAAACCTGATATCTTGACGTTATGTCGAACAGCTTACAATGCTCGCCACGACCCGCAAATGGCGGCATTGGAAGCTTTGAGTCAGGAGCTCAGTGTTGCCCCAAGGGAAACTGCAAAGACTTTTCGGGCTGTCCGACACTTCGTCGGTCGTCTAGCTGAGAGGATTCGCGTACCTATCAACCTTGTGCACGATTCTGTTCAACTGGGAACCTTACTCAGTTCTTACAGGATCAAGCGAGTCGAAGCTCCGGTAGCATCAGTTGTCCCCCCAGCAGATGGTCTCAGAAACTTGAACTCGATATTGAAAAGAATGCTTAGGGCTGACGACCCCCGCCTTGAGGACATGCAGCACTATCTGTCGCAACTAGATGGGCCTATGATGCTCGAGAGTGCCATCAAATCTATGTATGAAGAGGATCACGGCCAGACACGTGTACATGCAGAAATCCAGATGTTGGAGGAGTTTCATCGGAACAAACGCAGTTTCGTGGGCAATGATCGCTACATAGCATGTAGCAAGCTCGCGTGTCTCTGCTGCAAGTTTTACTTCAGACACCATCCCGGGCAATTCCAGGAACCTGCTTCTCATCAAAAGACGTATCTGAACTGGCGACCTATCGAACTACCTGGTGGACAGAATAACGAGCATTGGGAACACCAACGTCGTGTTTTGGCAAATATCAGCAGAGAACTGAGCAGGGCTGTCGAAAAGCAGATTGTGACGCAGCAACAGCCAACTCCATGGCAGCCAGACTCTTTGACCAACATTACTGCGGATATGGGAGCTGCAAGTCTTGCAGAGGCCCAGGAGGTGGTTGGAAGTGAGGATGACTGGAGTGATGGTAAGTAAATGAACGACGGGGTTTCTCCTGTAGCGTGCTAATCATTTTTGAATCCGCAGATTCTGCTTCATTGGCACACCTGAATGAAGATGACTTTAGTGATCGAGGTGATTCCAGTGATGAATCTGATGGAGGTGCATACTTGTAAGATTGATTAGAATGGGACGGGGTTTGAGTCGTATTGGATGAAAGCTACTAGATATTCGGAGACAACTCAATAGCAATAAGATGATAAAAAGGACTAATTATGACAAAATGGCAATGCACACTATTAACCGCTAGGTCGCTAAATCTACCTTTCTTGTTCTCTTCTTCCCCCTATGTGTTTCCTTCTCATGTCTCCCCAAGTTACACTTTCGAGTAAACCACTCGTCACATAGAAGACATTGGAAAGTCCTCCGTGAGCGATGCGTCTCGTAATGCCTCCGCATACATTTCTGCCAAGCAGCTCTATGACTACAACCAGGCCAGGAGCAGTGAACAGGCAGCGAGTGACTTCGAAGATGATTGCTTTGTTGTGTTAGTGGTCATCTCAAACGACAGGGCTTCTGTGAAACTTACTTCCTCTTGCGATTTTCGTGAAAGGACTTATCGCATTTGGGCCAATTGCAGAGCCATTTTCCATGCTCTCTGAACTCGTTATTTTTCAAACGAATTACAGCATCTTCTTTAAACTGTCGCTTGTTTGTTTCTGAACCTGAGCTGTTGTCTGTAGAGGTGTCGGCGGGAATGGAGTTGGAGCCTGGAGAGACAGCATCAACGTGCTGTTGAGTTCCGTCACTTCCTAAAGCTTCAAAGAGATATTCATCTAGGATGGAGTCGCTGGTCTGATCGTACACAGAACCTGCACTCTATAGAGTGGCTGTGGTGCTTGGTGAACCAGAGAGTGATACGTAGCCTGGATTAGTCTCGTTTGAGGGCTCAGGAAGGTCGGGGACTGGTAATGGGAGGAGTAAAAGGTCGAGGTCGAATTGAGTATTTTCAATATCGTTAAGATGCGGATCCATCTCGATTATCGGCGTTACAAAATTGAAGTCATCAATGGAAAAAGGCCCATCCGCAGCCATATCGAACATGCCCTCTTGGTCCACAAGAGAGCCAAGAAAAGCGGCATCATGTGTCAAAGAATCTAAATGAAGCCCTTGATCCACATCGTGAGAAGATGTCACTGTGAACGAGGCTCCGAAGTCTGCTCCGGAGGCTAGATGCAAGGCGATGCAACGTCAGTACAGCTGCCGGTGGAGTAACCCCAAGTATAATGACTCGAGCTTGGCACTGACCATTGAGTAAATAGTCCGAGTCTACGAAAGTTAATTCCGTAGACTCGTCCTGAATCTGGGGAAACGGTTGACCGTCACTCATGAACTAAGACTGTTGCGATTGTGACTGTGAGTGGTGTAGTTGTTTCGCGGAGAAGCCTTGAGCAGCTGCAGCGTTCACTTTATATCCTGCCAAATGTCTTGTCACGTCTCAGGATGGTGCGCAAAGGCAACAGAAAATGACACTTTGGGCAAGCTTTCAGCAACCTCTTGGCGCGGAAAGTTCCAATGATAGACGTGGCACCCCTCAGCCGCATGTCAAAAAATCATATCATGGGCATTTGGTTGGCTGTGTTTGTTGGTTGAAAGTGTAATAATGCCCGCTAGGGGAGGCCGACCACATTGTTGGCTGAGTGTCATTGGCTGGGGAGGAGGGTTGGTTGCATGCAGGCAACACAATTCGACTCTCGAATTAGAAGGCATCGCAGGCTAAAGAAGACGATTTCTTGGAGCCAACTCAAAGGATTATGTGGTGTGCTTCGGTTATCTGCTTTGGAAGCTCCGATGACTGTTGATTGGTGACGAGGAATAACCAAGCAGACTTGTACCTGGCCAAGTGGAATAAGTTTGCAACCAACACCTGTCAACCATCAATTGCTCACCATTGACTCAATTCATCCTCCTTCAAATCCAGAGGAGCATATACGACATGCAATTGACTCGCTGTATCAATGCCAAGGTGGAAGATGCCTCTTCCTTTCGGCCCTACAGAGCAAAACGTTACAAGCCCACGTCACGTCAACGATGTCATTAAGCCACAGCTTGGGGAAAACGGACTGCCCCAAAGTATAACAAGTGGGATATAAAAGAATGGAGAAACTGTCGACTTGACGAGGTCTAGACTGTTGATAAGCCCCACGGCCAAACCACGCCGTTGAAAGCATCAACGCAATCCAGTTCCTAGGCTAATAAACATTGAGCATAGAGTTGTCAAGAATAGACATGATCTAGCCAAAGCCATCTCAAATCATGAGCGATTTCAGACTATCTAACATCATGTGATTATGATGGTGTTTCCGTCCCGTTATGCTTCAACTTAGCTGCATGATAAGGACATCCATATTTGACTTTACGTTAAACGAACCCGTCTCTCCAAAAACCCCGAAACTCATGATGAAAATAGGGGAACTTTGTGATCTCACATCGACGAATCCTGTAAATCAGTGGATCGCTGCTCAGTCAAAGTGCGAACCACATTTATGATATAATGAATAAATTAAGGGTACGAAAGATCATCGCCAGTGACACTTACAAAAAGACCCTGGTGATATCATGACAAACAACATGAAACCGCCATCCTCGTAAAGATCTGCTGAGATCTTAGACACAAACGTCATGAGCGTTGATAACCGGGCTTGAACAATTGAGCCTCGACCCCTGCGGCTGCAATGCCACGCGATGGACTCAGTATGACAAGACAAAATAGCCCAATTGTGGGAATTGAAAAGGGACCGCCATTTCACGTAACACGAGGCTGAGTGCATATCTTTTTCACTCCTGTTGATCCCATCCCGTCATCTGTCAAACAATCCTATTCCTTGGCATCGGTCTCGCCTGTGTATGTTGGTGTACTGTTCAACAGATCCACAGATTTGGGTTTCGTCGGCAGCAAAAAAAGCCCAATAAATATGGCAGCATGTGACGACAGAGTGGCATTGGAGGAACGCAAAAGAAGGGAGCTAATTATGTATGGATGGATATCGAATCTTCAACCGCTGGCTGGGATCCCCGGATTTGGTGGATTTGCGTCGTGTTTCGGAAATAGAGGATCATTGAGCATCGTAATTTCTTGATATGTCAAAAGACTGGATCTCTCATGACGATGTTAATCTGGTTGATAGGGGGCTGTTTAAAGTAGAGTATTATGCTTTGTTTCTCAATTGAGTATTCACGATGGACATGAATGGTGTTGAGAATTTGTCACTTGGGACTAAAACATCGCCAGTCTCGGCTCATGTCTTCCCTAGCGGATGAAAAAACCATCCAATGACGAGATGTTTCGCCTGCCGCAGGGCCTCGTATTCAGCTACAGGCTAGGTACAGGCTAGGTACAGGCAGGGGGGGCCTGTGCGGGGGATGGCGATCCCGTCCTCTCCAAGCGATTCACGGGCCCACACTCGTCCAGGTCCACTTCAAATGGATCCCGTCCACCTTTTGAGGTTGGGAACAAAAAAAAGCACCTCACTTTCTCTGCTGGGGACGAGCATTTAAGACTTGACAACATCCTCTTTCGTTTCTTGGTTCTTCTGTATCATCAGACTTCAAAAGGCTTTACAGACAAGACATTATTCGAATCTTGTCATCCCTTTATCCTCCCTTCACTCGACGCCTTCTCTTCAATCTTGTTTATCCATCACTCTCGCTCTGCGTCTCGAAACTCTACACAAACACAACCATGCTCACCTCAACCTTCCTCTTCAGCCTCATCGGCCTGGCAGCGGCATCACCGGTGCAGCCTCCCACCCACAAGAAACCCGTATTCCCTCCCAGACTTTCATCAAAGGGCTTCAAGCTCGTCGTCAACGTCACAGATCCCTCCAAGGACTTTGATCCTCCCATCCAGAACTTCGAGATCACCAGCATCCACACCGGTGCCGGCCAAGCCCTGATGGGCGTAATCGAGAAGGACGGCCGTGTCTTCTACCAAAACGGCACCAAGGACGAGCGTCAGAACGGCGAGGCTACCACTATTACTGATGGCGGTACTCCCCTGTTCCCCAACGGCATTGGTCTCGTGGCCGATAAGAAGAACAAGAACATATTTGGTGCTACACTCAACTTCGAAGCCGGCACTCCTGGTGTCCAGCTGAACCAACCCGAGGACCCCTACACATACCTGTTGCCCGAGACCTTCGTGGCATGCAACAAGAGCTTGAAGTACTACCAGGGCAAGCACTTCATTGTGATTGAGCAAGCCCATCTCACCATCGACAAGAACAAGAAGATCCAGCGCAACATCCCCAAGGGTTGCGCTCCCATCCGCCTCGTTCCCGAGTGTGCCAAGCTCGAGTCTCTTCCCAAGGGATCGTACGCCAGCCACAAGTACGCTCTTGATTCCAAGTGCTACAAGGATGTGTCCAAGATCCAGTGGAAGAAGTACAGCCCTTAATTTGGGAACTTGTTCACGGAAAAAAACGACGGAATTAATAATGATAAATGGGTAATGATTGTTTGAATAGCCAGTATACTTTGGTTCGGTATTAATAGCCTTAATAATGTACAACAATTATCTTCAACTTGATGTTTTCCCTATGACTGTGGCTTGTATGTGTGTATCATATCACCATCTTTGCTCCAAGCCATGCAGCGGTGAGGCAACAGTGGGTAGCACAACCTCCCACCACAGCTAAATCCAGACTCGTCAAGCAGGTGGATAGTCCGAAGCTAAACAAGAACAAAGACGAGAGTCTAGTGAAACAATGACATGTTGTTTGCCAATGTTTCCCTCGGCAATCGCGGGTGGACAAAAACGAGGCGCTGCGTGTGGGTTTTCGTCCCCGTCAAAGTCAAATCATCAAGCGTGCTGTAAGGAACATAAAGTCAAATCCCACCAAACTAACGTTGGCCCCGTTAGTGGCACGTCGTTTTCGGACCAGAATGATAAGCTCGGAGGACTAAAACGGACAGAAACCGTTGGTCTGAGTCAGTGGTTTTGCCACTTTGGAAAGGTGCGGATGCTTGAGGCTATTATGGACTAACTAACATAACTGCGATATCGCTTGGGAAAGTTGGGAGCCTCATTGTCCAGTTTGGTTGCAGCAGACGACATCTTTTCAGGAATTAAAAATCATCTAGTTGTTTGTTTATGTAACGATTCGAGTGGTGATATTGCAGATAGGTTTGTAATAGTAGCAACTGGGCTGTATCATCGCGATATCCGATATATGGAAAGCAAAAGCGAATTCATAATCCAGGGCCACAAAGCGACCCTTATTTCAGTGCGCGAACTTGAAGCAAATACAACAGAGGGCGAAGTGAAGAAGCTGCTGAAGGTATATATGATTGTCACAAATTGTGATATTTCTGTGCCGTATTGTCCATATCGTTTGTTGACAATTGCGCCTGATTCTGGGCAAGCATCCAAACTGAGAGACATCCTGGGCCTAGTATAAATTGGAAAAGATCCCCTCTCGCCTTATAGAACATTCTCATTGTTCAGTACTATACATACCATTTATTCCTGCCTTGGCTTTAACGCTTGGCTTGTGTTAATATGTTGCAATCCCTACATCATCTATATATTCTAAGTTCTGTCACTATGATGAAGTGGTACATCGACAGAGTTTCCTAGGTATCTTTCTTCACTCGCCAACAGAAGTACCTTGGTCTTCGAGCTTCCATGTTGAACCGTCCACTACCCCCCTCTCTTTCCATTGTTGGCAGTCAGCCAGGGAGGCAGAGGAACAACGAGAGCAGAACCAAGAACGCCAACTTGACTAGCATAGCGTATCCAAAGAACGCGACATAGAGGTTGAAGTATTTCCCAAATATAAAATGCATTATATAAACGTACAAAAATGAGGACAAAGCTCCACAACGAGGCACGCCGCAGAAAACCAGACAAAGTGGTTAAAACTACTGTACATGACCGCAATGTGGAGAGGAATCGCGACTGCACAACATTATACAAGCAATATAAAAGCACGTGCCTCGAGAGGATATAACGACTAAGAAAGTTGCAATGCTGCCCAAAACTATCGTCATCTCCCTCAAAGTCACTAGCGGAGCTGAGCATCTTGGTATGGTCCTGCTTCAAGACACGCCTCGCCCAATGTCTACACACCCAAACCATTGACTGACTCGACAAGGTCAACAGCCTGGTGCGAGATAGCACCTCGAGGACCAAACCGAGGATACCCTAAGGCGAACACTTTGGTGGCCCCTGAGACAAGATGAAATTCTGCCCGTGTCAAGAGAAGCCAGAGAGGAGAGAGAAGTCAGGACCTATATATTTCAGAGTGCTCTAGGTCAAGAGTTGTTCTAGGCTTATACTCAAAGTCGGCAGAGGACTGCTGGTTTAAACATTCAAGATCCGAGACCTTTAACGCATAACTCGACACATAAGCGGAACAGGGACATATTCCAGGCGTTTATAAGCCATTCAGTTCCTTCCACGCCAGGAACCTCGTACCATCACAATGTTCTTACTTATACTGCCACCTGAGAACCGAAAGTAAAAGCGAAGCAGATATACAGTCTCCTCCCAACTCCCAGGGACTCCAATATAGTATAAATATCGGCTATCCTGTTGTGTAGCAGTTCACACGTTTTTCCTCGTTGCCATTACCACGGGTGAAGTAGTGGGCAACGAATTCTCACTGAACCATTAATACCCATGAATACGAACTCGCGTCGTATGACCAATATAACTTGGCACATAATACAGAGAGCTTCTTCAGTCGGATAGGCGTAGGCTCCGGAAAAGGCCACGGCGAAGGCGCAGGTTGGCCACAAGTTCTCATCCTCCAATATGCTCTACAGATCTCGTCCTTGATCCGGGTCTTGCCTGATTATCTTCCAAATTATCATGACTGTAAGATCAACGCGTTTCACCTATTCGATTGAGGGATCCTGGCGGACTGGAAGGAGAATACCGTCACAACGTTTGAAAAGGAAACGTCGCCAGAAATGGCGGATGGTAAGCTTGGGGCTAATAAACGAGATCTTGAATTGTTTCAGCATATATACTTCACGGAATGTGGATGAAATCATTATTGATGCCATCTAGCGTATCAACATTCGGAATTACGTCGAGTACCATCTTACTATCGCCAACAGAAAGGAAAGCTATGACAGCCGATTCAACCTATTAGTTCTAGTCTACCTCTCACAAATGAAAGCCGCAGAAGAAGACAGTTATACGACCGGTGGAAACAGTCGCCAGTACTCTCGGAAAAGGAGAATATTAACCGTTCTCTTCGGTTCCCGACCATAGGGTTGAAATGTATGCTTACCAGCTGCTATGTAAAGAAGCGAAGGACCACAAAAGGACCACTTGCTTTCTTCTCCTCTAATAAGAGCTTCCCGTTGGATTATATACCAACACCTACTCTCCCATTGAATCACTTCAAGAACCCATCGACCAAATGTCTAGACCTCGGTGCTGAATTAGACCCAAATTATCATCACTTACCTACTTGTACTCCAACAGACACCAGAGACTTGATGGACTTGGCTGCACTTTTCATATGATTGATATACAGGCGGGTCGTATGATCATATATAGCCCCCTCTGGCCCAAATGAATCTGTACTTACGTTACATGGGAGATCTGCTCGTTGAAATGTTCTCACGAGAACAAAGTCTTGTGGATGGGGATAATGCTCTGGACTGGCTACCTTTTTCTTGGGGTGGACGTCATATGGACCAGGAGAATGTACCAGTGGGTGAATCTGGTCGCCTACGGCGAGCAGAGGATATGAACAACAACACTATGCTTCGAAAAGCCACAACATCTGATAAGAAGCCCAGAGATAGATCTTTTCAGCATTCTGTTGACATAAGGAACTGATGGTTCGGAAAACCACGACATACGGCGTGCAATATGGTATGGTTAGAGGCGGGCTGGTTTTAAAAGGGTATCTACTGCAGGGAGCAGCAATCTTATCCCTTCCATTCTCTCAGATATCTATATGTTGCAAGAAGGTTTTCCGACAATGGCTGAACTGGTCCTGACATGTGTGTGGATGGCTTTAGGATAGGACAGTCTATATCTGAGGTTGGTTCTGAATGCAGGCCCCAAATCCAAGACAGAGCAACTTACCTGTGAATGATTTTATACCTAGCATTTATATTCAGAAGAAGTCAAAGAGAGCTCCTACGTTATTTTTGTGAATCAAGTTTGAACCCCAAAGCCATATAAGAATCAGCGGATCACAGCGTCCACAGTCATCGTCTACAGTCACGAGGCATGGGGGCCCTTGCCTTTCCACAACGTAACAAACCCTTTGCTCAGCTTATCAGTCTGGTTTAAAGACGAATTAAAATACCTGCCTAAAGTACCCGCCTAATGCCTTGAACTAGAGTTGCAAGTCATTAGATCCTTGGTACATTAGGTATGGAAAGGCTCTGGCACCTTCCTCTGTCCATTACTAAACTACGAAATAACTTATATAAATTTATTAAGTTTTATTCCAATCTTTTTCAAGTCTTACTTCTTATTATAAATCTTGTATTATTCTTATCCTCGTTTTATTATTTTAGTAGAGCTTGGTAACCTGCCTAATTATCGGAATGTTTTTGCAAGGGTACCACAGTTACACAGGTTCGTGTTACCACGTTACTTTGTATTGTGAGTGAATTCTATCCCTTCTTTCTGAGAAACTACCCTTATACTTGATATAAGGTCTTTATCCTTGGGCTTCGTCCTAACATGATGAAGTCAACTCAGAAACAGTATAGAGTTCAGTATCATCTGGTCTATGCGTAGAAATACTTTGATGTACATGCTGATACTTTCCCTCTCCTCTCCTACTTTGACTCTACAATATCTCGCTTCTCGCTTACATAGCAACGAAGAGACTAGTTTTTGTTTACTTAGACTTGGCTTCAGTAGGTGAGAGGCCTCTACTCCAAATTCCACTCCGATGCATGTCTCCTTTTATTTCTACAGCCTACTCTGGCCGACATGATCTTGTCCACAGTGTTCTTGGTCCTTTGTGTGAGAGTGTTTGATGAGGACCTACGGCAGTGGACTTTTCATACTCTGTGAGATGTGACTGTTGATAAGTGGAAAACAAGGTCATCGAGAAGAAGATAATGGAATACTCGAGTAGTGGACTTGTCTTAAAAGAAGTAATACCTAATGAAAGAACAAGAGAATGATCCGTTGACTTTTTAGCTACAAGCGATTAATATTCTCAAAACAAGATATTCTTCCAAGATGATACTCTAGCCGTGAGTGATGAAGGCAAATGGACGGAGATACAGGGCTGTAACTGCAAGCTATACAGACCAAAATGGGCTCTCTAAATTTAGACATCATTATCTATCCATAGAAATACTTTATACTTGGTCGCTATATTCATACGGGCGTTTAGGGTTCAAGTTATTGCTGGTAAAAGTTATGGCTTGCCCGTATAAAAGTAAAAAGGGGCTACCTGGCTGACACTGCCCGCCAGGTGACAGTACCATCAACTCCCCAGAAGTCTTGCGAATGGAAGTATCCAAACCTTAACAGTGAATTCTTCTCCTGCTTCAAGCAGTGAATCCTGGACAGGAGCCATCATCTGCAGTTGCAACCCCCACTACTACTTCCTCTATCGCGTCGCTTCATCCATCCACCAACATCACAACCACTCATCTCCAACAAATCAATCTTTAATCATCGCTCGCCCAGCATGAGGACGCCCTCAGACTTCGATCTCTTGGCGCCGGAGCACGAAAAGCAAAAGTCTGTTGAAAAAGAGTTTTTTGGACAAGAACCCAAGAAGAAGCCCCCTTCAAGGCAAAAGCAAAAGCCTGCGAGTGAACCTTTCTACGGCGTTAAAGTTGATCTACCACCGGATCAGCAACTAGAAAAGGCGTGGCTAGCTCTAGAATCTTCTGCATCTAACTGGGATCGGATCGATCGGGAGGATCCTATTGCTGTGGCCATTTGGGCGCGGTACGTGATGATAATCTGCGAAAGATAACGAATTTCTGACTTGTGTTCCAGAGAGGACAACACATACAGAAAATCGATAAACAAACCAAATGCCTTCGATCCAACATTACCTCTTATGCCTCTTGTGAGCATCCACACCGGAAGAGAGATTGCAGGCTTTCCCCTCTGTCTTAAGGATATCTATACCCACCGGCGTAAACTGACCCCTTTCTTTGTTCTCATCCAGGTACTAACAACACTCCCAAGGCGAAACGCTAGAATCGATTCTTTGGAACTTGGGACTTGCTTGCGATGATACAGATGATGAGTTGCGTACACTTGTTTACGTCTCATCCATATCGCAGCAGTATTCTTTCCCTGAGGCCTCCCCGCGTCACATCCAGGAGAAACCAAGGACTCTTCCATAGTGGCTCAAACCGGGGTCATCAATTTCCGGGATCTTGGGGCAAAGCTGATGATAGCATTTCAAGAGTGGCAGTAGTGACGATTAACAGCCAAAACCTTGGTAAAGAAACTCTTGCGAGATACGTTAAATGGAAGTGTCAGAGTATATGTGACACGGACTTGGCTCGATGGTGTCGATAGTGTCAGGCAAGATTACGACTTCCTCGGCAACGCTTTAGATCGACAACCGACAGATGACAGCGACAATAGGAGTAGCCACTCAGTCTATAGATCGTTAGTGACTTCCTGTCGACCATCCCTTGTACACAAACGTCCTCTCGTACCACGATGCTTCTTTCCTCCTTGGGCTACTGTCCCCCTTACCGATCAAGCCTTCGAATTTGAGTATGGCACATCAAATACGGGTTAACTCCTTCCTTACCAACGCCATGTTGAAACCATGCAGATATCCAAGATGCAATTACCCCCTCACACACTATACCTTTGGCTCTTCAGCTACTGTCAGCACTTGGGCACCCCGGTCTAAGTGAGAATAGTACAAGCAGACGTGATGAGTCTAGGGAAACTTATCGACCATACCTCTATGAAAAGTAAAGGGGTGCCTTAGATCATTGGCCACCACTGACATTGCAGCACATTTCTTTCCATGAAACTTGTAGGGACTGAAGAATTGTAAATCGTCTATCGTGTATAACATTCTAGTCTAACATCACTATCATCTACCTGTAGAACATGCCAAAAGGTATCACAAACAAAACCCTTTCCAAAGCTATAACGCCATCTCTTCCTGTTCTAGTTCCACTCGGCATCGATCTTCTCCCAGTTGTCGAGGAAGCTCTTGAAGAACTTGACTCCCAGGCCAGGATCCAGCGAGCCGGTGGTAGCACGGATGGAGTGCATGCTGAGCTGGGGAAGGCCAACGTCAGCTGCCCTGACACCCATCATGCTCGACAGAGCAGGTCCAATGGTGCCGCCGCTGCGAGAATCATTTCGGATCTGGAATTTCTGCGTGCGGCATCCGCCAAGCTCGGCTGCGCGCTCCATGATGGCAGCGGAAACGCTGTCTGTGGTCATGTGGCCGTTTGAGTCGTACGTGATGGCGATACCGACGTTGAGCTCGGGGACATGCTCAGGGAGGTACTTCTCGAGGAAGTTGGGCGATCCTCCTTGGGTCACATCTGCGGAAGCCAAGAATGAAGCTGAATATGTCTGTCCCTTCAAGCCAGGTCCGTATGAGTCGGGGTTGAGGGCCTCGACAGTTCGTTCGACGACAGTGGGGAGGAAGTTACCCCTGGCGCCTTGGCGGAGGAGAGAACCGATCTCTTCGTCATCGAACAGGGCAACAAGCTTGATTCCTCCCTCGTCACTGTTGTCAGTAGAGGCAAGGAGCGCAGTCAGAGCAGCCCATGAGCAGAGCTTGTCATCAATACGACCAGCAAAGATAAACTCCCTGTCCATGCCACCAGTCTGAGCGGGCTGGGAGTCGTAAAGCTCCAACTCCCAGTTGACAATTGATCCGTAGGATTGAATTTTCAGTTCCTTAGCAATAAGCTCAACCAGTCGGGGAGGCTGGGTGTTGACGAAAGAGCCAGCGGGGCCCAGGGCTCCTGTGGAAGGACGCTGCGAGCTTTCCAGGCCGATAATAGGGACAGCTTGAGTCTCGGCGTTATTGTTTCCCAACATGCCGACTCCAAAATGAGGCGCAAGGGTAGGAATTCTAGCGATGGGCCAGTCCAACTTGACCAGCTTAGTGATGTTTTTGCCAGTCTCCTCGTCTCTCACAATCACCCGACCACCGATACTCAAATCGCGGTCCCACCAGGTTGAGTTCAAAGCTCCAGCATAGGGCGCGACACCGAGTTCGATGAAGCCGGCCTTCACAGGCTTTGTGCTCACAGGCTTGAGCTTCGCGGTAAGAGCGTCAATGTGACCGCCAATCATGGCAACACCATGTCCAGGCTTGTATACTTTGCCAACCTTGAAGGCGATGAGAGAGCTGCCATTTCGAGTGACCCAGTACTTTCCACCAGCTTTGACCTTGCCTTCCCAGTTATCGCGTGGAGAGAGCTTGTTCTAGGTTAGTATGCCTGGTCACAACCAATGCCTCTCTTATCTACTCACCTGCTCGTAGCCAAGCTCCTTGAGTTTGTTCTCGAAGTAATCGACGGTGTGAAAGATGGTGGGGTTCTCTTGAAGAAAGTCGGTGAAAGGTTTTGTGAAAGCCTCGGGTTCGAGCTTTTCGACCTGGCACAGACGGCAAGACTGGCCTTCCTCGAGGTGCCAGTTGACTTGACCGACCTCGTCGGGCGCAAGCTTGGAGATGCAAGATGCGCACACGCGGTTATCTCTGGTATCGCGACCCTTCATATCTGATAGGATGAAGTTCTTGGATCGTTTGGTCTCGGCTTTTTCGGCAATCGCATTGTTGTTGAGGGTCGAGGACGATGATAGTGCCTGCTGGCGCAGTGAGAGTGATGAGGCGCGAGCGCTCAGCATCGCAGGCGTCACTTGAGTCATTATGGCGGATGAAGCTTTGCGTAAGCTGAAGAGGAAGTACAGAGAGGTGTTTAAGTGTAGAGAGATGAAGTCGGTGGAAGGAAAGCGACTGTGTCTATGTTTTGACAGGGTTGAGTTGGGATAATGATGAGCTTGGAGGGAACCTGGGGAACGTAGGTCACCCGGTCACATTGATAAGATAAGGGGCGTACTACAGGCTACAAGCATCACAAAGCGATAATGGAATGTCAACAGGTGGTATCCGTACCTTTGCTAGTATTATATCCGTATGTATTTTCGCTATCGCTTTTCAATTCCTGCAACCTACAGGCCGCGGGTCAATCAAGTGCTCATTTCCATAATTAATTGCAAATAACTCCACACTCCGTATCGACTTTTGTATCCTCGCCACTAATTACTCGGATTGCCGAATGACAAGTTCAAGTACAGCATTGTCTTCCTCGGAATAATGTTCAAATTGCGAAAAGTGTTGGCTAGCGAGTTTGAGCTCTGATAAAACTACCACGTCTTCGGCATCCAGATGGTCTCTGTCGAAAGTTTTTTTTAACATTCTTCGTCTGGCAGCGCAGAGGATCTGCTCCGTGTAGTAGCCCATATATGCTTGCTTCTGCCACCAGTCAATGTGTTTTAGAACCATGGATTTGGCTGCGACAGCGTCAAGGGTAGGAAGGAAAGTCATCATGCTCCTTTCGACGGGCTCTCTGAAATGTTTCTCAAACCGCCAGTTCTCTTGAACATCATATCTTGTTTCCATACAGTACCGCAAATAAACCCATTTACTTTTATCAGTTGGATCAGTAGTTCGATCGGTTGGGTCCGTAGTGCCGATATGGCACCTGCTCTCAAGATCGTTCAGTTCACCTAGTGCTTCTGGCGGTGTAACTTTAGATTGGTCTTGGATGATTCGAACCCAGAATTCATCACTGCCGATTTTATCCTCTGAGCCAGAAATACCATAAGTCTCGCGCATATCGTTGAATTGTTGAAGAAGGTCGTCAACGTATACACTACGGAATCTCGGGTTTGCAGTTACGGTCGGAGGTTGATCCAAGGCTGTTATGTGTGAGACCTGAGGTTGATGGGGAGCTTGGGGTTGATATGAAGCTGAAGGTTGAATTGGGATCTGGGATCCATGTGGAATTCGTTGGGCCTGTGCATGAGGTTGATTTGCTACCTGTGATCGATATAGGAATGGCTGATGATTTCCAATCGGAAGGCCAGGTACGACTTGTCGAGCTGGTGCATGAAGTTGGCTTGCTACCCGTAAGTGATCCGCGTCTGAAGGTGGAGCTAGAGCCTCAGGACGAGCTACGACGTGTCGAGCTGATGCTTGAATTTGATTAGCTACCCGGGATTGATCATGATTCTGAAACTGTGCTCCCACGTGTAGCAAGGCAGCTTGATCGTCAGTGCTGTACGCGGTAGTGGGAGTTGTTGCCTCAAGTTCGCTGTTGTCCGATGGTTTCCCAGGGCTGTCGTCAGGGGTGTCATATTGGTCCTGCATTGTGAAACCGGTGACGATATTAATGGTAAGGTGATGAATTTGTCTATACCGTTGTGTAGATGCTAGTTTGAAGTTTGCATTGATGATCTGGAGTGAAGAGAAGAGGAAGAGAATGGGGGTGGGTAGAAGATCAAAACAATGGCATTGAGAAAGAACGAGTTAGACTTCGAGCTTTGCTTCGCTCGTATCACAGCAGTTGCCATGTTGTGGTTTGGATGAGGAAGGAGCATGAAATAGTGGAAGGCGTGATGCTTCAGGTTGGGACAACCTGGAAGGATGAAATATGGAGGATGGTTTAAAGCGAGTACCTAGATAAAATGTAGTTTCTCGCGAACTTTGTGGTAGACGACGTCAGAGATGCAATACTAGCCAAGAAGCTTCTCTGGTTCACTCACAAAGGAGTCGTCGGAAGTATATATCGAGTTCATCTCAAGCCTAAAGAATGGTATTCAAATTCCAAGAGTCAAGCGAAATATGCTATATGAAGTATGTACAATACATATGTGTATAGGGGTATCTAAAACTAACCACTCTCAACAATCTACCACGCATGTGACCAATTTGTACCATCATACGCCACTATTTATACAAATTAGATATATCTGGAACTAGACGCCCGTGCCAGATCTTCAGCCTCCGTCATTTCAAGCAAACTAACGGCCTCGTCTGCATCGTCCTCATCGTCGGACTGGCCCAACTCAGCATTAGGGTCCTCCGGTGTCTGCTCAAGCGGACGACGCTTCTTCTCAAAGTCCTGCTTGTGTGCCTCAGCAAGCAAACGTGTGAGAGTTCGTTTGAGTGGAGGCGGTCCTGTTCCGGTCCTACGTCGGGCCACACCCTCTTCTTGTTGTCCGAGTGATACGCCGGTTGATTCAGCTGTGCCTTGTCGAGAAGGTTCTTCGAAGGAATTAATACCGACAGTGGCATCCGGTTGCTGTGTAGCGAGTGAGGAGCCGTCAATACTAGCGCGGGCCATAAGAGGCTCGATGCGGTAAGGCAGGGGCACATCGCGAGAGGCTTTGTACTGCGACACGTTTCCGCAGTGTTCATTTTCGACACGGAAGAGAGTCCACATGCCACGGCGAGTGACTTCCATAAAAGCAACCATGAAGGAGACGATAGTCGAGTGTTGAGTGTTGTGGGTGAATATGGCATAAAAGATCCAGGCAAATCGAAGGATAGGGTCAACCGCCATGATAAAGTAATACAGCCATCGAGTCTTGATGGCAAGGATGTCTCGAAGACACCAGTGTCGAGATCCGGATTGAAGAAGAGAAAAATCCATGAACAGATCCCAGAATGCTAGTCATGATTAGGAGTGTTTTCCAAAATTAAAGACTTGAACTCACAGCAGTAGACACTGTTAATGGTCGAAAACGTTATGAACAGAGCAAGATGGGTATTGGAATTGTGCATACGGTACAGAGACAGCATCACGGCAGCAAGTATACTCACAGTATATTTGCCGCCGTTGACCAAGTGAGGAAAGACGTTACGTGTATCTTTGTATCGGCGAAGACACTGTAAAAATCGCCAAATTGGTGGAAGAGCAGTCAAGAATCCAAGCGCCCGGGAATGGCTCGAGTTGCATTGAACTGGATTCTGCCAGTAGTTGGCATAAAGACAGAAAAAGAGTTCGATATTCTGCAATAACTGTTAGCTATGTTCTTCTAAACTCTTGGCTTTCAACACTTACTGCAGTGGCATATGTAAGTGAACAGTAGATATCTCCGAGGAAGAAATCACGGAACTCGACTGGGTAGAGTCCAGCCAAGAGCAATCGCCACTAGTTCAAGTTAGTAGATGTCAACGAGAGATGGAGGTAGACTTACATGAGAGTAGGCAAACCAACGTCGGCTTCGATGTAATATTGTAGGGGCGGGAAAGAATATAACGAGAACAGTAAAGAAGATAAGAATAACCGGATAGTAAATGTACATATCTGGGTCGCCATATCTGCTAAAGTTGACCCACATGAATAGACCTAACACCAGAAAGAAGAAACTCGGAAACTGTGCTAACTCTCTCCAGTCCAAATGATGCCGTTGGTCGAATTCGAAGATAAAAGGGTAGTTGACTTTGTTTTGGTTCCAGATCATGCAGTCAATGCAGAAAAGTGCAAACAGATAAAGCATGAGGAAATAACCACCATAAATCTGCATCAGATAGCTCGTCCGAATGCGCACCTGATCATCTTCATCGTACAAGAGCTGTGCTCCGTAAATGAGACCCTGGATAGCAAATACTGCACCGGTGCCGATGAGCAGGCCATTCTGAAACATGCCAATGGACTGATCCTCGGGCTTCTTATTCAAGCTGCGAAGCTTGCCAGCGGCCAGTTTATGGTTCCCGCGCTCAAAATAGCGAGCATACAGGTCCTCGACTGTCCGGATGTGTCCCTCCAGCACATCACTGTTGACGAACCACGACTGATTGACTTTCTCATTAAGATAGCGATATGGTGGGCGAGCATTGACGGCCTTGTCGTACTTCTTGTTGAGCTTTCTGAATGCCGTGCGGTTGAGCAACGCATATGACTTGAGCAACTCGAGTCCACGGTAGAACTCTTGGAGTGCAAGTTTGAGCTTGCGTTTAGCTGTGCGGTACGAAACTTCGTGCTGCGTTGGTCGCCGGATGTAGTCTCTCTCCGCATCGCGCTCCCTGTTACCGTTGGGATTAGGGGTAACATTCATCTTCTGCAATGCCTTAGTGTTGGGCCCGACAGGGAAGATCTTGGCCTTGATCGGATCCATAATTCCATTAAGCTTGCCATTGGCATTCTCATGAGTTCCCTTCTTAGGAGGGGGGTCCTCGTTGTTTTGTTCATCGGCCATTTCCTGAATTCGACGGTTCCGCATTTCGTGTAGCTGTATTCTCAAGATGTCCAGCCTCTGACCAGCTTGTTCTTCTTTCATCTTATAAAAGGTCTCTACCTTGTCAAGCTCTGAATCTAGAAAGTCAAAGAACTCACGTTCCCTCTCTTTCACCAGGTCGAAATTCTGCATACCAATGTCAACCCTCCTGTCGCTTCTTGATGTGGATTGGTGGGTGAAAAGTCGACGGAGATGAGATGGCGAGTCTTGAGCACCCGGTTCGATGTTATTTTTGTTGGAATTGTTGGAATTGTTCACATGAGACGATGCAACTGTAGATACAACACTGGCTGACGATGTTCGGCGAGGGTCCATTCGCTGGAGGCTTCTTCGCATGAGTTCGGATGGCCCGACTGTGGCTGGCGAACCAGGAAGATCATGATCATGATCGTGAACTTTTAACGCAGGCGCTGGTAGTTGGAAATCGCGGTGCTTGGGTTCGCCAGATAACGGTGACGGCTCCGGGGGCGTTTCGACGAAGCTTCCATAGTGGCGATTATCACCTGCATCGGTGAGGGACTCATCTTCGCGGCCTCCGCTTCGAGGCGTAGGGATCGATCTCGGGGGAGCGGCGGCAGATGGTGAAGTTATCGTCGCAGAACCTTCGGCAGTGTTTCCTCTGGTAAATGGCTGTCGCGGTGTCTGGGGCACACGAGGTTGCCCAAGACCTCTAGGAGTTCCGTTTGCGCGCGAAAGGGCTTTTCCAATGGCTTTGATATGCTTCTTTCCAGACTTGTAGTTGAGATACTTGATGCGCCATTCTACATGTCAAAAGTTAGTTTTCCTTTGATATGCACAACAGTTGGAGGTTATATATTACCAGGCACAGCGTCCCTTTCGAGCTCCTTGGCGAACTTCATGACAGTAACTATCGCATTCACAGCCTGACAATGTATGTAACAGGAATGTCGAGCATTTAGAACTGAAACGAGTGCGACTCGAGAGGTCGATCCCAAGTCAGGGGCTGAGCTCGGGCTGAAGCTTTTGATAAAAAAAGAACTAAACTCGCGACAAGGTGCCCCTCGCGAATGATGTTTGGCCACTAAGATGAGGAGCTGCAGATGGTATTCGACAATTTGACGTCAGTGCACGAGGTCCTCAAAGAGAAATAGAAACAGATCCACTAGCCAAGACGGGCTTGACGGGAAATGCCTTCCGGAAAGACAAGGATTTACACCTCGAATTACCCTGGACTTCGCGGCCGTTTGCTCAAACTCGATTTTGGATGATTTGTTGTACCTAAGTATGAAAATTATCGAGAGAATGTTTGGGTTGAAAGGTTGAAATATTAAGGTTCTGTCAGCTAAATAAGAAAACGGCTACCGGTATTCTTCCACCCTGTCGTGGATTGGAGTCTACCCACCGCGCTTTAGCTCGAAGTCCGGTTGTTAACATAAGATGATAAATTCTTGGGCTATGAGGCTCTATTCGGCCCCCAAAATGATCGCTGGGAGCCCAATTTAACAAAATTGGCGAATCAATAGGGTAAAGGAAGACGCCTCAGGCTGTATATCAACCACTTACAGAAGGATGCGGCGAAGCCGTTGATATCTGGGTTTGATGTCCAACGTGTGCAACCAAACCTTATCTCAACGTTGAACATCACATTCCCATTGGCGTACATACTACGTAGTATATCGGTGAAACGACTTACATATAGCTATATCTAGTTGCACGCATATATAAAATCGTTGCATGGGGGCTATAAAGGTGTAAACATCGCCAGTCTTACTCATCCACAAGATTGCCCTACCGCGCTTGCTTCAACCTTTTGGCTTTGTGTAAGAAACACCATGTGTTACTTGATTAACATAAAGCTTACAATGATATATGATGCAACGATTTATCATTGTTTGCGGCAAAATACGCCGAGTGAGCCGCCTGCGAACCGAGTTTGTTTTCAAGCGAACGATTCCGTTTCGCCGAGACTGAGCCATCAATAGCGAAGTAGTTAGAGATGGATTCTGCTTACATACGCCTTTCATGAGACTACATAAATCACTTGTTAACATTGGAGTTGAATTATCCTATACTTATCACAGTGTATCACAGGTAATTGGCGGTACTCAGGGTACACCCCATATGAGACGTGGAACATGAGGCTGAGAATAAATTTGCATATGGACAAGTAAGAGTCGCGAACCTTTGCAGCAGAAAGGATACCTATGTTACATACGTTGGGGTTGTCAGTGGACCCTTCGTATAGAATTGATTGATCGTATGAGAGACGTTGCGTTGGTTGAGCCAACCGTGTAAACATACAGGAGTTCCCTTGGGTACAAACGCCATTCCCAGGTCATCCTTAGATGTTTCAGTGAAGAACTCAAATTGTGAAAAGCGGATGCTCTGAGAATATTTCCCTCATCGAATCGAGGATCAGAGCGGTTTTTCTTTTTTACTGTCATATAGCGGCTTTTATGTTATTAGCTTCTTGACTTACACGAAACTCCTTCGCCAAGCACTGGCCCAACGACTTGTGGATTTTGCAGTGGTTCAAGCTAGAAATACACTAAATTAGGTGCATTCGATCACGATCTGCCAATAGCGACTCGATGACTTCATTATTACAAGTGAAACTGTCTTAACAAAACATAGGTTGCTGGTGGAGGCCGGACCAGACCCACGACTCGGCGGTACCATACAAAACAATCCTTTGTTATGACAAGGAGATGGAGATTCGGATTGACTCTGACCAACAAATAATAGAGTCCAGTCAATGCGCCCAGAAAATGAAACTACATCATTATGAACGCAGATTAGTCTTTGTGTTGATCGACATGTTTTACCTGGGAACAACAAATATTGCCGATACCCGAGTCAATTTTGCATAAAGTAAACAAACATTTGCATCACGATAGACATGTCATCACGACAACCGTCGAAGATACTGACCAATGAGAAGCCAAAACAAACCAAATCTGGTTACCGGTTGCGAGAATCAGAAACGTCTTTTCCCGCAACCGTTCACCCACACTATCGATCAATCGGTGTGATTTCCACCACCACCTCGCATCAATCCGAGACAATCAGGAAACGGTTCGTTAGAATTATAAGCTTCTTAGCGAATTGCAAGCTTCAATTGCCAGCTGAGCTTGCTTCCCGAGTGAGGATCGGTACCTCGAAGCCGAGCTACCATATGCACGTACCAAGGGTTGACAAGTGGCTCGCTATCCATGGCATGAACGTTTGCTCAGCTTTGGCGGAACAGCATCCCCGGTGCATCGGGCGAAACATGTGTGACAGTGTGTCACTGCTGCCAAGAGACTGGACTTGGAATCCTTGAGGCCTGGATGGGCTCTTCCAGGACCAGTCAGCGAGCAACACACGACCAGGTCCGCCTGCTTGAGCTGAATTCATTCTCGCGGTTCCTTGTTCCTGGACGTCAATCCGATTAAGCTTACTCCAAGTACCTCGGTGAGCATTGCTAACCCACAAACATGATCTAGTTTCAATTGTTCCATGCAACCGTCAAAACTTGTTATTCTCCCGGAGGGATTTCTATATTGTCACCTTAAACCTGCTTGAGGAGGAAAGTGATGCACTCGCGATACTACAAACGTACCTCATTGTCCGAAAGCACAGAGCTCTGGGTCTTATAACAGAGGTCTGATATCGGTGACAGCTTGGCATATACCCGGTCAATACATGGGCAAGCCTGGCAAGGTAAGCCTCCCGCACACCACCCCAATCGGTATCATTCCCAAAGGGCTGAGACTGGCCGGCAGATAACATTTCATGACGCCGTGCTACATGCAGCATTGTCAAAAATTGTGGCAGCTTCGCCAGGATCTTCCAGCCTGGCCGAATTGATCAATGCTGAGTACTCCGTTAGTAATTAATAAGACTTGAAGTCAATTTGATTTGCAGCAGGGATCGTGACTAGCCACGGAGAGATTCTCCGGTAGGAAGATTGCTAGAAGTTTCACAAAAACCGGAAAATCATGGACATCAGACCATGAGATCGAGATCGAGAGTTGTGAATGCGGGCTTTGTTCACTTAATTAATGTTTGATGCAGCACAGACTAGACAGATTAGATCTTGGCGGAATCTTCGGCGACTAGGATGTGCCAAGATACTGGAAGTGTCTGTGGAGACCCTGGAGCATTGGCGAGCGGGAAAGCAAGGAAGCTATCACGGATGTTCAGGCACATATACAAAAGCGAAATACAGAGCTCCGACCACGCTACGACGGCGCTGGGCTTGTCTGGCGTCCCAGCCAAAGGTCAAAGCTATCAGACCAATGAGCTAATTTCTAGCCGTCCATCCATTGCGGCTCCCCAAGTGCTTTAAGCTTGAGGCGCCGACTTAGCTCGAGGCTTTTCAAGTTTTTGTTGCGCTCGTTGGAGCGGCGCGGGCAGATTTCGAACGCTCCAGACTTTCGGTTACTAGATGTGCCGCCAAAAGCATGGCAAAGGGCCGAGACAAGGGATTTTCTCTTTCTTTCTTTCTTTGCCGTTTGCCACCAGATTTACTCTGTACGCAGATGAAATTGATAGGCGGTGCAGAAACGGTGAGGACCTCCACGTGTAAGTGCAGTGTGGCGGTCATGGCAGACAAGGTCAGGTCCGTAGGTCCGTAGGTCCCAAAAACATGACATCCTTAGCCTTGCCAAGTATCAAATATTGGAAGAGGTTGAAGATGCATCGCATATGCAGTTTCGAGTATCAAGTGTCCTTGGCGAGTCGGAACAATCGGTTCAATATGTGGATTAGAGCCCATAGTTTTTTTGTTGGATACTTTCTCCCCACGCCTCACCTCAAAGAACGTTTGGTCAAGGGCGACACTATCAAGTTAGTTCTCTGCTACTGTAGCTTGTAGCTTGCAGTTCGTGTGTTGGTGGTTCCCTTGCACTCTGGCGCTGACGCTCTAAGCCCACACGGCCATGGCCGAATGGCACCCCACGTGGAGACTACGCGCTTACAAGCGAAAGCCAAGCGAGAACGAGCGGATGCTGAAGCAGAAAGTTAATTGCTGTGGTGGCTTCGGAGGATTTCTATCGATGACAACTCGAGAAGTGGGAATTATTAGTCTACTATGCGCCAAAGGGAAGGGAAGTGTCGCGTTAGTAGGGCTGACGCTGACATGACGAGACTCAAAATTGAGAAAATCTTCTTTAGTTGCATATTGGCAATTGCGATATAATATCAGCGCATTTTACAGTGTAAGAAAACATGGGAATGATTATCCGATCTGTTACCCGATACGTCAGGCGGTGGCTTCATCGACAGCGTCGACATGGGGGTTCTCAAGTTGTTGGTGACTTGATGCAAAAGCATGATGATCAAGCACGATGATCTGATGAATCAGACGTCGAGAAATGAAGCCATTGATAGATTTCCGCCTACTGTACGGTGAAAGCCCCACCACCATGGCCATCCATCCTTGCATGTGCATTTGCATTTGCACTTGGCATTGGGGCCGGTCTGTAAAAGCTGCAGTTTCCCCAGTCCCCGGAGTTGCACGGAGCTGAAAAGACGCACAGCAAAGTGGGCTGAAGAGCCAGACAGCCAGAGGCTCAAGCCTGCTAAAAAGCCTCTCGACGAAAAGATAAGGGCTTGCAGAGAGAGAGACGTGTCCAATCGGGATTGCAGCAAAGAAAGCTCCAGGACCTAGTGAAAGAATGGCTTGAATACCTAAGTAAGCCTCATCGCTTTGACAGCCCAGGCCCTAAGGAGACAAAGCGGGGGAGAAGAGGCAAGTTGACGGAGAAAAGAGGAGAGGTTTAAGATTCGGGTCAAGTTATCCCAGAAGCGAGGTTGTACCGTTGCTACTGTAGATTTGCTAGCGGGAAGACATCAGTTCATCACATCCTCTCACCTCCGTACGGAGTAGACAAGGGTCCAATTTGTAGGGCAGCTTCAAGAATGCGCTGCGCTGCGCTTACATGAACTCCACGCATGGTCTGAGTAAGGTCTTGCCAAGGTGGTATCGTCCGCTTCTTCTCTCTAGTCTCTCTGCAAGGGTACGGTATTTATTGGCAAGATATGTAGGAGCAATAGCCATCGTGCCATTGGAACTATTGCCTGCAACATGATGTACACTGCAGAGTACACGTTGGTGGGCTTTGCGCCATAAATCTTCAGCCTATGATGGTTATCATCCCCATAAGCAGGTGTGGAAATCGATTTTCTTTCTGCATCTGCGGATGCTTCACACCAGATTCGCATGTTGGTCCCGAGCAATGGGTTGGTTATTACTGTACAATGCATGTGCTCGTGCTGTATGTATCTGTACGGCGGCCGTCTGCATTTGCATGGCACGGAGAGGTTGCACTGGATCTCTGGAAAGATCCTCCAAGGGCCCTGGGTGTTGAGAACTTGAGATTGGCTAAATTGCCGATTGCTTTGATAAAATCCCATTTCAGTCTAGGAACTTTCCGCATACATGGTTAGGAATATTCGCTTCTGTGGACAATTGGATCACATGGGGATTTACTCCGTAGTTAAAAGTCCATGCCTTTCGGGGTCCATCCAATAGCTATCGCTCTACACCTCTTTTTAACCTTGGCAACACCTCTTTCTTAACAAAAGGTCAAAAACGTGCTGTACCTGGATGTGTCTCAGTGGGATCTGGGTTCGTGTAATCTCTCATTGGCATGCTTTCATTACCCTCCCTTATCTGGAGTAACAATATCAGTGTATCTGGGGCTTGGTATTAATGAATCACCATACCGACGCTTCCATCAGCAACCAATCCATGTCGTCCTTTGTCTTTTCCAGGCGGCATGACTGTTTCTCAAGAGGTCACATCGGCTCTCCTCGTGCTCCCCTGCTTGATGCATTCGCTGGGTCATCTGTGTTACCAATACTAATAATGAAGTTTCTTTGTTATCGAATTCCTACGATACTGCTCAACGTGGGGCACATGCGCAAGGAGTTATGCTGTTCGAATGGTTTCTTTGGATACAGCTTAACAAAGATGAACAACAGCACAGCTACAGCCCCTTGCGACAGTCAATACAGTAACATACATAGACTTTAAAACCAACCGCTTATGGAAGTTACTACGCACCGACCTGGAGTTTGAATTTAGGGATCTAGGTTTGCTCGCAGGATTCTGTCTCTGGTATCCGTAACTTACGGTACAACAAGGTAAGGTATCCTGACCTCCAAAAAAGAACCCCACCTCCACTGGTACTGTATCTGGATCTAAAGAGCCCGGTGCACCAAAGCGCTTGGGAGGAAGGGCAATTCTTGGCGCGGCTCATGCACTGCTGCAAGTTTACGGTAGGGACCCATCCCATGTCAGGTCAGTGTCTCGAGGTGCTCACATCACTCTGACTATTGGTCTTGTCAGCGTCCTGCAAACATGTCTCCCCGGTAGGCGTGGCATGCTATTTGACGCAGTGTCAGCCGCTACAGATTTGTTACAGGGGCGAGGGGTGTGTATGTTTGTGACTGCGAGTGAAAGTGAGAGTGAATGAGTGAGTGATTGATTCACTCTATTCAGCGACAATGGCAGGCTCCGAATCGCAAGGCGACGGGATGTTTTGGGTCGTTGTCACTTCAATGCAAGCCATGGTCGGTTGCAAGATGGTAAATGCCATCACCCGCTTTTGTCGCATCCTTCAATCAATTCAATTCGGCCGTGCTGTCGCTTATTTACCGCTTAGTACAGTCGAATACTCCAATTCATAAACTAGTACGGATAAAAAGACGACAAAAAAAAAAGAGGCGTCTCCGAGTTGAAGCGGCCGCGGCCTTACGGGTACATTGGAGCCAGCCCGGCGAGGCCAGACCACCTCAGGCCCGGGACCTGTATACCCACCAAGACTTGTATGCAAGACCATGACATCACGGTCGATTGCAGGGTCTGATTGGAGAGGTCGCCTGGCTCTTCCTCGGTGGGTGTGCGCCTTCAGCTGGCCCACGTTGGGGGAACGCCAGGGCTGACTTGTTCTAGTACGAGCAGCTTTGTTGGAGTTGAAACTGAAGAGTGTGGGAGGCGTTCAGGCGCTGTAAGAGGTTGATGATGGGCGATTAAGGACCAGCATTTTAATAACGTGCCAACAAATATGCTGCAGACCAAGGCAATGGATAGAGGATTGTCCGCAAAAAATCAAGAATTCAGCGCAATTGCGACAATGGAAGACGTCGATAACGACACGGATGTAACAAGTTTGGAGTCGCAAACTCTTTTTCGAGAGAACGCCCCAATGTTGCACATTCTTTTCCGTCTCCAGGACCAGCTCCAAGCTCCAGCTCCAGCTCCGGCTTACACGCTTTGTTAGTAGTGGAGTTATTTGTCTCTTTTTACCAACAGCGTGAGCCCTTCATCTATTGCGAAACATGCTCAATTCCAACCCCATATTCTCGTTGCGGGCTGAACTAGTCGATTGCAATATCCCCCATTTCAGAAGGGCAATGATCCTTTGCAATGGGCCAAGACCCCAAGACCGCTGCTCTCGGCGGCCAAGAGTCGACGATCTCCATTCGACATCATAGAGGTGCATGGGTATGCGAAGTAGAAAGTAGAAAGTATCCGCTAAGAGCTGCAGGCTACCACCCACTATTATTCAGATCCACTTGACGGGCTAGCTCCGCT